>CM034148.1:312040498-313240498 GCA_019776745.2 Taxus chinensis | reverse complement strand
TTTCATGAATGTTATTCTGGATTATAAAGTACATAAGCTAATATTGAAATAATTAATAGTTACAACCATCTAATTCAACTTTAATGTTCTTAGTTTTAGCAAAATAATTAACTATTTTCTCATTCTCCTTCATGGGAATTGTAAATAACTCTAAAATTATGTTAACTATCTTACACAACCGACTGCCTTCATGCATAGTCTCTAATTGCTTCCACGCATCATCAAACGATTCCATATGACCTATATGCATTAGAAATTCATCTTTTATGCTTTGCAAAAGGATGAAAAGAGCCTCTTGAGATATATGAGAGAAGGAACTAAGGTGTTTAGGGGTTTTTTTCTTCATGTGGATCATTTTTCTACCAATCACAAGATCCCATACTTCTGTAGCCATAAAACAAGCTTTCAATCAAACTTTCCATATAATGTAATTTGTTCCATTTAATAACTGAGATTTATCCATTGAAAAAGTAAAGGAGCTAGCCATTTTAAGAAAAAAATCATCTAAATTTGAAATATCAAACACAAACAGAAAGCCACAGAAGGCCACAAAATAGAGTAGTTATAAAATTTTAAAATCTGCAGTACACTATTTTTTTTAAACCCATGGAATAAAGAAGTTTATAAATCCATGGAAAAAATAAAATTTAGAAATACATGGTGTAAATAAAATATTAAACCCGTGGTACAAGAATACATTTAAAAAATATGTGGAAAAATAATAATTTAGATGGGACACGTGGCTAGATCTAACCAAAGCTCCAGGACACATGTTTCCTTTCCAGAAAATTATAATACAAATCATGTTGGTCAACGTGACATCCCTAGAATTTAATCAAAATGAATAGACTATTGTGTCTACAAAAGGGTTAAAAAATTCAACCAAATATTCAACAAATAGACAAAGGAAAACGCAGTAAAATATTAAAAAACTAACAATGTGAAAAGAAAAATACACATGTCACTTTTATATTAGCTCGTACTTAGCAGTATAGCTAATAAGTCAAAACATGATTAATAGACTGACTATAAAATCATATACACATGTTGTTAATTTATTGGTTTGATTTTTCACAGTTTGACATGATTAAAACAAAGGATAAACACAATGCAAAGGAACGTGGAAATGTTCTATTGGTTCAAAAATATTAGAGACTGACAACGTCTTAGTTAAGAAATGCCACTTGTCAACGATCTAGTGATTGACAAAATACACTTAGTGGATTTCCACCAAATTTTGAATATATTTCTTTAGGAAGACTTAAAGTCTCTAAAATAAGCTAAACTTCAAAATAAATTTTGGGTTCAAAATAAAAAAGACATGTGTTACAATCTTAGTGGCTAAGATAAAGAAGACACTAACACCTCAAAAGAGAGAGTCTGAAACTTGTGAATACTGACACAACAGAAGATTAATACACTTGTCCAAATGCAATTGGTGTGTAATTCCCAGTTCTTAGAAAATTGTCTAACTAAAAAATGGACACACGTTGATCCTTTTAAATGTCTCACTCTTTGCAATTCTGAAAAATACTGACAAATGCGATAAGGTGGATAAATATAATTAGATAACTACTACCACAAATGAAAAGACTAAAAATGTAAAATATGGATAAATTCTATTGGCTTGAATTTCATAAATTTGAAAAATGTGAAATACAAAGATGTTTGGAGAACTTTTACTGGCTCAACCTTCACATATGAAAAAAGAAAACTAAAAGAAAATTGATAATGTGAAATATTGACTTACATGGAGATTTCTTATTGTTTTTGATTTCGCAAAGATAGAAACAAGATAAAAAGGGTCAGACTACGTGAAATATTAAATGAATTAGATATTTCCTATTAGGTCGTATTTTACAAATGACAGAGGAAATCTAACACAATTATGACAACGTAAAAATTGTTTAAATACCTTATAGGCTGACATTTCATGACTGAGAATCAGATAAGCAATAAAAATGACACCACAAAGCAAGATGGAGCTTTCTAATTGGATCGGGATTCACAAAAACAAAAAGCTCTAATAAAATAATGACAATAAAATGCTAGATAGAGAAAAATGATTGGCTCAAGCTTTGCAAAGACAAAACTAGCAAAGTCGGAATGGACTTAGAAGCTTCAAACAAGTTGGATCTAAAGAAATATTTTGGATCCACAACCAAGACATAGCTAAAACAACTATAAATGGTGTGAAATCTTACAAACAACACATAAATGGAAGATCTAAACAATAAATGATCAAAACCAGTCGTATATGCACAGATCTAAGTACACAATTACTCAAACATGATCTAAACAACCATTTAGATAATATTTCAAAAAAAAGTGGGTACAAATTTAAAATTTAAAAATGGTTTGCTTGAAGATGACTAGATAACTTTTAGGGCTTCACATATCCGTAAAATGAACTTTAATCTACTACACTCTAGAAAATTAAAATCCTTCAGATTAATCCTGCACACACATAGTCACCTTCTTTGATACCATGTTAGGATTTAGAAGGAATGCATAATCAACTATTTATAAATCCATAATAGAAGTTGTTGAAGATTATATATTATGATGTATAGAATACAAAATTTAATAACAAGAGCTAAAGAAAATGAAAGGAAAGTAAAAGAGACAGAAGACACCATATTTAAGTGGGGAAACCCAAAGTAAAAAATCCCAGAGAAAAACCCCACAAGAATTTAACCTAACACTTCCACTTTACTCATTGGTCTCATAGAATGATTGTAAAGCTAGTTCTCACACTCATTCAATACAATGATTATCTAAGTATCTTCCATTTTAATCTCGATCTATACAAATGTAAATGTAGTCAATAGCCAATCCCAAGAGGGATCCACCAAATAAATATGAGTGGGTGAATCGATTGATTTACTTCACTCTTAAATGTGGAAGACCATCATAATAAATTTTGATGAAAGAAATTTAAAATAATATAGGGCGTACAGCGGTGGTATATATCCCACTTGAAATTATCACCCGAACAATGTTTGTGTTAAGTGTTATTTGTGCATTTTTAAGAGTGAAATATTAATCATATTTTCCATGAGGGTATTAATTAATATTAACCATATTTTCTATGATAGATTAGAAATGGTCAAGTGTGAAATATTGGATTCGATTGTATCATTAATGTTACTCATTCTTCCATTTAGTGGGGAAGGTATATTCTCATGTGTGGTTGAGTGCACAGGCCCTTTTAATGGGTTGGTTCGGCTTTCTATTTTATTTTATTTTCCTTATTTCTTTTTGGCCAATGGAGTCACCCATGCTTCCATTGCTTCTATTTTCCACTTTAGATCGTGAGATGGCCTTTTACACTGGTATTTTTAACAATAGACTAAGTTTAATATTTTTTGTTGATTCCAAACAATATATTACATACATTGAATTTATTTTTGGAGAGAAATATATGCATCTATCTTATCATTCCTAGGTAAATTAAGAAATAGCTTCTAAGTTTTTTGAGCAGATTCTGATCATTAATCCTGATAAATGTAATGATAATAATGGTATAGCTTTGATACCAAATGATAGAATAGAATAAGATTGCAATGACCAAAGAGGGATGGAAGCCTCAAAATTATTGATCATGAAATTAGATTACATAACAATGCAAGAGATGTAATATTTATAGATATTATACAACCTCATATGGATAGACATGACACCCTATCAGGAACAATTTTACAAGATGATAAGACCCATCTCACATGCACATGTAATTACTATTATTACCAATATTGAATGTTATCCAACATAACAATATTGAATGTAAGTCACTAGACTAGAGTACACATGTTGCACATTATTAAATAAAAGACAATGCAATAAATATGCCTATGCTAAATTATGCTAACATTCCCCCCCTTAATTTTGCATAGTTTCCAATGAAGTGGAGATGAACTCTCTGAACAGTGTGAATTTGCCAAGTGCAAGTGACTTAGTGAAAACATCTGTCTTCTGTTCAGCTGTAGGACAGAACTGGAGCTGTATGTTGTGCTTCAAGACATGCTCGCGTATGAAATGAACCTGTACTTCAATATGCTTGGTTCTCTCATGAAATACTGGATTGTGACCAAGCTTCAGAACTCCTTCATTATCAACATATACTGGAGTATATTTTTGTTGTGGTAGACCAATTCCTTCCAGTATTCGGTGTAGCCATATTACTTCACAAACAACTTCACCTGCAGCTCGATACTCTACTTGTGTAGAAGAGCGAGAAACAAAGTTTTGTTTCTTACTTCCCCATGATATCGGTCTAGATCCCATAAAGAAGATGAATCCTGATGTTGACTTCCTATCATCCATGTTTCCTACATGATCTGAATCTGAATATTCAGTCAAGAAGAAATTTTCGTTCTTCTTGTACTCTAGACCAAGTTCAACTGTACCTTTTAGATATCTCAGTATTCTCTTTGCTACTTTCCAATGACATATTTTTAGTTACTGCATGAAATGTGATAAATAGCTGATTGCAAAGCTGATATCTGGTCTATTATATGTCAGGTAAATGAGACTCCCGATAAACTGTCGATAGAGAGTTGCATTCACTGGTGGTGATGGATCAGAATGAGATAACTAAAGTCTCACTTCCATAGGTGTAGCAATAAGAGTGCAGTCCATCATCATAAATTTCTCGAGTGTTGTCTTGGTGTATTTCAACTGTGACACAAAGATATGATTCTCTTTTTATCATACTTCCAATCCAAGACAATAGTGCATGAGCCCAAGATCTGTCATGTCGAACGATCGATTAAAATCCTTCTTTGTTGCATCGATCATCTTCACATAACTACCTGTAATGACTAGATCATCGACATAAATAACAACAGTGACAATCTCCCCCCATTCTTTTTGAGGTAGAGATTGGGGTCATAAGGATTCCTTTCAAATCCATGACTTATGATATGCTCATAAATTTTGATGTACCATGCCCGGGGTGCCTGTTTTAGGCCATATAGAGATTTTATGAGTCTGCATACCATCATCTCTTTTCCTGGTATTACATAACCCTCTGGCTGAGTCATATATACTTCTTGCAAATCTCCATTAAGAAAGGAACTTTTCACATCCATTTGGTGGACTTTCCAACCAAATTGTGTAGCTAGAGCAAAGATCATCCTGATTGTCTTGATCTTGGCTATGGGAGCAAATGTCTCCGCATAATCAATGCCTTCTTGTTGTGCATACCCCTTTACTACAAGCCTTGCTTTATACTTGTCAATAGTCCCATCTGATTTGTACTTAGTCTTAAATATCCATCTGCATCTAATGGGTTTCTTCCCTAGTGGAAGGTCAACAAGTTCCCATGTGTTGTTCTTCATAACTGACTGATACTCTAAATCCATGGCATCTTTCCAAGATTTTGATTGTACGGCTTCCTGAACTATAGATGGCTCAACTGTTTCAACAACTCTACTCATTAGGGAATAATTGACCTCTTCACGAGCTTGACTGTGAGTTCTAGGTCTAGGATTAGACGATGTGCTAGGTGCTTCATCCAAATTTACATCTCTTATTAATTGAGTATACCATTTAGGTAACTTCTTAGCTATTCCATTGGCTTGTGGTGGATCTAAGTTTTCACCATCATCCAATTCATCATTGTCATCTTCAGTGGGAACATCAAATTATGTCTTCACAAGAGGTGTATTCTACATGTTTGTTGAGTCATTAAGTGGAGCATCTACTTGTTTCTTCTCAAAGAACTCAACATTCCTAGTTTTGTATACTTTATTTTCTTTTGGATCCCATAATTTGTACCCAAGTGCTTCTTCACTGTATCCAATGAATATCAGTTTCTCAGCTTTCATATCCAACTTTTTCCTATTCTTCTTGGGTATGTGCATGCTAGCTTTACACCCAAATACTCTTAGGTGTGTAATTGATGGTT
Source organism: Taxus chinensis (assembly GCA_019776745.2). Classification (NCBI taxonomy): domain Eukaryota; kingdom Viridiplantae; phylum Streptophyta; class Pinopsida; order Cupressales; family Taxaceae; genus Taxus; species Taxus chinensis. The sequence continues at coordinate 313,234,587 of CM034148.1, read as the reverse complement.
TTTGATTTGACCATGCTTCTTGAGGTGTCACTCCTTTAAGAGCTACTATGGCCACTCTGTTCAATAAATGGGCTGCAGTTCTTGCAGCTTCTGTCCAAAATGTCTTTGTTAAACCCGATTCATCAATCATACATCACACCATTTCCATGATAGTAAGATTCCTTCTCTCAACTATACCATTCTGATATGGTGTGTGAGTAGGAGGCATTTGTTGATGAATCCCATCAGCTTCCAGGTAAGTCTTGAACTCATTACTTGTGAATTCCCCCCTTGATCTGAGAGGAGAGTTTTGATCTTGCGACCAAATTCATTCTCAACAAGTGCTTTGAACTTCTAAAATGTCTCAAAGGCTTGACTCTTGTTTCTTAGACAATATATCCACATCTTTCTTGAGTAGTCATCAACATAAAGCATGAAGTATTGACATCTAGAATGACTTAGTTACATGGGCCCGCAAAGATCGATGTGCACCAAATCAAGCTTTCCCTTAGCTCTATATGTGTTCTTCTGGAAGGGTACTCTGTGTTGCTTTCCAGCTAGGCAGTTGTGACACTTGTCAGTGTTGTGCTTGAGTGTAGGAAATCCTTTCACCATGTTGCCCTTTTGAAGTGTTTGGAGATAGCCAAAACTGATGTGACCATATCTGCAATGCCATAGTTCTACAGATTGTGTGTCTTTGGCCACTAAAGCTTGATCATCCTTATGGAAAAAATCAAGTTGGAACATGTGTTCCACATTGGAGGCTCTTGCTACAATATTGGAACCTCTTGACTTATCTCTTATCAAGCACACTTTTTCTCCATTATTACTGTCAAAATCCAACTTCAAGTTGTGATCAAGGAGTTGACTAACTGATAGCAAATTCTTGGTCAACCCAGGTACATACAAAACATCTGTGATTTTACAGTCATGCTTTTCAAGAGGTAATGAAATGTTTCCAATCCCCTTGACACTGTATGATGAGTCATCACCTAATGACACATGGTTCTTGTTAGGTGAGTCATGTAGTGTGTAGAACCAATCCTTGCATCCAGTCATGTGTCGAGTTACACCCGAGTCAACATGCCAGATATCTTGTGTGGACTTGGTTTCTTCATCAAATTGAGCAGAATACATGTGGTGTCCTTCATTTGAATCATCCTCATGTTTGGTAATGTACCCTTGTTGTTTGAGTTTTCTTTGCCAATTACCATTTTTCTGCCCTTGATTGTTGTTGTTGTTGGACTTCCCTTTATTTGAATTATTGTTATCTTGTTGGTTATTGGGTTTTGAATTGTTTGATGAACCCTTTTCTTAGGAATTGTACCAACAATTTTTGATGTCATGTCCCCCTCTATTGCAAATGGGAGACTTCTTGGTGTTGTCTCGTTGAACTTGGTCCTTTTGTTGACTTTGATTTTATTGGGACTTCTTGTTATTGGACTAAAATTTCCCCTTTCCTTTCTAATTGGAAGATAATGCTTGCTCATCTTCATGATCTTTGTTGTTCATTGCCTCTTCTTGTTGGAATAGATTGACCAACTTCTCAAGGTGACTGTGTGTTCACTCATATTGATAGTTGTCACAAAGATTTTGTAGGACAGAGGAAGTGCTCGTAACACAATTGGTACGAGGTCTTCATCACTTATCTCTTTTCCCAATGCCAATAGAGATGCCCTCAAAGTAGAAACTCGTCTCAAAAAAACTTCAACCTTCTCATTGTGCTTGAACTTGAGTTGTGATAGTAGGTTGAGGATGGCATTATTGTTCTTTACCTCATAGACTGTGCTCAAATTATCCCATGAATCCTTAGACAATATGGCATCTCTAATGTGGGGTTGCACATCATCTATTACACTAAACAAGATGATCAACTTGGCCTTTTGATTGGCCCTATCAAATTGAACTTGTTGTCTTCCATCATCAAGTGATCTTGTTGTTTTTTCATCTACAGCTGTCCATAGGTCTTCAAACTCAAGTAACATCTTGATCTTCGGTTTCCATGCAGTATAGTTGTCTCCTCTGAGTAGTTGTGAATCTAGAAAAAAGAACTTTGGTGCTTGTGCACCCATTTCTGTAATCTGAATTTCTAAAACTCTGAATTTCTGATAAAGGGTGAGGCTCTTATCACTCCAGGTTTATGGTTTCCCTCTCAATATACCGTTAGGCCGATATACCAAACCTTTCTATATATGCTCCCTTCTAATATACCCATCGGTACGTGGAAGAAGATCACCCTTTCAATATACCCGTCAGTATAAAAAAGAGGTGTTAATGCACGTGAAATAATTTAGTATATGGTACTTAGACAGTACGAAGAGGGGTTTGTGCAAGCACAAACGGATGGGAGGGCTCAAATGTGTGTGTATTGTGTCCTTATTACTTCACGTCGATTTTATAGGGTCAATGCCCAGATGATGTTTAAACAACTGTGTTAGGTATTAAGTGCAGTAGTAGTCGTGATGGCATCACCCGTAAGCACTTCCCAGAGGCACCGTATATACCGAATGTTGCTATGAGATCAAAGATCTCGTGTGATAGAACCAAACATAAAATAGAAAATTTACACTTTTTTTTTCACTTTATGCACCAAGATTAGTAAAAAATTCTCCAAAAGTACATCAAAATGAAATTTTTGTGTCTCTCCTCTTTAGAAAAAAGGGTCTAGAATCACAAAATACACAATTTAGGCCAAAAATATTTTTTACCCCCCAATAGGTGTTTTTCCGCTAAATTTAGCGGTGGCTCTAAATGTGTTTGGTGAGCTTCTAAATTTGGAAATCTCCCAAAATTTAGTAATTTCTCTAAATTTTCTAAAAAAAATAATTTAATAAAAAATATGGAGAGAGTGGGAATTGAACTGCTGACCTATTTGTTCCCAAGATCCAAACAAACAATCTGAATATTGTTTTCATCTTTTCTCACAAACCGTGATCTGAGTTTTTCTAAAAAATTTACAACAACATCATACATTATTTTTCTTGAAACCCACAAAATTTAAGAAGAATTAGAATCTTAATTTTTTAGATCTTACCAATTTACCAGCTAGATCTGATTTTTTTTTGAAAAAATGATCCGACTTGTACAAACTTTTCGTTATATGTAGAGGCCAAATCTAAAGATTATGTAAACTGCAAAGTTGTGTGCCTCCTCCTTATCTTTCTAGAAAAAAAAATGGCACATCAATCTGACATTGTATGAAAAAGTTACATCTTTTTTCTAAGAGCTATTTGCTGGAATTTTGTTGACGGGACCACTTCAGCCTTTGCTCCCGAATTCTTCACACCTCCACTTTCAGATCTGATTTTTTTTTTTTAGATCTGATCTTTTTTTTTTTTTTTTTTTTAGATCTGCAATTTTTTTCAAGATCTCTCTCCTTTTTTTCTTAAGATTTTTTTTTTTCACAATTTTTTTTTTTTTTTTTCAAGATTTTTTAAATTTTTTTTTAAAGATCTCCAAATTTGAAATATTCCGCCAATATGTTAGATCAATTGGCTATGCCAATGACTAATAAAAAAAAATTACCTTCCAAATAATTGGATAGGTCAAATTTTAGTTGAGGGATGCTTGGAAGGAATGGATGCTGCAGGATGCTTCAATGGCTCTCCTTTGATGCAGATCTTCTTCTCCAATGGATCCTCTCCAATAGTGCTCTTCTTCAACATTACTTGGATAGAACCTACTCTAATACCAAATGATAGAATAAAATAAGATTGCAATGAACAAAGAGGGATGAAAGCCTCACAAATATTATTGATCATGAAATCAGATTACATAACAATGTAAAAGCTATAATATTTATAGATATTAGACAGCCTCATATGGATAGACATGACATCCTATCATGCACCAACTACGAGATGATAAGACCCACCTCACATGCACATGTAATTACTACTAATACCAATATTGAATGTTATCCAACATAACAATATTGAATGCAAGTCACTAGACTAGAGTGCACATGTTGCACATTATTAAATAAAAGACAATGCAATAAAATACAATAAATACGCCTATGCTAAATTATGCTAACATTTTTAACAATAGACTAATTTTAATATTTTCCATTGATTCCAAATAATATATTACATACATTGAATTTATTTTTGGAGAGAAATATATGCATCTTATCATTCCTAGGTAAATTAAGAAATAGCTTCTAAGTTTGTTGAGCAGATTCTAATCATTAATCCTGATAAATGTAAGGTATTGGCTATGGGTCAAAATAGAATCTCCCAAAACATGAGTGGGTATTGTATGTATGCTAAAATTTCTATGTTATTTAAATGTAACTAACACCTAGTAGTATCAAAGAAAAGCTACAGCTACCATTAACATCATGATAAGAGCTTAAAGGAAAATAGCTATTCTAATGCATAAACATGAATACACAACTAATGCTAAGTCATTCCTACTCTTGTATGTTTTTTAATCAAAGTATGAGCCTATTTAGATTCATAAGAAATGGAATCTATGTGTTGTCTATAGATGAACAAAATAAATCATTAAAATAGCTACAAATTCACGTTTAGATCTTCCTTTATTATTCAAATTTGAGAGAATGGATGCAAAGATGAAGTAGTTATTCCAAAAATGAAGAAGGATCTTATATAATGCCTAACATGAAGATACATTATAGTGTAATACCAAGGTGGAAGTGTGAAAGGATGTAGGAGAGTCAATTTATATAGCTTTCTAATTTGGGAGAAGCTTGTAAATTAGTGCATGTGGGATAAAGGATAAAGTAGATTTAGAAGAGATAAGATTGATTAGAGGAATTAACAAGTGATTAAAAACTCATGAGAGTTGGAGATACTTGAATTAATCAACTAGGATTAATTAATAGGCCAAGACAAGCTTAGAAATCTATTTGGATTGGATTTAGAGGGAAAAAGGTAGGATTTGGATGATTTGAAAGGGGGATTTAACCAATAAGTGGGTTTATTGATTAAATACAATGTTAAAAAGGATCAATTAACTAAAAATAGTTAATTAATTAATTCAAGGATGATTATAACAAATGAAGTGTCGTTAAATGGCTTCCAAAATAGGGTAAAGGACAGTTAATTAATGAAGTGTAGTTAATTGACTGAAATGGAGGAAAACATTAGTTAATTAGCAGGAAATCACTAATTATAATAGAAATGATGGGAAAGAGGGTAATTAGTGTAATCTTAGTATTAAAAATGCGTAAGTGGATTTTAGGTTTCTACATTTTCCCCTCTTTGGGGTGGTGTAAGAGATGTGATTTCAAAGATAATAAAAATTTATAGACAAGTAAATTTTTAAGGGATAGAAGAAAAATTAGTAGAATGAACGATGCCCCCTCGAGTATCAATGGGGTGATAAAATAGGTTGATCGACAATTAAAAAATATGAAGGAAATGGATAGAAGAAATAATGATGAGGAGGAGGGGGATAAATATAATCCCTATTTTCCCAAGTGTTGTTGAAGAAAAAATTGGGATAAGAAAAAATGATATGAATAAGAATGAAGATGAAGATAATGGAAATAGATTTAATCCATCTTAGCTCAAGAGAAACTTTGTTTCATTAATTTACTTATGATCTACATCATTAGCCCTTTATTATAATATAAGCATACAAAAAAAGTGTAAAATAACATGAAAAGCTATAATACTAGCATTTGTTCATTGCTAAAACACTAGATCAATGTAACATACATAACGTAATGTAAGATGATAAAGTATAGAAGATAACCTAACAGAGAAACAAGTACAAACACGTATTCTCAACAAAACAATATTCAATATAGTTGCACCAATGTTTTTCCTATCGTGCTTTAGTTCCTAGATGTTCAAGTTAATGAGAAGCGTTAAAAATGGCACCCCAAGCAAGGATACATGTGAGGTGAATATATAGAGGACACAAAGGTCATATGAAAAATCAATCATGAACTATGAAATAATACCAAGTAACTCATTGTGCAAGGGAGTACAGACAGTAAGAAAACCAACTTTGTTAATGGAGATAGATCCAGAGGATCTGTGAGTCATTTGCAAGAAAAATGGAGGACCAAATATAGATGTTTGGTAGGAAAAATTTATAGTTTTGAGGATGGTGCATATGATAAATGTTTCATTTGTGTGCATGCTTTTTACCATATTTTGAATTTTTTTGAATTTTGTTTTAATTGTTACTATTTTTTTTTAACGATTTTTGCGATTTGTTTGATTTTTTTTAAGTTTAGGAAGAAAATGATGTATAATAATGATGATTTTGTGGTATATCATTAAAAATTGTTGGGAAGCAAAAACATGCCCTAAGTAGAAGACAAGGTCACTGGGAAGAAAAAATATTCCCCAAGATAGAAAAACTGCTAGAAAAATGACCATTTAATAAAAATAATCATCATGATATAATGAATACACCTGACAAGAAGAATATATAAGAAAAACGTTAGTTATATAGTCCGAGAAGGTGAGAAAAATGAAGAAATTAGGTAAAAATAGGTATAAATAGGAGGTCGAAAGGGGTAAAATTCATCGCAACCAATTATTGTTATTAGACCCTTTTGAGATTTTTTGAGATTTTTACTCTGACCATGGAGAGAGATGGCTCGAATTCATAAATGTAAACACCTCTCTGATCAAGTTCAAGAGTTCAAGAGGCCTTTTATGGACGCTACATTAGTACGTAAAAAAAATAAAAGTTGAGAGCATTTATTACTAGTTTTTGCTAGGGGAAAATTATAGGTTCACACTAGTGCAAGCCTTAGGGAGTGCTAGCACCTAGGGTTACACACTGGCACAAAGGGGTTGTACACTAGTTAAAAAACTAGCGTGGGAGTGCAAAACTAGATATACAGTCAGATTAGGCTCACGCTAGTGTAAAATGGTGTGAGTGAGCATGAAAATATGCATAATAGCATAGGTTTGCACTAGTGCGAAGATGAGTGAGTAAGCGCAAACAGGAACATGCTAGCGTAGAATTAAGCTAATGCCAAAAATGGTATGCTAGAGCAAACAAGATTTCACTTGTGTAGAATTTGAGCCTTAGAAAAATTTCAAAGAAAATGTGAAAATTATTAGAAGAACTTAGGGATGATTGGAAGAATGTAGAAGTAATAAGAATAATTTAGGAATATTTTTATGAGTAGAAATGATGTTAATCAAGTGCTTTATGTAATCTTACAGGTGAGACTATGTAATTTGGAGGTGTGCAAGAAACATGGGCACATTCGAACCTATGAGAATAATTTTTCATGTCAAGAGAAAAATTTTATGACTGTGACATTGGAGGCTACATGCCTCTCCTATATTACACAGATGCCCCATATTATGTTAGATCACACCCTCCTGACTACCTTAGCAAAGAGATGATAGAGTAAGAGCCAGACTTTCAGATTTCTGAATGATGAGATGACCATGACTCTAGAGGATGTATGGTGGATCCTCAGAGTGATGATTCAGGGAAGCTTGGTGACGTATGACATGGATTACCACTGGATTCTAGATTGCATTTGGTACATGTTTATACGATGATACATACCACAATAGGGTATAATGGTTATCTTATATAGATTTTTTTAGGATTAACATAGTGTATGCATACCCATATATTTGATGGCCCTTGTTAGTGACTACTTGTTCCTGATAAGACTAGTATGCACATCCCAGTTAGTTTGACAAGATTATTGCATAAGATTATGGATGGAGAGGCCTTATGTTGTGGTCAGTGTATACTGGCCCATATGCACTAGGATTTGCATTTAATTTCCTATCGAGGCATGATAATCCTGGGACTAACCACACTGCTATAGATCTAGGCATGGGACCACATTACGATCGAGTGCCCAATAGGATTACTATGATGTAGGGCTTCAGATGATACATCTTGTAGGAAGTGGGAGCCAATTGATGAGGATGTCAGATCACACATGGGTAATACATTTTATCATAGACGTTCCTTTAATGACCTACAACTCTATATGGTTACTTGGAGACCATAATGATTATATCAATGGCGTGATGAAGCAGTAGATCTCAACATTACAGAGGTTGAGTACTTAATTATTTGCATTCAGAGTAATATTATAGAGTGGTACCATGTCGACTTGGTGTAGTGAAAGTTGGTCCATTTCTAGGGTATACCGGAAGATGAGATGTGGGATGTATGCAGGACGCATGAGACATTTTATTTCTAGCTATGCATTGGAAAACGATGAGGAGAAGATATTTTTGAGGGTTTCATCCCACAAAAATGGATTTCATAGCCACAGGTGATAGAACTTGAGACCACACTAGATTACGGGCATTGGTATGTGATATTATTACCTCTGTATATTTTGATCCCATAGGTTGCAATAGAGGCAAGCACAACCACAACACCACAAGGTCTACATGTTCATCCTTTAAGAGACTATGCCAGATTAAGAAAACTTGAGGCCAAGGAGGAGTTACAGGCCCAGGTATAGGGTCTACAAGTATAGGCACATGTATAAACTCCATCTCAGAAAGATCCTTCATAAGTATAGATACCACCACAGGTTACTCCCCCACACCATCCTCCGCAACCATAGCCACATCCACATGTATAAATACCTATGTTATAAGAAGTTGTGATAAATATTCCAGCATCACCACCTCAAGAAATGAGTCCATACATTGCAATAGGTGGAGAAGGATGGGATGGATGGGGATCAACCTTGAGATAAATTGTAGTAGGTGGGGGTTAGGGATCACCACCTAGGTCACCACATAGAGGACCAAAGACACAATTTCTTGGATATAGGCTCATTCCAAGATTAGATGGGCCATCAGTGGATGCATTAGAGCTTAAGAGAGACATGGATTTCTAAGGTATTGACATAGATTTTATCACATTACATACCCTTCAAAGAAAAATGGAGCAGGGTACCACAACTTATACTAGTTTGAGGAAGAAGGTATAACAAGTTACCACTGAGAGGGATCATCTTGTGATTGAGAGAGAATAATGGGGAGCTGAGAGGACCTAACTGCAGGAAGATTTTTCTAGATTGATAGGAGAGTGTGATGATCTCCACCAAGTAGTTACAGCAAGAGGAGCTAAGGATTTAGTGTATGATTTTCTTCATCTATAAGTGAGGCGGCTTATTACAAAGCTCTTTATTATAGAGTAATGTCAGAAGGATAGAGGATTATTCCATGGAGTTAGATTAGAGGTAGTCTCTCTAAATCCAATTCTCATAGAACATCTAGGTCTACCCAATCAATACAGATGGCTCCACCACAGCATGGGCTAGGTAGTCCTAGTGTCAGCGAGAGTCAAGTTTGTTTCTCTTATTGTACATGTATTTTTTGTATATGCCTTATGATGAAGGAAATTTTTTGTTATGATATATATGTATTGTTTTTTATTAGGCCTCGAGATGAAGGTAGGGATTTGGATGATCCATATTGTAGGGAGTGGGAGCCAATTGGTGAGGATGTTAGATCACACATGGGTAATACATTTTATCATAAATGTTCCTTTAATGACCTATAACTCTATATGGTTACTTGGAGACTATACTAATTATATCAATGGCGTGATGAAGCAGTATAGCTCAACATTACAGAGGTTGAGTACTTAATTATTTGCATTTGGATTCATGTTATAGAGTGGTACCATGTCAAATTGGTGTAGTGAAAGTTGGGAAATATCCAGGGTATATCGAAATATGAGTGTAGACACCTAAAATTGGTTACCCAATTTAGTGTCCCCTGGGTTCGTTTATCCTCTTGGGTAACCTGGGGCACCTTTATATCACCACTTATCCCTTAGGGTATTACTTAAATATTTAATTTGGAGGCCTATCCTAAGTTTGCTCCACCCCATTATATTTCATCTATGGTTAGTCAAACATTAACCATGTAATTCTATCTTTTTATATTTATTTCAATTACTTATCTACCCCATATCAATTTCCAACCTCCCACATCATTTTTATCCATCCATCGCACCTATTTCTCCTCCCCTAAAACTGTGCAGTGGGCTTTTTCTGTATTTGAGTTGGAGGGATAATATTCTTATCCTTCTAATTCATTTCCTTTTCACCACTTTGGGAGTCTGTTCCCTAATCGGGGCTGATTTTTCTGAGCGATGCTGATTTTTCTGAACGGTGCTAATTTTATCTCGGTCGGCGCCTATTATAAATTTATGACCTGAGATCCTCTTTGGTTAGATTTAGGATTTGGTTGCCTTGAAATTTCTTTTGTCTAAGTGATTAAAGAGATTATCAGAGGAAGAGAGTGAGTTTTTTGAAAGTTTAATCGCTGAGAGGTGCATTATTACTCTGTCTGCACGTATCTATAGCTCTTGCGGGTCTCCACAACTACCCTGGTCATCATCAATCATCAATCAAGAATTTTTCAAGTATTCTTCTTTGTTAGGTTATGTAATATCCTTTCGATCAATGCACTGATCTACTCTGTTCAAATCTGATTAGTCTTTAATCAACCCTCGATATATCCAAATCGGCACAAATCGGGTCTTTCTTCGGTATCTGGGTTATAATCCATCAATTTCTACCTTAGATCCTCTCTTTCCATCTTTAATCTCTACTTTCTGATCAATCTTTAGTAATCTGGTCTTATGTCTAATCCGTTTTGCTTAGTTTGCTTTCTTATTGTACTTTCTGGCCTTTTGTCTGCTTGTGTGTCCAATCGACGCCGATCACTGCCTGATCTGACGCCGACCCAAAAAAATTGACGCTAATCAATGTTTGATCAACGCTGACCAGTGTCTGATTGATGCTGACATGAACAAATCACGCCGATCACTGTTTGATCAATGCCGACCAGTCTGTAGAAAAATACAGAATTTAGGTAACACAAGTTCAACTTTGTTTTTACAGTTTCCTGCTTTATTTTAGTTTTTGTTGTAGTTTTTACATTTTATCTACTTGTTTTTAATCAGAAAACCTAAATATCTTCTTACCTCTTTTATCATTTATGTCTTTATTCTTGATTGAAAACGTGAACTGACATCCGCCGAGGAAGCTCATTACTTCCCGGACCTACTTTCTGGGTAGTTCACCCATATATCGTCTAACGTCATCTTTTTCTGCCAAGGATTTGTGTATTGCAGGTTTCTTGGATCTACTTTATAGGATTGTTCATGTGTGCCCATCTTATCTCCATTGGCATTCTCTTCATCTATGTCTACAGATCTTATCCAATCTATCAGGTATCAATTTCATTTGAGTTTTTCATGGTTTTTGTGTTTAATTTGGTGCATTAACTTGGACAGGTAACAAGCATGGAAATTCTTGATCTACATTCTGGCATGCCCGATGGGACCAGGATCAAAGTCCCCTATTGGTAAGCTCATTTCGTTTCCATTTTTGAGCTTTAGTTCTTTTTCTTCACTGATTGTCATCAGTTTTCCTTAAGTATTTCCTTTCTCCATTTTGGTCTTGTTTCTTTCGTTTATAATTTGTAAAATCAAAATTATTTCTTCTTGCATATCTAGATTCCCATTTTTATTTCTAAAATTAGTAAATCTTTCATTTGATTTCAAAGCTGTGATTTTTGATTTATCTCTTTGTGCAAAATTGTCATTTTCTTGAAAGTTTTCTAGTTTCTTAAATAGAAAATTTCTCTTCTACTAGTATCTAGCTATTTGGATATATCTTTCTGGATTTTTTTACGTGTTTGCTTAACCTTGTCTTATGGAAATCACTTTGATTGTTCACGGGATTTTTCAAGGGGAAGAGCTCAAAAACACACTTTTTGAATTCCACACACCTTGGAGAGCTAAATATACAAGTATTTCTCTTTTACAATGTTTTCTCCTTTTTAAGGAACTTAAAAAGAACTTGTTTGTTTGTTTTTATCACACTCAAACACTTCTTTGATTTTGGTGCTTAAAAAAAAGTAATCACATTGGGAAATAAATTGTTTGAGTTGTCTTCATTGAAATCAAACACTTCAGTTGTAGTGCTTAACAATAACTTTTTCTTTGTCATTTATGTTGTATGCTCTTCATCTAGTTTTCTAAATAGGTTGGAAAATTGATCAAAATCGGTAGTGACACTATTTGATTTTTATTTTTCACCCTTGCACACAAAGCCAAAATCACTAAGTATAAAGCATTTAAACAAAAACTCCTTCCCTGGACTCGCCTACTTAGCAGACATCCAAGAGGAAGATCCTACTTAGTACTCGGGGCCGCACTATAAATTCACGAAAGTTCTAGTCTATATTGGCAAAGCACCCGACTCCCTTATTGCATAGTAGTGTATGAAGCGCGGGGTAGGCCCCTATATCAAACCACATACTAGTCTTTTATTGAAGTGCCTTCAGGACTCCTCACCCAAACATTCCCCAAACCATCCTTAGTTTGGCCAATTGAGTAGTCCCTGTTCTAAAAAACCATCCCGAACATTTTCTTTCTTAAAAGGCATGAAAATTTAAAATAGATAATCACCTACGCTGCTTGAATTTTCTGTGCATTAGTTAGATCAATCTTTTTCTATGTTTTTACTTGTTTATGATGGTCATCACCCAGTCACAATCTAGAAAAATGGCTCAAATGGCCTCTTCTTCATCCAAGACTACCACTAATGTGGATGTTTCGGTACCCCTCGGGTCTTCTTCGGGATCACTATTAGTTGGCTCCCCATCTTGGTCATATAATCCTTTCTATCATCCTAAAGTGATCCCATCATGACCAGCTTCCTCCTAGTCCTTCAGAGGTGTCATCTGCTTCTGATATATAGTATGTTCCTCGCAAAGATCCTGAATTTCAGGCACTTCTTGATCACAACCTGGTAGCCCTTATGGACTACCTAGTGCATAAGTCTGTTCAAATATCTGATTAAGGACCTCCGATCTAGCAAGTTTACGATTATTCTCATGAGCCATCCTAGGATTTTATAGAGCAGTTAGCATGTTTTTTCTCACCCTCGAACCACGAAAGAGGGTAACACATCTATGCCTCGTTTTTCTCTTCCACCGACCATGTTGACTAGTTCTCAAATGACCTCTTCCTATCCCTAGTGTCGTGGCTACCTCGGCTACTCCACATAGCCTACATTTAAGAGGCCCTCTTCTTTAGTTATGATGAGTGTGTCCATGCTCCCAAAAATTACTATCAATTCTTCTATATCATCTATTGCGTCACAAGGTCAATACCTCTCTGTGAATCAAGTCCCTCCTATGAGGCAGTCAGTTCCTCCTTCTGGTCCTCCATCTGGTCTTTCTTCTAATGCTCCAGCGAAAGTGACCTTTACTCATTCTTTGGTGTTGGCACCCCTAATAACCAATCCGGTGGTCAAAAGCTTCATTCAGAGTTTGTTTCCCACCATATCAAATCAAATCAACACCCACATTCCTCAATCCATTCTAATTCAGTCGGCAAGTGTAGGAACCCACCAATCACAGGCCCCATCTTTCATTCAACCACCTTTCTCTCAACCACTTGTTATCTCATAGCCTATTTATATGCAAGCTCCTTCACAACAAATACCTCATCAGGCGTCACCCAGAATGCCTGGTTATTCCTCTTATCATCCCGTTAATTAGCAGATGAATCCCCCATTAACGCCTCAGCAGAACATACCATTTACTTCTTATACGGGACATACCAATATGCCCCCTCCTCAATCTGACGTCATCCAAATTATTTTCAAGAAAATCATAGACCTAGAAGCCTCCACCAAAGGGGCTCCCCCCTCATACTCTTTTGAAGAAGTATGTAATGAACCAATTCATCCATTAGTGGATTTTAAGCCTTATCCTCCCCAATGGGAACTTCCTAAGTTCACAAAAATTTCATAGCTCGGGAGGATCCTCAACAACACCCGTGCAAGCATTCAAGAATAATTGCTACCTTCTAGTCCAGGATCAGGAGCTTATGCTTTGTACCTTTCCTATGTCTTTAACAGGGGCCCCGCTTTAGACTGGTACAACAACATACCCCAACATTATTTGTTTTATTTCTCTCAATTAGCTTAGATGTTTGTTGAAAACTTCTCAATAAACATCACACATAAGATCTCTACTATAGATCTTTATAACATTCATCAATTTGATGATGAGTCTATTGCAGACTTTGTCACTCATTAGAGAGAAATAATAAATTAATTGTCTTTCTCTCTCCCTCAATCTCAATAAATAGATTTGTTTACTCGATCTTTTGTTAATCATATTTCTTCCACTTTAAGGATTCAAACCTTTCATACATTTGAAGAATCCTTTACGATGGTACGCAAACTTGAGTCCCATTCCATCAAACAAGGGAAGCTAAAACTTTGTTCTAAGACTAAACTAGATTTTTCTCGGTTTATAAAATCAAACCCTTCCGCTTCTAATAAAGACAAGAATCAAGGGTCCACCAACACTATTTTATTAAAAACATCACAAGCTAATAACACTTCTAATCAAACACCTCGGAGAGACTCTTCATCTTCTCGAAAAGGACCCTCATCATCTTGATCTTTTACTTCATTGAGGGAATCATATGCTTCTATCTTAGAAAAAATGTTGGAAGTTCACATGATCGAACTTCCCCCTATTATAAATTTTGATGAGAGCCAAGAACGACCATTTTGGTATCGTGAAAATTACTTTTATCATTATCATAGAAGCAAAGGCCATGACATTGAATGATGTCAGACCTTAAAAAACCTCATCCAAAAATTCATTGATAAAGGCGAGCTCATTCTAGATAACCCAAATGCTCCCCCCAAATTAGGTGCTTGATGATTTTAAACAACCTTTTCTAATTTATTCCCCAAACAATGATGCTTCAGGGTCCTCAAAAACCAAACACCCATACTATCAGTTTCATTTCTACTAATGGTTCTTCTTCTAATTCAGAAGCCATCTACAAACATGTCGAATGAATCATAACTCTTCTCCGCTCCTTCAAATTCCGAGATTCCACTATCCTCAGATAGTTCCATCTTTGAGTCTTCATTTATTATAGATATAGAGTCGTCTCCCTCTTCCTTGCCTTCTGATCTTCCACCTATACTTGAGACAATGTCATCTTCATCTATCTCATCATTAGATATTCTTTCGATGCTTGAGTCACTTACATCCCTTCAAATTCCCACTACGAATACTTCTACTTTTGTCGCTCCTCATTTTTTTCATGACCATGCTTTTGGTTAATGTACCCATAGTTATACCAACTTCTATGCCTTTAGAACCATCCTCAATCTTAACCCTTCCCGTCACTTTTCCTACAATAATTACACCCACAATTACTGCATCTAAAGTACCTTCCTCACAAGAGGCTACCTTCTTCATTACCTATCTCTTCCACCATCAGTGCTTCCTTTACCTATTAAGGAAACATCTAAAGAGATAGCATCGACACCTGTACTTCCAACTCTTGGACTTAGACATAAACAATTAGAGTTTAAACCTAGGTTTACATCATCAGTATCATATCCTTTACTTCCTCCAAAACGGTTACAATCACCTTATGCAGTCGAAGTTGTCACCATCCCTGAAAAGGGAAAACCAATATTTCAGACCATTAAGACTCTTGGTGCTTTCCCTCAAAAATCCCTCTCTATGCCTCATAAAATATTGGATTTATCCACTAAAAAGGCATCTTCTTCTACAACACCATCTTCACGAGTGCCTCGTAAAGTTCATTTACCTACTCGAAAGGGGTCACCTCTTTTATCAGAATCATCGTCTTCATCACCAAAAACTAAGGCACCCTTTGTGCCTCCTATCAGATCTATTTTGGGAGCTCCTCCCCCATTGAAATCAATCTTATCTAAATCATCATCTATTTCAGCCAAGTAGCCTTCTTCATCCCCAAAGACCAAAACACTTGTCATGTCTTTGTCATCTTCAAAATCTATCTTAGGAGCTCCTCCACCAAAATCCATCTTGTCTCACTTGCTTCCATCACAAGCACCTAAGGCCGCTTCTCCCAATGTCCAGAAAAGCAAAACAACCCCTAAAAAGACTGTCAAACTAGATATGCAGGTTCTTCTACCTCGACAGTCTGTTAAGGCTAAAGAGGTGCCTTCGTCATCTCTATCCTCATCTTCATCTACTAAATTATATACTAAAATCCTTCACCAACTTATTCAATCTTCATTTATATCTCTTCCTCTGATCAAACCCTATAATCCCAAAGGAGTAAAACCTTCATGGTTCAACTCTGATTTGATTTGTGCTTACCATCACACTCCAGTTCATGACACCGAGGGATGTAAATCCCTTCAATCTATTGTTAACAACCTCTTGGAAGAAAGTGATCTTCTGTTGGAAGAGGAGGAGGAAAAAGTGTCTCTTGTCATCCCAACTACATCTGAGCCTGAATAGTCTACTCAGTCCTCTAATTCTATTAATTCCACTCTGGATGATCTTCCACCTTCTCAAATCAACACAATTCATATCGCCACTAGAGCACAACAGTATGATAATCCATCATCTTCTACAGCCTCTTGACCACGGGTCGTCATTTCTGCAGCCCCCGAAGGAGTTCCTCCTTCCTCATCATCCTGAGACCTCAAATCTCTATTCGTGCTTCACCTCGGGCTTAGATTCTCATGTCAATTAAGGACAATGTTATGAAACAACTCACCCATACTCTGGTCAAAATGTCTCTTTTTGACCTCATTTAGTTGTCTCCCCAACATCACCAGGATCTGATCGATAATCTGCACCGTATCGCAGTGAATGCAGATGAGCCCTAGCCTTTCAAGATGGTTGTTGGATTGAATAGACCGTCAACTTCCATTTCCTTCAGGGATTCTGAAATTCCTCCCCTTTCTTTTGAGGATTTAGAGGCTCCCCTCTTTATCATAGTTGAAATCAATAACACTACATTAAAATTAACTATGATCAACAGTGTTGCTGCACTCAACATCATTTCCTCCCACACATTCAAGCAACTTAAGTTACCAAAGAACATAGTGTCACCACCGCCTTTCGCCCTTTGATTATTTCATTATTAGCTGGCAGTTACTTTAAGAACTGTGGTCATGCCCATTCAGGTAGGCAAAAAATTACTTCACAAGCTTTTTTACATTGTTAAAGGGAAATTCCACTACAATATGATCCTTAAATGCTCCTCGATATCGTATAATGCATTACATCCCATCAACCTTCCATCGATTCATAAAATATCAGTATGCGGGTAAAATCTATACTCATCCAGGAGATCCTTTTTCGTCCACACAATGTGACATGACCACAGGGTCTGCCCCTCCAAAGGAGAATGCTTCTCCTTTTGACAAGGCTTCATCCTCTTCCATACCTGTAACAAAACTACCAGATTTACAAAATTTGGAAGAAACGTTGCAACATTTTTCATTAGAAGAGCTTCCTCTTCTCTGTTTTAACGCCCATCTCAAACCTAACGAGTATGGTAGGCCATAGAAAAACAACCTAAATATCATCTAGGTCTTGGTCACATTGTCACCATTAGTCTGCCCAATCAACAGACTAACTTCATCTACGGTGGTCTTGATACACCTCACTATCACCCGGATTCTCCTCCTAGGGCCAAAACCCTATTCAGCAGGGTTTGATTGTCTACAAAATTCCCGCGTTCGTAAAAAATTATCTATATCGATGCGCGTGGAAAGGCTTTGGCCTGGGAAATTATGAATATGGTGTCACATGACCTTGCGTCCATTCCAACTCTTAAACCACATCAAAAATTTGGTTTAGGGTTCAAACCTCTCTCGAAATCCACCGTCACCAATCTCGATGAACCTCTTTCTATTGAGGAACCATCTTCTCCCATCAGGTCAGAAGCATCACTTGATGTGGATGACACCATTTCCATCCCGCCTAACTTTTGTTTTTAGTCAATACCATTTCCTTAGGTCCACTGACCTATAAGACTAATGGTAATAAGACTAATGGAAAATCCACTTTCATACCATTAGTCTTCCCTGAAATAGTCGAAGACGAATCTCCCACTATCAATACTATCCACTATGTTGATGATGATTCTATCCTTACTTATATGGGGGTAAAGGATTCTTATCTTCCTAAGACCATTCCTTTTGACATGTCTACGCTTCTCAATGAAAACCACTATTGAACCTTAATATAGCGACTTCTGAAGACCCTTACATCATCAAGGTTGGCCAATCTCTTAACCCACAGGAGTTATGAGACTTCACCGCCTTTCTTTCCCACCATCGCCAAGCATTTTATTGGTCATATGAAGATATGCCAGGTCTCGATCCTAATATCATGGTCCACAATATCGTTACTCTTCCAGACATCACAACCAGTTAAACAAAAATTGTGTATGATGCATCCTTGTCTAGCTCTCCTTATTAAAGAAGAGTTGCAGTGCTTGCTCTTCCACCAACTTCATCCAACCCATTGACTATCTACAATGGGTTTTCAAATGTAGTACCAGTAATCAAAGCTAGTGGGAAAATTTGAATTTGCACCGACTTTCAGGATCTTAACCTCGCTTGCCCGAAAGACTGATTTTCCTCTACCTAATATCGTCTAACTCGTGGATTTAACTGCATGTCACGAGATGCTCTCTTTGATGGATGGTTTCTCTAGGTATAATCAAATTCTCATTGCACCAAAGGACCAGCATAAGACTTCCTTCATAACCCCTTGGGGGACTTTTTGTTATCGCGTCATGCCCTTTAGTCTTAAGAATGCGGGAATGACTTATCAACGTGCAATGGCCTACATCTTCCATGACCTCTTACACAAAAATATAAAAGATTACGTCGATGACCTCCTCAGTAAGTCCAAAGACTGTCAGGATCATCTTTTCATTCTTGCACCTCTCTTTAAGAGACTCATTCATTTTTGTCTTCACCTAAATCCATCTAAATGCGTGTTTGACATTCTCACTGGTAAACTCTTAGGCTTTATCATTTCTATTAGGGGCATTAAATTCGATCCCACAAAAATAAATGCTATCCTCGAGATGCCTCACCCTTCCAACTTAAAGTAGCTCTATGGTCTTCAAGGATGCCTTCAATCAGTGCATCATTTTATCTCGCAGCTTTCGGACCGTTGTCAACCTTTTCATCATCTCCTCTGTAAAAATGTTCATTTTGAATGGGATGAGCATTGCCAAAAAGCCTTTGATGATCTCAAAGCTTATCTTCTTTCTCCACCTGTGTTTACACCTCCACGCGAAGGGGAGCCATTCTATCTTTATATTTTTGTGACTGACCATGCTCTAAGAGCCATGATCTTGCATTGGGATGCTAATGGCAAAGAACAGGCCATCTATTATATTAGTCACACTCTTCATGAGTATGAAACACACTATTCTAAAACTGAAAAACTGTGTTGTGCTCTCTTCTTCACAACTTATAAACTTCATCATTACCTCCTTAATCACAAAACCTACATTGTTACAAGTGTCAATCCACTCAAGACAATGCATGTAAAACCTTATCACAATGATCGTATCACTTGTTGGCTCATGCTCATGACAGAGTTTTACCTCGAGTTCATCTGACAAAAATCTATCAAGGGTTAGGTCATTACGGATCAATTAACTGATACTCCTCTTCTAGACACTCAATTCCCCCTCACTCAATTCCTAGATGAGTACATCCAAAAAATTGATTTTGGTCTGTCTCCATTTAAAATAAAAATATTCTTTGACGGATCCAAATGTCAGCAAGGGGTAGGTGAAAGTTTTGTCATGATCCCTCCTTGGGGTGCACATATCCCTGTCGCACACAAGCTTAACTTTGAATGTACGAAAAATATGGCCGAATATGAAGCCCTCATTTTAGGTCTTCAAAATTACATTAACCTCAGTGATCACCATATTGACATCTTCAGTGACTCTAAGCTCATCATTAATCAAGTCACTGGTGTCTATCAGTGTAAAAATGACATCTTGTAAAAATATTGTGATATCATTCTCTTTTAGCTTCAATCTTTCGATAAATTTACTATCCAGGATATCCCTCGCATTGTAAACCAATTTGAAAATATGATGGCTTCTTTAGCCTCTCTTATTCCTCCATTCACTTCAGAATCGTGACTTTATGTGGTTGTTCAGCATTTAGACCAACCATCTCATCTCAGGCAGTTGACTTTAATCAATGCCATCACAACTGACACTCAAGATGAGTGGTATCAACAAATTTTTTATTATTTATCCCATTTAGTGCTTCCTCTAGATCTGATTTCTAATGGCAGAAGATCTTTCATCCAACGCACAAACCGCTATAGTATTCTAGGTCGAATCCTTTACAAACGTGGCTTTGATGGTATTTTTGTTCGGTCCCTCAAAGTCCCTGAATCATCTAAAGCCATTTAGGAGGTCCATGATGGTATCTTTGGTGGACACTATGGTGGTGTGGTCGTGGCTAAGTGCATCCTACATTTAGGCTATTATTAGCCTTCTCTTAATCAAGACTGTTGTGACTATGTCAAGAAGTGTGTCAAGTGTCAACAACACGCTAATCTCACACATATCCCTAGTCAGGCCTTGCAACCCACAGTGAATTTATGGCCTCTTTCACACTGGGGTCTTGATCTCATTGGTCTCATCAATCCATGCTCTTCATAGAAACATCACTCCATTATCACTACCACAAAATACTTCACTAAATGGGTGGAGGCTATTCCTCTTTCATCAACCAAAGCCAAACCTATTGTTGATTTTGTCTATCAACACATCATTTGTTGCTTTGGTGTTCCTCACAAAATAATTATAGATAATTGCAAGTATTTCAAAAACAAATATTGACAAGAACTTTGTGACACCTTCAATATTAAACTCAAATTTTCTTCTCCATACTATCTATAATCTAATGGCCAAGCTGAGGCTTCTAATAAAACTTTGCATAATATCCTCGCAAAGGTAACTAGTCGAGCTGGTAGGGATTGGCACTTACACATCCCTTTTGCTCTCTAGGCTTATTGGTCTAGCATTCATACCCCTACCAGTGCTACTCCTTTCTCTCTCATTTATGGTTTTTAGGTTGTCCTTCCTTTAGAAGTTCAGATTCCCTCTCTTCACGTCTCTCTCAGAGAGTTTTTCTCTGATGAGGACTATCATCAAAACCATCTAGCACAGCTTGAGTTGTTAGATGAATGGCATCTCAACGCTCTTGAACATCATCAAGTCTATCTTGAGCATGTCAAGCATTCTTATAACAAGCATTTGCAGTGGCATGAATTCCAAGTTGGTGATCTTGTTCTTAAATAAAACCAAAATGTCACTACTCTGGAACGGAGTCAACGTGGTAAGTTTGCTCCTAACTAGATGGGACCATACATTATCACTCATAAGTATGGGTCCAAGGCTTATCGCCTATCTTCTATGGATAGTATACCTGAAATGGAGCCTCTTAATGCTTTTCATCTAAGGCCCTTCTACTGTTAAAACCTATCTTACATGATCTTAGGCGCAAAATAGATCTTCCATCCATCTACAACCAGTCGTGCATTTCATAGTGATTCGGAACTATGTGGTTTTCTGCGTTATTTCTTTTATACCTTAAATATGAGTACTGCGGCTCTACTCATGGCATTTTCCTTATGGATATGTTCCTTCTCATGGTAGGATCACCTTAATCACTACTTCATCTACCCTAGGTGTTCATCTTGATCAAAACAACTTTGGGGCACGAGTACATGCTTATAATATGTTTTCTTCCCCTCTATTTGATCTATCTGGTCCAATCCTAGCTTCTTCCAAAGCTTAAAAAAAATAGAGAGAGATGTTATCCAAGTCCCAAAAGATAGACTGATCCCTCGAAGGATAGCTATCCATGCCTTATCAAATAAAATCAAAAATATAGACCATTCCTCGAAGGATGGCTATCATCAACATCAAAATACAGACCGCTCCCTTAAAGGACGACTATTTGTTTTATGGAATTTTCAGCCTTTACAGTAACAAACTTCATTTATTGGCTATTTTGTTCACTTTTTAGCATCTCTGAAAGACTTCCCATATCGATTAGTCTATCTATATCTAGCAAACTTCCTACATTGATCAATTTGCTTTTCTATCGAAAGAAAAAAATCATGAAGTTGTGATATGACACCTTTTTGATCATATGGAGATCCTATTTTCCCCATATGGGCACGTATTTAATATTTCATGTGTTATGACGAGATGTATACTTAGCTTTCATCCTAATCTACCTCCTAGATCTAGTTTATGACTAACTAGTGTCAGGTTTGTTTTATCCATGTCTATGGCCTTGTGTTCATCATCTTTCGATTTACCATCAATGTCTCTATTTATGGTCAGTTAGGGGCTTAACTTATCATTCTTTTTCTTATCTAGGTGTAGTGATTTTTATTTCTAAAAGGATAATATCATTATATCACTTTCTTTCACAAAAGACATTTCCCATGATTATTTGTTGTTCATCCAGTTAAATTGACATTCAACATGTTAATTTACTCAATCAAATCTATCATCTATCTGTGCTCATCTTATCTACTTCATCTAAAAAACATCAAATCATGTATTAAAAACACATGTGAATCCATCTATCTATCTCATTTAATTGAATTAACATCTTAAACATGTTTATTTAATCAACCATGACAAATCAATCAAATCAGTTCTATTCATCTATCATTTATAACATTCATCTATATCCATCGAAATTACATAACATCTATCTATATCTAACAAAATTAAATGCATGAATCCAATCACATAACACAAAATGATGAATATATATACATATATCTATCTGTATAAAAGAATGTATGGCTTCCACTACATCAGTATATATCTACAAAATAAAACATCTTTATAGTAGAGTCAAATAGGTGGAAAAAATTATCTCCTCCTCCCTCCTCAGGTCCAGGCTATCTCTCTTGGCCACCTCCTATAGAGTTGGAGATGCCCACTGCCGTGGCCCTGCCACCTCCTCAATCTCCTCTAGTGCCCGCATCCTCCGAGGCACCACAAGCAGTAGTTGTTGTTGTCCTCCTCCTCGCTCCATACCGAGACACATATGGGGCATGCTATGTCATGGCGTCCTCATAATATCTCACCTCGGCAAGGAGAGTCTGATAGGTACTCAGACTCACCATACCGTGTGCTCGCAATGGCGTTGCTACTACTAGTGGTCCTCCTTTTACCACACCCTATGCCCTTGACTCCGAGGTGGTGCCTGTATCACCATATTTGGCCCTAAGGGCCTCCTTGTTCCTGTACTAGAAATCTCTCTGCTAGATCACTGTATCCCACTCCTGACAAGTGGTGTCTCTTTTGCTATATAAGGGTGTCCTTCTCCTTTGTCAAAGTCTAGATCTCCTCAAGGGAAACCTAGTGTGTCTGTATCAGGGTGGCATGCTCTCCCTCCAGTATCTCTAGCGATGCTGCTATATCCTCCTCGCCTACCTCTGTAACTATAGGGAGATGTCATGGAAACTCTGCATGGTACCACGCCTCGTAGCCCTCATCCACCCATATGTCATGATCATCATCTATGGGAGGTGGGGCCTCCTTGAGCAGATCTGCGGGAATCAGTATGGGTAGATTTATCTCTCTGTTATACCATCTATATGGTGTGTATATGGTCAGGATGATCTGAATCAAGCCAATCTGCCTCATCACTCGTATAAACGGGACTCGCTCTAAGAGCTCTGGGCTATGGCCCTTGACTACCCTACTGCATCTCAGCTCCACTAGATGGGAATCTTATCCGGCACATATTGAATAGACCTTGTATGGTCTCCATATCACCTGTGCTAGTGTCAGAGCCCTGAATCTCTCTAAGTACCACTCTGCGGATCTCCCTATATCTCCTAGGGCCATGTCTACCTGCCATCATCAGAATCCATACTCAAGAACTCCCCTACTCATGGCATCCATGAAAGACCAGATGGCTTGATCACTGATATATGCTCATATGCCCAGCAATGGAGTACAAAACTCATGTCTATCCCATTCCACCTTCCTGTGGTATACATCAATAGCTCATGATATATCTATGCTAGTAAGGCATCAGCAAATGCAAACACCTACATGAACTCTAGATTGTCACAGACACAGTCGAGAAGGAGTAGTGGGAACCGTCCACCTTTGGAATCTAGTAACGCATAGTACAAGATAGCCATCTAGATCAGGGCTATCAATTTTCTCCGAGAGTCATCCTACTGGTACTGTGAGGCTATCCTCACAACCCCGGACACTATCTCTGCATCATCGGTCCTGTCCCCATATAATTGTACCAGGGCCCTCCTTTGCTACTCCTATGGGGTGATCTCTATTAGGTCCCCTGTAATCGGTAACCTGAGGATCCTATAGATGTCCTCATGGGTGATGGTCATCTCACCCGTCTGAAACTAAAATGTGCAGGTCTGGCTATCCCACCGCTGTACCAATGCTCACATGAGATCCACATCTCGGGGTACCTACCTATAATAACGGAAACCCCCTAGTCTAGATAACTCTAGATGATGCCACTTAGCATCTATCACATCTGGTAGTATGGTCTCTAGTAGCTCGGGAATAACATCCCGCATGTGTATGACCTCTCGTGCCTAAATGATATCAAACATCGTCATTAGTTTCATATTTATCAAAATCCACATCATTAAATTTTCATCCAAATCTTTCTCAAAATTAAAAAATGTCACTTTTTTTTCCAATCGGCACCAACTCATGCTAATCAGCATCATTTATTTTATGATCGACACCAATTACGTTTTAATCGGTGCCAATCATTTATTAATCGGTGCCAATTTTTTCAATTGACACTGATTACGATGCAGAGCACCAAAAAAGCCCTCTTGCCTCCTACTACAAAAAACATGAAAAATAAAATAAAATGCTAAATGTACAAAGCTATGGAAGGATCACTTACCCCTGGTCGTGTCCTCTTCCTCTTCTGACCACTTCCAGAGGCTTCCATGTTGCTCAAATTCAATTTTTGACTGTTTCTAAATCAATCGTCACAGTGCAAATGAATCATTACCATTCACCTTTTCTATACTTATAGGTTTTCAGAGCAGTCGACGCTGATTATCTTGATCGGCTCCAATTTTTGTGGTCAACATCGATTAGGGGTAATCGACACTGATTAGATCTAATTGAAACTGAATGGGGATATTTCAATATATTTCATCCCCTGGTCCCACCAAGATGCACTTCGTCCTCATCTGTTATTCTATCTTACACATGTGTCATCCGTAACACATTGCCGCCATCATTACGTCTTTATTTTTAGTACTTATACTTGATCGCCTTGCATAGCCTCACGTGCATCTCTCTCGTGGCTCAGATTTCTTGTTATTCCCCACTTGAGGCATCTCATCATTATATCTTTTACATGTGCCACCCATAGCACACCTACTCTGCCCAGTCTGACAATACTTCTATTACAAATTCCACTATAATGGCCATATGTTGATTTCTGCGGTGGCTATCCTCTCGAGGCTATCACTTCATCCTTCTTGTCTAAGTGTTGATGCTTGGATTGTTTATTTGATCATTTTTATGACCTTATTTTCTCCTTTCGGCACATATTTTCAGTGTTATCACCCATCCTGAGATCTTCCCTATACATGGGTAACTCACATTTTTTGCAACCTAAAGAGAGTGGGTTTGTAGGCACTAATGTCATCTCTGTTGAAGGTTGTCTAGTTTTCCCTACCAATGTGTCACTCTTTAGTTGTTATGTTGTAGTCACCTTTAACTCACTAGTCTATAGCCACTTACATCATCTCATATGAAGACTGTCTAGTCTGCCCTACCAATATTTTTTATGTGCGTCATCAATGATCACATCTACTCTAGACATCTAGTTGGGGAATCCTTCTTTCTCATATACCTTTTTCAAACTCGGGATCACTTGGCCTTTTTGGGGCCACACCATCCCTAGTTTGATGGGGATCACATCGTTGCTATTTTTTCCTTTCTTCCAATTCCTTGTTTTTGTCTCACAGCTTTGCTTATCGCAAGTCACCTGATGAAAAGGGGCAAAAGTAGACACCTAAAATTGGTTACCCAATTTAGTGTCCCCTAGGTTTGTTTATCCTCTCGGGTAACCTGGGGCACCTTTATATCACCACTTCTCCCTTAGGGTATTACTTAAATATTTAATTTAGAGGCCTATCCTAAGTTTGGTCCACCCCATTATATTTCATCCATTGTTAGTCAAACATTAACCATGTAATTCTATCTTTTTATATTTATTTCAACTAATTATCTACCCCATATCAATTTCTAACCTCCCATATCATTTTTATCCATCCATACCACCTATTTATCTTCCCCTAAAACTGTGCAGTAGGATTTTTCTGTATTTGAGTTGGATGGATAATATTCTTATCCTTCCAATTCATTTCCTTTTTGCCACTTTGGGAGTCTATTCCTTGATCGGCACCAATTTTTCTGAGCGGTGACGATTTTTTTGAATGGTGCCAATTTTATTTTGGTCGGTGCCGATTATAAATTTATGACCTGAGATCCTCTCTGGTTAGATTCAGGAGTTGGTTTCCTAGAGATTGCTTTCGTCTAAGTGATTAAAGAGATTATCAAAGTGCATTGTTACTCTACCCACGTATCTACAACTCTTGTGGGTCTCCACAGCTACCCTAGTCATCATCAATCATTAATCAATCATTTTTCAAGTATTCTTCTTTGTTATTTTCTGTAATCTCCTTTCGATCAACAACGATCTAGTCTAATCGAATCTGATTAGTCTTTAATCAACGTTGGTTTGTCCAAATCATCACTAATCGGGTCTTTCCTCATTTTATGGGTTAGAATACATAAATTTCTACCTCGGATCCTCTTTCTCCATCTTCAATCTCTATTTTTTGATCAATCTTCAGTAATCTGGTCTTACATCCAATCTATTTTGCTTAGTTTTCTTTCTTCTTTTACTTTCTAGCCTTTTATTTACCTATGTGTCCAATCGAAGCCGATCACTGCCTGATCGACGTTGACCCAAACCAATCGACACCGATCACTATCTTATTGACATTGACAAAAAAAAATGACATTGATCACTATCTGATTGATGCTGATTAGTCTGCAGAAAGATACATAATTCAGGTAACACAATTTCAGATTTGTTTTTATAGTCTCCTGCTTTCTTTTAGTTTTTGCTGTGGTTTTTAAATTATGTCTGCTATGTTTAATAAGAAAACCTAAATATTTTCTTTCATATTTTACCATGTATGTCTTTATTCTTGATTGAAAACACTAACTGACATCCATTGAGGAAGCTCATTACTTCCCAGACCCACTTTTCAGGCAGTTCACCCACATATTGTCTAACGTCATATTTTTCTACCAAGGATTTGTGCATCACAAGTTTCTTGGATCTACTTTGCAGGATTGTTCATGTGCACCCGTCTTGTCTCCATCGGCATTCTCTCCATATACATCTACGGATCTTATCCAATCTATCAAGTATAGATTTTATTTGAGTTTTTTAGGGTTTTTGTGTTTATTTCAGTGCATTAACTTGGATAGGTAACAAGCACGGAAATTCTTGATCTACAATGAGATGTGGTACGTATGCAGGATCCATGAGACATTTTATTTCTAGATATGCATTAGAAAATTATGGAAAGAATATATTTTTGAGGATGTCATCCCACAACAATGGGTTGCAAAGCCACATGTGATAGAACTTGAGACCACACTAGATTATGGGAATTGATATGCTATAGTATTACCTATGCATATTACGATCCCATAGGTTGCAATAGAGGCAAGCATAACCACAACACCACATCATTTAAATGGACATCCTTTAAGAGACTATGCCATATTAAGAAAACCTGAGGCCAAGGAGGAGTCATAGGCCTAGGTATTGGGTCTACAAGTATAGGCACATGTATAAATTCCATCTCAAAAATATCCTCCATAGGTATAGATACCTAAGTTACAATAGGTTGTGATAAATATTCCACCCTCACCACCTCGATAAATGAGTCCATACATTGAAATAGGTGGAGAAGGATGGGATGGATGGGGATCAACCTTGAGATAAATTGTAGTAGGTGGGGGTTAGGGATCACCACCTAGGTCACCACATGGAGGACCAAAGATATAAGTGCCTAGATATAGGCTCAGTCCAAGATTAGATGGGCAATCAGTGGATGCATTAGAGATTGAGAGAGACATGGCTTTCTAGGGTGTTGACATAGATTTTATCACAGTATATATCCTTCAGAGACAAGTGGAGCAAGGTGCCATGACTCATACTACTTTGACGAAGAAGGTATAGTAGGTTAGCAATGAGAGGGATCATCTTGTGACTGAGAGATAATAGTGGGGAGTTGAGAGGATCTAATTACAGGAAGATGTTTCTAGATTGACAGGAGAGTGTGATTATGTCCACCAAGTAGTTGCAACAAGAGGAGCTAAGGATTTCATTTATGATTTTATCTATCTATAGGTGAGGCATCTTACTACAGAGCTCTTTATTATAGAGTAGTGTCAGAAGTATGGAGGATTATTCCATGGAGTTAGATTGGATGTAGTCTCTCTAGATCCTATTCTCATATACCATCCAGGTCTACCAGATCAATATAGATGCCTCCATAATAGGATATGCCTCCACCACAACATAGGATAGAAAGTCCTGGTGTTAGTGAGAGTCAAGGTTGATTCTATTATTGTACATGTATTTTTTGTATATGCCTTGTGATGAAGGAACAATTTTTTCATGATATATATGTATTGTTTTTTATTAGGCCTCAAGATGAAGGCACATTTTTGATCCATGCCAATGATGGCATATATTTTATATCTAATGTTCATCAAGACACTTTTTCTATATGGAAATTTTACATTTAATATGGATATATGATGGTGATGGACTTTGATACTTATCACATTTTGTGTTTTATGAGATATGATGTTTAGTCGATGTTTTTATTATGGTCTATGATGATAAGACAATAAAAATAGTCCCTATTACCCCAATTTAATGATATTATATGATGTTAGCTTATCATACATGTTTGATTGTCATTTTTATGATGTAGATTAGCATTTATTGACATGTGATGATGTTTATAAGTGATGATAGATGATATGGATGATGAAATGATAACAAACTATACAAGAAAAAAAACAAGCACAAACCAAATTTAATCAAATCATAATAACACAACTATGTACAAGAATGAAAAATAGAAATAATTTAATGAAATTTACAAAAGATTAAATAAAAATTTAAGCTAATCAAGAAAAGAACTAATGAATCCTATAAAAAAATACAACATGAAAAATCTAGCCAACAAAACAATGTACAAACAAACAACTAAGTAAGAAACTACTCCTTTATATTTGTGGGCTATTTTTGAAACATTTTATGTTTTTTATGTATTTTCTCAATACAATGTTATAATGTTTTGAGTTTTATTTGAAAAATATTTTAATGTTTTTGAGATTTTCGATCAAACATATCTGATTTTCTTTTGAAAATTTATAAAAAATGTTTAGAGTTTTTCAAACAATTTTCTAAGGCTACATGCAATAACATGAAGAAACATGGAGCCCCCCAACACTATTTGGTAATGTACAAGGGAAAATGTCATGCGTATGTGCAAGTAAGTGAAGATGGAAAAATTCCCCCAGCATGAGATGAGAATGTACAATGGAAGATGATTCTCATATAAAAGTAGGATCAGCTCGATCAAGGCTAAAAAGGATAGGCTCAAAAGTACCTCAGACACAGGAAAAAACTATCTTAGGATAAAGCCAATGTATTCCTTGATATGAGATTCTTTTGAAAAAAGGACCCTTCAATGGATCCAGAAACTAGTTTTCACCAAAGGACTTGTCCAAAGTGCAACAATTGCAGTGTTTTTAGACTTGGACGGATTGATTTCTATTTAATTTTTTTACTTCTTTTTCTTATTTTTCTTATTTTTTATTTTCTTGATATTTGAAGGACCTCCATTCTTAAT
Organism: Taxus chinensis; assembly: GCA_019776745.2. Lineage (NCBI taxonomy): Eukaryota > Viridiplantae > Streptophyta > Pinopsida > Cupressales > Taxaceae > Taxus > Taxus chinensis. The sequence continues at coordinate 313,204,780 of CM034148.1, read as the reverse complement.
CATAGAAATTCTTGAGATGTGTGATGTTCATTGGCTCTTGCAGCTTGTCACCATCATAATCAACAAGTTTATATGCTCATGAACCAAACTTAACAACCACAACATATGGTCCTAACCAAATAGGATCAAATTTTCCTTTCTTTTCTTTATCCTTGGTGGTATTGAATTTATTTTCCTTTAAGAAAAGGTCCCCTACCTAAACCTAATGATATATGATTCTTTTATTATATCCTTGACGTAGTTGATTATGATACACTTTTAGGTGATCCAGTGCATGAAGTTTTTTCTCGTCTAACAACTCTAGCTCCATGAGTCTAACAATTTTGTAGTCCTCTTTTTCTAAATAGTCTTGAAAATATATGCACAAAGAAGGGATCTTGATCTTAAGGGGTGGGAGATCTTTTGTGTCGAAAACTAAGGAATATAGAGTATAAATAGTGGGGGTACATATGGATGTTCAATAGGCCCAAAGGGTAGGATGGATATGAAAATTCTAATTACATCCAATATTTTAAACCATATTTTCCATTATTTGAACAATATTTTTATTTGAAACTTCATCCTATCCATTACCTTGAGGGTAATAGAGGGATGATTAATTTAGTTAGATTTGAAAACATTGGCACAACACCTTCATATTTTTGTTCTTGAAACACTTTTGATTGTCAGTTATAATAGAAAAAGGAATTTCGTAAAGGAAAATGAGGTGGTTCATGATGAAATTTGAAATCTATGTACCATTGACAGAGGTAAGAGGAACAACCTCTACCCACTTTGTCAAATACTCGGTGGTAGTAATAGTAAACATGTGTCCATCAGATGTAGTAGGGGTAATTTTTCCAATGAGATCAAGTACCTAATTTGAAAATGGCCACAAGGTTTTGATTGGCTAAAAGAACTGTGTTGGTATGTATCAGGTTGTCATACTTTTGGCACAACATGAATTTCTTAATAGACTGATAGTGATCAGTTTCCATGGTAGGCCAATAATAGCCTACTCTCGAGAATTTTTTATCCATATCCATGCCACTTATACAGGCTCCATAGATGCCTTCGTGCAACTCTATGATTTCTAACATAGATTCATCCAAACTAAGGCCACACAAAATATTCCCATCATAGCTTTTGTGGTAGATATTTCCTCCAAGTAGGGTGTGGCGGGATATGTACTAGATAAGGTTTCATTTATCATAATGGGAAATGTCAATAGGGAAGGTTACATCATGAAGGTGATTATAAATTTCACTATACCAGGGGGATAAGGGACCAATAACTTCACATGCCAAACAAGACTCTAGCATGTTGTATGTTGGTGTCGTTAAATGCTCCAAAAATAAAGGTATGACATTTTTTCCAGGTGGGATGTGCAACAAAGAACCAAATGTATCCATAACATCTACTACATGATTGTTTCTCATAGGTATTTATTGGAACGTGATCTATATAAAGATTTCCTTCAGATTATTAATCATTTTCTTATAAGGAATGAGATTCTCTTCCTTAACTTTGTACTAATAATTTACTTGTTTGATGATTAACATAAAATCACCAATTACATTAACATGCCTGATATCCCAAAATATAGCTATTTTAAACTCTACTATGAGAGATTCATATTCCATTGTATTGTTTGTACATGGAAAACTAAGTTTGAATGCTTATGGAATCAGATCTCTCACAAGAGTAATGAGTACAACTCCTTCTCTTGAGCCATGCAAAGTAAAGGATCCATCAAAATATTCTTTCCATGTAATGGAATCCTCAAGATACATCGTACAAGAATTTGGAAGTTTTAGACTCAATGGTTCAATTCTCGGCAAAGGGACATCAACTAATTATTCCTCCAGTACCTACCATTTGACTAATTTTTGATGGACGTACTCTATATCAAACTCATTGAGTAAGATGATCCAATTATCCATCCTTCATGTAAATGTAGGTTTAGATAGTAAGCACTTCAATGGGTCAATTATAGAAATGAGATAGGTCTTATTTTTTACAAAATAATGATAAAGTTTTTGAACAAAAAAAATGACATCCAAGAAGGCCTTTCAATATGGGGATAGTTTAGATCGTAATCGATCAACGTACGACTAAGGTAATACATGACTTTTTCTTTCTGATTGATATTATACTAAGCCAAAAACATGCCTATTGAAAATTAAGTGGAAGAAATCTACAAAAATGGTTTTCCTAAAGTAGGTGGCATTACAACAACAATGTTTTTTCTTAAGTAGATATTATTCGAGTAAAGAAAATGCTTATCGTTGTTTTGGATCCCAATGAAACTCAATATATTCTTTAGAAGATGTGTCAATGAGTGATACTTGTCTGGGAGCTGGGAGATAAATCTTCTGATAGATTGAATCTTCCCCTGTAAACTATATAATTGTTTTATATTATTAGGAGAAGGCATTTCAATTACGGTAGTAACCTTTACAGGATCTACTTCAGATCCTCTCCTTGAAACAATAAATCTTAAAAATTTCTTGATAGCATGCCAAATACACATTTCTTTTGGTTAATTCTAACCTTATAGTCTCTAAGACACTAAAATATGCATCGCAAGATTGTTGGATGGTCCTCTCTAGTATTGGGTTTTCCTAAGAAGTCATCCACATAATATTCCATTATATCATTTATCATGTCGTGAAAGATGAAAATCATAGCCCTTTTATAGGTTGCACATGAATTATTGAGGCTGAAGGGCATGCCTTGATAATATAATGTCCCTCATGGGGTAGTGAAATTTTTCTTGTGTTGATCTTACTCTCCAATTTTAATATGATTATATCAAAAAAATACATCCATGAGAGATATAATTTCATATTCATCAATTGAATAGACAATCATGTCGATGTTAGGAAGAGGAAAATCATCCTTAGGACACACTTTATTAATATCTCTTAAATTTGTATAGATCTTGATACCAATGGGTTTAGTTTTTATAGGTACTATATTAGAAATCTGCTAAGGATAATCAATAGGCCAAATGAAGCCTACTGCCTATATTTTTTCCAATTCCTCTTTTACTAACAAGGTGATACAAGGATGCATCTTTCTAAGATTTTTCTTGATGGTCTTTACTTCTTTGTGCACAACTAGGTTATGCACTACTAATGAGGGATCTAACCCTGACATATCCAGATAGGACCAAGAAAATATTTCAGAAAATTTAAATAGAAGCATGATAAAATTCTTCTATTCTCATGCTAAAGTGAAGCTCCCAACTTAACCATTCTAGGTTGTTCCTCTATTCTAATGTTCATGTCTAGGGTTTCCTCCACTAGCAATTTGGATTCTTACTCCATATGCCTAGGATCGGGGGGTGGAGATTGATATCCTTATCTAATGGCAACATCTCAATGAGATTTTCACCTTTTGACTGGTCATTTTCTATAACCAATGATTTTTCCATTTATTTTTCCACTATTGCATCAAAGAAGTTGTCACTATGGGACTTAGATCTATTATTTTTACAAGGATTCTTTGAGGATATCTTTTCCTTACTTTTCTTTTGATTTTTTTCATCATATAAATAATCCTCCTCCCCAAAGTATGTGCACGCATCAAGATTAATGGATAATCCATTCTTATGGTCGTCAACAAGAATTCCATCATGGAGACCCATAAACTCACTAATTACTTCATAATTCTCAAACAAGTTGATTGACACATGTTGTTGTTGGTCCCAGTTAACAATGGAAGGATAAACAATATTTAGCAGAAAAATGGTAGGGGATATGGTAGGAGGTATAGTTAAGATAGTCATGTCAGAAAATGAGTTTGTGGAGGCATGGTATTCATATAGATTATACTAGGAATTTGTTTCACTTTCATAATAGGAGGAAATATCTTCATACTTAGAAGAGGTTTCTTCAACCTCAGGAGCATGGAACCCATACATTCAAATAATAATACCATACTTACAAACCTTGTGATGGGGTTCTGAAAGAGGTTCCCACACACCTCGTTCATTGGTGCCACAACCATATCCTTGATACCCCATGTCGTACATAATTTTATTAGGGATAAAATATTTGGGTGCTTGATAACATGATGCCATTTCATTAGTAGGATATGATATCAAAGATGTGTCCAAAATATTTTCATTTGCCAAAAGGCCAATGGGAAGGAAATTTTAAATGTTGTAATTCTCTCAGGATCATTGATTTTTGTAGCAAGGCCTACCATGCGCTCTAGGTGATAAGGGGAGGTTTGAAATTAAAAGATCATGTTGGAGGTCATATTCTCCATATCCATTTGAAATAACTTTCATATCCTATGAAGTAAAGGGAGATTATTATGTAGAATCACCTTCACCATGAGAATGCAACTTATTTAGATCAATGCGGGAGGTAAGAGCCTTTGATTGAACCTAAATGACCATTTCTGTATAAGGATATTCAAATGTGGTGGGAAAATAACCCGACAATTCTCTATAATCAGAAAAGGGTTGAGAATACCCCTGAATGGTAATAATTTTTCCTTTATGGTATAACTTTAGACACTGATGGTACATGAAACGCATGACATGAATCCATGGGAAAATAAGGAGCATGTTGTAAGGAATTTCCAAGTCCAAAACATGGAACTTGGTGTCATGAGTAGTAGGCCCCACTTCTATAGGAAAAGATACCATGCTAACTGACTACCCTTCTTCATTATCATAGGCCTTGATGGTGATGACCTTAGGTTCTAGATCTGCATTTGTGTGGCCTGTTGATGATTTTTTTTTGAATGAACTGTTAGAGTCATGGGATACCTTAGGGAATCAAGACAACACTCCCTAAGATAACATCCAGATTTTAAAGAAGTTGGCTCTTCTCTATGTCATGAAGCAAGGGTTAGAGGAAAAATGAAACAAAGCACAAAAAAGACAAAGGTGATGCACCAAAACTGATATTAAAAGACACAGAGATAGTTCCTGGGAAACTAATTGAAATAGCTGAAGAGAGTTTATCATGCTATACTATTTTTAGAATTATCTTGGATTATAAGAGGCTGAGAAGGTGTAAAACATAACAATATGTAGATGATAGATGCATATAGAAAACCCAAGGGAATATGGCACGATATATCGTCAAAATTATCTAAAAACCACCAATAATGAAATATGAAAGACAAAGTATATTGAAAGATAAAATGTATAGAACAAGAAATATTTCTTCATAGAGAAAATAATACATAAGGCTGATATGGCACATATTACAACTTCCTTCTAAAATAGAGTCTTGTTAAGGCTATTCAATACATTAACTAATCCTAGAATCCCTTTTAGTAACTCTAGTATGTTTTATTTTTTATTACCTCCTTCTCCTCCTTTGGTTCTGGATTAAAAAATTCCTTTATAGATACCTTTGGCTCTCACTTCAATGTCCAAAATCAGATCTTCCACCGATAACATTCAAATTTCTTACAAGATCTTTCATTTTTTTGGGCAAGATCTCGACTAACTATTGGTGATATTTATGATTGCCTTTAATTTGTGCAACTTGCGCTCCTTTGGTTGGTGATGATTTCATCTTTGCCACGTGGAGGTCATGTGCTTGTTTTAGGGTGTTCTTGGGGATTTTTCTTCAAAACTACACCTAAGTGACGCATGGAGGGCATGTACTTGTTTAAGGGCATTCCTAGGGATTTGTCTTCAAAACTATGCACTTTTTTTAGGGCGTTACTTCTTTCTCTTTATTTGAAATTTTGCTTAGGAACACATGGAGATCCTATGTGTTTCGACTATACTCTTGACATTTCAACCTACATGGGAAAAAATATCGAGTGTGATACATGTGGGCAATGCAATGCAAGTTTGAGAACACTCCTTCTTTTCTTCATGCCCTGAGTGCGCCAAAGGGATATGTTGACATCTTCCATGTTCAACTTCATATTTAGTCAAATTTAGGCTCAATCGAACAAAAAGAACTATGGTCAACGTGACAAAATATGGTGGCTAATAAAAGAGTCTTATAGAAAAATAACTCTACAGTTATGGCGAATCACCAACGGACTCCACACCAGTCATGGAAGGATCCAACAATCCTCTTGGCCTAAAAATTTGAAATGTGGCTTACGAAATTCCACTCAAAGTTGTTACAAAGTAATCCAATATCTTAGCCATTCCACCTCTTTAGGTTAGGTTCTTCATTGCAAGGCCTGGAAATCTTGATCCAGCTCAATTATCTCCTTATGGGAAACATTTTTGAGACTCTACACTATTGCGTGAAAACATAACTCCAACTACACTATTAGGTTTAGGATAGCTTCCACCTCGGTAAAATTGGAGCTCTCTTTTCAAGATTGAAAGATAGTATTGTCTTATCATTTGGAGATCAAGATTTGTTGAATTTGGTCCTTTGATAGGACTATAGACTCATCCAGGAAGGCAGAGCGGAAGCGTAGGCTAATTCGTTGATGCTCTACTTCCACTCTTTGATCCCATGTTAGAGCTGGGTCAAGAGATTCTAGTATTTGATATTTTCTGACAATTTACTTGATCTTATACCCTTGTAGGCTTTAAATATTTGCTAATTTTTTTCTCCTTTTAAGTAATGAATTTAAAAATTAATGCAAGACATTAAAGACAATTGTATGATAATTGATTACAAAGTTTGGAAATTACCTACATCTCCAAGTTCTTTTGAATCATTCCACTAGTCAAAACTTGTAAATTACAATAGTACTTTCACAAGAAAACCTAATGGAAACTATTAAGAACTTGCTTAGAAAAATAACCAGACCTTCAGAAGATAAGGGTGAAAAAATAGCACCTGACCTTCCCCTTTCCTGGCATATTCGGCCAAGCTCGCTGGCACCAGCTCCATTGTTCGGAATCCTCTGGTTCTCAATCAGCCTTCCAGATGCTTCGTAATGCCCTATGGCACTCCGGTTGATATTCCAGAATTCAAAATAATTTTGTGTGGCCCTATGGGCTGCCTAGGTAGTATTAATAACTCCTAGTAACAATAATGCCTATTTAATAAAATAGGTCTTCACAACTTTATAATAAGCCTAAAAAAATAGGTCTTATAAAATAAACACTCCTCCACTTGCTCGGGAAATATTCCTCAAGCTCTTACTTTAAGATTCCAAGTTGTGTGTGTGTCCATTACAATAGAATGGGTTCCCTATTTATAAAAAAATAGGGCCCTAAAATTATGTGATATTATTTTATCCTAAGGCTAATATTAGCCTATACCCGTAGAAAAATACATGGGATTAATTCAGATTGCATGTTTTAATGGGACATAATCCCAAATTGGCAGATTTAGCATATTTTAATGGGTTAAATACTCATGTTGGCGGCTAAATGTGAAGGGGGAGGTTTTGCATGCTAAAGTGGGTATATCCCACATTAGGCGGTGTTGGCTTTCGATAAGGTCTTTTAAAACCTTAGACCCCCTATATCCCACTCTGATATCCGAAGAAGACCTCCATGCCTCCACTGTATGGTGATAAGTTTTTGTAAGAAACCTCAATGCTCCTACTATGCGGTGCTAAGTTTCCTGATATTTGACAACAAGGATCTTTTTTTACTCTATAACATAGCTCCTAGCTCCAAGTTGATTCCACAAAATCCAAACTAGTTTGAAGTAACTAAATGTTACGTAGAGCTATTATTGATCCAATGTCGATGATGGACAATAACATGTCCTTTTTCAAACCTCAATCCCTCCAATACATGATGTTAAGACTCTTTCAAGACCTCAAGCCTCCAATATACGATGGTAAGTCTGTTATAGACCTCAATGCCTACAATACATGATGTTAATCCTCTTTCAAGACCTCAAGCCTCCAATGTACAATGTTAAGTCTGCTGATTAGCTACCATTAGAATGTGTGGTTGCAGTGCCTTGACACCGAATGACATTCTGAGTTGATCCTTTAAGAGCTCCTCTTGTTGACACACTAATATCAGGTACCACTTTGCTACATGGTCACAATGCCTCTACACAGAATGAAGTTTTGACCCAACGTCAATGCCAACAGTGATTCAACTATCATTCTACTACACAATCACAATGCCTCTACACAAAATAAAGTTTCGAGCCGACTCCTCTGAACTCTACTATATGCACAAATGGAAGATCAATCTCCAAGATTTATATGAGTTCAATTCTATATCCCAACTATAATAAGTACTCACAAGCTGATTAGGAGATAGGTTTGGAGCATTAATCAAATTTTCTAAGTAAGAAAATCCACTAAGTATGGTAAACCTTTCTCTCAACATTTTCTCACAGAATCTGATCTCCACACAAATACTACATACTATTCATCAATTTGAATTATGAAATAAATAATTAAAAAATTGTTGACTTACCCATGTTAAAGGACTTTCACTTTCAGATATTACCTGGTCCTGGGTTGAATTGTCAACTCGTAGTGGAGTAGAAACTTCCTTTGCCTTTGCAAAAGGCCTTCATTCCATCTTTGGCTTGCCACTACTCTGATGGTGATATGGATGCATTTTCCAACAATTGTCCACCCAATTACCCATTCCTCTAGCAATGAGCACAAAAAATTCCTCTTCAAATCCTTTTTCAGGCATGAGGATCTCTTTCTGCCATTTCTCGACTCTGCATGATGAGATTGGTCTTTCTAATTTTCCTTGTTCTTGACAAACAACATCAAATTCTTCATCATTGTCCTTCTCTCCAAGCATCTGGCCACTGAATGATTATGAAATCCAAAAAAATTCCATGGAAAGGAATTCCACATCTTCTGAAAATCATAACCATACTTCTTAAGCTAAAAAAGAGGATCAGAAGTTTTATTGTGCTTATGATTATGGTAAGAAACTATAGGTGGAATCTCATTACCTCTTCGCCAAATTCTCTTACCATGTTTTGCTTGTGATGAAGAAGCATAATTTTCCATCTCAGAATCTTCTTGTAGGACTAGTGGGGTATTCCCTTTTCTTTCAGAAGCTTTTCTCCCATTAGCGTTCTTGGAGCATTCTCCAATTTCCATCCCTGCACTAGAAAAACCCAAACCTGTAAAATGAGGATGATCCTCGATGTGTATTGGGTTAGATATACCTTGGCCATTTTTACCAAGGCTTCTTCCATCAAATCCCATTTTATCTAGTAACTTTGATCCAATACCTCTAGTATGCTTTTCAAACAAACCAAAGACTTCATTACCTGAATCTGAAACTGAATGGGAGGAAGAAAAGATTCCATTGGTGAACAACTTACAATGAAGTCATCTACCATGGTCATTGCATATGAAGTTGAAGGTATTTCCTTTCTCTGATCACCACATTGCAACCTTTCCAAGAGCTCATCTTGTGTTCACAGTTCTGATTTCAAACAAGCATTCTCCTCTTCCAAGGAGTAATACATTGATCATAGGAGAGAATTCTCTTCCTGGTTCTGGTGATTATAAGCTTCAATTTCCTTAAGCTTTGCATATTTAGACATCTTGCCCATTATGTAATTGTTCCTTGTTCACATAAATTGAACCAACTGCATCAATCTTGAAGCAATCACTCTATTAATCACATTTACTGAAGTAAAAATGGAGCTAAACCAGATCTGAAAATAATCATGTTTTAATCTACCTAATCTCGGACCCTTGTAGGCTTTAAATATTTGTTGACAATTTTCTCCTTTTAAGTAATCAATTTAAAAATTAATGCAGGACAATAAAGATAATTACACAATAATTGATTATGGAGTTCAACAATTGCCTACATCTCTGGGTTCTTTCAAACTATTCGACTAGTCAAAACTTGTAAGTTACAATAGTACTTTCACAAGAAAACCTAATGGAAACTATTAAGAACTTGCTTAGAATAATAACTAGACCTTAAGAACACAAGGATGAAAAATAGCACCCGACTTCCCCTTTCCTGGGGTATTTGGCAAGCTCGATGGCACCAACTCCACTTTTCGGAATCCTTCAATTCTTGATCAACTTTCTAGACGCTACATAACGCCCTATGGCACTACGGTCGATATTCCAAGATTCATAATAATTTGGTGTGGCGTTATGGGATGAATAGGTAGTATTAATAACTCCTAGTCACAATAATGCCTATTTAATAAAATAGGTCTTCACAACTTTATAATAAGCCTAAAAAATTAGGTCTTAAAAAATAAACACTCCTTCGCTTGCTCAGGCAATATTCCTCAAGCTCTTGGTTTGAGCTTCCAAGTTGTGTTTATGTCCATTACAATAGAATGGGTTCCCTATTTATACAAAAATAGGGCCCTAAAATAATGGAATATTATTTTATCCTAAGGGTAATATTAACCTATACCCATAGCAAAATACATGGGATTAATTCGGATTGCATGTTTTAATGGGACATAATCCCAAATTGGAAGATTTTGCATATTTTAATGGGCTAAATACCCATGTTAGCAGCTAAGGGTGAAGGGGGGGAGTTTTGCATGCTAAAGTGGGTATATCCCACATTAGGTAGTGTTGGCTTTAGATAAGGTTTTGTAAAACCTTAGACCCTCTTATATCTCATGTGGATATCCATGCATGGCTTAGTTGTCCCCACCACTGTTTCACCTCCTTCTCCATGTGGAAGCTTCCATGTTTGGAATTTACATGCCCCCCACCACTCCATCACATGGTATAAGCATAGCATTTGGTGGTTAAGTGGATTTAGAGGATTATGTGGTTATAATAATGTTTGCACATGAATATATATATGTGTGTGTGTGTGTGTGTGTGTGTGTGTGTGTGTGTGTGGCATTTGGAAATAAGTATGGAAAAGAATTACAAAGTATAATGTAACTCGGTCCATATATGACTGAGCTAATTATCTTGATGTCAAACCTTGATAGGAAAATTGATCATATTTGGTTCGTGGTGGCATGCCACATGGTGGCTTTTAGACCCACCACGTCGGCGATAATACCATAGTCTACACGGCGGCGGGCTCCCCTCTATAACAAAAGTTGAGCCTCTTGTTCCAACGAGCAGTCTTTTACGGCTGTCAAAGACCGAAGATTGAAAACCAATATATGACTCCTTTTTCCTTTTTTCCACGTGTCACAATGCCATTGGTCCAATATTGACCAATTGACTAGAGTTGACTTTCCTGTTGACTTAAATTTGACCAGACATATCTAGAGCTCCCAATGTCCATTTGTCGCATTCTCACAGTCGATGGAAAGATCTCGACATGATATTTTTCACTAACACCATTTAGGGATGTTTAGAGAAATTTTGAAAATGACCCCTTTATCATTCGGAAGCATCATAAATTTTTTGATTAAATATTAATGATTCAGGGATCTTGGCAGTTATGAAAAATGTCGATGGTGGAGGTTGTGGTTTCCATATTTGAGAATAACCCTTGTGCATTGGATATAAATCCAAGTGCAAGGGATATATTCATTAACGTGGTGGAAATTTGGTTAGAGCAAGAGGCATATAGCTCCAACACTAATGTTATAATTCCCCCTTTCTCGGGTTGTCAAAAATTATGGGTCAATTCCTTGATTGCATCCTCATATGATTTTAACCTTTTCTAGAGGCTGACCTTTTCTTCCTATATGGTGTGTAAATTTTCCTAGATCGTAGCCACCTCCAAATTTCTAGAATCAACCTCCTTTTGGACAGATCCTTTCTCTTGTGAGAGTGAATTGGATGAGGCCTCGGACGTGGCAAGTTCAGGCTCTAATGTTTTAGCTTCCGCCTGAGAAGCTAGAAGGAGTTCTTGTGATGGAGGTTCCTTTAATTCCTTACATAGCTATTTGATCTCCTTTCCTTTGCCTTAAATCTTAGCTTGTTACTTGACCATGATTTATTTTTCCCTACGGGTTGTTGAGCTTAAGGTAGTCTATTGTGACTACGATCGTAGTTTCATTCATTAACTTGACCTTATCCTAAGGTTTGAACTTTGAGAGGTCGCTCATGACAACACTAATAGAATAGTCATCGGGTTGCATCTATTCCATGGGTTTGGATACTTGGGGGACTAGCCACATGATGGTCAAGGAGATATGTTGATGCTCATATAATGATCACATCTACTTTGTTTCTCCTGCTGAAATTTCCTTCTTCTTTTACTTCACCCTTCTGCTATCTTGGAATACCTTGGTAGTTTCAACTTAGCTGAAAAATCTGAGGCACAAGGGATAACCCCACCCATGAATGGGAACCCAGGTGGTAGATCATATGGAATTGTAAGTTGTGCTTAAGCCATTTTAGTTACCAAAGCCAAAGAAGGGCTTGTTATGATGCAGGAAGAGAAAGTTGGGATGGTGAAGGGAGGTTGAGGGAAAAGAGAGCCTTCAGGTGGAGGGAGAGTCTAAGATGGGTTTTATTATTGAAAGGGAAACCCATTATAGGGGGAAATAGTGGTAGAGGGGGGGTTGAAAAGGAGCCCCAAGAGGAGGTAGAGGGGGAGGAGATGTAGGGGTCACAACCATATTTAAATCTGTACGTGGGGGGCTCGGCATCAATTCCTCCATAGGTTCCCTGTGTTGGGGAACTGATGTAATCTGATTGTTGGGTGCCTAAACTGAAATGGAGGGAGGAGGTGGTACTTATAATTTCTATTGGTAGGTACCAGAGAACACTGCGGTTGATCTCGCAGGCCACTCTAAGGTGATTTTCATTGTGTCCTCACTTTCCATGTCGGATCCTTGTTTTGCATCCTAAAACTCCTCCCATTTCTCATCACTAGATACACCCTCAAAATTGAGGGTGATATATCTGATCCCCTTCCTATACTTCCAATAGGATTTAATTTTTTCTCCGCTCCAATATTTCTTATGCAGGGCCACTCTAAGCCCTTTTTCATGGTGAGGGTAGGATCATACATGTTCTTAACTGGATGGAATGACTCCCAGTCTAGAATTAGAATGTCGTTGAGATCAAAAAAATGTCAGGTGATTCTTCCTTAGCAGACCTCCTGACTTCAAAAATTTCCCTAGACTCTTGCTTGCAGGAATCTGAGACCTTTTTTTGAACTAGAGTCATGACCATTATCCCATCTGAGTCATACCTCCATGAGTCTTGAATTAGGGTGAAGTCGTAGGAAGAAATATCTTTTGCAAGGTTATGCTCTAATTTTATTTTAATCATAGTAATTCCTCCCTTTCTCAAGGGGATGTAAAAATTTTCCTTCTTTTTTTGACCAAATCTGAATTCAATATCCAGGAGTACTAGCTGCCTGGATATCTCAAGACTCACCACCAATGTCATGAGGACCCTCAGGAGCATAAAGGATTCATATTGAAAACCATGCATCCAAATCATCGACTTCCCTACCCAAAAAAACTAATTACAAGGGTAGGGGATCTACAAGGATAGACTAGATAGATTTATTCATTATGTTGTTGACCCCATCTAGGTTAAGTTTGAGAACGAGGGGATCAAAAAACAATTAAAAAATTCATATACATCTGATGAGCGGGACTGTACATGAGTCCAAGCAGACACTAGAATGATATTTTAAGGATCAACCTCTGCATCACATAGAGTCAAATTCATGAACTGTCTAAGGTACTGGGCATTATAATACAAAATAAGGTGGAACAAATATGAAGAATACTTGAAGGGGGAGTTTACCAGAAACCTAGAAATATGCTCACAAATAGATTCCATAATGACTTTAGTGAAGTCAAAGTGGTACACCTGCTATTTATTTATGGATCTCATTCTAAATAAGGTTTGCATCTACCAATCCTAGATGTTCCTGTCTCAGTCTTTACTAAAAATGAATGTCAGCATTGAGCAAGCATCTTGTGAATCCACCATAAGTGACTTTAGGGAAATGAGGAATCCTATGGTTCCTAAACCACTTGAATCTGTCTACCTTAACTCCCTATTAATAAATGAATATTTATTCCTATAAGGATCCTACATGCTTTGGAGCTTGGAAATATCATAAAAAATTACCACTGGGTCAAATATTAGAGCCAACATGTTCCTGATAACTTGAGGTGTAATTACCACCTTTATGTTCCTTCCCTGTATGGTATTGGTGTTAGATTCGAAATAATTGGTTCACATCTGTATGAGCTCTGGGTATGGGTGCATGAGATGCACCATATATTTAGTGAGTGTCATGATCTACATTATTGAGCCAAAAGCCTCATAATTTCCTAGGTTAAGGAGCCTTGCGTAGGCTTCCTCTCTCAGACATTTGGGCTTCTTGTTGAGAACAAGGTTGAAGACATAGTCAGAAAAGTCAAAAACTATGGAAGGGTCACTAGACCGAGACCCTACATCAAGGAACATCAACCTTGGTTGAAGAGGACATGGGGGTGTAGGTTGTCCTACGTAAGACTTCACTTTTTGTGTGGAGCTAGAAGTTATCGTGGCAGTTCTTAGGACTAGGAGATGGCTTTGATTATTTTACTTCGACACTTGGAACCTGATTAGAAGACTCTAGCATTTGTAATGAACTTATTGGATGTTTTCAACTATCTTAATTAGTTTCCTTAACTTGTAGAGTAATGGCTCCTATGTATATAGAGTCACATCACATAACAACCTTATTTTAATTAATGACCCTAAGCACCGAACTATGCACTTTTCGAGATTTTCTATATCAATTCTCAATATTTCTCCCTCAAATATCCTAAGAGAATGTTGGATCATTAATTTTAGGGAAAATTAGGAAGGTGCACTCCCTTCAAAAGTTAAAAAAGAGGCAAGGGGGATCTGCGAGGGACACATGTCTATGAAAATTATTGAAAGGGACAAAAACAAATGAAGAAAAACAACGAGGAAAAGGAAAACTGTACATAAGATATAATATTTATTGAGGAGACTCACATGAGAGGTTTTAAGTGAATATCATTTACCAGAATTGCCAAGGCATCACCTTCCATGGTTTCAAGAGTGAAAGCATTGTGTTACTTGCATGCGCTGATTTTGAAGGCTCTTATCCATAAGGGGTCAAAATTTCCATGATTTCAAGGCTTGGCATCTGTACGATGGAAAAGTGACAAGTGAGTGTGGAAATCTACAAGTAACTTTTCCTCGCACATGACCTCCCGAGGTCGTATCGGGACAATCGGTGGGGATTAAGTGCGGGTGACTTAGATGAAGGCACATCCGGGATTATGGCCAATTTTCTATGATAGACAAAGTTGTAGGTGAGGATGAGAATCGGTAAGGAACTTTCCTATGACTAACCATGGGAGGATCAGTGACTAAGATCTGGTAGTGTGATCTCCTGGTAGCTGAAATGACAAAGGGGAGATTTAGAGGCTATGAGAGGGTAGCGTAAATTCCCTAGTGGTTTATCCTCCTAACTAGAATTTAAGCATTTAATCTAGTTTGAAAACTTTGAATTAAATTATACTAAAATAAAAATTTATACTACTGCTGAAAAGGAAACTAATCTAAAAAAAATACACGATTGAAATATTATAATTACAAACAACTTATTAAACTACTTTTATACTAAAACTAAATAAGCGAGATAACCCAGTGTGGTTATTCACCTGTGCAGATGTGTGAATCTAAATAAAAGACAGCTAATTAATTTAATTAAAAACCTTCAATCCTACCTCAGAAGTGAGGAACAAATCATAGTTTCTCAGAACCTATCATTCCTCAAAGCTTCCCTGGCAATATTGAAAGTAAGCTTAACTGAAATAAAATGATTCACTACTCTATTTGATAATAAATTTGACAATCTAAACCTGGAGTTTACTGAGCAGAGGCAAATCCATTTTTGTTGTAGCATTGTCCCCTCAGAGTGATCTCTTTGTTCTTGCATGTTCACGTGAATCCAGAAAGAGTAGAAGTATAACAACATCAAAAAGAGAAGGTGCTGGGATAGTAGTCGCTTTGAAGTAAAAATGGCACGAAGCACAAGTAGGAGAGGGATGGCACAAGTGAACTGGCTCGGCCTGTGTGATTCCTAGCAGGTTCATTGCAGCAATGATGAAACAAAATGATAAATAGCAGGTACTCAAACAATGAGTAATAGCAACTTCAAAGAAATATAACAAAGTACAAGTAGGAGAGGGTTGGAACAAGAGAACAGAACATGGCCTATATGATTCCTAGAAAGATCGTTTTCGGTGTATAGTGATGCATAACTAAATATTCAGAATTCTAATCCATGCTAAAGATAAAATGATTCATAAAATAAATCTAGGACTGAGTGTTGAAGACTGAAGCTCAAGAATGAAGACTCCAGACCAAAGAACCAAGACCATTTACTTGTAAACAAGCTACATATTTATAGCATTTGCAATGACTAGAAGGCAAGTTCAAATTGAACTCCTTCAGCATTAAACAAAGATAAATCACTGTTCAGGCAGCTAAAAAATAAATACAAGCTTTAGTGGTTGAGAAATGCGGATGAAAATTGAATTTTCACGCTTGACGTGATCTTCAGAGCATTCTGGAAACCGCGTATAGGACCGCCGCCCTACGCAAGGTGACAGTTACAGGACCACCACCCTATTTAGGGTGGCGGTCATAAGACCGCCTCCCAGGTGGGGCAGTGATTTCGTAACTGAAGAGCAAAAGGCCAAGAAAAGAAGGGGAAAAGAGAAAAAAAAAGCATGCAAGAGCTAAGCAGGGGATGCAAGACGTTAACACATGTTTAGAGGGCTTTTCTGGATCTCGAACACCTTGCGAGGAGACCTGTATCGTCATTGGGGTTTCTGTAACCAATTTTTGACTGAACAGTTCATAAATTTTTTGGGTACATACATATTGCCCCCTCAGATAAGCATTATAGCCATGAAGAGGAGTAAAACATTGGGTCTGACTATGGAAGTCCCGAAATGGGGAATTAGAGGCTATACCTGACATGCCCATGTGCCGAAATGCCACCATCCAGATTTCTGCTATCTGTAAAATGAAAAAGGGACTCAAGTGTAGATAGATAAAATAAATTGAAAATAAATACTAAATTGATATGAAATGAGGACTTACCATTTACGTGGGGATAAGAACTTACCTCTGTCGATGCTCCAACTATGGGAAAGAACATTCAAAACAAGGTTAGAATGTCATAAATATACAAAACGAGTTCATTTTCCTATTCATTTATGTGTATCGATTTGGTAATTTTTGAGCTTTGGGTCCATGGTGATCACTCTTTTCATTTTTGAGTATGATTGAATTGGAATGAGCTTGGGAATGGTATTTTGCGTTACACTCAGCTTTTTGCTGTTTTTTAATGCTTTTGAGAAGAACTCCTAAGAAATTTGTAACTAGAGTAGTCATAATGGGCCTCAAACGTGGGGATAGGCAGAGTTCCTTTATTTCTTAGTCTCCACTTTGTGAGGCATGTATTCTTTTTTGGTATTTTGTGCCTGTTGCAAGCGTTTTGACCATGCCTAGTGCATGATGGTATTGTGTGTAAAACACGATGCTTATATATATATATATATATGTATATATGTATATATCTATATGTATATATGTATATATATACATATATACATATATATACATATATATATATATGTATATATATATATATAGTTTGGTTATTCGTTGTATAGAGTTGGCTTATATCGATGATTTGATTCATGTGTGTACTCTTAGATATTTAGAATTCCCAATTTTCATATGCTTTTCAGAATGTATGCAATGGATGACAAGTGATAACAAATGTTAAATAGAATGTTTTTACTTTATTTGCTTTTACAGTGCTGATATGTGATGAAAAATATGTTGTAGTATTGAACTTTTGGCCTCTTTGGGAAATGTCTGTGATTTCTTCTTATGTTGGAAAAACGTGATGAATGTATAGCGATAAAGAGATGAACTTGCCCCAATCCCAAATCCATACAACTAGTAAGACATGAGGGATCAACACCAAGAATTGGGAAGGGCACAAGTTGTATGAGTTTGATTTGAGTGGAATGATGAGAGACAGACAAAACAAGAACAAGAACCAATTTTGGACCTACATACCCACCCTACTTAGAATTACTACCAAGCTTAGAAGGCCACTTACTTTTCAGTTTATCTAGACTTATATTCATAAATGGCAACCTAGTTGACAAAATATTCTTTTGAGGATTTGATCTCTTTGGAATTTGGATGTTTGGATATTTGCTTTCTCTTAACAGAATTTGACTTGTGTTTTTAGCATACCAAGATTTGTTAGTTTGTGTGACTTGACCCCCCACACCTTGCCTCACGCCACTAGTAAGAAGCATGGGTTTATCACCAAAGCCAAGATACAGGTGAGTAAGGGCACTTCTTTTCTTTCCCAACCTCACATCACCAGTAAGAGATGTGGGCTTATCACCGAAGGTTGATGGGGCAAATAAGTGTGTAACATAAAATATTTTGTTTATTTGGCACTTTTGATTTCATTTGATTTTGACATTTATGATCTATGAATTTGGGATATCATTTTGTTCCAAGATATTTTAAGAGGGATAGATGTGACACTAAGAAGCTTCTAGAACAGACCGTAGGCAAGGACAACTTCACCTAGTAGAAAGAAAGAGCGAAGCCAAGTATGCAGGTCTTGGTATGGTTTTCGTCAATGTTTGTCTGTCGAACTTGATGAGAAGATTTGAAAATAATTGATGATGTTTGAAGAGATGTGATTTGAATACTTTTGCCAATATCTTTAGAAATTTGTAATAGATTACTTAAGAGTAAGTTCCTGGATTACAATATTTATGAAACGAGTGAACATGATGAACTAACTAAATTACTAATGCAATGTAACTGTAACCATGTACATATGAAAATGTAGGTGGAACTATATGTCATGATGTCTAAGGTGAAGAAAGTTGACGAATATCGAATTCTTCACCCCTAGAAGTACACAATAGAGAACCATTATCCTCAATTTTTTCATTCTCTTGATGAGGGCCTACCATTATAGGTTTGAACTTACAACCCTTTCCCAGAGTGTATATGTCCCATTATTAGAAACATTTTTCTGAAAGAGGCGTTCACATACCTCTTTGTCATGTTTTTGAGAGATGGCATGTGGGTGAGCATGACTATGCTGCTCGACCTTCTCTCTCATAGCAAGAATTGTGTTAATGATGAGGTCTTGCCCTGTGGATAGGGAAAACTTAGCTTCAGACACGCATGGGTCAAAACCAGGCTTTACAATAGGGTAGTGCCTAGAGATGGTTTTTATAGGCATCGTTTCAATTTTAAATTCCCCTTCTTCGTTTGTTAATTCTATCATGTTTATATCTAGATTTAGGTCATTGACGGGAAGAGATGCTATACCAAGAAGACTACCCATTCCCCGAGGTTCGAATTGGAGAAAGATCGGCTCGTCATTCTCCAAGAGTTTCATAATTCCTGCTGTGGTTTTAGTGGAGACTATTTCCATAGAAATTGACTTATCTTTATTTGTCTTTTCCACCTTGTATATTTTTGGGTCAACAAATTCAACCTTTGCAATGTTTGGGGTGACCGGGACTAACTCTTTTGTTAGAGGCAGCTTGTTTAATTGATTCATGGGAAGTTCATGCTCTATATGGACTCCTTTCTTTTTCTTGAGGTTTTCTAAGTGTATATCAAAGGGTCTTGGATCCCCTCGAGAGATGAAGACTTTTCCTAAGTGTAGAAATATTATTTCTTGGAATAACATGGAAGGGATTGCCTTCATGTGGTGTATCCATGGACGACTGAGAATCATATTATAGTTAGTTTCCCGATCTATAATATAAAATTTAGTGAGGATTGTTTTGGGTCCTAATGTGACCGGTAGTATTATAGTTCCAATTGAGGTGGCTTTAAGGCTATCATATCCTCTTAGCATGTTCCGAGTCGTGGAACAATTTGCTTCTCCATACCCTAGCTTTTGAAGAAAAGTGAAGGGGACTATGTTAACTGCTGCCCCATCATCAATCATTACACGCTTGACATATTTGTTGTAAATCCAAACCTACAAGTGCAAGGGTGGATCACCTCTACGTGAAATTTCAGTGTCTGTTGGCATCTTGCTTATGTTAAATACAAACTCAATATCCCTATCTGCCTACCCTGGAGGGTAGATGTCAAAGTATACATGGTTTAATTACATTTCAGGAGGGGGGGTGATGTTAATCAAATGACCAAGACCTAATGCATTGAGCAGTGCAAAGTGATGCGCAGGTGAATTTTTCAACAAATCTAGGAATGAAATATGAGAAAAGATCTTGTTCAAATCCAATATCAAATGATAGGATCCTACCGGTTTAGAAATTGTAAGAACTTCATCTCGTGTGGAGAAAATATCGGGTAGGGGTTGTGAAATATATTCCTTTGTCTGAGTTGTTGCATTAATTTCACACTCAACCTCTAGCTCGACTAATCCCAAGATTTTTGTATTACCATTTGAACCTAGGTTAGGAGCAATCTGAAAGTTGTCAGGAGTTGAGGCATCTTGATTATTATTTTTTATTATGATACCTTTGTTTTTCCCATTTGGATCTAACTTGTTATTGTTAGAATGATTTGGGAGAGGATCATTGAATATCTTGAGAGGTGCATTTTGAGTGCAAAATGATCCTGCAAAAGTATTTGGTGCTGGTGACGCAGGATCTACCAAGAACATATCTATGAAAAGTTGTTTTTGTTCTTCTGGAAAGCGATGTATGAATTTATTGTAGTCACAACATGTTCTAGTTTCATTTCCTCAAATTTTGTGGAAACCACAATATGAGTTAGGATTGTAATTCCTAGTCTGTTGGTTTGGTGTATATTATGGCCCAAAATTTTGATTAAACCGTTGCCTATTAGGATTAAAATTTTGCATTTGTTGTCTTTGGTTTTGGTTCAGGTTTTGATGTCAAGTTGAGTTTTAGCTTGGACCTTGTGTAGGGTTTCACCGTTGTTGTTGTTGTTGTTGTGGATGATTAAAATCCACTGCATTGATTGTTGGGGTAAAGTTGTTGTTTCATTGATCATTTATTTTTGGTGAAGCATTCACAAAATTTACCTTTCTAGCCTGATCAGTTACTCCATCCGTTGTCACTCCATGAATTTTTATTAAGGATTTTAGGTCCTTGATTGACATTCGTGATAGTAGGATAAGTTGTAGTGTTTTGGTTGGAGGTGATTAACCTTCCGTTTGCTCCATATGTCTTGTGACCACTATCATTTGCCGCTTGATCTATTCAGAGAGCACTCTCAAGTAATTCATCGTAAGTCCTTAGTGGAAACTTCAGGACTTCTTCCTTTACTTCTCTGCTGAGAGAATGAAGGAATAAATCACATAGTTCTATTTGATCCATGTTTGGAGCACTTGCCTAAGAATAAAGAACTGTACGCTACCTCTGGATGAAATGTGTGACAGATTCATTGTGTTCTTACTTAATGTGCAAGAATTCCCTGATTCCTATTCTTAATATTTTGTTCATGTCAAACACCTTAATGAACTCTAAAATGAGTTGTTTAAATGAATGGATGGAAGCCTCAGGTATTCTATAATACCAATCGAGAGCGATGCCTTCCAAAGTTTTCGGGAATACTTTAGCAACAACCCCATCCCAAGGGAGTAGTTCTCGAATAGCTGTATCGTAAACCTTGATATGTGCATTCAGATCTACCTCACCTTTGTATTTGGGAAAATTGGGAAGAGGTATTGGAAGCATGACACTTCGTATGGTGAAATCTAAGGGCTCTTTCAAATATTTTGAGTAAGTCCCTATTGCATATGTTTCGACCATTAATGGTGCCTGCTGAGGGGGTGGCAGTGGAATGGGTTGCTGAAATGGCGTTGCATATGCATTGGTAGGAGCATAAGGGAACCCCTGTGGTTGAGTAAAAATACCGGGAGAGGAGAACATATCCCCTTGTGGTGATTTGGAGTACATGTTTGAGTATGAAGGGGTGTTGTCAAAAAATGGATTATTTTGTACTAGACCAGGAGGTGTCAGATAGGTGTTAGAAATGACGGTTCTAGTTGGCGTTTGTTGTGAATACTGAAGGGTCATGCCTAACGTGCATACTCCTGTGAGGAGGTCTACTTGGCTAGGATGGTGTGGAGGATTGGAACTTCCTCTCTGCATGAATTGGGAATTTTGTTTTGCTTGAGCAAGTTCTAATCCTCTCACTTTTTCTACTAACATTGAAATGACTTCATTTGGTGAATTCGCGGTATTTTACCTTAGCGGCATTTGTTGTATACCCTGGTGTTGTATAGGCATGTGATATCCCATTATGAACTGATCATTTCCCTACCAAGTTTACCTGAGGGCATTCCCTATACGTAGTGGCATGGAGGTATTTCCTTGAAAAGAGACCTCGGGTTGCGTTTGTAAACTCCCTATGGGTGGTTAGATACTCCAAGAGCATTGTTCATTCCTGTCATAACATATTGAATGTGCATCATCTAAACCCAGGTATGGGTCAGCTTGTCTACTAATTTGTGGTCTAAGTAGTACCTGAGGAGACAAACTTGATTCTCCTGTGAGCATCATATTGTTCGAGCTTGAATTCTCTGTTTTCTTTGTTTGAGCAAACTGATCCAACTCTTCTATTTGGAAAGATGAGTTATATCTGATCCTTGGAGATGGAGTTTGTGTTGATAATTGGTTATCTAAATAGTTGTCACCCCATACTGAGAGTGAGGGCGATGACTGTCTATTCAGTTGAGCATAGTATGCCTCAAGACCTAAGAGAGGCCTACCATATGTATTGAATCCCAACATATTCGGGGGGTATATGAATACCTGTAGAATAATGGGAAGGAGTGAAGGTGATGGTGAAAGATAATGAGGTAGTAAAGATGAAAGAGTCATTTTAATTGAAAGAACTAGTAGAAATCTGACTCCAGACCAGAAAGTAGAAAGTTTCACGTCAGGTTCACCAATTTTGTTGGTGAAGCTGATGTGAAGGCTAATGAGGTATAAAAGGTGAAACAGTTGTTTGTTTCACATCAGGTTCACCAATTTTGTACGATGGAAAAGTGACAAGTGAGCGTGGAAATCTACAAGTAACTTTTCCTCGCACCTGACCTCCCGAGGTCATGCCGGGATAGCCGGTGGGGATTAAGTGCGGGTGACTTAGATGAAGCCACAACTGGGATTATGGCCAATTTTCTATGATAGAAAAATTTACAGGTGAGGATGAGAATTGGTAAGGAACTTTCCTATGACTAACCATGGGAGGATCAGTGACTAAGATCTGGTAGTGTGATCTCCTGGTAGCTGAAATGACAAAGGGGAGATTTAGAGGCTATGAGCGGGTAGCGTAAATTCCCTAGTGGTTTATCCTCCTAACTAGAATTTAAGAGTTTAATCTAGTTTGAAAACTTTGAATTAAATTATACTAAAATAACAATTTATACTACTACTGAAAGGGAAACTAATCTAAACAAAATACACGATTGAAATATTATAATTACAAACAACTTATTAAACTACTTTTATACTAAAACTAAACAAGCGAGATAACCCAGTGTGGTTATTCACCTATGCAGATGTGTGAATCTAAATAAAAGAAAGCTAATTAACTTAATTAAAAACCTTCAATCCTACCTCAGAAGTGAGGAACAAATCATAGTTTCTCAGAAACTATCATTCCTCACAACTTCCCTGGCAATATTGAAAGTAAGCTTAACTAAAATAAAATGATTCGCTACTCTATTTGATAATAACTTTGACAATTTAAACCTAGAGTTTATTGAGCAGAGGAAAATCCAGTTTTGTTGTATCTTGTCCCCTTAGAGTGATCTCTTCATTCTTGCATGTTCACATGAATCCAGAAAGAGTAGGAGTATAACAACATCAGAAAGAGAAGGTACTGGGATAGTAGTCGCTTTGAAGTAAAAATGGCACAAAGCACAAGTAAGAGAGGGATGGTGCAAGTGAACTGGCTTGGCTTATGTGAGTCCTAGCAGGGTCATTGCAGCAATGATGAAACAAAATTATAAATAGAAGATACTCAAACAATGAGTAATAGCAGCTTCAAAGAAATACAATGAAGTACAAGTAGGAGAGGGATGGCGCAAGAGAATAGAACTTGGCCTATACGATTCCTAGCAGGATCGTTGTCGGTGTACAGTGAGGTATAACTAAATATTCAAAATTCTAATCCATGCTAAAGATAAAATGATTCATAAAATAAATCTAGGACTGAGTATTGAAGACTGAAGCTCAAGAATGAAGACTCCAGACCAAAGAACCAAGACCATTTACTTGTAAACAAGCTACATATTTATAGCATTTGCAATGACTAGAAGGTGAGTTCAAATTGAAATCCCTCACCATTAAACAAAGATAAATCACTATTCAGGTGGCTAAAACATAAATACAAGCTTTAGTGGTTGAGAAATGTGGATGAAAATTTAATTTTCACGCTTGACGTGATCTTCGGAGCATTCTAGAAAGTACATACAGGACCGCTACCCTACACAGGGCAACAGTTATAGGAGCACCGCCCTATTTAGGGCGGCAGTCATGAGACCGCTACCCAGGCAGGGCAGCGGTTTCATAACTGAAGAGCAAAAGGCCAAGAAAAGAAGGGGAAAAGATAAAAAGAAAGCATGTAGGAGCTAAGCGGGGGATGCGGGACATTAACGCATGTTTAGAGGGATTTTTTGGATCCCGAACACTTTGCGAGGAGACCTGTATAATCATTGGGGTTTTCGTAACAAATTTATGACTGTACAGTTCATACAATTTTTGGGTACGTACAAAATCCCTTACATCCCATTTCAAAACTATATTACCGACTTAGAATTTCGGTTCTGTAATATTTTGATAAAACCAAATTTTCACCACCTACTGGTGGTTGATCATGGCTTCACAAGTGGAATCTTGCTTCTCTTGGAGCTCTACTAGCTTGGCGAGTCTTTCTTGTATCACCCCATTTTCCTTTATCTCATTTTTTTTCAGTAGTTATAATGCAAGGATTTCTAGCAAAATCGACATTCCAACACTTTTCCCACAAACTATCTCATATGGTAAAGCTTTTAGGATCTATTTAGGTGTGATCTGATCATCCCATAAGGTTGTTTTGATATGTTCATGACATATCCTCTTATGCTCATTTCCCTTTTTTTTTTTGAGCCTGATATGGTTTTTGTTAGTGGATTCTGCCAGACCATTTCCTTTTGGGTAATAATTAGAGGATGTTTTAAGATAGATCCCATACTTTATCAAGAATTCAAACACTTTCTCACCTAAAAATGCCTTAGTATTATCTGATATAATAGTGCGGGGGGGTCCAAAGTGGGTAGTGATATACTGTAAGAGTCCTATGATCATGTTCTCAGTGGCCTCTTTCAGTGGAACTGCCTCCACCCATCGGGTGAAGTAATCGGTTGTGGTGAGGATCCATTTGTGTCTAATGCTCAAAGTTGGGTTGACCATTCTGATGAAGTCTAGACCCCATTAAGAAAATGGTTCCTCAATTAGGATGGGGTTAAGAAGTAATGCCACATTCCTCCAAAAATCCATATAAACTTGACAAACCTTACATCTATTTCTCTTTGTTTTATTGTCAACAAACAAGCTTGGCCAAAAGTATCCTACTTGCAAGATTTTTATGGCTGTGGTTTGGGTAGAAAATGGCCTCTTGAGCTCCCATGGTGCAACTCGCATAAGAATATTTCAAATTCTTCATTCTCTAAGAACCTTAGCAGGATTCCATTAAAGTTATTTTTAAAAATAAAATCATCAATCATGGTGAAATTGAATCCATGTTTCCTATAGTACATCCTCTTTTTTAAGGGTATATGGCTTTGGTTTTTCCCTATCTACATGAAGTGGATCCTATTTGAGACCCAACTATGTGAGTCACTTTCTTGGATATAAAGTATCTCTTCAGGCTCGTCGTTAATTAGGGGAATGGTTTCTTGTGTTATATATTACCATAGGCCCCTTCCCTATACTAGATTTGTAGCTTTTACCTCAATGTCGTATTTGAGGATCTTAGTGATCTAGTTATCTCTTTTATCTATTATCTTACATTTTTCTATATTTTATTTGATGCTAGAGTGTGCCACCATAACCTAGATTTTACTATGAGTGACGAGGTGCTTGAATTTATTCAGACCCTTAACTATAGCATAAGCTTGTATTTTTACAAAGTTATACCTCGTTTCATAGTCATGGATACTTTTTGAGAAGAAGGCAATTGAATGTTCTTCTCATTGAGACTCTCCCTTATGTGTCAGCATAAACGCTATGCTACATTTACCACTGTAGACATACAAGATGAAATCCTTTGAGAAGTTGGAGTTGTAAAGTACCAAGGAAGATGTGATAGCCCATTTAATTACCTCAAATGCCTACTAGCCTTCAGTTTTCCATTTGAAGTTAAGGTCCTTCTTGAGTATCAGCGTGATCAGGTGGATCATTCCGGAAAAGACTGAAATAAACTTGTTGACAAAATAGATATTTCCTAAGAAAGATTATACCACTTTCTTATTGACTGGTAGGGGAATTCCCATAATGGCTTCAACCCTTTCTAGATCAATAGAGATTCCTTCCTTTGAAACAATGTATCTAAGGATTTTTCCTTGGGGTAATCCAAAAAAAAAATTCCTTGGGTTTAGAGAGATCCTGAATTCTTAGCATTTCTCAAATACAACTTCCAAGGTGAAAAAAGGACCCTCCACTATCTTGATAAACACCATGAGATCATCTAGGTATATAAGAATTACCTTATTGATAAATTCTCCAAATGCAGAGTCCATGGGTTTTTGAAAGGTAGTTCTAGCATTTTTGAGTCCAAATGGCATTTTTTCGTACGTGAAGGTTACCCATTTTTTAGTGAAAGTGGTCTTATGTTGGTCCCTTTCTACATTCCATATCTGGTTATAGCCTAAAAAACCATCCCACAAAGAGAAGCTTCCTAAGCCTGTAACTGTTGTAATATCTTCTCCATGGAGGGTAAAGGGTAGCGATCCTTTAGGGACACACTATTTAGGTATTTGAAATCTACATAGAGCTGAATTTCACCAGTTTTCTTCCTTACTAGGACTACATTAGAGACCCATGTTTTATGCTTGATAGGAAATATTATTTTGGCCTCTAGGAGGTTTCTTAGTTCCTTGGGCATAAGGGATTCTATTTTGGGGTTCACGGGCCTCTGTTTTTAGTGCAAGAGCTTAGTTCCTTCTTTGAGATCGATAGTGTGTTGGATGATTTCCTTGTTATATCCATGTAGGTCGTCATATGTCCAAGACATCACTTTTTCATACTTGTGGGATAAAGCCATAATTATTTCCCTTTCTCTTTAAGTGAGTAATCTCCCAACTATTAGCTTCCTCTCATTAGTCACTTCTAGCTCGACATAATGCTCCTTTACCACTGCAAAATTCCTTTGATTTGAACTAGCATCATTAGAATCAAAAAGGATTTCTAGTGTTTTAACCCTTTTGGAATTTTTTCCATCTTCAGCTGAATAATATGGTCTCCATAAGCTTCTTCAATCTTGGGTTGGAGTTGGTTCACAAACTGGTCAGATTGTTGAAGGAATTGTATAGTCTATTGGTCACTATTAAAAACCTACCAATGATCGATGTTATTAATTATAGAAGGGTGGATGATCAATTTTATGGTACTTTTATTTGCTATCAAATCTTGTATTGGGTTGAATTGTGACCCAATTAAGGTCATCCTATCAGCCTCTATATTTTGGTCTCAAAGGATAAACTTGATATTAAAGGCTTCAAAATATTCAATGAGATCCTACACCCTATGTTGATAAGACCTCATTCTTGGATTTTTTGTGGCGACAGTATTCCTTACCTGTGTTACTACCAACTCTAAGTCACCAAAGGATCTTAACTATTTTATTCCTTCCTTTCATGTCATGGCTAAGCCATGTGCTAATGCCTCATACTCTACTTCGCTACTGATATATGAGAACTGGAAGTGGAATTCCTGGAGTATCTTATTTCGACTTGGGGATAAATAACATATTCCATCTCTTAAGCCATTATTTCTCTTAGCCCCATTGGAATGTAAGGTTCATATCTCAGAATATCTTTCAGGATTCCCTTCTCTTTTATCCTCTTCTTTTATGACCTTTAGAATCATGAAGTCCTTGTTAAAGGTGACGTAAGTACCAAAACCATTCGAATCAAAGTTCTCAAAGGGATCGGTGGGGGTAATCTTGGAAAAATGACCACCGCTTTGAAGATTACCCTCCTCTGTATATGATTCCTCTTCTCTGGTGATCATAGCATGGGAAGTCTCAAATCCTGAGACTCCTTGGTCCGTTATATGTTCCTTAGCAAGAGGTTATGATAATACCTTCATCTTACACCCATACTTGGTCCACATAATCATATGGCCCGACCAATCAAGAGACATAAAACCTCCTATTTTAGCTGTGAAATCATGAGAGAGACAAAGTTTGAAGACTTTTGGAACGTCAATTACTACTATATCCTATGGAACGATTATGTTTTGGAAGGAATAAAGCTGCAACGGTAGCCCCTTTATATCTCATATGGTTTGGACTAATTTTCCATCCAGTTGCATGAATCCTATCTTTAAGGGCTCATATTTAATTCCCAAGGAATCTGTGATTGATTTGGGCATGATTGTAGTGCTTGTACCAGAGTCTATCATGGAGTTATGCAATAATTTCCTACTTATGATAAGAGTCATTAAAAAGGGGTTGGGCCTTGGTTCACTTACTTCTCCCTTTTGATTTAACAACACTACCTCTGTTGGGGCTTGAATCACTTTTACTTGTTCCTTCTCTTTCCCGGTGGTGGTTGGGTCATAATTTGATTTAAGTGCTTCTTGGAGCAACTTCTTTTTCTCTAGGATGCTCAAAAGATCCCACAAGGATGTGTTAGCTGGCACTTTCATGAGTTGTTTAATCATGTTAATTGGTTTAGATGATGATGTCATGGATGATGACCTGTGTTTTATTCCTTCAACCACATGATGGAGGGCATCTTGATTCTATACATTTCTTAGGGCTAATTTTATCACTATTAGCGGTGAGACCATGATGGCTGGAGGCTCTATTTGCATCTTACTAGTCATACTTGGGATAGGACCATGTTTCTCTATCATCCTATTTTTAAAGTGAGTGTTATAATTAAATTAAACATGATTGGAAGCAGTTGCCTCATTCCTAAATAAAAATTCCTCCCCTTCTACCTAAGAGAAAAGTGTGTCCTCTGGTACAATGTCTACTTCCTGTTCCATGGACATCCCTTGAATCTGTGCAACAAAGGTTACATTTTGGACTCCAACAGTGGTAAGGACTTGATGTGTTAGTATAATAGCCTTCCCTTTCTCTTTTTTTGGCTACCTTTTTTTACAAATTTCCTTGGGGACACTCTCTTGGCATGTGGGAAATATTACAGGGGAAGCACCATGTGTTGGGATATTCTGCCAAATGGTTTTTCCCAGGTACCATTTCTCTTCTGCTATTCTGTGGGATAGTCTGGAGTGGTTTTGGCACTGGGATGAGCTGGTTAGACAACTGCACAAAAATTTTTCTCTGGGTATTTTGATGTTGAGAGAGATAGGTAGGCTTACCACCCTAATAGCTTTGATAATTTGGTCTTGGATAAGTGCTCTCATTCCTTTTAATATTTAATATATCGTTAGAGAAGTTTTTGAGGATATTTTTGACTTCCTCCATTTCAGGAAAAGAGGATGATGATGCTTTAGTGGGAATTGGTTCTAGATGAGAGGATGGGTAATTATACAAGGACGTAGGGGCCTAGGTAGAGCTCAAGACTTTATCTTGTGCAAGGGGAGCTATTTCGGGGTATATTGGCAAAGGGGATCTGGGGGGAAGCTTCCTGACATTTTTTTTCAGGTTAGATCACAATATCAAATGATTTTGGTAAATATTCCCCTCCTAATGATTAAATCATCAAATAAATATCCAAATTAAGATCTTTTACATTAAAAAAAATAGCCATACATGTAGGTGGCCTCAGTAGAACATGAATCCTTAGCCATGTTTTGTGAAATCTTATGTTAAAATTGGTCATAAGCTCTTGTGGAACATTCTTGATGTTGATAATATTTTGTACGAGTGAGGATCTATCCCTTTCTCATTGAATATTTCTACCAATACATTTCCTAGTCAGTCCCAAGAACTGATAGAATTAAGATTTATGGATTGGTACCAATCTAGAGCCTTCCCCTTAATGAAAACAACTACCAACCATAGCGCGACAACCTCTTCCCTAATAGAATGTACCAAACATATTTTCGCTACATCCTGGAGGTGTTTCTCTAGAGTTTTGAAGTTTTCTCCACTACATTTGGTTAGCACTTTTAAGACGTTATCAAGAAAAGGATTCCACACTACCAAGGGTGTGGGTAGGATGATCATACTCCCTTGATTCATTGAAGGAAACTACCTCGGAGGTTAAGCTTGGAGGTGGGCCATTAAAATAGGTCTGAGGGTTCTAATTGACTATATGAAGGGCCTACCTGGTAGAGGTGTTGAGAGAGTATGGTTTGGAGGAGACGAAGACCTATGAATCTTTCTACCTCTTATGTTACATGGTGGAGATAATTGTAAGTAATCAAACACACCTTCTTCTCTTGTCCTCACTCTTATTCGCATTCATCTTGCAAACTAGAGAAGATAAAACTTAGTACTGTTGAAATCAATATATTTTCAATGAAAGAGTTTCAAGATGTGTAGGTGTTCATTTCCCATTGGGTGTGCTAGAAAAACTATTGACGATTATATTTATGGATGAATCATCAAAGTCATGGGATACCTTAGGGAATTGGGATGATGCTCCCTAAGCTAACCTCAATATTTTAAAGAAGTTGGATCTTTTATATGGTGTGAGGTAAGGGTTAGAGGAAAAATGAAACAAAGCACAAAACTAACAAAGGCAATGCGCCAAAATTGATCTTAAAAGATACAAAGATAGATCCTAGGAAATTGCTTGAAATAGGCAAAGATCATTTAGCATGGTCTACTATTTTTAGAAGTAGCTTGGATTATAAGAGGATGAGAAGGTTTAAAACATAACAATATGTATATGATAGATGCATATAGAAAACCCAAGGGCATATAGGATGACATAACTTATAAATTATCTAAAAACTAAAAACAGTGAAAGATGAAAGACAAAAAATATTGAAATCTAAAATGCACATTTATTTATAGAGAAAATAATACGTAAGGATGATATGGAAAAAATTACAACTTCCTTCTATAAAAGAGTCTTGCTAAGGCTAGACAATATAATAACTAAGCCTACAATCCCTTTTTGTAGCTCTAGTATGTTTTATTATTTCTTCCCTCCTTTTCCTCCTTTGCTTTTGGATCATAATATTCCTTTATAGATCCCCTGGGATTTAACTTCAATGTCCAAAATTAGATCTTCCATTGATAGCATTCAACTTTCTTACAAGATCTTTCATTTTTTTGGGCAAGATCTCAACTTCCTATTGGTGATATTTAGGATTACCTTTAATTCATCCAAATTGCACTCCTTTGGTTAGTGATGATTCCTTCTCTACCACGTGGAGGTCATGTGCTTGTTTGAGGGAATTCTTAGTGATTTTTCTTCAAAATTGCACCTAAGTTACACATTGAAGGTGCATGCTTGTTTGAGGGTGTTCCTTATTTCTCTTTATTTCAAATTATGCTCAGGTGACATGTGGAGATCTTGTGCATTTCTACTATACTCTTGAATTTTCAACCCTCCTGGGAAAATTTATCAAGCCTGATACATGTGGGAAATGTGGCATAAGTTTGAGAACTCTCCTTCTCTGCTTCATGCCCTGAGTGTGCCAAAGGGACACGTGGATATCTTCTGTGTTGAGATTCATACTTATTTGAATTTAAGCTCAAGTGAACAAAAAGAACTAGGTCTATGGTGACAAAATATGGTGGTCAATAAAAGAGTCTTATAGAAAAATAACTCTATACGGCCCACTTGTCAAACCCATTTCAGAGTACAAATATTGAGGCCCGATCCACCATTCACAAGAACCCTTTTTATATTCTTACAATTTATAATGACATCAATATGTAAGGGAATATTATGCATAGGATTATCTTTGGGAATCACTTGATGACTAAAGGTTATGTGATTAGTAAGATAAATATGTGTGACCAAGGCTTAGAAGCACGTAGGATCAATATCAAGTAAAAATATTGACCCTTGTAGCATTTTCCAAAGGATGTCTTTGTGAACATTATATATTTTGAGAAGATCTAATATTGAAATATTAGCAGTGTTCTTCTCAAGTTTTTCTAAAACATGATAATGACTATCTTTAGGGGTAGGAAAAGGAGGTTCTAGGCTAACAAGGTGAGCACATCATGTTTCCATGGCACACTCTCTCACTTTAATCTTAATAGTGTTGATATGTTCAATAGGTTGGTTAACACAACCAATTAGAGAATTAAAAGGATTATTGTTTTTAGAAACATAGTTGGTAGTCTTGTTTTGGGAAGACTGGCCTTGATTTGGATTTTCTCTACTTTATTATGCTTATGGAAATGTTCCTTTTAAATTCCCAAATTTTTATCGGAATACTTGTTAGGTCTTAGGGAATCCATTTCTACATCTCCGATATATATTAGATCTTGCATGAAATGTTATAACTTCATACACTTATCAGTATTATGACGCCTAAAATGATAAAAACCATAGTATTCATTTTCTTGGAACCATGTTAGTTTTGGTTCATCATCTTTGTAAGTTATAGTGTTTAGGAATTTAACCATGTTCACCGCATCTAACTTTTTTAATATAGAAGACAAAGAATTTGATAAATGGGTGAATATGTTATGTTTAAAATTAGGTGCAATAGTTCCTTTGGTAACCCCCATATATCTTGTCTAATCAATCTCCTTTTTAGTCTATCCTACTAACTGGTTCATCAGTTACAGTGAAGATCAATTACTTAATGCATGTTTGTCCATGTGTATCAAGCTTCTGGGGTACTGTAAACCCTCCATATTATGAGTTGCTAGTTTATTTTATTATCTTATTAATTTTAGTATAAACAAATACATTTTGTCAACATTCCTGGAATGCCCAGTGGGACCACCCCTTTGGTGATCCCTTTTCATTTTTTTTTTCTATTTTTCTTGTTTATTTTGTCTTCTACTAACACTGTAATGTGATTCCCTACTTCTTACTTGCTCATGTTGGTTTGGCTGTTGGATTGCTTTTAATTAAAGATCAAATAAAAAGGAAAATATTTATCCAGGAAATTTTTATTTTTCCTTATTTACTCCTTTCCACATTGTATTTCCCTTTCCTATGTGTGTCCTCATCAAACAATTACACTTGGATTTAGTTTAAAAAGAAATTTTCTTTTCTACATCTTGCTTACTTACATAGTATAAGTATGGGTTAACTTGTTGTATCTCACATTCCTCACACATAAACATAACTCATGCATTTAAACATCCTCCTACCCGGTAGACTGATTGGAATTTCATCACCCAACAGGAAGCCACCTAAGACTCCCTTGGCCATAACAATCCTTAAACCATACATATAATGCCTTCTCCTAGGTACCCCGTTATCCATCCCCTTTTCTATTTACCACACTTTCTTAATTCAAGAACATAAATAAACCAAAAAGAATTTTCTCCTTGACTTTCTAAGTTTAGTTAACATAAAAATTATTCTTGTTTCATGCCTATGATTACTCATTCAGTAGCCAAAAGAATGGAACAAAAAATTCCATCAAACAGTTCCGCCTTGACCCAAAAGACATACTACAACAATTGATTTTTCCATACCCTTGCTTACCTCTTTCATGTGCACGCAATCCCTCTTTAGCATCTCTCACATAGAATCCTTTTTTCAAACCATTCCCTTAGGACAAAAGAATCCCTTCTATCATAATTTTTTCCCATCTACACCGACCACATCTCCTTCTACAT
Organism: Taxus chinensis; assembly: GCA_019776745.2. Taxonomy (NCBI): domain Eukaryota; kingdom Viridiplantae; phylum Streptophyta; class Pinopsida; order Cupressales; family Taxaceae; genus Taxus; species Taxus chinensis. Next base: position 313,171,057 of record CM034148.1, on the reverse strand, counting down.
CAAGACCTTCTGGACGTCCAGTCATCCCTCATGGTCACTTGGATTTCTAGGATCTCCTTGATGCCAATCCAGTGTCCATCCAAGACTATCTCCTCAGAATTTCAGCTCAACTTCCCCCAAATGGTCCACCACTTAAATAGATTTATCGTTATTAGACTAATCATGATGCCAATCAACAATTTATAGTAAACAAACTTGCCTCATCTTCTAACAATCCTCCACCCAACCAAACTACTCAACTAGTCATGTCCATTCCACCCAATCAATACAACCATCACCAATACCATTCCCATTTCCTCTTCAGCCACAATATCACATCCCCTATTTGAACAACATGACCCCCTCACATAAGACATGCATATCATCACTTCCTAACCTCCTCTTACAAGTGCTCTTCCTTATTCATTTTCTAACCCCTTTTAACAACAATTTCAGGCTATCTATACTCATCAATTTCCTACCTATTTTCAGTAGTCATACAATATCCCCATGATACAACACCAAAAATTCCAAACTCAACTGTTAACTCACATTCATCAAGAAATCCCTTGAACAAAAATTCAATCTCACCAATATTTTTTTCTAGTTACCTCGTAATTTGTGAAACCATAACCACAACCCATTATCACTCATCAAATGATCCTATGCATGTTCTCATGAATAGGTTATCCAACCTTGAGGATGCCACCCTTGGGCCCAAAGTTGCATTATCATACAAATAAATCTACCATGATCTAATTCATACATCCATACCAATTAAGTTGTATTCTCCACATTGGTAATTGCAAAAATTCACCAATTTTAACAACAAAGAGGATCCACAGCAACACCTTTGTGCATTCAGACATATGTACTACCTTATTGCACATGATTAGGACTTGATGCTCCAAACCTTCCCCATGTATTTGGCTATTCCAATGTTAGAATGGTACAATAACATCCCTTAATATTCTATATTTTCCTTCACTCAGCTTGAGAAACTATTATTAGAAAGGTTTTTGGTCAATATTGCATGTAAAATAACTATCACCAATATATACGCCATCTAACAATTTAAATACAATTCCATTTCCGACTTCCTCGCATTGTAGCAAAAAATTATAAACCAACTATCATTTACCCTTCCGCAAACTAAAATTATCAAGCTCTTTTCACATTCATGTGAAAAACATATATCTTCTACCCTATAAATAAAATCCTTCCAAACCTTTGACAAAGACTTCACCATGTCTCACAAGCTTGAAACACGCACTCTTGAGTAGGGCCATGTAAAATTAAAATTGAAAAAACCTAAACATGAATTGACTGAAACATCTGCACATAATGATAAATATAAGGGAGTGGCCAATGTTGTGGTCATCAAATCTTCTCCTCCATCAACATCTAGCATGTGGACTTAGCAATGAGCCCCACTATTGAAACCCAACTACACTCCCCTTGGGGAATCATATGGATCTATCTTTGAAAATTTGATAATAGAAAATCTAATCACAATAGCACCTATCCTTCCAATTGATGATTCAAGACTGAAACCTATGTGGTATCTTAAAGACCATTATTGTAAATACCCCCAAAACCAAGGTCACAACCTAGAGAAATGTCAAAATTTGAAGGATTTGGTTCAAATGCTTATTGATTAGGGAAACCTTTGCGTAAGAAATCATAATGCTTCACCCAATCAACCGATCGACATCTTCAAACAAAATTTTCTAAATCATACACCAACAAGCCAAGTTGCTACCACTTCCACAACCCAAACACCTAATGCTCATACTATAAAAATCATTTATTAAGAACCTAAAAGTTCTCCCCTTAATTTTCAATCACATCAATCCTTTATGATAGTATTCCTACATCTACAAACCCATTAACACTTTCCCCCATAACCACACCAATCATATCTACATCTACCTCAATGTTCATTCATATTACTAGGACCCCATTCACAAACATATCATTATTTCACTTAGAATTATTTATAAAACAACCATTCCCATCTACTTCTATCGTTGAAATTAGTTCCAAATCTAGTACGTTACCTATTATATCCACTTCATTACTTACCAAATCCACTCCAACAGATTTGGCTACCTTACCTGTATCCATTCCACTCCTACCTATTATACCATCCTTAGAGTTAAAATCAGTACCTATTTCAAAGCTTTTAACCGTATCCACATTAATTATTGAAATTACATCCACACCACCTTCTTCCTCAACACCATATTTATTATTTGAATAAATTTTGAAAGCACTTCAAATTCCAACAACCTCAAATGATTCTTCTACCTCATCAATGCAATCAAATAAAACTTCACTTTCCTTAGAAAAAATATTGCTTCCTACGCCTATAGCAACTGTGACACAACTTCTAGATCATCTAGTGAAAATTGTTTTCGCTCCTCCTAATGAAGAACCATTACAAATAAAATATACAACCATTAATACATTACCCCAAAAATCCCTTGTACATTCCTATAAGAAAATTTACATTTCCACCTCTAAACCGTCCAACCCAACAACCTCTTCATCAAGAACATTTCATCAACCCAATCTGAAACCATTGAACACTAAGATGTTAACCTATGCCAAAATTGAACCCATACCATCAAGACATCAAGATCCTCAAACTTTATAATTTCAGGAATCCATTTCTTATTCAAAGACTAGGACATTCCGCAAGGAAAAATCACCTCCTAAGGCTTTAGGTAAATCATATGTTGAAATTTTCCAAAACTTATTATGAATTTCCGTAATCATATTTCTACCTATTATCTCTTTTAACCTGAATAACAAGAATCCATTTTGGTTTAATCCCAACCTTGTCTGTGCATATCACCATACCCTAGGACATAACATTAAGCATTATAAAGCATTCCAAGCCATCATCCATGGCTTTATTGAGGAAGAATACCTTCTCCCTAAGCCAAATCAATATCTTCCTTCCACTACAACATCTGAACCTTTGACCTCATCCATCCAAATGCTAAATTCCCCTAGTTCTCCATAAATATTTGTAGCCATCCCACCTCTAAGTGACCATTCTTCTAAGGATAGTCCCCCCTTTTCCATCAATGTTGTTCAAGTAACCACTCGGTTTGGCCAACGTGAGCCTAAATCAACAGCCCAACCAAAATCTAAAACCTTCCTCATCCTAAGGAGTTAACCACAACATTGACACCTAAGGTTTCTATCTTAGCAACACCCAGGCCTATTGAACATAGTATAGTCAAAAAAATCCACCTAGCCCTGATCAATATGTCACTTTACAAGATCATCCAAATATTTCAAAACCATAGACGTGCTCTCACTGAAGGATTAAAGTGCATAATGAAATCCAGTGATGAGACTCAACCCTTTACATCCCTTGTAGGATCACTCACAACTTCTAATACTATCTCATTTGATGATGATGGTGTTCCAGATATCCCGTCAGAAGAACATGATCTTCCCCTCATTATCACGGTTAGGATGAATGACATGTTCATCTAACGGTCCATGATTGATAGTGGATCGAGCATCAATATCCTCCTATCACATACTTTCGATCATCTTAAGATCCCAAAGGCATCTGTCACCCAAAAATCCCCTTTGTCCTTCACACTTTTAATGATGTTGTCACTCCCACCTTGGAAACAGTCATTATTCCTATTTGCATTGGTGAGAAGATCCTTCATGAGGTCTTCTACAACATACAATTCGAATTATAGTTCAATTTTCTCCTTAGGAAACCTTGGATCTGTGCTATGTGACATGTTCCTTTTACACTCCATCATTCCCTTAAATATGAACATGAGGGAAAGATTTTGACACTTCTTGGGGATGCTCCTCCCTTTCAGATATGCAACATGAATTATCAACACAATGATTTCCTTTTTCCTAAGGATGATCCATCCACACCATCCACTAGTTAATCTATCCCTCCTTTAAAACTTCCCAACAATAATTCTCTAGATAAGGTAATGGATAAAATCACGTTAGGGGAGTATCAAATTCTTACACTCAACACCTTGCTAGTTCCTCGTCGTCTTAGTAGACCCAAGAAGGAACCGATGTACAAACCAAATGTTGGGGATATTTTTCCTTTCAGTCCACCACATCTTCAGACCAACCTCATCTTTGGTGGTTTTAACACCCCTTCTTCTCATATCGCAGATCTTCAACATGTGAAATCTTATACCGGTGGTTTTGGATTCCTTAACAAACCATAATTTTCCCAAACATATCTCCACCTTTGTGTATGGAAGGGATTTGACATGGGGCATTATGAGCATGGGCCACATGTCCTATTCATTGATTAATGCTGCAAACCTCACAAAAAGTTTGGAGTCAGTTACCAAGAGAAAGTCGATGACCTTATCACACTATCTGAGATGTGCATGGGCATGCCTTCTCTATCTTATCCATCTCATGATAACATGGATACAAATGACACTGTGTCTATTTATTATGAATTTTTTTAAGACTCCACCATTACTTTGGGACCGGTCACCTATAATTATGGGAACCATACTAGTTCCCTTCCCCTCTACCATTCAGCGATTATAGAAGAAGACCTTTCTACTATTGACATAATTCAATGCAATGAAGATGATGCCATTCTTTCCCATGTGGAGGAAGAGGATTATTATCTTCATAAGACCTTATCATTGGACACATCCAATATTATCAATGAAACCACCATTGACATCAATATCAGGACTCCTTAGGAGATTCACATCCTCAAGGTGGTTTATCTCTTGATCCACACAAACTTGAGTCTTTTACCACATTTCTCTCTCGTCATAGAAATGATTTTGTATGGTAATATTCACACATGCCTAGTATTTATCTTTATATTGTCATCCATAATATCTTCACTTAAGCTAATGATAAACCAGTAAAGCAGAAACTTCGCCACAAGCATCCTTGAGTCACCCTCCTTATACAAGAGGAGTTGTAACGTATTATTTCTTCTGATTTTGTCATCCCCATTGAATATCCCCAATGGGTTTCCAACATCGTTATAGTATCTAAATTGTCATGTAAACTTTTCATATGTACCAAATTTTGAGATCCTAATCTTTCTTTCCCTAAATACGACTTCCCACTTCCCAACATCGATCAACTTATAGATCTCACCGTAGGCCATGAGATGCTTTCCCTTATGGATGGGTTTTCTGGCTACAATAAAATCCTCATCGCGTTATAATACCAACATAATACTTCCTTCATTACCCTTTGGGGGAGATTTTTCTACCATGTTACTCCTTTTAGTTTGAAAAATGTCAGAGTCACCTATCAAAGGGCCATGACTTATATCTTTCATGATCTCATGCATAAAATAGTGTAAGATTGTGTCGATGATATTTTGGGTAAATCTAAACATTGACACAACCATATTTCCATTCTTGAGGTCATTTTTTAGTGCCTTGTTTTCTTCTTCCTTTGCCTTAATCTAGCCAAGTGTGTATTTGGAGTGCTAACTAGAAATCTCCTTGGATTTATAATTTCCTTCAGGGGCATTGAAGTTGACCCTGCAAAAATTAAAGTAATCATCAAAATTTGACCTCCTTCTAACTTTAGGTAACTTAGTAGTCTTAAAGGATGACTTTAATCAGTTTTCTGTTTCATCTCAAAAAAATTAGATTGATGCCAACCCTTTCATCACCTCCTTAAAAAATACATAGACTTTAACTGGGAAAAATATTGCCAAAATGTATTTGATGACCTTAAATAAAACATTTTTTCTCAACCAGTGGTTACACCTCCCAGCGAGGTGAGAATTTTTATCTATACATCTCTCCTACTAGTCATGCTTTATGGGCTATTTTAGAACATTGTGATGACCAAGGTTAGGAGTAGGTTTTTTATTACATCTATCACACCCTTTATAATTGTAAGAATCACTACACTGAAGCTGAAAAGTTTTTTTGTGTGCTCTTATTCTCCACCTCTAAGCTTTGACACTTTCTTCTCAATCAAAAGACCTATGTCATTACTAGTTTTCATCTTCTTAAGAAAATACATTCTAAACCTTATCACTACAATCATATTAATTGATGGCTCATGCTCATGACTGATTTTGACCTCGATTTTGTTTCTAAAAAATACTTTAAGGCCAAGCTATCACAAACCAATTAGTTGAATCCCTTCTTCCCAATTCACATCTTCTTCATGATCAATTCCCAGATGAATCAATCAATCACTTTTATCATGAGTATGACATCCTTAAGATGAACCTCTTCTTTAATGGTTCTAAGTGTTAGAAAGGGGGAGGAATCAACATTGTTCTCATTCCTCCTTAGGATACTCCTATTCCTCTTCCCAAAAAACTCAATTTTGAGTGTATAAATAATATGGTAGAATACGAAGCCCTTATCTCGAGTCTTGAAACTACCTCCTTCCTAGGTGTTCAAGTCCTTTACATATATGGAGACTCCCAACTTATCATCAAACAATTAATGGGTGATTATTAGTGTAAAATTGATACTCTTGAAAAATATTGGGACATTATTTATCTTCTCCTCGAAGCCTTTGCTTTTTACACTATCTAATATGTTCCTTGATCGTCTAATCATTTTGCTGATAAGATGGAATATCATGTAGCTCTGATTCCTTGGAAAATGGAGGAATTCAAGCCTTTGTTTGTTGTTCATTGTAGTGATTGACCATTTCATGAGTTACCCCAAGATAATCTTGTTTAATCTAATTTTTCGGATCTTTGGTACTCCCAAACATTAGATTATATATCCAAATCCATCATTTCTCCAAACCTATCCAAAAATTCTAGTAGATCATTTCTCTAGCACACTAACCACTATGTAATCCTTGGAATTATCCTTTACAAACATGGATTTGATGGTATTCTCATTCAATGCCTTAAATCCCATTAATCTCTTTCTCCTATCTAGGATGTCCATGATGATATTTGTGGTTGACACTTTAGTGGCTTAATAATTGCTAAGCACATTCTTTGTATTTTCTATTATTGGAATTTTATCAATCACGATTATTGTGAATATGTTAAGAAGTGTGAAAATGTTAGTAGCATTCTAATCTTATTCACATTCCTAGTCAAGCTTTGTAGCCAGCTCAAGACCTTTAGCCCTTCTCACAATGGGGTTTTGATCTCATCGGTCTCATTAATCCTCAGTCTTCACAACAACATCACTCCATCATCACTGCAACTAAATATTTCACTAAGTGGGTGGAATAAATTCCCCTCACTTCAACTAAATCTTATCCAATCATTAACTTTTTCTACCAGCACATCATTTTCCTCTTTAACGTTCCTCACAAACTCGTTAGGGAAAATGGAAAGTCCTTTAAAAAAAAATATCTTAAGACTCTTTGTGACTCATTTAACATCCAACTTATCTTATATTCTCCATACTATCCTCAAGTTAACATCCAAGCCAAATCCACTAATAAAACTCTTCGAAATATTATTGCAAATACTATTGGCCATTCAGAATGCAACTGATGTCTTCATCTCCCTTTTGCTTTGTGGGCTTATCGGAATAGCATTCAAATTCCATGGGACCTACCCCATTTTAACTTGTGGATGGTTCCAAATCCAACCTCCCTCTCAATTTTTTTTCTTTCTGCATGTCCCTTCATGACTTCATCTCTGATTAAGACTATCACCAAGCATGTCTAACACAACTTGAATTGTTAGATGAGTGTTTCCTTCTCACTCTTGAACACCATCATGTTTATCAAGAGTGCATCAAACATGCTTACAAAAAGAACATAAAATAACACAAATTTAATGTTGGTGACCTCATTCTGAAATAAAATTAGAATGTTCTCTGTGAGTGGTATTCCCTAAATCTATTCCCTAACATGGAAATTTTTCCCCTAATTGGACTAAACCATACATTATCACACATAAGTATGGGTTGGGATCCTATCGATTGGCATCCCTTGGTGGTAAAACAGAGGTGGAACCTCTTAATGCATTTCACTTATGAAAATTTTACTATTAGTGTGTCTTCTAGTGAGCTCTTAGCCATATCCTTATATCATCCTCCCATCGTTATCCTCTTTTATTTTTGCATCATAGTAATTTGGAATTATGTGGCCATCTGTCATTTTCCTAAATATGACCCTAAATATGAGTACCATCACTCTACTCATAGCATATTACTTATGTATAGTATCTCCCATCTTGTTGATAACTCCATGATCATTACATCCACCACCCTCCCATTCTCATATTAGGACCATACAAAGGGTCCAGGGGTGTCTCTTATACATTTATTGTCCCCTCCTAAGTTGTCTACTTAACTATTCCTAGCTCTTCCCCATGTAAAAATAAAAATCAAAGGATGCTCCAATTGAAATCCAATGCACTCAAAAATATATTCTTCCCTTGAAGGAAAATTGTTCACAAAAAAAAAAATCAAATAAATAGACCAATCCATCAAAGGACCTCTATCATATATGTTATGTTTTTCCATCTATATTACATATGTATAAAGTATATCATACCCTCGAAGGATGGATACTATTTTTATCATGGAATTGATCAACCTTACATTATTATCATCTGAAGAAATCTTCCCGCATTGATCATATTTCTTCTAGCATTGCTCTTCCCCCTTTCGTAGAGATCTGGCATAGATTTAGGGAATACCACTCACAGAGAACCCTCTTCTTGTGTATAAGTTATATCTCAAACCTCTTTTTTTTATATTAGGTCTATGATTTCATCCCATATTTGTCTCTTTATGATATTTTATATAACTAGCTAGCGTTCGTTACATTTTAACATTATGTTTTGGTCACATGTGTCTTGCGTTATTCGGATCCCCTCTTATTTACCTCCAATGTGATTGGAGGCATCATTTCCTCATGTGTTCCTTGATATGACTTAGCATAATTCATACCTATGGGTCACTATTGTTCAGTTATGTTTTATTCTAAACCCATTTTTTATCCAAACTTTTGAAAGTAGCAAACAGGGGCAGAATCCTGATAATTTTATTAATATTCATGAAAATAAAAAATACAATGGAAGACTGTAATATATATAGATATTGCACATCCGGTTACAACCATATGAGAAGTTGCACATGTACAACCAAAAAAATAATATGTTGCAACTATGCAACAATTTATCCTACATATAGTTCAAAAAAAATTACATAAAACAAATGAAATGGTTATACAAACATAACCAAATAATAATATCAAACTACCTAGTAAATGCATAATTAATCCTAGGTAAACTAAGTTTTACCTAACATTCCCCCCATTAATTTTACATTACCTCAAGGGATGAAGAGAGGAATTCTCTGAAAAACTCAATTTTTTCATGTGAAAGTGACTTTGTGAAGATATATGCTCGTTATTCAGCTATTGGACATAACTAAAGTTGTAAATTGTGTTTCAAGACATGCTCGAATATGAAATGAACTTGTACTTCTATGTGCTTTGGTATCTTGTGAAAAAATGGATTGCTAAAAAGTTTGAGAACACCTTCATTATCTACATATACGGTGGTAGGTTTTTCCTATGGTATTCCAAGTCCTTCCATTATGCGACGTAGCCATATCACTTCGCAGAAATCTTCACCTACAACATGATATTCGACTTCTGTTGAAGAGTGAGAAACAAAGTTTTGTTTCTTTCTTCCCCATGATATTATTCCAGATCCCATAAAGAACACAAATCCTAAAGTGAATTATGTGTCATCAATGTTGCATGTATAATTTGAATCTAAATATCCAGTCAAGAAGAAGTTGTTGTTCTTCTTGTATTCTAGACAGAGATCCACTATTCCCTTGAGATATCTCAAGATTTTCCTTGTTGCTTTCCAATGAAAATTTTTGGGTACCTATATGAATCTATATAGATAGCTCACTATAAAGATGATATCTAGTCTAGTGTAGGTCATGTAAATGAGACTCCCAATCAACTGTCGATAGAGAGTTACATTTACCACAGGAGATGGATCTGAATGAGATAATTATAATCTAATCTCTATAAGTGTAGCAATAGGTGTGAAATCCATCATCCTACATTTATCGAGTGTTGTCTTGGTATATTTCAAATGAGAAACAAAGATGTGATTATCTTTCTACCATACTTCTAATCCAAGATAATAGTGCATTAGCCTAAGATCTGTCATGTCAAATGATTAGTTAATATCTTTCTTTGTTGCATCAATCATCCTCACTAAACTACCAGTGATGACAATATTTTTGACATAAACAACAAAAATCATAATCTACCCCCCTTGGTTTTTGAGGCATAGATTGGGATAGTATGGATTTCTAAAAAATCCATGTTGTACAAGATGCTCATCAGTTTTTATGTACCATACCCGGGGTGACTGTTTAAGGCCATATAGAGATTTCCTGAGTTTGCATACCTTTTTTTCTTGACCAGGTACAACATATCCCTTAGGTTAAGTGATGTATACTTCTTCTTATAAGTCTTTTTTCATAAAGGAACTTTTTACTTCCATATGATGGACTTTGCAACCAAACTGTGCAGTTAGAGAATTAATTATCCTAATTGTTTTGATCTTAGTTGTGGCAAAAAATCTCTCTTGGTAGTCAATGCCTTCTTTTTTTGTCTACCCCTTTACTACTAGTCTTTATTTATACTTGTCTATGGTCCCATATACTTTGTAATTTGTTTTTAATATCCATCTACAACCAATGGGTGTCTTCCCTGGTGGATGATCGATAAGCTGCCAAGTGTTGTTTTTCATCACTAATTTATATGCAACATCTATGGAAATTTTCCAAGATTTTGACTATAGGGATTGCTAGACTATAGAGGGCTCATGGGATTCAATAAATATACCCATAAAACTTCTTCTCATGCTTTACTACAAGTCCTTGGTCCAGTGGTAGATGTATCCGGTGGAACATTCAATCTTGCATCTCATAGCATGTTAGTAAACAAATTGGGCATATGTTAAACTTCTCCCATGTGTCATGGTTCTATCTGATCATCAACATCATTCTATTCATCACTTTCATCATCTGCAGGAACATCAGATTCTTATTTTACAACAGGTGAAAAATATAGATAGGGTGATTCTTGAGGAGTCTCCGCTTCCTTCTTCTAAAAAACCTAAATGTCTCTGCTAGTGTAGACTTTCCTAGTCTTCAGATCCATTAATCTATACCCAATATTTTCTTCACTGTACCCAATGAAGATGATTTTCTATGACTTCATATCCAATTATTTTCACTTCTTCTTGGGTGTTTGCATACTTTCTTTACATCCAAATACTATAAGGTGTGCAACAAATGGCTTCCTTTTTTACCATGCTTCTTGTGGCATTACTCTATCAAGAGAAACTCGGGGAACTCTATTCAATAAATATACAACTATATTTGTTGCTTCTTCCTAGAATGTCCTCGCTAGTCTAGAGTAATCGATCATGATATGCACCATTTCCATGATAGTATGATTTCTTCTCTAAAAAAACACAAGTCTATTACAGTGTGTGTGGAGGAGGAATTTTTTGACAAATCTTGGGAGCTTGTAGGTAGGCTTTGAACTCAGAACTCATCACTGGTGAATTCCCCCCCTCGATCTAAGTGGAGGGTTCTGATGTGATGAGCAGTTTCATTCTCAACAACCACTTTGAACTTCTTGAACTTTTCAAAAGCTTCACTTTTCTTGCGAAGACCAAAAATTCACATTTTTCTCCAATAGTAATCAACAAAAAGAATGAAGTAATGAAACCCAGAATGATTCAGTTGCATCAGACCGCAAATATCGGTATGAACTAGATCAAGCTTACCATGAGCTTGATAAGTACTCTTTTGGAATGAATCTCTGTATTGTTTACGTACAATGTAGTGAGGACACTTATATGTATCCTTCTAGAGAGATGGTAATCCTTTTACCATATTGTGACGGCGAAGTGTTTTGAGGTACTTGAAACTGATATGACCAAGTCTCTGATGTCACAATTGTGTAGAGGTAGAGTTTATAGCAACAAGTTCCTGATTATCTCTTTCAAAAAAAAATAATTTGGAACATACATACCACATTGGAGGCTTTTACAATGATTTTTGAGCCTCGTGATTTGTCTTAAATTAAACACATTTTCTTTCTAGAATAACTATCAAAGTCAATTTTCAAATTGTGATCTATGAGTTGACTGACTGATAGCATATTCTTTGTTAACTCAAGGACATATAATACATTTGATAATTTACAATTACATGAATCAAGAGGAAGAGAAATCATCCCAATCCCCTGTAGTGTCTATAAAGAATCATCACCTAATGAAACATGATTTTTCGAAGGAGTGTCCCTCATTGAAGTAAACCAAAATATTTTTCCTATCATGTGTTGAGTGGCTCCCGAATCAAAATACCACACATCACTAGATGACATGGAGGGTTCACTTGGTCTATTAGTGTACAAGTATTATTCAGTATCTAAATGTTCTTCTTTCTCAACAATATTTCCTTACTGACGGGGTTTTATTTTCTAGTTCCCCTTTATCTTCCCTTGATTGTAGTTATAATGTCCCTTGTGATATTGCTAGTGTTGAGGTCAACTATTGATTGATGAACCTTTCTTATAAGTATTGAACAAATGATATTTTAACCCATGTCCTTTTTTACATATAGGATAATTCTTCTTTTGTTGCTTTTCCCCTTGCTGATCCTAATTCTGATGTTGAGAATTTTGATAGGAATTAGGTTTTCATTTTCCTTTTCCTTTCCATTTCTAATGAGAATAAAGTGCTTGCTCCTCTTCATCGTCTTTATTGTACATTATTTCCTCTTGTTATTGTAGGTTTACCAACTTGTCAAAACTTATTGTCTGATCAGACAAGTTCAGTGTTGTCACAAAAATGTCCTATGAAGAAGGGAGTGCTCTTAGAATAATGGGAATGAGAGCATCATCAGTGACCTCCTCTCCTAGTGTTAGAAGTGAAGTCCTCAAATATACAAATCTTCACAAGAAAGCTTCTATTTTAATTTCTTTTTTGAATTTTAGTGTGTGTAACCGACTCTACAAATTCAATATGAAATTCTTATTTTTGGCCTCGTACACTATGCTCAAATCATCCCACACTTATTTGATTTTTTTGGCATCTTGACTATGGGGTTACACATCATTAGACACTACAAAAAAGATTATAATCTTAGCCTTCTGATGGGATCTATCAAATTGTCCCTTTTTTGTTATATCAGTTGCTGATCTGGTGATAGTACCATTCAAAACAATCCAAATCTCCTCAAACTCAAGTTGTGTCTTGATTTTTGTCTTCCATGCTACATAGTTATTTCCTCTTAATAGTTGTGAATCTGGAAGAAATAAATTGGGGGAATTGGTGCCAATTTTTTAGAATCAACTGACAAAGGGTAAGGCTCTTATCACTTTAGGTATAAGGTCTCCTAATCTACATACCATTAGTTTTATATACTGAACCTTTGTATACACACGCACTTCCAATATACCCATCGATACATGGAATAAGTATTAATGTAAATGAAATTAATAAAATAAGGGGTATCAAGATAGTAATGAAAGGGTTCTGTTTGAGTATTGACACCGACTCAAAGAAATATCCTCTTACGCATGTGTAACTTTGCTATGTACTCAGCTAATTTCTTAGTCTGGATTTAAGTCGAGTAATAATTCACAGACCAATGGGAGGGATCAAAGTTTCTACATTATGTAATTATTATTCCCCATCAATTTAAAGGTTCGATACCCAGATGACATTGTTGTAACTATATTAGGATGTAAGTCCAGTATTAGTCATGACAGCTTTACCCGTAAGCTCTTACGAGAGGCACTGTTTATACCAAACGTTGTGAATAAGATTTGGAGATCTCATGAGTGATACAAAACCAAATTTTTAATTATTTTTCAGTACAAAACTCTACCTATTTTAGATCAGTTACAATGTTTTGCAGTTTAATATGGAAACCTACAAATTAGTATAATACACTGAAATCTACAATTACATCTGAAATTATGAAAAAATTGAATGATAGGTAAAAAAAATTTGTTTTGTGGGGCCCTGGTGGCCCCCAGAGTTCAATACAAATCTCTGAGTAAAAAACTATTAAAAATAACTCAAAATGAATTTTTTAATCACCCCTCCTTTGGAAAATGTTTCTTAGAATCAAAAAAATAAGCTACGTGGGATAATTCTTTTTGCCTATTTTAGGGTTTTCTCTTCTATATTTGGCTAGTGATTTAGCTATGACTAAGGAATTTAGCTAGGATTTTGGCCACTAAATGTGGCGGTTTCCTACAATAGTGCCACTAAATTCCAATATATTAAATTTTTTGACTCGGGTGGGGGTCACACCCAGCTCTTCACACCTATAACTCTTTACCACTAACCAACATGGCTGGCTATGCACATTGAACTTTTAGGTGAATTAATTTGTATTTAAATAAGAGCATTTTGACTAAAATTATCAACAAAGACATTGCATCTTCTTTTTGTCCAGGTGGTTACTGCTTGCTCGAAGGATGGATTAGAGTTTTATCTTTTGTAGGATATGAAATGCCTTGTTTATTCTCATTGATTGTTTTTTATTTGATTTTTTTTTATATGTTTTTCGTAGGATCACTGTGTGCTTAAAAGATGGTATTCAAATGGATGCTTGGTGGAAAGGGACAAACCATATGTGTGAGAGATCTTGGATCGATCGATGGTAATGGTACAATCACATCTAGATCATGTTGGAACATAATGATTAAGTGGTATGGTCAACCATTAATGTATATGGGTCCTATTGTTGTAGGCTCACAGCACCCCTGGATGTAGATCAGGCTTCTAGGTTGATCACTCTAGCATCCAGTGTGATTGCACAACATGGAAACCTCTCTCCAAGTGTAGGACTTGTGAAACTGAGAGAGGAATCTCCATATTAGAGGCTGGTTCCTCAAACTCCTCTGATTTAGATCTATATTTGCACAACTATAGAGGTTCAAATCCTAATCCTACTCTAAATAGAAGGAGACAGGGATAGAAGTGCAAAAATTGAAACTAACTAAAGATGGTGATGCACCAAAAGGAGTGGTGAAACAATTTTTTCATGCAAATAGACACAAACGAAAGATAGCAACATAAAACATACATAGGCTGATAATATATAATTTAGGATCTGAAATGAAGCAAATAATACAAACAAAGGACTGAAACCCATTCACAAAGCTTGCATTATCATTTTCAATGTCAAAACCACTACATTACAACCTCGGAGAAGTAAAAAACTATTACAGTCTTTGAAGATGCCTAATTCTTACAATAATCACTTGCTGGAGGTGAAAGAAGAAGATTCCTCTGCCCCAAAAAATGTTCCCCCTGGTAATGAGCCAAATCTGGCTTTTACATTGCATGGGTCAAGCTCAGGAGAGAGAAAATGTACAAAACGTGGGAGCCCATTCCTCATTGAGTGCAGATGCATTAAAATGGCATGGGAGACCTTACAAACCCATACCCTGTCATTTTTGACCGAGTTGCAGGAGAATGCGACCCATTCTGTGTTAAATTTGGTCACTGAAATGTCACTTCTGGCCATGAACACGTGTCAGAGCCATTTCCTAACTTTCTCTCTCTAGACTGCACCAAAATTCAAGACTAACCCCAGAATCATGTAGAGAATTTTATAAGCTTTCTAATTATATAAAGAACGTGTAAATCCGAGCTCTGGATCAAAAGATATGGTGATCTGAAGATTTAGGGCACAAAACAGGCAAAAATGAGTTTCAAAAATTTTTACCACGCTCTGCCACCTGGATGACATGTGTCAAGCACTGATTGGATGCGTAATTCTCTCTCCTTTGCTTACCCACGGGTTTTCCCTTGAAATTTGACCTTTTTAATTTTTTGGAAAAATTTTCACTTTTCCCCCACGCCCCCGCCACCTAGGACACGTGGCATGCATTGATTGGTCGACAGGGGCGTGGGGAAGACCTTTGCTTTTAGCTTTTCAGCCAAATCTTGGCCAAATTTTCCAAATCCTCCCCAAGTTCCGTGCTTCCTTGCTCCTTAGGACACGTGTCCTATTTTTATTGGCTCGGGCCAACGCTTCAAACCTTGCCCTTTGAAATTTTGGACGTTTTCCCTTGTGACACATGGCATTATCTAATTCATCCTCGGGCCTGCCGGCTTTTCACATCCCTCGCGTCTCTTTGGCCTGGCTGTCTCAAACTGTCTGGGACAATTTCCTCCAATCTGCCTGAAATGGGCTTCCTTGTCCCTCTTTCGGCCAATGACACGTGGCATAATTTGATTGGCTCTCGGCTCCTTCGGCTCTCCGCGTCTGCCATGTACTCATGGCCCAACTATCCCAAGTGCTGCCTGGGCCGCCTGGAGGCTTTTCGGCCGGTTTGCGCCCCGACGTCCCAACTGTCCCAAGTGCTGCCTGGACCAGGACTTAGCCAATTTTCATAATTTTTTCTGGCCCAAGCTTGTTTTTTGCAACTTTTTCACCCTTTTTAGAACTTGCTCCTTTCTTCTTGGACAGGAGAGTTAGAAAAAATCCGAGGGGACCCTAGAAACATGATTTTTTTCCCTGAATCAATCTATTTTCCTGGGACTTGAGTATCCTGATGCATGTTATCAAATTTACCCTGGGGGTGAATTTTGGATAACAATTTGGTGACTCAGCGGGGTTACCTGCCTGCTAGGTAGAATATACCAGTTGCCTGAAGCGGTCCATTGGGCATGGAGTCATCAAATATTCTGTTTAGAACCCCTAATTGACTCAGAATGTGCAAGGAAGAAGATGGAATACCACCTGATGGAAGCAAGGGTTGTAAAATATCTCCATGGACAGCAAGCTGTGCCAAAGCACTTAGGGAAAACAAAACTAACCTACAGTAAAACAATGTGCACAAGCACTTGGAGGAATGAAAATCTAATCTAATATTTATAAGGTAGTGAACTTCCCCCTAGAAGCAACACTTGAGATAGATTCTCTTGACTGGAATCTGCAGTTCTTCACCATCCAATGAGGCCAATTGGAAAGCATTGTTGTTCTTGCACTTCATGACCATGTATGGACCACTCCAAATGGCATCAAATTTTGAATGCCTTTCCGGTTTTGTTCTATCCACATCCCATTTCAAAACTAGATCTCCAACTTGAAAAGATCTATCCTTGGCCTTCCTATCAAAGGTATTCTTGATCAATGCTTGATCCTTTTCCATTGCTTGGGATGCCTGAATTTTGATCTCTTATAGCTCCATCAACTCCACATACCTCACCTCCATGGGCTCAAACTCTAGCAACTCCAGCTGTTTCATGAGTTCCAATGTTGGCAACTCAAGTGACATGGCAAGATTGCCTCTCTTCCATAGACAAGTTTGAATGGAGAGTTACCTGTGGATCTCTTGGGAGTTATCCTATCAGCCCATAAGGCTGATTTTAGTTTAGTATGCCAAGACCTCTGATTCTCATCAAGAGTCCTCCTAATGATTCTCAACAAGTTCTTGTTTGTAGACTCAGCTTGGCCATTACCCTGAGGGTAATAGTTTGATGAAGTGCTTAGGTAAATACCGTTCTTGACAGCCCACTCAGTCACCTTAGATCCAATGAATGCCAATGCATTATCTGAGATTATTGTAGCAGGTACACCAAATCTGGTTGTTATCTTCTCATAAAAGTCTAAGATGCTAGACTCATTTGCCTCTTTGAGTGCTACTGCTTCTGTCCATTTGGTGAAGTAGTCTGTGGCTGTCAAAATCCATTTGTGCCCTTAGCTTGAATTGGGATTAATGAATCCAATGAAGTCCAAACCCCATTGCATGAATGGCTGGTCAACTAAGATTGGATGCAATGAAAGGGCAGCAAGTCTCTCTTTTCCTATGAATAATGCACAATTCTTACACCTCTTAATCCATGCATAGCAATCACTGAAGATTTTAGGCCAATCACTGAAGATTTTAGGCCAATAATAACCATCCTTCATGATTTTTAGAGCTGTCACTCTTGGTGCAAAATGACCACCAGCTGGTCCGCCATGGAACTATTCCAACACCCTTTGAATCTGATTTGTGCTAATGCACCTCAGCAACACTCCATTCAAATATTTCTTGTACAAGACTCCATCAACAATGGCATATGGGACAGCCTGCAATCTGAAGTGTCTCCTTTGGGTCTTGTTCATCTCTGGGGGACATCGGCCTGTGCCTAGGAAGTGTATAATGCCTTGGGTCCAGAAAGGAGTGGGGGCAACATTGTCTTCTTCTTGATTGCCACTTGGCTCATGACTATCCTAGACTGTCAAAATAGCCTCTTCTTCATTGCATACTTCTTTCTGCTTCCCCAAAACCAGCTGCTCACACAATCCTTTCCCTCTTACCAGCTTGGTGAACTTGATCTCAATGTCATACTCCATGACATGGGTGATCCAACCTGCCCTTTTCTCATTCAAATCCTTGTTGAGGAGGAAGTCCTTAACCCCAGCATGTGAGACCAGAAATTGGACCTTGTTGTTTGAGACTAAATGATTTAATTTCTTCAAGCTTCTGATTACTGCCAGTACATGCTTCTTATAAAAGAGTACCTCAGCTCATAGTCATCTAGGCTCTGGCTGAAGAAAGCAATTGGCTGCTCATCATTATCCTTGTTCTGCTGCACCAAAATGGCAGAAATAGTGTCATTACCTCCAAATGCATAGAGGATGAAATCCTTGGAGAAGTCCAGGTTGACGAGAGTTGGTGCTTGAGAGATGGCTTCTTTGATTGCTTCAAACCTCTCCTTGCCTTTTGCTGTCCACTTGAAAGCCATGCTCTTCTTTAACATTTTGGTGATGGGCTTGACAAGGGCTGCAAAATCTGAGACAAACCTCTAAACAAAGTTTATCCTTCCCAAGAAACTCTGAAGGGCTTTCTTGTGGCTTGGCAATGGTAGTGCTCTTATGGCTTCAACCCTTTCTGGATCAATTGCTAATCCTTCCTTGGAGACAATATGGCCAAGGAGTTTTCCTTCATGTGCAAGAAAGATGCACTTCTTGGGATTCAAAGACACTCCAAATCTCCTGCACCTCATGAAGACTTGCCTCAAATGGTAGAGGTGGTCTGCTGCATTTTTGGAAAAAATAGTGATGTCATCAAGGTAAATCAACACCACATTGTTAATCAACCCTTTGAATGCCATGTCCATTACCCTTTGGAAGGTAGCACCAGCGTTGGACAGCCCAAATGGAATTTTCCTATATGCAAAAGTTCCCCATTTGGTTGTGAAGCCTGTCTTGAACTGGTCCTCTTCCTTCACCATAATATGATTGTAGCCTGAGTAGCCATCAAGTAGTGAAAACCTCTCGGAGCCAACCACAACTTGCAAGATTTGCTCCATGGAAGGGAGTGGGTAATGGTCCTTGAGAGAGGCTCTATTCAAGTCTCTGAAGTCAACACACAGTCTGATCTCTCCACTCTTCTTTATGACAGGAACTAAGTTGGTAGCCCAACTAGAATGCTTGATTGGGAATATGATTCTTGACTCAATCAGCTTGTATAATTCTTTCCTCATGAGAGGCTCCATGTGTGGATTGACTGGTCTTTGTTTCTACCTAACAGGCTTAGTATTTGGATCCAATTCGATGGTATGCTGAGATAAGTTGGGATTGAAACCTTTCAAGTCTTCATAGCTCCAAGCAAACACATCAAGGAACTCTTGACACAGTTGTATGAACTCATACCTTTCTTGTTCAGTTGTCATCCTTCCAATTTGCAATGGTTTGTTCTCTTCTACCAAGATGGATACTGAATCCTCTCTCTTGACCTGAATGTTTGCTTTCTCCTTTCTTAACTAATCATTTGGGTTAAAAATGGACTCCAAAGTGATAAGTCCCATGGGCAGCTTCGTAGTTCTCAGCTATACTACCTGGTCACCATACTACTGTTCCAACTTTTCTTGATTATTTGCTGAGAACTCAGCTTCTTCTTGCAAGAAATGGATGATTTGCTATTCATTCTCAAACACTTGCCAACTAACATTGTTATCTGGCACTGAAGGCCTCACAATCACGTGGATTTTTGGTTGTACCTTGTCTTGTTGAATGCTTTCCATAATGTCAAAGGCTGCCCCTACTACTGCAAACCTGTCAGCAACTTGATTATCTTTCCTAGGAATGGATTTGATGTCAAAACCCTCAAAATATTCCATGAGGTCCCACACCCTGTTCTTGTAGCACCTGAGAAGTTCATTCTTGGAAGAATGTTGTCCCTTGACCTAACTTACAATCAATTCACAGTCCCCAAAGACTTGCAAGTTATTTGTTTTCTTCTTTATTACCCAATGCATCCCTTGCACTAAGGCTTCATATTCAACAGTGTTATTGGAGCATGCAAACTGAAATATGAAAGCTGAATAGTACCTTATTCCTTGAGGTGAAACAAGCATGGCTCCACCTCCTGCACCTTGTCTACTCCTTGATCCATCAAAAAACAGCTGCCATACCTCATTATCATCTTTGTGGTTTGGCTTGGTGATGCTAGGAATAGGCTGATTTTCTTCGTGTATGCAATAGACCCCTAGCTCAGATTGTTCTACTTCTTGATAAGGATCAAATGCATGTATCTTGCTTGCCCATTCATCAAGGGTTAGATCTAGGATGCTTCCAACCTTGGTGTCAGCCTCATCGGTGCTTGGGTGATCTTCTTGATCAAATGCTGAGCAATTGGCATTGATCTGACTTGGAGTGTAAGGCTCAATGTGGAAGTTTGCAATAGGTTCTGACCTGATTGTAGCCTTAGTTCCATACCTCGTTCTGAACAGCATGTGTGACAAATCAGCAAACAAATATCCCCCAATCTTGGCTATGAAGTCCCTTGACAAACATAGGGCAAAGAGTGGTGGAAGGTCTATGTTTGATACATCTTGTAAAACAACAACATTTGGACATGCATGCAAGGTAAGACTCAAGTTTCTAATCACTCCAATTGTTGCTACGGCTGTCCCATCCAGCGTCACTATCCCTTTGGATATGGTTTCATACTGGAGCCCTATCTGATTAGCTATTTATTTAGGCATTACTGAGCTACTTGCCCTGGATTCTTTCATGCAATTGTGCACTAGCTGATTTCCAATGATCAATGAAACATAGAAAGGAGGGGGCTTCAACATTTTACCTTGCTGTCCTCCATGATTTCCCTCAGGCTGGGCAGCATTTGTAAGCACTTTGTCTTGCATCTGAACTTGTTGATTCGAAGTTGGCTAGTCCTTCATGGCAGCTTGTAGCAAATCTCTTTGGCCTAGGATAAATAGGGATTCCCAAATTGATATATTGACGTTTGTTTTCTTCATCTGATCAATGATACTGAATGGAGATGAAGTATCCCTCTATTGTCCCTTGGTTTGCACATTCACTCCTTGCACGTGGGCAGCAATAACTGGTATTTGAGTTGGCCTAGGGGTTGTTCTTGGCTGCCCTTGTGCATTTACAACCAGATTTTGTTTGCCAACCACTTGTGGAACCATGGGAAGTTGTGGATTTGTTGGGGATAATGGCTGTTCTTCACCCAAATTCCTCCTTTTTGACCTTGTGTTGGCTGCAACACCTTGAGAAACTGTCTGGTTCATGCCACAAAAATCTTCTGCTTGCTAGTTTACCAATGTGGTGTCATTTGGGGCTGATTACTGTTGGAATGTTTCTTGTTGTTGACTATTTCCTTGACTGCCCTCACCCTCCACACCAGTAGTTGTCACCATTAGTGCTTGATTCAAAGCACCATTGAAGCACATGGATTGGTTATGAGGCTCATTGCATGGAAAACACCAATCATACTCCTGGGCAATGTTGTTTTGTGTTGGCACTAATGCCTTAAAGGCAAATATAGCATTTGGATTGTAGGGCTGAAATGGTCTATTGGCAGGAGGCCTTGTTTGATTCATATTTGCAGTTGGATTAGGTGGTCTTTTTGGTTAGTATGGCTGCCTATTAGGCTGAGCTTGAGGTTGATAAGAAGGTCTAAAACCTTGGGCTTGCTGCCTTTTGAGAGTAACCACCTCATTGCCTAGGTTTTGCAATTGTTTCATGACTTCTTGAAGCTCATTTGGGGCACTTGGAGATGAAGTGGAAGCTTCATTTGAACTCTAATTTATAGGAGTGGGAGAAGAAGCCAAATTAGGTGCTTGACTGGTGTTTGGACTCTCTAAACTTGGAAACAGTGGCATGGGAGGTCTAGGGGCAAGTTTTCCAGCTTGGATCAAACAATTTTCAGCCCTAATGGCAATGCTATAAGCCATAGGGATGGTTATGCCTCCCATGGACTGAATTAACATAGAAATATCAAAATTTAGAGCTTTGAGATAATAAATAAAGGCACCTTTTGCTGTTGGAATGTTTCTTCCAAGTCTTTTGAAATCTGAAGTTGAAATTGGTCAGCTACTCATTGGGAGCTCTCTTGATGGTTGTCAGCTGCTCCAAAAGAGACAAGTTGTCTCCCTTCTATCCAAATTGCTCATGAAGTGCTATACACAACTGATTCCAATTTGTGATAGAACCAGCTCCAAGGCTCCTAAACCATTGTAATGCTTTACCCTTGAATGAAGATGCCAGTAACTTGACAGCCACTTACATCTCATTGATTTCATGGATTGCACAAAGGTTAGCAATATCTTTAACATGATCACCTAGAGTAGTCTGATTTTCTCCAGTGAAGTAGGGAATGTTCTTCAAGGCTGCTATAGGGATTGGATGTTGTGCATTAAGGGCAAGTGGGCTGCTGCCTGTGAATTTGACGTAGGGGTTGTTTTGTGCCATTCTAATCGGTCTTAAAACCCTTGTTGACTGAATGAAAGGCCTACTAGGTGGAGGAGTTGGGAGAGTTCTGTTTGGTGGAGATGGAGACCTTTGAGTCCTTCTTCCTCTTTGCCTTCTTCTTGGAGATAATTATAGGTATTCAAATAGCACTTCTTCTTCTCCAACTCTTGACCTTGTGGTGATTCTTCTCATGAGTTTTTAGGCCTGCACTGCTGAAACCAATTGATTTTACCCCTTGGAGTCACCAGATATGTAGATAATAGCTCTTTTCAAGAAAGAAAACTACAGCAGATGCACATCAACCTTGTTGCATTAAAAACGAGACCTCTAGGGTCCCACTGGGCATGCCAAAATTGTTATTGTAGGCTCGCAACACCCCTGGATGCAGATCAGGCTTCTAGGTTGATCACTCTAGCATCCAGTGTGATTGCACAACATGGAAACCTCTCTCCAAGTGTGGGACTTGTGAAACTGAGAGAGGAATCTCCATATTAGAGGCTGGTTCTTCAAACTCCTCTGATTTAGATCTATATTTGCACAACTACAGAGGTTCAAATCCTAATCCTACTCTAAATGCAAGGAGACAGGGATAGAAGTGCAAAAATTGAAACTAACTAAAGATGGTGATGCACCAAAAGGAGTGGTGAAACAATTTTGTCATGAAAATAGACAAAAACCAAAGATAGCAACATAAAACATACACAGGCTGATAAGATATAATTTAGGATCTGAAATGAAGTAAATAATACAAACAAAGGACTGAAACCCATTCACAAAGCTTGCATTATCATTTCTAATGTCAAAACCACTGCATTACAACCTCAGAGAGGTAAAAAACTATTACAGTCTTTGAATAGGTCTGATTCTTACAACAATCACTTGTTGGAGGTGAAAGAAGAAGATTCCTCTGCCCCAAAAAATGTTCCCCCTGGTAATGAGCCAAATCTGGCTTTTACATTGCATGGGTCAAGCCCAGGAGAGAGAAAATGTACAAAACGTGGAGTCCATTCCTCATTGACTACAGATGCATTAAAACAGCATGGGAGACCTTACAAACACATACCCTATCATTTTTGACTGAATTTCAGGAGAATGCGACCCATTCTGCGTTAAATTTGGTCACTGAAATGTCACTTCTGGCCATGAACATGCGTCAGAGCCATTTCTTCACTTTCTCTCTCCAGACTATACCAAAATTGAAGATTAACCCTATAATCATGTAGAGAATTTTATAAGCTTTCCAATGATATAAAGAACGTGCAAATCTAAGCTCTGGATCGAAAGATATGGTGATCTGAAGATTTAGGGCACAAAACAGGCAAAAATGAGTTTTGAAATTTTTTCCCACGCTCTGCCACTTGGATGACACGTGTCAAGTACTGATTGGATGTGTAATTCTCTCTCCTTCACTTACCCATGGGTTTTCCCTTGAAATTTGACCTTTTTAAATTTTTGGAAAATTTTCCACTTTTCCCCCGCGCCCCCGCCACCTGGGACACGTGGCATGCATTGATTGGTCGACAGGGGCGCGGGGAAGACCTTTTCTTTTAGCTTTTCGGCCAAAACTTGGCCAAATTTTCCAAATCCTCCTCGAGTTCCATTCTTCCCTACTCCTTTGGACACGTGTCCTCTTTTTATTGGCTCGGGCCAATGCTTCAAACCTTTCCCTTTGAAATTTTGGATGTTTTCCCTTGTGACACATGGCATTATCTAATTCGTTCTCAGGTCTGCCGGCTTTTCACGTCCCTCGCATCTCTTTGGCCTGGCTGTCCCAAACTGTCTAGGACAATTTCCTCCGATCCACCCGAAATGGGCTTCCTTGTCCCTCTTTCAGCTGATGACATGTGGTGTAATTTGATTGGCTCTCAGCTCCTTCGGCTCTCTGCGTCCGCTGTGTACTCACGGCCCAACTGTCCCAAGTGCTGCTTGAGCCGCCTGGAGGCTTTTCGGCTGGTTCGCGCCCCGACGTCCCAACTGTCCCAAGTTCTGCCTGGACCAGGACTTAGCCAATTTTCATGATTTTTTCTAGCCCAAGCTTGTTTTTTGTAACTTTTTCACCCTTTTTAGAACTTGCTCCTTTCTTCTTGGACAAGAGAGTTAGAAAAAATCCGAGGGGACCCTAGAAACATGATTTTTTTGCCCTGAATCAATCTATTTTCCTGGGACTTGAGTATCCTGATGCATGTTATCAAATTTACCCTGGGGGTGAATTTTGGATAACATTTCCATCACTAATATAAAGGTTAATATTCAATAATATGAAATTTTTATATTTCTATTATTAAATATGCTAACCTAGGTATATACTTTAGGTTAAATATTTAATATCATGAAATGATTATATTTCTAATATTAAATATTATAAACCTAGGTGTATGTATCAACCATTTTAGGTTGAAAAGGTGGGTCGAAAGACATACCTGATCACCTTATATAAAAAGGACTTTAGGTCCTCATTTAATATATTTGGGAAATATATCAAATGTGTGCAAATCAAGTGATTTGGGTTTACCCTTGGTAAATAGGGTTTTAAAGGAGGAGGTGATCTTACTGGATGTAAAATAAGTTCTCTGGATGTAAAATAAGTTCTCTGAAGTAAAATGTTATTTTTAAAGAAGTTTTTACCCTATTGGGGTTTTCCACTATAAATAATGTGTCACCTGTGTTATTTATTTCATGTAAGTATTTCTTTATTTAATTATGTTATGATGTAATCTTTATTTAAATATTTATTGTAACATTATGTAATATGTAATATGATTAAATTCGTATTTATTAGAATCCTCAAATTCTAACAAATGAGGATGGGTGTTCACTACCAATGAAAATACAAAGCTTGGATTTGATCTACATTCAATGGCCTAACTGACCATTCATTTTTCCTTGGTGTAGGTACGCTGATCAAGGAAGGGGGCTTGATGCAACTCATTGGTTGAGAGTGGAAGACTCATTAAAATGTTGAAGGAACTTAGTGATCAATCTCAACCCGACCAGATTCCACCTTATTTTGTGTTTGGACACAGCTCAGTTTAGAAGAAACTCTTAGGAACTATGATATGAAAACACAACACAACTCAAATCATTCAAGAACTAGCTCGACTTGTATGTGTAATGATTCAACTCGGACAAGACTCAGTTTGGGTGAAAAACATGACTAATGTAAAAAATAACTTGACCTTTAGCTCATTCTGTGGAGAGCTTGGTGGTGCGAGGGTTCTATTAGAACCCAATACTATATATTCAACTCATATAGCTTAGCTTAACTAGGGGCTCAGAGATCTCTGTTAGACCTCTAAATTTGATAATCCCCTCCAAATGCAGCAAATATTAAATTAAACCTCTAAATTTAGAGATGAAACCCTTGGAGAATTAACAAGAGGTTATGGGGATGCAGGGCCATTTTGGGAAGTTGCTAGAGGCAACAAAGGATCTCCTAGAGAATAGATTATTCTCCAAAAAAACATTCTTCCTCCTATAACCTCTCTCCAACCTTCTCTACTCACAAGTCCATATCTCCCAGCTCTAGTACCAAATGAAAGTAGAAAAAAAGGGCGGAATCCTGATACTTGTTTTAATATTCAGGAAAATAAAAAATACAATGGAAGGTTGTAATATTAATAGATATTACACACCTGGTTACAACCATATGAGAATTTTCACATGTGCAACCAGAAACCATACATATATAATACAAACAAATAATATGTTGCAACTATGTAACAAACTATCCTACGTATAGTTCAAATAAAATTAAATAAAACAAAATAAATGGTTATACAAATATAATCAAATAATAATATCAAACTACCTAGTAAATGCATAATTAATCCTATGTAAACTAAGTTTTACCTAACAAGTTATTCATCTCTCCTTTGTTCTATTTCAACCTCATCCTTCTGTATCTATTTACCTACTCGTGTGTACACCCATAATTGATCATAACTATTTTATCGTTATTAAAGGTCCTTCATTACATTTAAAATTTATCATCACATTTCAATATAAACTATGACATCATCATATAGCAAAACATCACATCCAACATCATAGTCTAATAATCCAAGCAAAAGTAAATCCTTCCATCTTATACTTTTATCATCATCATAAAAAATAAGTAAAACATGAAATCAATCCTAATCAACACAACATATCAACATCATCATCAACGTCATAAATAAAATAATTAACATTATAAAATGCACATATGCTAAATCATGACAATATCATAGATATGTATATATATATATGTATAAATATGTATATACATACACACACACACACACACACACACACACACACACACATATATATGTATGTATGTATGTATGTATGTATGTATCATCAAAATAACATGTATCAATACATCATTTCCCTCTAAAGAGGATCTCTCAAAGAAGAGATATTGGTAAAACTAGAAACATGAATGTTACATAGCATAATATCCTGGCCCTACATGACAGGTCCCTTAATGTTTCTATAAACCTCATATCCTCTGCCTTAGCCCTCTCCTCGATGTGCCTAAGCCACACTCACTGTGCTACCATATGGATGAGGTCCACCTTCCACTCTCCTCTATAGATGATCCCAATATCGTAGTACCTTTGGAAACTTATTGTTCACGATACCATCATAATACCTCTGCGGCTAAGGATTTGTATCTATAAATTGAAATCATACCAAGAGGTGTCATATCTCCTCTTCCCTGTGATGCTTCATGTACTCCACCCATAGCCTCGAAAACCAGTATTATAGCAAGATATCTAAAAGTTACCCTATAGGCCTCTCTCTACTAATGGTACCAGTCCCTATCCTATATAACTACATCCGTCTCTTGGACCATAGTGTCTCTCTCCATCCTCATCTGGTATAAATCTATGTGAAGTTGTGCTAACTCTACAGTCCTTCTAGCTCTTCCATGTCCACCTCCTGGAGCTACATCTCTACCAATATCCATCTCTTATACCTCCTCTCATCCCTCTAAAACAACCCTCGATACCTAGATGGTGGTCATATAATCACAAAATCCCACTGTGACTCCTATGTTATCATCATCATCCCATGGTGAAGCATCCTCATCTAATGGATCTGTCAAAATAGGGATCGACAGATCCTTGTCTATCTCTTCCCACCTATACAAAATAGGATAATGAGGTATATTTAGGATGACCCAAAAATTTTAGCACACTCGATCAAAATTAATGGCCTAGATCATCTCCAGCCATCCACCCTAATCCCACCATGTCTGGATCATCCTATAACACTTTTCATCTACCCTAGGCCATGCAAGAAAGTCCCTAGATGACTTCCATCTAATATGATCAGTATATAACTCTAAAAACTTATCAACATACCAATCTACTTCTTTTTCACCTTGTCTTTATGAGCCTAGTCCACCCTTCATCTTAAAAATCCCACCACTAGTTCTATATGGTCTCTTGTGACCCATGGAAGCCATGGTGGTAGAATGAAATTGATGGGATTGTAGGACCAATAGTGAAGCAAGAAGCCTATGACCAACCCTAACCTCCATCCTACCTTTTATAGTGATAGCTCATGGTACACATGAGCTAGCAAGGTAGTTCCAAAAGATAACACTCTCTGGTGCTCAATTATATCTGCCACCATACCAACCAACGCCCATGAAAATTGAGCTCCACCTGAGTCCATAAAAAGATAAGAAGACACTGTCATCATCACAAAATAGATGAACTGGGTGTGAGGTACACTTGCCTCATACCTTATCTATTATGAAACTTCCCCTAAAGAAAACCTAATGTGAGGTGCATCAACTCTTATTAACCATGACAAAAAGCTATCCTACTATCAGATGTGATGAGAACTATCTACTCTCCCTATATAGGTAATCTTAGAATCCTATACACATCCTCCAATGTGATGGTCATCTCCCCTATCTTGAACCAAAAGGTCCCCGTCTGTCAGTCCCATCTATCCACTAAAGTGAGCATAAATTCCACATCTCATGATATCCCCTGATAATGCCGAAACCCACCTAACCCCACTGCAACCAAGTGATCCCATTCAACATCTGTAACATCTCCTCTAATCTTCTCGTACATGGTAAACACCTGGTATCTCAAATATAGGGTCTCTCTGGCCTGCAATCACAAACAAAACATGTAAATATTAAACCAAAAATCCAAAATTCATTAGATTGCATTAAAAATCCAATTTAATCCTAAACATAACCAATCCAACCCTAGTTGATGCCGACCTAGGTCAGGTGGATGTGTTTTAGGGTCAATTTTTGTGCCTTAGGGCCCAGTCAACGTTGACCCCCCTGGGTTGCCACCAACCACCCCTAACGTCATCCACTTTTTCTAAAAAATGAAAAAAATAAATAAATATAAAATCAAACTAAAAACAAAATTTATTTTTATTAGTCACCATCCTCCGTACTCTATGGCATTTCCTTTCAACTCCTACGATATCCAATTTTCAATTTTATCTTTAATCGTTATGATCTCTCTCGTCAATTTTGCATGTGAAAATGAGCATTGTTGGCTAACCCCCATGCTTATATAGCAACTGAAACCTAGTCATCGTCGACTCCCTTGGGTTTCTGTTGATTGACCTTAGTCATATTGACAGATCTTGTTAGCCTATGTTTTGGCTTCCCTAATCCATTTTTTGACCTCTTTGTAGACACCAAATTTGTGTCTTACGACACCCTGTGCCCCACATCTCGTTTCACAACCTAACCTCAGCACCTAAACCTTGCACAATTATTTATTAATTACCTTATAATTAATAAATCCACATTTTCAAACCTGCCACCTCATTTCACCACCTCGTCATGACCTAGTACTAATCCTAAACTAACCTAATTAAGACCTATAACTTGGTCTACATCCAAACCCATGACTAATTACCACTCACCCGCACCAAAACCAAACTAATAATGACTTGACCAAGCCCACAACTAATCCCTCGGGAGAAAACGAGGGAAATTTGGCTATTTTATTAAAAATAGCCCACTTTGAATTAACCGACATCGGTTCCTACTCGACCGCCATCGGTTACGTAACCACCATCGGTTCCCTGTAAATGACCTCCCCCAACCAAAAACAAAGGATGGGGAACTCATTTGGAAAAAGGATCCAAACTTCACTTGGCAGAGCGGAGACAAGTGAAGAAAAGAGAAGAGCATCGAGCTGAAGACTGCAACTGAGCCACTAGATTGCTGTGACCCCTGTTCAAGCATTGGAAAAGACTGAGGATAGCTTCATCAGCTCATTTTCCAATACTAGATCATCCCAACTGAGCCTTGCTGTCACTACCACATTCCTTGGACCTGAATCTTCATCAAGAATGAGTAAGTAGTGTCTTGTATGTTTCTAAGCACCATTTCTTAAGCCTTTTGATTGATAGTAATTATAAGGTCACTCCTAGATCTACCACCTACCAGCACCCTGCACTTAACCTTCATCCATACATCCTTGTATTGCCCAGAAGATAGTTTTATCACACTCTGAGTCTTCCCCGTCATCTCACTATTCCCCTCAGCCATTCACCAGTATTAAAAACCCCACAATCACCCTTCAACCAACCTCCATCCAGAAGTGCCTAGATTACTGACCCTACCGGTGTCGGTTATCCCCTACCGGCAGCGGTTCTCTAACCGCGGTGGGTTATCCAGTGATCGGCATCTGTCACTGTGACTTATTCCCAAAACCTTCCTCTCACCTATTTGTCTCACAACAACCTCAGATCCAATCTGGTTTATCCTTGTAACTCGAGCCGAATGTATCAACGACCATTGATCAAACAAACAACCTGACGTTTTATTATTGGTAGTTTAGTCTCTATTGCTTTATAACGAGGTACCTAAATCATGATTTTACAATAGCTTCTTTATTATCATTTGTGTTAATTCATATTAAAAGGGGAACTGACCACCTTCAAAAGGAAGTCTAATATTTCCTAGGCCCAAGGAAGCTCCATCATTTATTGTCTAACTAAAATCTGGTGGTCTTGTATTCTTACTTGCAGGTAGTCCTTCCCAGACAAAAAGGAGTTCTTCGCAATCGATCTGATCTCTCTCTACGGTACGCGCACACCCTCTCAACATTCAATAGGTATTCCTCCTAGCCCTAACCCTTATCTGTTTCTCAAAAGAATGAAAGGATAGAAGCAACTCTATTCTAGGAATGGAAACATTCTGTGTGAAACATTTTGGCACGCCCGGTGGGAGCCATTTTGGGTTTCTTTCTTTCTTGCTTGCTTTCATATAGGGAGCACACTTGCTATTTTCTTTTTCTAAAATACACAAGATATTTGGTTATTTTGGTAAAAGAATTTGTCTTGCTTTCACATCTTTGCATTAGTGAAAGTCATCTTCTTTGCTTCATCGAATATCATTTTCGATTTGGGTTTAAAACACGTGCATCACATTCTTGCTTGTTGTTTTCAATTCTAGTGAACGTAGATTAAGTAACAGGTCGTACACGTGGGGGTGATATCCATGGTATTGACAAGAAATTAATCTTACTTTCACTGCACAACACATACCAGATCACATCATAATTAACACAACAGCTCAAACATCCCCCCTTTTCTGAGGTATTCCTTCGCCCGATTGAGGTAACCTTATAAGCCAAAACAAACTTGACATTTCCCCTAGTTCTTTTGTTTAGGATTGACATCATCTTGCATCTAAGGCATAAGCCCACAATAATTAAAAGTAATCCTAGGGTTAGTCTCTTGATTTACTTGTACATCTTGCTTGTTTTTAGTTTTGTTTCTATGTCATACACTGTTTCCGTGATCACTTCAGAATAGTTTGGTAGGTATACTAAGCATCGTTAACCCCAAATCAGAAACTTCTTACAGCTTCTTACACTGGTCCTATTCTACCGACATCGGTTAACTTACCGACGCTGGCTATAGTTTGACCGACATCGGTTACCTAACCGATATCGGTTACTGTCTTTCACAGTTCCCAAAACCAGCAACCTACCAATTCCAACATTTTGTTACTATTTCTGTTCATGATAGATTACATCCCTACTATGTACCCTTGTCTATGGTTGTTATCACTCGGAAACAAGCTGCAACCATGGTTTCACACACCTACTCCGTGCCTTTCCCTGAATCACCCCCTTCACATCCTGTGGAGAATCCTACGGAAACCAGCGAGGTTCCCAAAATCCCTGTAGGAGATAAGGAATTTGTGAAATTTTTGGATGCTAATCCTAGCGTGTATAGTACTATTTGTCTCATGCCCTTGACCATACACCCGACGGTCAACTCCTTGTTGGCATGCCTATTAGTATAGCTGCTCACTTAGCTCCTTCCCCACCTAATAACTCTGCCTTACTTTCTTCATCCTTAGCCCCGTCTCCCAACTCAACGGCTTCAAGGGTTCATACGGCATAGATTGGCTTTCCTTTGGTTAACCTTGGGGCCCCACATATCATTATCGCCGACTACTCCTACCTCGTCTCTCTCGCAGACTGCTCCTTTCATGACTTTCTCTCTACCACCTATCCACACAAGCTTTCCTTCTCAAGCTCTTCCCACCTTTTCATTTCCACACACGTATCCAGTGACTTCAACATCTTATATAGAATATCCCTATTCGGTCGCCTCAACATATTCATCCTCAATACCTTATCAACATTTAACCCCACCATTGTCTAGTGGTGGCCCTTGGCCCAATCCTCCTCCGTTTACGGAAACCGCACCATCATCTCATCCAACCACTGATTTAATCAAACAAATGATGGACAAGATGCAAAATATGGAGGCTTCTGTTTCAGGAAGCTGTAGCACCCTGACATACGAGTAGGTTTGTTAGGAGCCTATTCATCCTTCTGTCCCCATTCATTCATATCCTTCTCAATGGGAATTACCAAAATTTACTCGTTTTAATAGTAAGGAGGATCCTTAACAACACTTGCGATCATTTAGACATGCCTGCTATCTGATTGCTCATGACGATGCCTTACTACTCCACACCTTTCCCATGTCGTTATCAGGACCCGCCTCGGAGTGGTACAGTGCTTTAACCCAGCACTCGATCTTCTCTTTTAACCAATTAGCCCAATCTTTCTTGGATCATTTCTCCATTAACATTGCCAAGAAAGTATCTATCACCGACCTCTATACCATCCGACAATTTAAAGACGAATCTATTGCAGATTTCATTGGACAATGGCGGGGCCTTATCAACCAACTTACTTATACCTTGCCTCAGGCCAAACTTATCGAACTCTTTATGCGGGCCTGCACTAAGCACATTTCTCCTACCCTCCAAATTCAAAATTTCCACACCTTTGATGAGGCCTTTACTATGGCTCGAAAACTAGAGATTCGAGCCTTAGAGGAAGAGAAATTGCGGTTGCGCAACAAAAACCCTAATTTCTGAACCCAAGACTCCACCAACAAACCTAACACCACCAATTCTCACGCATCAACTGCTTCGAAATAAAAAGGAGTTGTACATGTGGTGATGGTCAAATCCCAAGCACCATCTAATACCCTGCCAAAAACCACCTATAAGTATAAAGTCGAGCCCATCAATTACACTCCCTTGGGAGAAACTTATGGTGTCATTTTAGAAAAATTATTCAAAGCAGGAGCTATCACCTTACCTCCTGTTAAACCTCACTCCGGGTTTGATTCCACCCGCGCTATACCTTCTTAGTACAAAGAAAATGACTTCTGTAACTTCCACCGTGTGAAGGGACACAGTCATGAAAACTGCAAGATGTTGAAAAACATAGTGTAGGAAATGGTTGATGCAGGGGATATAACCCTCGATAATCCTAACGCCCCTGTTAACCGAAATTTGAAAATCTTCAACAAACCATTCCCAAACCACTCTTCTAACAGTAACATAAACCAAGATATCTTAGCCGAGGAGAGTGTTCATGAAATCCATGCGGTCTTCGACTCCCAGCCAAAAGCTCCCATCGAGGAAATTCTGAATCGAGCCTCTTCACTAACGCAGGGATCCAAACCCCCTCCACCCTCATCAAGACAAAACGATAATCTTACCATTCCTTTACCCATAAAGGAATTAACCACCCAGAGTTCTCTTCTCACAGATGAGCCTTCTTACACCACATCCCTGCAAGACTGTGAGCGGATGTTATCTAACTTATCTATTTCCCAAACATCTCCTTCTACCACTCTTGCTGTACAAGAGGAAGGCTCGCCACTTTTTCTATCATCCTTAGATGAGAAACCCCTCGAACCAACATCACCAAATTCTTTAATCATGATGGATCCTCTCAAACATGCCCTCCTACCTATTAGTTCTTCATCACCTAAATATTTTCAGCGACCGGTTGACCTCTTAATGTCCATTGATACAGTGCCTCATTTACCCCCTGTATCACACCCACAGTGGACCGGAATCACAACCCACCTTTCTTCCATACAAAATTTCCTATTCACACGTGAGTATTTTCACCCCTCAGAAGATAGACGAGTCCTATGGGAACGTTTGAGTACACCATACTCTACTCAAATGTATATGACTGATCTAGACACCTCTACCATATACCCAAAATGTTTACAAAAGCTCAAAATACCTATGTCCTCATCTTCACCCCCCTCATCTCTACCAAATACCTCATCCACCTCTATTAACCTAACCAAACCTTTCCCTATGCTTGGGACGTTACCAATACCTAGCCTGACACACCCACCTAAACGGTTAGATTTATCCAAAAATAAAGCTGTCCATCCACCTAAGAGACAAACCCAATCCCCTAAAGCCCAAGTCCAATCTATGCCTCTGTCACAACTAAAACCCTCGCCATCACACCTACCTTCTATATTAGGACCTCACCCCTCCACCTTGCCTCAATACATCATACCTCCTGTGTTTTCTTTAAAACGACCTGCATCTTCTACACCCATATAGAGATCCATGGGTGTATCAACACCGTCACCCCAAGTATCCTGTCCACCTATCAACCCTAAACAAACTCCATCATCAAAGGATTTGTTTACTGTCACTCCTCTTTCTCCATGGTTGTTTTCTGCTACCACGTCATCTGACCAGCTAAACATAACTTCTACGTCGAAGAAGCCACGTTTAGTTAAATCCAATTATCAAAACCCCTTGTCTAAGCCACCACCCATACGAATCAACCATACCCAAACATTACCGAAACCCACCCAATCAATAGCCTCATCTTCCTCTGACTTTGACCCGCTCAAAGGATCTTACACCAAAATCCTTGATATGTTGGTGGAGAATACGACCATTTCCCTACCCCCACTTAGACCCTATGATCCATCTAAGCCTCGACCTATAGGTTACGATGAGTCTAAAATTTGTGCTTACCATCGCACACTAGGACACGATGTGGAAGGATGCAAAGCTTTAAAATTCATACTTCGTCAGTCACCTCTCTCGGATAAAAAGGTTAAGAAAGAAAACTTACGAAGGGAAAAACCTTTAGCTTCAATCCCCTCTCCTATACCACCTGTCCCCTCCTCACCAAGATCTATAATCATTGTAACACCGCCTCTAAAAAATCTTCACTTATCCCTGCCATCTTCCTCTCATGTTCACGAGATCAACATGATTAGTGTTGCTACTCGATGGCAGAAAAACAATGGGAAAGCTAAAGAAAGCACACCTGCGGCCTCTCTTTCTTAGTCCACCATCCCGATCGCACCACCACCTAAAGTGGTTATCCGTGGACCTGCCTACCCCATCTCTGATGGAGTTACCCACTGAACAATGATCAAACAACTTCACCAATCACCTATAAAAATGACACTGTAGGATCTCATTCAAACCTCTGAATCTCATCACAAAGCTCTCGTTGAAATCCTTCAAGGGATAGAGGTCTTACCTAACGAAACCTTGCATGTTACCTCCATCTTAACACCCAACCATGTTGCTTCTCTCACCAAATAATCTACCACTTCTGTCCCTGTACAACAAACCGCTACTGTCAGTTTCTCCTAAGATGAAATTGTTGACTTTGGTGCAGAAGATCCTGACCCCGCTCTTTTCATCTCAGCTTACGTCGGGACATCCGGGTACGGCGTGTTATGATTGACTGGGGCACTAGCTTAAACATCATCTCTTCCAAATCCTTCCAACAAATGAATATCCCTTCTAGCTGTATGTGTGCCAACCCCACCATGTTGCGTTCATTCAATGATGATATTACTTCTACCTTAGGCACTGTGATCCTTAACATTCGTGTAGGGCCACGTAATTTACCTGAACTCTTCTATGTCCTTGAGGGAGAATTCCAATACAACATGTTGTTAGGCCGCCCTTGGATCCAGGCTATGGGATGCGTTCCCTCCACCTTACATAGATGCATAAAATTTGAGTATGAGGGGAAGTCCTACACCGTAAAAGCTGACCCTCCCCCCTTCAAAACCTGCAATATGTTATATCACCCTAATGATGTGCTTGTACCAGTCAAGACACCCATTCATCCAACCCAACCATCTATTTCGACCACATCTCAACCATCCACCTCAATCGTACCTACACCTTCAACCAATGAAACTACCGCCGCAAATACCACTTCCTTTCCCGCGGACAACATCCCCACCTCAGATCCCTTAGTAGATGTTTTTCAACACCTTACACTGGGGGAGTATCACCTATATAACGTTAGCACTTTCCATACCCCACAGGAGTACAGACAGTTACATGCGCATCCTACCTACGACCGTCGTGTGGGGGAAGTAATCTCCTACGGACCACCTAATTGTCGCACCAACCTAACATATGGGGGTGTCGATACATCCTCTATCACCCCTGAACCTCCCCTTGGTGTGGTTCCCTTCCAATCTAATTTTCAATATCTAACTAATCATCATTTCTCTCTCACCTTCCTGACGCGCTGTGCTTGGAAGGGCTTTGGTTTTGGTCTTTATGAACAAGGCTGACAATATACAATCATTCCCGTGACTACACGAAAACAAAAAGATCGTAGTGGTCTTGGATTTTCTGAAACACTTACACCAAATAAACCTCATGTCAGTTGTATCCGGGAGGACGACGAAGTCACCCCTTCCGAACCATCATCACCCATTTTGCCATCGTCACCCACAGAGTCGATAGACCCTGAATCTATCCCTCCTAAATTTTTTTTTTCATAAACGCTATCTTCCTGGGTCCTCTCACTTATCAACACGATAATGAGGACCCATCTTCTCTTCCCCTTCTGTATCCAGACATGATCAAAGAGGATTCACCTTCAATTAATGTTGTTGAGTGCCAGGATGACGACTCCATCCTCACTTACCTTGGTGTGGATGAATTTTATATTCAACATGCCTTACCATCTGAAACTCAAACCATGTTGAATGAGTCCAACTATAGAAATCAACATCCACACAGAGGACGATCCTCACATTGTGAAGATCAGACAATCTCTTAATGCATCAGAAAAAACTACCTTTACTACCTTTCTCCGTGCCTGCAACCAAGCTTTCGCTTGGTCCTACGCTGACATGCCAGGAATTGATCCTGACATTGCAGTCCATAACATTACCCTGAAACCCGATTCCAAACCAGTTAAATAGAAACTGAGAAAAATGCATCCACACATTGCCCTCTTGGTCAAAGAAGAGCTTCAACGACTCCTTTTTGTTTCCTTCATCTTACCTATTGACTATCCTCAATGGATTTCTAACATCGTACCTGTTACTAAAGCAACAGGGGGACTTCGGATATGTACGGATTTCTGGGACCTTAACCTCACTTGCCCAAAGGATGACTTCCCCCTACCAAGTATTGATCAACTTGTTGATCTCACTGCGGGCCATGAGATGCTTTCTCTCATGGATGGCTTCTCAGGATACAATCAAATTTTGGTAGCCCCGGCCGATCAACATAAAACCGCCTTCATAACTCCTTGGGGAACCTTCTGCTATCATGTCATGCCATTCGGCCTTAAGAATGCTGGTGTGACCTATCAGCGGGCTATGACTTACATTTTTCATGACATTATGCACACTATCCTTGAGGATTATGTCGATGATCTTCTTGGCAAATCTAAACATCGCAGTGAACATCTCGATGTTTTAACCATTATTTTCGATCGCCTGTTACAATATTGTGTTCATCTTCAACCAAAGAAATGTGTCTTTGGTGTCCTTTCGGGAAAACTCCTTGGTTTTATTGTCTCTTTGCGTGGCATCGAGGTTGATCCAGCTAAAGTCAAAGCTATCCTAGAAATGCCCCCACCTACTAACCTCAAACAATTGCGTAGTTTGCAGGGAAAAATCCAATCTATCCAGCGCATTTCATCTCACAACTCTCGGATCAATGTCCACCTTTCCATCATCTCCTTAAAAAGGACATTGTCTTTCAATGGAGTGAAGAGTGCCACCAAGCCTTTGAGGCTCTTAAAGCCTATCTCTTGCAGCCACCTGTGCTTATCCCACCTCAAGATGATCACCCTTTCTACCTTTACCTTTCTGCCACCGACCATGTTGTAGGAGCCATGCTCACACATCGTGACTCCGAGCATCGAGAACAAGCCATTTATTACATAAGTCATACTCTGGTGGATTACGAGACTAGGTATACACATGTAGAAAAGTTGTGCCTAGCCCTATCATTCATGGCCACCAAACTCCGACACTACCTCCTGAATCACAAAACTTTTTTCATCACCAATACGTACCCCATCCATTATATGTACGCAAACCTCATCTAAACCAACGCATCGCCCGATGGCTTATGCTCCTCACTGACCTCGACCTGGAGTTTGTACACCAGAAATCAATCAAAGGACAAACTATCGCAGAACAACTCGCAGAAGCCCCTTTACCTGGGGAGCAGTTTACTAATTTTACTTTCCCTGACGAACTTATTGCCACTCTTTCACTCAGTGAGGAGTTGTATTCAATGAACCTCTTCTTCGATGGATCCAAATGCCAGCGCAGTGGAGGGGCCGGCGTTGTTCTCATTCCTCTAGATGCTGAACCTATGCCTCTTTCATTCCGGCTCGATTTCCCCTGCACTAATAATACAGCGGAATACGAGGCCCTTGTTTTGGGTCTCCAGGTTGCGTTACACTTAGGTGTAAAATCTATTAACATTTTCGGTGACTCTCAACTGGTTGTCAATCAAGTTATGGGCATCTACCAATGT
This sequence comes from Taxus chinensis, assembly GCA_019776745.2. Taxonomy (NCBI): domain Eukaryota; kingdom Viridiplantae; phylum Streptophyta; class Pinopsida; order Cupressales; family Taxaceae; genus Taxus; species Taxus chinensis. The sequence goes on along the minus strand of CM034148.1, from coordinate 313,132,240 downwards.
AAAAATGAGGAACTTCAAAAGTATAAACATTACGTGGATTCACTTTTGACCTTATTTACTCATTATTCTATCCAAACCATTCCCCGCTCTACTAATAAATTTGTGGATACTATGGCTTGCTTAGCCTCGCAAATTCCTGCCTCACCAACCAACTCTGACATATTTGTCTTGGTCCAACAACTCTTTGCCCCATCTTACTCAGCCCCGGATGTTTGTATGGTAAATAATGTGTCTGCTGACTCGCAGGATACTTGGTATCACCAATTTCACGACTACCTTACAACCTCTGTTCTCCCACCTGACCTTACTAGTAACGGAAAACGTGCTTTTCTTAAAAGTGTTTCTCGTTATGTCATCATGGGGGGACTCCTCTATAAACGTGGCTTTGATGGCATCCTCCTTCGATGTCTAACCGGCGCGGAGGTTACCTATACCATCCAACAAGTCCATGACGGTATTTGTGGTGGACATTTTAGTGGCCTTGCCATGGCCAAACGGATCCTTCACCTAGGATATTATTGGCCTACTCTTAATAATGACTACTACGAATATGTTAAGCATTGTGTTATGTGTCAACAACATGCCAACCTTCAACATACTCCTAGCCATCCACTACAGGTCGCACGAGATCTTTGGCCTTTCTCACAATGGGGTTTAGACCTTATTGGTGAGATTCACCTGCCCTCTTCGCAACGTCACCATTGGATAATCACAGCAACCGAATATTACACTAAATGGGTGGAGGCCATTCCACTCATTTCAACCAAAAAAAAAAAATCGTAGAATTCATTAACCATCACATTATCTGTCGTTTTGGTGTTCCTCATCGCCTGATAACAGATAATGGAAAATCTTTCAAAAACAAGTTATTACAAGACCTTTGTGACAACTTTGGTATCAAACTTAGCTTCTCATCACCTTACTATCCACAAGCAAATGGTCAAGCCGAATCTTCTAACAAAACCCTGACCAAAATTCTCATGAAATTCGTTAACGATTCTGGAAAAAATTGGCATGATCACATCCCCTTTGCCCTTTGGGCTTATCATACCAGCATTCGTACCTCCACTAATGCCACACCATTTTCTTTGGTATATGGTACCGAGGCTGTCTTGCCTCTCAAAATACAAATACCCTCCCTAAGAATATCTCTTCAGGATATTCTCACCAATGATGATTTCCGCCAAGAGCGGTTAGCCCAATTGGAGCTTCTTGACGAGCGTCGTCTTACAGCTCTTGACCACCTTCAAATCTATCAAAAGCACATCAAGTGTGCTTATGATAAGTGACTTCATGAGCGTACCTTTAAGGTTGGTGATCTTGTCCTCAAAGAGAATCAACATGTAACCAAACTAGAAAAGAGCAAAGGTGGAAAATTTGCTCCTAATTGGATTGGGCCTTACATTATCACTCATACTTATGGATCAGGCACTTACCGTTTAGCTTCGCTCAATGGTAAACTTGAGCCTGAACCCCTTAATGCCTTGCATCTTCAGCCATTCTACTGTTGAATTTAGTGTTATATCACTTCTTATCTACCTTGCGCTCGTCCCTTGAGCTCATTTACCACCTCATACACTTTGTTTCATGCATCTCAAAATAGAATCAAGCTCACGTGGTTTGGTCATCACCTCCTCTTAAAGATATCTTCCCCTTTTTAGTCTGGTCCATGACTTAAAAGTATCAAAATAACATGTTCTCAATTATACACTTATGGGATATTCTTGAGTCAAACTTCCTACAAAACTAGATGCTTCATGCCAAACAGACATCTAGACCTCTAAGTTATACATAGACTGCTCCCTCGAAGGACAGCTATGTGCAAAGCCAATTTTGCTATTATAAATAGACTGCTCCCCCGAAGGACAGCTATACACAAAAGCCTCATCTGCTACTATAAATAGACTGCTCCCTTGAAGGACATCTATACAAAGTCAGCCTTTATCAGAAGCTTCTCGCATTGATCAGCATCGTGAAGACCTCAAGCACAACAAAATACATATCCCATGTAGACTTCCCGCATCGATCAGTCTATATCCAGAAAAGTAAAAAGCAGTATTCCAAAGCACTTTTGAGTCATGGACTTGTCTATTTAGGTTTGGTTCTCTTTCGTCAGAATAATCACCTTATAACAAGTTCTCTGCACCCCAACTATATCAGCCACCTCACCTCACCATTCGTCAAAGCAACAAAACTCAAGGGACGTGACGTATATCTGATATATTGTGATTATACAACTCTTTTCACCTATCAACTTCTCGCATATGCAAGGTACCTAGGGATTCAAGCTCATCCTACGTTAATATGTGGTTTGTTTAGCTCTTCTCAACTACGGGACACTTTTTCCTCTTTTACTCGAATCTAGGATTATGTGTTGACCTTAATCAGGACACGGTTCCCTACTACTTGGGTAAGCTAACTTTCACTTCACCTATACCTACACCAACATTGCCAATTCCTTACCAACACCAACAACATTACCCTACCAATATCAATATTTTTTACCAACCAACAAATTTCCTAACCACAACCAAATTGCCTGAATTCACCTCTCCCTGGTCCTAAGGGAGAACTACATCGGTCTGAGGCCCCTCCTTGCTTTGTGCAATGGGCTATGTAGGTAGCACTTAGGAGACATGGGGTCTCCCAAGGTTAGCTCGACCATCCCCTACCATAACCTATCATGTGTTGTAAATATAAATATTTTTGTGTATTTCTATTTGATAACATTCATCATTTATCCTTTTTCAAAACAAAACATTCAAAACACAACCATTCTTATTATTATCATAACTCAAATCAACATACATATTCAGTTTTATTTAGATGTTAAACAAATACATCTTCTCTATCATCGACACGCAGGTCAACATCCTTATTTATTCTTATACCCCTATGAAATTCACTTAGACCCTTGCACCTCCTCCCGAATCAGGTGGTGATCACGATCGTCGACGCCACTCATCTGGCCTCTCCATCCTCAAAGGTGCCACTACTATTGGTTCCTCCCACTAATCTGCCAACATCTCCTGTAACATATGAATACGTCCTCTCGCGTGGAGGAATCTTGCCTCTAGTCTCTCCACTCGTAACTGCGAAACCTCTAACAATCCCGTTGTCTCATTCACCCGCATTTGAAGCTGGTGCACTAAATCCTGCAGGCGGTCTCTCTCCGCTGTAATCACAGCTATGTCAGGACGATCGGCCCTCTCACGTATACCTCGCAGCTCTGCTACCCACCATAATCTATAAGCCTCTGTCGCTCCTGCATCCATTACCCTGCGATCAGCTGCTATCTCTTCTGGCCCTTCTGGAGGTGTCAGCCGGGGAGGTGAGAATGCTGCCTCGGCATCGATCCTCATGTATGGTCTATAAGCCATGGGTATATCCTAAACAAATCCAAATTGTCTCCACACGTGATCTAGAGGAATCCTCTCGTACTCACCTGGCCTGTGCCCTGCAATCCACCTCAATCACTCTACACCCCTCAACTCCTCAGCTATGTTCTCTGTCACCATATAGTTCCCGTAAGGCCTCCAATGAATATCCGCAATCATCACCATCTCCCATACCTTCCTATAATACTCGATGTCATCTATCATGGCCTGGGATCTCGCCTCTTGTTCTGTCTGGACCCATCATCTGAATCCCAACCTCTGCACTCCTATCTCTCTTTCCTAGATTGGTCGGCCTATTGGTCGCACACACACAATGTGCTCATAGGCCCAACAATGTAATAAGTATGCACAATCCAGTGTCGTCCTGTGATTTCACTTGCAGGCCCATAAACCCCTGTATAGCTCCGCCAGATATGCGGGTGCCCATGTGAAAGTCACGCTCCTTTCTATCATTTCCCAAATAATACACATCAATGCTTTTGGAAATCTTCCCCCATCCACCCTCGGTAATGCATAATACCCCACCACTATCATTAATACCACTGCCAACCTTGTTTCCTCAGGGTGTGTTGCATACATTGTACCATAAGTGAATGTCAAACCTCGCTGTGTCAAATCTCGTACAACTGAACCAAATACTGTTGTTATCACTCCCCGCACCACGCTAGGCCCCGCCTGATACACTGGTCTTCCTGTAATTGGGAGCCTCAAAATTCTAAACACATCTTCCAATGTCACTGTCATCTCCCCTGTTGGCAAATAGAAGGTATTCTTTTCTGGATTCCATCTCTCAATCAACGCCTGCAACATAGCATGATTGCATGTGATTCGTGAATAATAGCGGATTCCACTTAACCCCACATGGTTTATCAATACCCATTCAGCTGGTGTTACATCCACTCAGACTCGTGACAACAAAGCTGGTACACTATCATTCATCCTCAAACCTACCTCTGCCTGTATACATCAAATCAACAAACAAACCATTCAATAAATCAAATCCCCAAGTGTTTTTTTTCACATTCTAGAATTTCATACAGTAACCGATATCGGTTAAAGATAACCGATACTGGTTTCCTAACCGATACCGGTTATCTCTAAATGATACTGGTCACTGTCAAACATATACAGCCTGCTTAAAAACATCCCCTACGATAATTATTTTGCTCGTTTACTCCTCTCTACACCTACAAACATACACGAAACCCCCGCTTACCTACCCCATAACACTCACCCCATCCCAAACCCTTACCTATCACCTTTTCTTTCTTGTCTCTATCCATTTACCTTCTCTCATCCTATTCATAAAACATGCAAGAATTAAATTACAACCAAATAGTTTACCTCTTGGGACGCAGCAGCTTGCGGTGGAACCTGTCTTCCCTCTCGTCTCTGCCTACTAGATGTTTCTCCTTGTCCAGCGATGTTCACCACCCTCTTCAATATAACTTGCCTTTCTACCTTCTTAATCTCAGCCCACAATCACTTTACCTGTCTCTTTCCTCCCTAGCACTCAATTCTCCCATGTAATTATATGTATCAGTCGTCAAACAGCGTCGCATCCTCGTATTTAACTTATTGCATGCCTCTAAAAATAAGAACGCAAGTTGTCTCCCAAGCTTTTCTATTTTTAGAAAAGCTTGTTTTAGCATAACCGATATCGGTTACCTAACCGGTATCGGTCATATATCTACCGGCATCGGTTAGCTAACCGATATCGGTCATATGTCTCCCTTTGCTTAAACCTAGGCCTTTTCTTTGTTTTTTGCAAATTTTTGGTAGCGCCCGCCTCTTTTTCCTGCATAACGACATCATTATCAATATTTTTCATCAAAATCCCATCAACACATATATATATATCATCACAATTTCATCAACGCCATCTATCTACATTAAATTTCAAAAATCAACATCATCAGTATACACACCATGTGGATCTATCTACATTAAATTTCAGAAACCATCGACAAAACACATAAGACATTTTTATACACACCATGTGGATCAAACTCATCATCTATATACATTAAATTTCAAAAACCATCGACAAAACACATAAGACATTTTTATACACACCATGTGGATCAAAATCATCATCTCTATATATCAATGTCAAAATATACAATTTACCCTGCATGGGGGCATCTGTGATCTAAAAATAATACAAATCCGGCAAGCAGGCCGCTATCCCTGTCAAAATCTCGACTCGGCTCGCAGGCCGGTCTATCATGTCAAAAATATACTCGGCTCGCAGGCCGGTATCAACTATACAACATGTACTCGGCTCACAGGCCGGTATATACAACAAAAATGAATGAATAACTAAATCATATATGGGCACGTAAGCCTCAATATACATACCTGATTCGCAGACTGGTGTCTATATCCATATCAAAAAAAAAAAACCATCACCACTACCCAGATATCTCAGCTCTCTCCACCACCCTCGGCCTGTCTCCTTGCTGGTCCCTGTGCTGGCTCTCACCTCCTCCCTGTAATAGACCCACCGGCTGTTGTTGCGCCTCCCTGGGATCTCTGGCTCCGAGATGTCTTGGCTCTGTGCACCGCATATGGCTGATAGTTAGCCCTAATACCATCGAGGACGTCCTGATAATACCAAGCCTCAACTCTCGCCTCCATATAGCGGGCTCGTGCCACCATGGCTGTTGGGGCTGGTCCCCCAACTCATAATAGTACTGGCCCCTGTTCTGCTAGTACACCATGTGCCTGTACCTACGATGGTGCCTATGCCTGTGGCTGTACCGGTACCTACGGGGGTGCCTGTGCCTATGGCTGTATTGGTGCCTGCGGCTGTGCTTGAGCCTGTGCCTGTGCCTAACTACCCCTGTAGCACCCCAATCTGTGCCTGCGCAGCAGCAAGTTGCCCTTGTAACAATTTCACCTGTCCTAAGAGCCGGTCCCTCTCTGCTATAACAGCCGCCAAACATGGTTGTGCGGGCTATGCTCTCACAGCTGGTCGAGCACCTCCTACTTCTCCTAGCTAAGCCATGGCTCCAAATCTCCTCAGCTGGGTCCTCAACCAATCAAACTCTACCTCTTGCTCGCTGGGGTCTACCAATCACTCACTCCTCCACTCAAATAATGCCACCTCAGCCCAAAAACTCCACAAAATCACTTCACACCTCAGACAGCTAAATTTTAGGTGCTCAAATTCACAAAGGTGTGATGCCTAGCAGTGTAACAAAAATGTCGAGAAAATACTGAATCGCCTCATACGGCAATAACCCCAAAACTCTCTATATAGCTACACCAGATACACTGACAGGCATAGCCAACACTCCCATGGGAAGCGGCCTTTTATTTTTATAGGTTTTGACCTATAACCGATACCGGTTATTTTGCGCCCTAGAAAACCGGTATCGGTTACCTACTTCCTTCACCTAACTCCCGCCCTTATCCACCAATCTCAACTTTTTCCCCATCACCTACCCCTGGCTTTGCTGACTAGCCTTACTTTGACTTCAATCAGCCTGACCCAAGGCCACACCCAGAGCCAATCAAGCCTGACCCAAGGCCGCACCCAACATCGTGGTGGGAATCAGGCCTGACCCAAGGCCGCACCCAACCAATCAGGCCTGACCCAAGGCCGCAACCACTCAATCAGGCCCGACCCAAGGCCGCAACCACTCAATCAGGCCCGACCCAAGGCCGCAACCACTCAATCAGGCCTGACCCAAGGCCGCACCCAACCAATCAGGCCCGACCCAAGGCTGTAACCAACCAATTAGTCCTGACCCAAGGCCGCACCCAACCAATCAGGCCCGACCCACAACCCTCACTAACCAATCAGGCCTAACCCAAGGCCGCACCCAACCAATCAGGCCCAACCCAAGGCCGCAACCAACCAATCAGGCCCAACCCAAGGCCGCACCCAACCAATCAGGCCTGACCCACGGCCCTCACTAACCAATCAGGCCCGACCCAAGGCTGTAACCAACCAATCAGGCCCAACCCAAGGCCACACCCAACCAATCAGGCCTGACCCATGGCCCTCACTAACCAATTAGGCCCAACCCAAGGCTGCAACCAACCAATCAGGCCCGACCCAAGGCCACACCCAACCAATCAGGCCTGACCCACGGGCCTCACTAATCAATCAGGCCTGACCCAAGGCCACAACCAACCAATCAGGCCCGACCCAAGGCTACACCCAACCAATCAGGCCCGACCCAAGGCCACACCCAACCAATCAGGCCTGACCCACAGCCCTCACTAATCAATCGGTCTAACCCAAAGCTGCACCAATTAAATACCTTTCCCAAAACCCACAAATTATAATTTTATCCACCCATCATGTAGCTTTTTGTTCAATCGAGCTCACATGTTCGTGTTTTAGCATGATTAGGGTAATTAACTTGATCAGTCGACCAACTTTTCCTAGACCAAGATCGTGACGTTTATCTCAATCAAACCAACCATTTGGTACTGTCGAACATGCCTAAACGTTCCTGTACCTTACCCGTTATATCCCCTGGAGCTACTTCCTATGCCTTAGATACCAGGATTATATCACCTTTGTTTGGATAAACTATTGACCTTTGCCTATGAATTACTTGTTTTCTCTTCAAATCATGTACCCTGGTCGCACTACTACATTTCAACGTGCGTCTGCTTCCTTGAACTTACCCCACCATCTTCCCATCATCTCCACACCATTCACCCTTTATCAACCCTATCCCTGATTTCACGTCACCTCAATCTGTGATAGATTTGAGGGGGATTACCTATACCCTTAACAGGAGTAACCACTTCTTATTATTGTCAGTGTAGCTTTACAAGATAGGCTACACGACAACAAGGGGCTAATGTAGACACAAAATTTATGTCTTACAACACCCTGTGCCCCACATCTCATTTCACAACCTAACCTCACCACCTAAACCCTACACACTTATTAATTAATTACCTTATAATTAATAAATCCACATCTCCAAACCTACCACCTCATTTTGCCACCTCATCATGACCTAGCCCTAACCCTAAACTAACCTAATTAAAACCTATAACTTGGTCTACATCCACACCCATGACTAATTACTTCTTACCCGCACCAAAACCAACCTAATAATGACTTGACCAAGCCCACAACTAATCCCTCGGGAGAAAAGGAGGGAAAGTTGGCTATTTTACTAAAAATAGCCCACTTTGAATTAACCGACATCGGTTCCTACTCGACCGTCGTCAGTTACGTAACCACCATCGGTTCCCTATAAATGACCTCCCCCAACCAAAAACAAAGGATCTGGAACTCATTTTAAAAAAGGATCCAAAATTCACTAGGCAGAGTAGAGACAAGTGAAGAAAAGAGAAGAGCATTGAGCCGAAGACTGCAACTGAGCCACTAGATTGCTGTCACCCTCGTTCAAAGCATTGGAAAAGACTGAGGATAGCTTCATCAGCTCATTTTCTAATACCAGATCATCCCAACTGAGCCTTACTATCACTACCACATTCCTTGGACCTGAATCTTCATCAAGAACGAGTAAGTAGTGTCTTGTATGTTTCTAAGCACCATTTTCCTGAGTCTTTTGATTAATAGTAATTATAAGCTCACTCCTAGATCTACCACCTACCAGTACCCTACACTTAACCTTCATCCATACATCCTTGTATTGCCTAGAAGACAATTTTATCACACTCTGAGTCTTCCCCGTCATCTCACTATTCCCCTCATCCATCCACCAGTCTTAAAAACCCCACAATCACCCTGCCACTAACCTCCATCCAGAAGCACCTAGATTACTGACCCCACCGATGTCAGTTATCCTCTACCGGCAACGGTTCTCTAACCATGGTCAGTTATCCAGTGACCGGCATCGGTCACTGTGACTTATACCCAAAACATTCCTCTCACCTATTTGTCTCCTAACAACCTCAGATCCAGTCTGGTTTATCCTTGTAACTCGACCTGAACGTATCAACGACCATTAACCAAACAAACAACGTGACGTTTTATTATTGGTAGTTTAGTCTCTATTGCTTTGTAACGAGGTACCTAAATCATGATTTCGCAATAGTTTCTTTATTATAATTAGTGTTGATTCTTATTAAATGGGGAACTGACCACCTTTGAAAGGAAGTCTAATATTTCCTGGGCCCAAGGCAGTTCCCTCATTTATTATCTAACTAAAATCTGGTGGTCTTGTATTCTTACTTGCAGGTAGTCCTTCCCAGACAAAAAGGAGTTCTTTGCAATCGATCTGATCTCTCTCTACGGTACGCGCACACCCTCTCAACATTCAACAGGTATTCCTCCTAGCCCTAACCCTTATCTATTTCTCAAAAGAATGAAAGGATAGAAGTAACTCTATTCTAGGAACGGAAACATTCTATGTGAAACACTCTTCTTTAGAATTCTTAAAAGTCCACCTTTATGGCCATACTTATTCCCTCTTCAGGATTTTTTTTTTGCAATTCTATCCAATTTCCACACAAATTCCACCTTGTGGCCATACATCTCTCCCCCTTGTGGCATCATTTTTTGCTACTCACCTTTTTGTCCTTCTCTCGTGTCATGTGCTAGAGAACCATTATTTTCATCCTCATCCCTTGTAGATGCATATTTTTTCACTCGATTCCTCATGTACGAAGGATTTTGCAAGATTTTCACATTTAGTTTTACATACTTTGATGCTTTCCTATGACCCCATGATCATTCTGGCTTGCATCCATTTGAGATATTTCCCATATGATTCTCTCCTTTTTGCAATGATTTTCGGCCTACTCATTGACTTGTAGATAATTTTTTCCTTTCTCCTTCAAGACCGTAATTGTCCCTCTACCCATGTGATATCAGAATTACCGCCATATTTTTTATTTTTATTGCGATCTTTTTTTTCTTGGGGAATCTTACGTTACACTATAATTTTACCCATCTTTTTCACCCACCTACCGTTTATCATCTACCTTTTTAAAAGATGCATCCATTTCCTCTGGTGTCATTGATCCCCTATTTGAGGGGTAGCTCATCATCAACCTTTTGTCAATATTCATTATACTCCTCTTCTCTCACTAATTTTGTCTCATGGCTTGCTAATGAAAAGCAACAAAAAAATGGGTAAATGCAGACACCTAAATTTGGTATCTCAACCCTTGTCTTCCTTCGTTTGCATATTCTTCTATGGTCCTATCTAGGTCCCCCTTTAATTAAATCCATCCTCATTAATATTTTTAAAAAATCCAATTTATTCTCCTATCATCATTAATCCTTATTATTTCCCATTGATTAATTAATTAATTAATATCTATACACCTAACTTACCCAGGGAAAATTCTAAGAGTCCCTCTTAAAAAAAGCCTTAGAAAATATTTGGTGAATATAGTAAAACCACTTTCCCATGTATAGAAAATTACAGGAAAATTTGTTTCATACGGTAGGACATTTTTTAACATGATTGTGGGAATGGTTCAGCCTTATCCATTAGCCTTATGATGTGCCATGTGGCAGAAATATTTATATCAAGTTTAATAGGGTGACCAACATCAACCTTTATGCTACTAGAGGTAACAGCAATAAATGTGCTACTAACCAGAAACATGCAGAATACTACCGGTCGGTAGCATGCAGGATGCTACTAGATGAAAACATGAAAAATGCTACTAGCTGGCAGTATGCAAAATGCTACTAGTTGGTAGCATGAAGGATGCTATAGAATGCTACCATCTGGTAACATTTTCCATGTTACTGGTCGGTAGCATATAGAAAGCTATCAACTGGCATCATGCAAAATCGTACCTACTGGCAACATACAAGATGCTACCAGTCGGTAGCATTATGCATGTTACTGTCCGGGTACCGATAGCATCTTGTATGCTACTGGTTGGTAGCATTCTGCATGCTATCGTCTGGTAGCATCTAGAATGCTATCAACCAGTAGCATGTAGAATGCTTCCAACTGGTAGCATTCTCCATGCTACTAACCAGTAACATTAAATATGCTTTCGTTTGGTAGCACATGTAATGCTACCTATTGGTAGCATATAAGTTATTGTCAGTCGGCTTATTAAAATTTCTATGAATACACAAAGCTCATCAATTTCACTCCAAACAACAAAGAGAAGCCAGTGTATATGAGGAAAAATCCTAAAGACAAAACTTGAATGCCAAAGGACAAAAAAATAAAGAATCTAGAAATCCAAAGGACAACTACAACTAGGATTCAGGAATTTGATAATAGATTGAAAAAATGCCAAGAATAAAGAACACTTCTAGAGAGCCCACAAGAGCACAGTTGCGTCAACAAAAAATATAAATAATTTTTTGTTAAAGATCCTCGTATTTCCTCAACTATACACATTTCTATAGGATCCTAATGTGTTTTCCCAATGGATCAACGTGGCCAGTTACATGGGGTTAGTGTATATGCCCCAATTTTAGAGTCACCACTAAACACTTAGAAGTCTTCTACTCAAGTACAACACTTCCACTTTAACATTTCATTATACACTCCCATCTCATGAAAATTCATTTTGAACATCACTTGATGACATTTAAGGTCTCACAAGACTACCACACAAATATGGGGATCTTATCACGATGAAGGTTATTTTATAGGATGAAGAATACAAGTATTTGGAGTCTAATTTTCAATTATCTATTGATGCAATTGTAGATGCTACTAATTTTAATTTAATTTTATGTTTTACAACATTACATTTTCATTATTTTAACTTTAAACAAGTTTGATTAGATTTAAAATTCACTACTAAAAAAATGCTTCATCTTATTGTTTTTATTGACAATTACAACTTCCCAAAAACCTTCAAAAAGAGAGATTCAACTCAAGTATTTCAGTCACCCATTTCTCTAGGGCGTTATGTAATTATTCCAGGAGAAAATTATTTTACAAGGTAGATATACAAATATTCCATGGTGGGAATTATCGTACATAGTTCACACCTTATGTGAGAAAACGTTTGACCGGTGTAGCTTCTTATCCTCCATGATAAGATCTTATTTGGAAAATATTCATTTGAATGATAATGGTACCATTAGCTCAACAAATTTTATTCTAGGTTTATATTTTTAATCTCTCTATAACTTATGTGGCACCTCTCCTCAGATAGTAATGCATTAAAATATAAAGTCTTTTCTGTTAACACTAACAATTGAGGAGAAAGAGGTGAGTCCCAATTTTTGATTAGATGGGTTTTAATTATTATTTCTCTTATTGTAATATTTATATTTTAAAATTAATATTTGAAATTAATTAACATTTTACTATTAACTTATCACAGAAAATGGCAACTAAGGCTACATCATGAAGGGAAGCTGATATCAAAAGTCATTTCCCACAAGGATCAGGAGATTTTGTTACTATTTCTGATGATCAACAAATAGAGGAGGACATGTCTCCACATTCTTCTAAAACGATGAGGAGTTCCATAAAACCTCAAACTCAATCATCCATAATACCATAGACATTAATCACAAATATTTTAATTTATGATGTATATCTATTTCAAAATGTTTGAAAATAAATGTAATTGAGTTTTTAAAACTATTATGTGTTTAAAATTTTCTTGTAATTTATATTACTTTTTTGTAGAAACTACCAGCAAAACAGGATCATATCATCGGGATCAAATGCAAGAGGTATAAATATATTTAATAAGTCACTTGGTTGCCCCAGGTTTGAATCTATTGTTTTTTATATTTTTGTTGATACAATTCTTAATTATATTTTAGATCACACCTACCAATATTTTCAGAATACTCCTCCACAACCACCACATCAACAGAAACATGCTTCATTTGCACCTCAGCAACAAATTACAATTCTCTCAAAAAAGTAATTTTTATAATCTTATATGAATTTATTTATTTTTCATTGCTACTATGTTTGAATTTTGAATTTTTTCATATTATTTACAAAATTACAATTCAATGTCTCAGGTCCTCTAGTTTCATGTCCACTACAAATGGAGATGCCACCTCCGCCACCCCTACCAAAAAGTATGAGGAGCATCTTCCCTAGAAATAATATTTCATTCGCTCATCCAGCTTCAATCAGGGGAACCCTTAATTTTGATTATGAATTTCCAACATTTTCATTTGGAAATGCTCGTAGTGGACAAGGTGTTTTGGTGTTGAACAATATTGATTTGGATTAGGAGTATCTTGGGGTTGGAAGTAGAATTCAGGTCATGTAACATTCAATCCCCAAGATATGATTCATGCATCAAGGAATTCTTCTTCAATAAGAGAGGATAGATATAGAAAACCATCTTCAGTATAGTCTGACACTACCTCAAGTGATGACCAAAAAACTACTTTTTCAGTTGGTGTTCTTTTGGCTAAAAATAATGAATCCAATATTGATATTATTTCGAAGGAGGTTGAAGAATTAAAAGTGTGGGATTTTAGCATGGAATTTATGAATAATGAAATAAATTCATGATATAAAAATCACATCCAAAGACATATATTGTATTGTTTATATTAGAGTGAACCAAGAAAGATTGATATTTTGTTGAATCATGTTGTGTCTAGTTTTGTATAATTTAAAAATAGTTATGATGATGAAGTGTTGAATATTATGTTGAACATAATTGAGAATTTAAGTGTAGAAGCAAAAGCATACCAAAATATGTGGTTGAGAGATAAGGGCCTTGTAGTTATTGTAAATGCAGAAAAAGATAAGGCATTGATAATTCTTACTAAATTTTCAAGTATTATTTTCATTTTGTGAAATTTTACTAATAGTTTATCTCTTTTCAAATGTAGTTAAAGTATGAAAATTTTAAAAATGAGGCTAGTGTGCTTGATTTGCATTTACAAAGTGCCAGGAAAAGTTTAAAGGAAACAATTGAATTGAAATAGAAGCTTGTTATCTTAAACAAGAAAAATAATACCTTGAGAAGAATAATAAAGGAAAATGGTATGGATCCAAAGATACTATTGAAGAAGAAAATAAAATAGGAACCAACATTACTATCTACTGGTGATGTCGTGAATCCAGATAGAGATTATTTTGAATATTGAATTTGTTGCAAATGATTTGGTTCATTCAGGTGTTGTAAAAGAAAGTTATTTAGTTCAGGAGAAATCATCACATAGATAAGAATCTTCTCAAGGATGAAGTTGTAGAAAACATTGTAAAATTATAATTATTGTTGAAGAATCTTTTTATAAAACTTTTTCAAATTATATGACAATATTGAAAGTTTCAAAATTTAATCAATGTGGATAGTGCCATTTTACTTTTACTTTTTCTATATTGTGCAAAAGATATTCAAACCAATTCTGAATGTGTCTATTATTCTTATTGTATTTGATATATTTATTCCATGGTACATTACTGATTATTATCATTTTCAAATACTTTTTCGAATGAATAGTGAACTATAAGTATCATTTATTTTTCAAAGAACAAAAACTTAAATTATCTAAAAATATTGGGAACTAAAAAAATTATATGGTGTTTTATGTGTACTCTATTCATGTGTAAGACTAAAAAACAGTGAAAATTCTCCAAAAATGGAATTAATTTTTTTTCATTTTAAAGAAAATAGAACAATAAGTATGACACATTTAAAAAATCTAAATAGTACACACATTGCAACATTGCAAATATTATTAAAAAATTAACAGACGTATAACAAAAATAACGATATACATAATTATAATCAGAATATTGATATGAAATTTTATTTCTTATATAAAAATGTATAGTCATTCTTCTTTATTCAATATCAGCTAGATCAAATGCAAAATTATCTTGAAAACTTTGGTTCCTAACACTTTTATCTAATCTTTAGCTGTAATTTTCAGTCACAGTTTCATTATTATTTGCAGTCCTTGTATTAGTATTATTGACCCCTCTCCTCTATGTAAGAGAATTCCATACAAACATTACCCATTCATAAGGAAAGATATCCGCATCATATTTTTAAATGTACAATCTCAATTAAGTCTCAATATTTTTATCAATCATGTTTTGATATTTTGATTTTATAAATGTTAATGTGTTGAAAAATTGTCCGTCCTCAACTCATCCCAATATCATTATTTGACATAGCTCATACAATCAGAAATACTCACTTATGCTTTCACTAAGTATGGAACTAGGATAGAAATTCTTCCATAGAAGTGTAATTTTTTCCTTCTCTGTTGGCTCTTCTAGTAATTCAAATTGTTCCTTCATTACCTGTCTGAAATTAGTTGATTGCAATATAAGAGTTTCATTTTGAAGAATACCATTAATCTGAAATCCATTACATTGAACTGATTGTCCAAAATGTTTAATTATAGTACCCATGTGTATTTTAAATGAATCAGCTACAAATCCTCCTATAGGATTCCAAAATTTAGGATTGACAACTCCCATGGCCTCAAGAAGCTCTCTCTTTTTAAAACGATCTCTGATCTTACTAGATAATCATTGTGATATTTTCTTAAAACAATTCCTTATTTTAGATATAATTAAATCATATAAATTACGTGTAATAGGAACTTCTTCAATCTATGCTCCTACAATATCCACTTTTTTTTTTAATATGTGCATTTTAATCTCCTTCCTATTAACATATACACAGTTAACCAACTATATTGAATATGAAGTAGTTGTTAGGATCGTTTAAATTTATCAAATAATGTAGCCAAATTAAGAACAACCAGATAAACTACAATAAAATGAACTCCAAAAGAAAATAGATCTCCTTCTTCATTCCCAAATAATGAATTACAATGTTTCCTAAATAGGAAAATAACTCCCAACTCGAGTTGCCAAGTAAACTCTAGCTAACTCTGACTAAATCTACTCTAGGTGGCGGAAATTACTATTTTTAGCAGTTTACTAGAACCTACTATTCTTAGTAAGTTCGCATGCTTATTCCTACGGGCACAGAAATTGCCACGCATCTTCTACATCCCTAAATTAGAGGAATTACCAACTTTCTAACTCAAAATGAAATTAATAGACTAAAATTAACTAATGCTCAAAAATAGGAAAAAACCAAACTATAACTTAAATCCTAATTTTCGGCCTCAAGATGGCGGATTTAGGGCCCGAAAACGTGTCGAAAACTTGCCCCAACCAGTAGGGCTGGTTTCCGCTGCGTTCATCTCATCAAAACACGTGGTTTCAAAAAAAAAAACGGACTCAAACGGACACCCGGAGCTCAAGTTATGACCTTGTCAAGTTCCTGCTAATTCGGGCGCATCATCAAAGCTTTCCAGTGACTAAATACATTTCCTTTAAAGTAGTCATCAAAGTTATATAAAATATCTATAGTATAACACACCCTTTTCCAAAACCTAATGAAGTCCTATATATATATGGATCGTTCTTGTGAAAGTTTTTTATTCAATTCATCTCATGCAACATCGAAAGAATCCCTTAAAGTGTTAATAATGTTTCAAAGTCTGTAAGGTGGTAAAGTAAATCTTTTTCCCTGTCAACTTGCCTATGGTTCTTATACATAAAAATAGTTAAAGATGGATATTCCTAAAAGAATTTTTGTGTAGGCTCATACATATAAATCCATCTAGTATCAACATATTTAAGAAGTTTCTTATAATATGTGACCCCAAGTGAAAACTTCTAAAATTTTAGAAATATTTTCAGACTACTTGACAGATAGGTATGCATTTCAAAAATAAGCTCTTCAAATTTCTCAACACATTCAAATGTGCTCACTATCCTATATACAAGATTTATCCTGCGAGCCATCCAATGAATAAGAATCATGTAAGGAGCAATATATATTTAGAGACACACACATAGACTGTTTATGTGACCTTGCATCACTGATGCACCATTAGCACCAACAAAAATCAGCTTTTTGGCTATATAAAAATTATCCATTCTTGTTATGTCCTTCAAATTAGATATCACCAATTTGGAAAGATTTTAAGCATTGCATTTTTCTTGCATTTTATGAACCGGTAGCAGATGAGGTGTCCTAGTGTAGTTCTGGAATGTATATCCATGCATCCAAACCCAAGAAGTATTGTCAATAACTGTAAACTCATCAATTGAAAGGGAGATGAAACTTACATTCTTGACATTTTCTTTTAGATCTTCTTGTTCAATCATCGAAAAACATCTCGCCATTTCGCAGGAACTACATTCTGACCAATGTGAATTTGTAAGGTTTGGAAACACATTGAACTTGAACAATTTTTAATATTTTACAAAATTTGAAATCAGTATGCCCATTTTCAAAATAAATAATATGGTTGAAAACTAGGAGGTTTTTTCCTTCATATTTTCATTTGCTACTTTTCCCAAAATTACATTTATGGTTCCTCCTTTCTCCTGATTTTTTTGAGTGTGTTTCATGTTATTGTCATACTCCTTATATCTTACATGCATTCACTCTTTTATAGTTTTTCATCTATGTGTCTTCATTATTTTTCCATCATTCTCAGTGATTATATAATATAATTTTCCACAATGTTTCTCTATAGTGTCCAATTTAAGTTGCATTCTATGTTCTTTACCCAATTTCCAAGTAAAAATAGTACATCTACAATATTTGGGAGTATCACTACCATTATCTTGTTGTACAGGCTCAATAAATGGGTATTTTTCTTCCAAATCTACTTAAAATAACCTTCTAATTGTCTGGGATGTTTTCTTATTTCTCCAAAACTTATGTTTATGAAGGTTTTTGTCATTGTCATCTTCTGTTGGAATCTTTTCAATTGAAAATTTATATATTAAATGTATTTGGAATTCAGGACAATCTTCAAGCTATGGCATGTCTAGGTCAATAAAATATTCATCTACTGAAATAATTGTTTCCTTAGGATTTGTTTTTTAGTTTACGGTTTCATTCTAAATAAAATTAATAGAAGGGGTTATGGTTTTCAAAACTGATTTTATTTTACTCTTACAAAGTTATTAAAAAAATTAAACTGTACTAACGATAAAGAGGGAAAAGGTTATGATAATCTGTTATAGCTTACCATTACTCGTGTTAATGTTTCCAATGGAAGTAACTTGGGTCTTCATTTTCTTTTATGGGGCTAAAAAAATCTACTATGCTACCTTTTCTTTTTTGTTTTTATGCCTTTTGTTGATTGTTCAGAGAATCCATTGTACCTATCCATGAAAATATGTAAATAAGATAAATGTAATCAACATCTCAATAGTTCTAAAATTTGTAAATGTAATCAAAAGCATATTGGATGCTACCGACCGATAGCATACTATATGATGTCAGCTTGTAGCATGTAGTATGCTACTAGCCGGTAGCATGTCTACATGGTATTGGTTGACATCATATAGTATGTTCATCGGTAGCATTCCGCATGCTACTGGGCGGTAGCATACTGCATGCTACCGATCAGTAACATTCTGCATGATGTCGACTAGTAGTATGTAGTATGTTGCTGACCGGTAGCATGTTGTATGCTATCGGTCGGCAACATATTGCATGCTATCAGTTGACATTGTGTAGAATACTACCGACCGGTATCATGGAGAATGCCATCGGCTAATACCATCCTTCATGCTACCAATCAACATCATGAAGATGCCAGACACTATGCTACCTACATGCTACAAAACAAACTAAAGTACCTTAAAATTAGAAAAGAAATATTTTCCTCTGGTGAACAGTCCTCCAATTTTGAAAGTAGAAAGCCTAAATGAAATATTTGGTAATCACAAATTTATGGAAGGTGAGGTTCCAAAATTAGATGTTTAGAACTATGATTATGAATAATCATATAAGGAATTATAAATAATTAAATAATCATTTAATCATAAGTTAAATTTCGATGGGGCCTCCAAAGGAAACCCCAGAAAACCTAGTTGTGGAGGGGTCTTTCATGATTTTTAAGGTAGATTCATTATGGGGTAACATTGCAATCTTGGTATTCAAATGAATCACATTGCTGAAGTGGAGGTTGTTTATTAGGGGGACTTTATAGCTTATCAAAATGGATTTATAATATTGGAAGTGGAAGGAGACTCACTAAACATTATTAACAAAATTACTAGTAAATGTACTACTTCTACATCTATCTAAAACTCTAAAACTAGTATAAAAGAAATGTCTAACTTGTTTGAAACTATCAGTTTTAAACATACCTATAGAGAAGAAAACTCTGTCAGCATCTATTTTCCTAACAATGGGGTTATTTGTCATGAGACAAAATTAATCCATGATGAAGAACCTTTAGAAAAAAAGGTGCAAGCACACCTCCAAAAAGATCAACATGGACACATCACAGCTGGGTAATAATGAAAATTCAAGGGATAGGAAGGCAATAATGTATAAGAGCCATTTGCATCGTGTGAATTTATGGTGGGATGATGTGAAGCTTGGGGATTGGATATGCTCATGTCACTTAAGGGCCTTTATTTAAGTCTATTCTTGTAACACTGACATTCTTGGGATTGCTCGCATCATTCTGAATTATTTGAAGTTCATTTTTTTTGTGAACTGGTACTCTAATTTCCAAATGGGGGGTGATCTTAAGAGAAATGAGCCTTTTTATATGGATGGGGTTAAACTTGAAGCCATCGAAGTGTTCAAGAGAAAGGGTTTCTCACCTTTCCTCAAAATCTTTGAAGGTCATTATGAAAACCTAAGTAAGGACTTTGCCAGAGCTTGGAAGACAACCAAAAAGGGGGCAGTTGTGCACTGGAAAGTTGTTCATATCAAGGTTATTTTGGAGTCTAATGTGAAATTGATGGGTGTTCTTGCTAATCGTAGGGAGGTTTATAAGCCTAAAAAGAAATCCACAAGCAAGATGAAGCTCTTCTTGCAAGGTAATGAAAAAATTATCACTCACTTTACCAGTTTTCTCCGCTCTACTTTACCCAATCCTTTTGATGATGTGGCTCTATCCCTTATTTAGTTTCTTACCCTAGAAGGCTTTCATAAGTGTATCTATGCCTAACATTTACCTATTCTTAATTATTTCCACCATGGCCATAGTTTCAGTTTTTTGTATTTTCTGTTCCGCTCTCTAAGTGCATCCATTGCCCAGTTTAAAAACAATAGAGACTTTGTCCCCATTCACCAAGGTTTTATCCTTTCCCTAGTTAAAATATATTCTCTTGATATTGATAAATCAAGTACCCTCACGAAATATCTTGAGGCTTATGTTGAGGAAGAAGACTCGGAGACTGAGGAGGAGGATTCTAGCGAAAATATGAAGCCTCAGGAAAGAGATTCGTCAGGGAATGCTAAGGATTTAGTGGAAATTGATGTTGTTTAGAATCTTAGAGATCTAAAATTGAAGTATCTTTCTATTGGGTCTGTCAAAACAAAAGGTGAATCAAGCATGCTAGAAAATCAGGTGCCTGTGAATGTCTAATTGGAGCAGTAGATGGAAGCTTTGGGAAAAGCAATTCTAGAGAAAGGGGATAATCATTTGGCCAAGATGACCATGGATATTAAAGAGATGAAGGGTGATAAGCGACTTACTAAGAGTTCAGTTCAGTTCCTCTTTAATGACTGGCACAAAATGAGAATGCATGTTGAAGATGTTACAAAAATCAATAATTGGGGAGAGCTGGAAATTATGAAAGCCAACTGTAGCAACCTCTCGAATGAGGTGGATCACATCAGATATATTTTACATAGATATATGGAACAAAGTGTTATCACCATGAAATCCAATCTACAACATCTTCAGACCCTTTGTCATTTGGTCAATACTTGTAGGCTCGTGGATGAGCAAGGAAATTCAAAGAAAAGAAAAGGGCAAGCTACTGGATGTGACCTAACATCATTGGGGGTAAACATTGAGTCTCTATCAAAGGAATGGGTGAAGTTGCTAGATGGTCTAGAAAAGGCCAAAAAATAATTTTTTTCATGGTGGTTATTATTATAATTTCTTTCTTTTAATTATGTTGTTAGTTAGTCTGTGGTTTTATCGTTAATGTTATTTCTCTTTTTTATTGTGTTTTAATCTAGTCTATTTGCTCATGGAGGATCTCGGATATAATAGTCAATTTTTTCTCTCTTTCTGAAAGCTATGTAATGTCTTATCTTCTCTTTTTGGAGCTTTGACTTGTATGGGGTAGGGCCCCCTCAACCCTGTTTCACCTATAAATTTTTTTAACTAGAATATATATATGAGGTGAATTTGACATATTTTAATTTCATTATAAGGGAAATACTAATGATAAAACTAATTTTTTGGTGGAAACTCTTTGGAAAATCGACCCCTAATATTAACTTGCACTCGGAAAATTTTGGTGACCTACTCCCTATTCATACCCAAAAAATTCACCAATTTCAAATTTTGAAAACCAAAATATTCGTGAATTAACGAATGTTCGCCACTAAATTTTTCATTGAGTTACTTACAATAATCAACTTTCTATTTAGGATGATTTTATCCTAAATATAAATCTTATCTTCTAACTACCCATGATTCATCCTTAAATATCCTAATCCCTTACATAAGCTTTAAAGCAATTTTTCACTCATTAAAAACATGAAACCCCAACCTAAAGAAAAAAATCCACCCCATTCGGAAAAATTTCCCCATGGTCAGTGGTGACCCAGCCTAGTCTTTATCGACCCTATTAAACTAAGTTATCTCTTTCCGTAATCATCAGATGCATGTAAATTTCAAAGCATTCTTGTGACTTATGAATGAATCTCATACCTGGATATTCCTACAATAGTTTGAAACCTCCTAAACCTCTTTTGGACGTGATTCCATCACTCATGATCATCCTTCATGATATGCATCATCATATTTGTGTTTTGTATTCGATATTTATCATATTATCTTAGTATTTCTTAGATCTAACATTTTTCAGGTTCATATCATCTTGTACAACACTCGAAGTTTTGTTATTGACCTTCTTTTAAAGCCTCTTCATTTGCAAGTCTTCCATTTCATCCATTATTACCTCGGCCTAATCTAACTCTGCTACAATCACTGTTGACCCTTTCATATTTTCATCGACCTGTCCTTCTGAAACTATGATTTCAACCTATAGATCCCTTTTCTATGTCCACCCTCATTATGTTTCCAAGTCAACTTACCAAGACCATCATTTTGTTCCTCTATGCTTCAGATGCATCCTACATGTACCTTGGTCGCCATTGACTTGAGCCTAGTTTATCATCTAGCCTCCCTTACTCCTATTTTCTGCTACTTTCTAGAGCTTTCTTCTTCTGGTTGTCTTATGCAAGTGACCCATAACATCCACAGGATTCTATAGTTACCAAATTACATTCAGATCATTACAGGTCTACATATTCAACTTACATTCCAAATCCACCTTCCTAGGTCACCGTCGACATGCATTTACATAGTCTTGGTCACCGTTGACCCAGACTAGGTAACATTTAAGTTATATTTCTTTAAGTCAAATCAGATTTAGATAAATAATATTCATTTCTCATACTCTGTAATATTTATGTTTATGCATACTATTTGCTATTCCATCCTTTACTTCTCCCTTTCTAAACAAATTGGCATTGACATCCACAAAGGGAAGGTCACACTTCTTGGAGCTGGATTATTTTGGGAAACCCCTGCATATCCCATCTAATCAATCTCCTTTTCAGTCTATCCAAATTACAGGTTCATCGGCTCCAGCAAATATCAGTTACTTAGCACCCGTCCACCCACATGTATCACACTTCTAAGGTACTATAAGCCCTGCATATTATGATTTATTAGTTTCTTTTAGTTTCTTGTTAATTTAAGTACGAAGGAAGAAACTTGGTCAGCATTGCGATATGATGCTTTAGGTTTTTCTTGTCTTGGCATCTTTGTAGGATCTTTATGGATATATAAATCTAAACTTGCCAATTGACGAGAAAGAGCTTGGATTTTTTGTTCTATTACAACAACATATTTTTGTGTCTCTTCGTGATTCTCACAAGGAGGAGGTTTGTCATGATTTTTATGTTATTCATGATCTTTAAAATGAATTTTTACCATGGGGATGTGATAACCGCCATTATTTTGAGAAGGAACTTCTTCTTCATTTCACTAGTCAAAATTAGAAGTAAGTCTTAGGTTTAGGATTTCATCAATATTATGAAGGGGTGCTCTACTTGTTCCTCTCCATGAAACATGATTGTTAGGATATTAGGGTTGAATTTAGGTGGCAGTTTATCCCCTAATTCTATGACACACATAAGGATTTCATTCTCATTTTGTAATAGGAAATTATCCATGTGGGCGGGATTAAATTCAAAATCATTCTTAGGAGAATTCCCCTCATCACCACTATGGTCAACCATGTTGTTATCTTCAAAAAGAGGGTTTAAATTGTCATTAAAAAAATGTTTTGACCCTAATATTTAATGCCCCATCCTTATAATAGGATACATAATGGGAAAGGTTTCGCTAAGGTTGATTAAAAATGTACCCTAGGAAAAACCAAGTAGCGTGATGATTTCAAATCATCACAAAGAATCTAAAATAACGAATTGCAAAGAATCCAAATAATCAAGGAAATATGATTCAAGGATACTAAAGAATAAAGAATGACCCAAATATAGGGCAATGTATAGTATGAAGTATCTAAGACAAATCAAGTAAGTACAAGACCAAGATCCAATCACAAGAATAAATACTCCCTACATTCTCAAAGATAAGTTTGGTGTGATAAACAACAACACGCAATGTCAATAATTAGAAATTTTTTGGGATAAATAATACCTAAGTACTAATATGGTATCGATGTGATTTACAAACAAGTTATACTTAAACAAGTTTAGACACAAACAAATTCCAAGTCTTGAAAATGGAAGTTACAAATGCGAGCAGCGCAACAACACAATTTGGACACATTAATCAAGATTTGTAGAAAAAGTAAGATATTAGTATCAAAATGAGATTGACCTGATGCGAACAACATATTGAAGAAACTTTTCAAAACTCAAAGCAGTTTTGGAATAAAAATAAGGTCTAAGTTTATCAAGAACTTGATAGTTATGTGAACATTATAATAGTACAACTTAGAGACTTAAATGAAGTTTCACAAAGGAAACAATATGTAAGTATAAAATTTTTATTGATATGATGTTAGCATCAAAACAACTCAATAATAAGTCAATGATGAGACAACCTAAGTACAATGAAAGAGTTTTGATGTGGGTATCAAGAAAAGGGCTTACCAAACCATGAAGATGTACAAGAACATTTTCAACACTTACATTATTTCCATGAGATGGTTATGTAAGTAGAAGACAAAAATGGTGAACAAGATTATTTCTGGTGGTACCACATATATATGGTTTCTTTTGTCCCAAATGAGAAACAATAAAAAAGGACTGCACCAAGTGGTGATGAAAAATACTTAGCGTAACTTTCGTAGAGTTTCTCCTAATCTTAGGACAAGGTTTAAAATAAGATAGAGTGATGTCTTGTAAGTTTCAAAATGAATAACATGCAGCTCAAAATTGAATGAACTCTCCTCTTTTTTGAAAAATGAGGTTTTGACTCCAAATAAGTTTTTTCTTTGTGAGATATCTTTAGAACATGATGAATAAAGTCAAGTTGGCCCTAATGTAAAATGTTTTCCTAATATTTTTTTCTCAACACTCACCAATACTTTCCTAGGAGAGGTATGCATTTATAGTAAATTAGAAAATGGAACATTACCCCACATCCAAATTATGAACGAGGCCTCATATAGGAAACATGAAGCATTCCTCATGAATTTTTGTTCTAGTCAAGTGGGTAGTGGGGCACTTCCCTTTTTGTGTACCAATTCTTTCAAGGTGTGGACTAATTTGGGGTTCCTTTGGTAATCCTCATATTGAGTTTTATGGATTATGCCAAGATACTTCCCAGAGTTTAAAGTGGATGAGCCATAGTTCCTAACCGAACCTGTAAATATAGTGTTTTGAATAATGGTGTTTATTTTTTCTTTGAACTTAATTTGGTTTAGCACACCATTGGAAACCTGTAACAAACTGTATTAGAATTTGTTTAGATCCTTTTTCTTTGACAAGATACTTAGTTCTTGCACTCAAAGAATAGTAATATTCCAAGAAAATAATAATATTTGAAAGAGGATGAAAGGTTGTTTCCGATTCTCAAGATCATCCCAGGATACAAGAGAAGAGCATACAGAACAATTAACCCAACTATATAGAAAAGAAAAACTTGAAATCAAACAACCATATAAATGCTTGATAAATTTTTCAATCCATTAAATAAAAATGAAAGTTTAAGCTTCCAAATTAACCAAATGTTAGAGAAAGAATACTAAATTTACTCTTTATTCTCAAGATCATTGAAGGACGCAAGACAAGATCATACACAAAATTTATCCTAACTCAAGTAAAGCATAAAAGCAAAACATTCATTAAAACTTGAAAACATGTTAGAAATATGATTTAAAATGTAAAAAACTATAGAACAAAGTTATAAAACCTATAAAAAAATAACAAACACAAAAAATTACAATCTAAAAACCTTGAAAACTAATCTAGAAATTGACACAGAGTACTAGCGCAAGCCTATATAACAGTAGTGTGTGAATTCTGATAGTAACACAAGGATAATAGCACTAGAGCAAGGCATCTCACGCTAATGTAGGTTTAATTCTAGTAACACTAGTCTATGATAGAAATATAGAATAGTGCAACACTAGCACATGCCAAGAGTCGGTAGCGTAAGGTTAATAGTGGTAACACAAGCCTAACAGAAAGGAGTAAAGTTCAGGTCACACTAGCAAAAGCCTAGCAACACTACTGCAAGCCTACTAGTAGTAGCACATAGGTATTAGTAGTAGTGTAGGGTTCTTCTCACTAGTGCAAGACTCCTGTATAACATCAAAACATGGGATTTTACAAAAAAAAAAGTTAAAAAATCTCAAATCTTTTCCAATTAGCCTCAATTTTGGTAGAACCTCACCTCCTTCATTCCTGCAAAGAATAATAAAACCAAGAAAACTTAATTAATCTAGTTAACAAACTGAAGATTTATCTAGAAATGCTAAAAAGAGGGTTAGTAACCAAAATTTAAATTAAACTACAAAAAATTAAAATTAATGCAAAGGACATTGGATTATGTCCCACCGGGCATGCCAAATGTATGTATCTTAAACTTGCTATGATATTTAAATGAAACTAGCACCTAGTAGTCTCAAATAAAAGCTCAATCTACCATTAACATCATGATAAGAGCATAAAGGAAAATATCTAGTATAGTGTGTAAACATGAATGAACATCTAATGCTAAGACATTCCTACTCTTGTATGATTGCTATCAAAGTATGAGCCTATTTAGATTCATAAGCAATCTAATTTGTGTTATATCTAGATGAGAAAAGGATCTCACTAAAATTTCTACGAAGCCATGTTAGATCTTTCCTTACTACTCAAATGTGAGAGAACGGATACAAATATGAAGTAGTTATTCTAACAATGGAGAAGGATATTATCATATGCCTAACATGAAGATATGGTGTAGTGTAATACCAAGGTGTAAGTGTGAAAGGATGTAGGAGGGCCATTTAGATAGCTTTCCAATTTCGGAAAAAAATTTACAAACTAGTGCATGTGGGATAAAAAATAAAGTAGATTTAGAAAAGATAAGATTTTATTAGAAGAATTTACAAGTGATTAACAACTCATGAGAGTTGGAGATGATTTAATTAATCAATTAGGATTAATTAATAAGACAAGATTATATCAGAAAGTTATTTTGAGTGGATTTAGACGGAAATTGGTAGGATTTAGATGATTTCATAGGGGAATGTAACCAATAAGAAGGTTTATTGATAAAATACAAGGTTATAAAGGCTTAATTAACTAATAATAGTTAATTTGTTTATTTGAAGAGGATTATTACTAACGAAGTGTCATTAATTAGCATCTGGAATAGGGTAAAGGATAGTTAACTAATGAAGTGTCATTAATTGACTGAAATGGAGGGAAATGTTAGTTAATTAGTGGTAAATCACTAACTATAATATAAATGATGGGAAAGAGAGTAAATAGTCCAATCTTAGTATTAAAACTACATAAGAAAATTTTAATTATCTACAGGTATGGAGATGGCTATTGAGAAAACGTGTCTTACTTTTTGGCCCTTGTTCTTAGCTGAATTAGCTCATCAAGTTGATTGGGTGGATAGGTCTACCTTCGTGGAATTAAGAAGGAGAGTAGAAATTTTGTACTACTTCACTCAATCAGTGATTAATTTCTATAAGAAAAAGGAACCCAATGTCCTTTGGCTACCTTTTATGGATTTATTCTCCCAGTCTATTGTACTCTACCCACTTCCATGCTAGGGGAAAATTATGCATGGATTAGAATCCAAGGCGTATTATCAAATATTTTTTGTGGTTGGGTCAAGCTCCCCAATAAATTATCTTGAGAGTTTTGAGGTTGGGTATGCATCAGTGAAGAAAATTGAAGTCATAGACATATCATCATGGGTGGGGGATATGTTGTTTTTTATGTTATATCTACATAGATGTAAATATTTTAATGATGTAATCGA
This sequence comes from Taxus chinensis, assembly GCA_019776745.2. Taxonomy (NCBI): domain Eukaryota; kingdom Viridiplantae; phylum Streptophyta; class Pinopsida; order Cupressales; family Taxaceae; genus Taxus; species Taxus chinensis. Next base: position 313,104,424 of record CM034148.1, on the reverse strand, counting down.
TCATATACCATTTGTTACATAAAGAAATATTTTGTAAGTTGATATATTTTATCGAAACAATATGTAAATGAATAGATACCTAAATCTGATTACAATGTAGGAGTAAATGAATGAAAAATGAAGTACAAAATTTGACCCAACTAAAATAAGCTAAAACATATGAAATCGTAGTTACAAATAGGAGATATGAGAACTTATTTGTTTCAAATATAATTCTACATTATGCTAAAGTGACGAATTATTGAACAGGGAGGAGGAATTTCCACACCAAAACCTATAGAATTGTGCAAGCACAAGATCTACCTAGAATGGGGTGCTTGGAATGGGTCAGGGTCTCCAGCAAGCACTGCAAACCTATTATGGGTGTGTGTGACTACTCAAAACCTCATAAAATCTTCTCTTGAGGGTTATGAGGTGTTTTTTGACCTTCAATTCCTATCACTAGTATGTCACACAATGATCACTGATGTCATTAATAACCTATAATAAAGAAGTGACCCGTAAAACCCTCAAAAGTGCATCAAATAAAAAAAAATAAAAATGCAAATGAGGGGTCCAATTATCCACATATGTCAAATGAGTGATCTTACGACTAAGCATTTTACTACATTTTAGACCTAATGTAGTTCTGTGTGTGTGTGTGTGTGAAGAGATTGTGCCCTAGGTGGCTCTTATGCGCCTCACACTTAATAGAAGGAAATAAATAGATGTAGAAAATGTAGATAGATATGTGCATGAAAGATTGAACTTCCCATCCTATGAAGTGTATGCAAAATAATGCAGTCCCTTTCCCTTGTGTGGATGCAAGATGGATGTTTGAATGCTCTTGATAATGCCTTTGGATGCAACCTTAGGTATTGATAGCTAATGCTTAGTGCTTGGTCCTTTATGATTGCCACATAACTTTACATTTATATAATTCCCTTGATTTAATTTTGTAATTAACCCCGAAAAGGTCGACTACCAAAAATATAAGATTCCCAAATGGCTAGAAAGGACGCAAAATATTTTTATAAAATTACAAAGAGATTAGGGGGACCCAGATGGGATGGGGTTAGTTGTCGCTAGCGTCCTAGCTAGGTGTTAGTGTCCAGACATAGAAAAAATAAAGGTTCGGAGGTCATACTAGTAAGGACAGTGTATAAGATAAAAAGTGGCAACAGAGAGAAAGAGAAGATGCCCAAAGACATGGGTTAACTAGTACTTTTCTTACTTAGGAATCATATGGATAGTAGTATGTGATCAGAACTAAATAAATACCCAAAGTGTGTGTTTTTTTCTACATTTTCCCTTACTGATGTCCTATAAAAGCTACTTTGTGAATTTAAAAAAAAGTGATGAATTGAGGAAAAATGTGTAATTTCCCTCTAGCCATAGGCATTTAGGAAGGGTCAGGGGTTTCTAGGTGCTACTGTTTGGGTCTTTATGCTAGTGTTTGTGTTGTACCGACAACCTAAGTTAGATTCAGAGCCCTATCTAATACTGATGGTTGTGTCATAGTGATACTAAAATATGTTTTGTGATGATTGTGAACTACTATATTGGGTGATTGATTCACGCAAATGATGGCCCCTTTGTTTGGGTGTATGCAATGTCACTAGGGAGTATATAGCCTAAAGGAGGACCAATCACCATGTTGAAAGTGTACCTTGCAAGGGGGAGGGAGTGTACCTAGTAGATACCAAGGAACACAAAAACAAAATGGCTACGAGATAAGTTTTAGTATAACCACGATAAACACACATGTAAAAGAAAATGTTTAAGCTAGTAGACAAGAAGACAATATGTAAGCTAACGCAAGAATATAATATACAAGAAGACAATGTAGAACATGAAATTGGTTTCAAGCATGGGACATCAATCATGATGTCTCATGGCACACAAGACCAATATATCTAGAAGCAGATAGTGTGCACACAAGACAAAAGGCAAAGTCTACAAACAATGATACATAATGGAAGACATGAGAAAACTGTAGCAAGCAACGTATCAAACAACCATGGAATAAAATGGACCTGCAAAGAAAATGTTGCATATGAAGCACCCATTATCATGTTAAAAAGATAGTATGTCAAAGTGTGTATATGTCGATATAGTAGTGTGATATGGAAAATTAAATAATAACATCTTAGTGTGTATGAAAGTGGATTCCCCTAGGAGCCATTGTGGGAATGGTATGAGGTACTACACAAAGAATCCATATTGCATGTAAACATATGTGTAAATCCTGCAATCAAAACTAGAAGGTAAGTGAATGTGCATGTGTGTATGATAAAATATAATGACATATAAATTATCTGACTATCTTGTGTAATAGAGTGTACATGTAATGAGTAAATGTAAGAAAGACTAAATGCGGCCAAGATATGCAATATCTTGTGGATGAGACAAAATTGAATGTAGTGTGAGAGTGATAGGATCCATGTGTACCCCAATTGAATGAGGATGACTATACATATGATGAGGTTAATTTATAAATGCGCCCGCAATAGTCAAGAATGAATAGTAGAAAAATATTACATCATCAAGAAATGGTTCAAATGTGTGTGCTAGAAATATACGATCGTGAGAGCGTAAAGAATAGAGTGAATGAGTGAATTTTTGAGTGTGGTGAGGTTCACTTTATATTGAAACCCTTAGCACTCGATTCTAAACCATGGAACTAGAGTGCGTCATAAGGAAATGAACGCATAGTGTAGAAGTAGATGCGAAAAATATGTATCATGAATGTACAGAGTGAATAGTGCACATAATATGCGATAGATGATGTGAGAAAGAGGTGTAAATAATGAACAATGTGTGAAAAATGTAATGTAAAGTGTGTATTTTAGTTTGTATTATGTAATGTACTATGTAGTGTGTATTGTACTATAGTGTGTAGTGTGTGAGGTTCATGTGTATAATATTCCCTAAACAGTCAAGTGTGAACAAAATCACGAGAGTGCGTCATTAGGTAATGAGTGTTGTTTTATGCATAGTATCTCTTAATGTGCATAACATTAAGTGGGTTCTTTAGTGTTTTACCCAAAAGAGTGAAAAAATCATAGACACCGCTGCTCAGCTTGTCAGTAATAACATAAGGACTAAGCCATTTCTACTTGAATTTACCTTTAATATTAGGTTCAACGGTCACATTTTTTTGGGTTTCTTTTAACACCAGATAAACCACATTGAATTCATGATGTTTAGTTTTGCGATTATATTCCTGGGTGATGTGGGACTTATATGCAAAAATATGTTCAAGTTCTTCGACACGGTGAGATTATAAAATTTCCAACTCATGTAATCATTTTCTATGACATTCATTGTCTTTAAGTATGCCTTTGAATTAAATAAGTAATGAGGGTATCTTGATTTCTTGTGGGATGACCACCTCAGTACCGTAGACTATTGAAAAATGAGTGGCATGAGTAGGTATACACACACTAGTATGGTAGGCCTAAAGAGCATAGAATAGTTGATTATGCCATTCATCACCATTAGTAGCAATAGTCTAGCATAGGATTTTGACAATAATTTTATTGGTGTCCTAAACTTTGCCATTTCCCTTTGGGTAATACGGAGTAGAAAATTATTATTTAATTTTGAATTTCGCACAAATATTTTTAACATCCTTATTTTTTAACAAAGATACATTACCTGTGATAATGGGAGATGAAATGCCAAAGCATGTAATGATATGAATAGTGATGAATCCTCAAATGTCAGTACTATTTAAAGTACGTTGTGGTGTTGCTTCTACCCATTTAGTAAAATATTATGTGGTAGAAATAATAAACTTATGGCCCTCATCCAATTCATGATTTATCATGCAAATAAGATCAAAACTCCATAGAGAGAATAACCATGTCGAAGTAATCGGTTAGAGATCATATGTAGGTGAATGATAAATATTGTTGTGCATTTGGAATTTATCACAAAGTGTAGTGTATTCTAGGAAATCTTGCTCCATGGTAGGCTAATAATATCCCTGAAGTAAGAGCTTTTGTGACATAGATTTTCTAGAGAAATGGCCTCTACACATGTTTTCATGCATCTAGAAGATATCGGTGAGTCCTAGACATCTTATCATACAGCTTTCAAGCACACATTTAAATAATTCTACTCCTTTGATGACATAGAGGGTGGCCTCACATTGGAAATGATGAGCTTCATGTAAATTGGAGTGAACCATTTGGGGTTATCATGAATACGTATGATGACTCAAGTTGTTAGAGGTAGAGTAAAACTAGAAGGATGTTACAAGTGCTGAATGATGAACATGGCTTGCTCATCAGTGATGTCTTGACAAATAAGTAATTTTTCACTAGCCATAAAATCAACATGACAATTGTCCCTATAGGGAATAACAACAATAGATTTGGAATCATACATTTCTAAAATATCTTTGACAAACATATTATATGGAATTGAGTTCTCTTATTTTGTGTGATATATATCATTGACTTGATTAATAACAAGTTGTGAATCACTGCGTATGAAACTATTTCAAATAAGGATATTTGACGTAGTGATAAGGCCAAGAATGAGGGATTCATACTCATATATATTATTAGTACAGGAAAATGCTAAGCGGTATAAAAAGGGGAGAGCATCACCATGTGGAATGAGGAAGACTATCCCAACCCCAACAATAGAGTGACAAAGAGACCTATTAAAATAAATGGTCCAAGTAATCAAATGGATGGCGTTAGTGAAATCATTGTGAAATGAATCTGAGATAAGATATTTATCAGGAAGAGGTGATTCAACTAGTTGATCCACAAAGACTTGGCCTTTAATTTCTTTATGTGGGATGAATTTGAAGTCGATTTGGGTAAGTAGCATGACCTAGTATGCTAGACATCCTGAGATATGTGTTTGTGACAAGAGGTATCGTAATGGGTCTACTTTAGTAATGATGTGTACTTGATTGTTAAGAAGGTAATGGTGCAATTTATCTTCTACAAAGACATGTCTGAGACATAGTTTTCTAACATAACTATAGTTACATTCATAAGAGAGTAACGTTTGTCTAATATAATATATTTACCTTTCACATTGAGAATCATCATGTTGTGTGAGGAGGGCCCCTAAGTCATGAAATGTGGTAGAGATATATAACAAGAAATTTTGGTCAGTCATGGGTGGGACTAAGACAAGTGGATTTAAAAGATATTATTTTATGGCATCAAATTCTTGTTGGCAGTTATCATCCCAGATGAACTTATTATCCTTCTTCATCAAGCACATAAATGGTTGGGTTTTATCAGTGAGCTACACAATAAACTATTGAATAGCTTTAATTTTTCCTTGTAATGAATTTAATTGATGTAAATTTTGGGGTGGATTCATGTCAACAATTTCCTTGACTTTATTGGGGTCTTTTTCAATATCACGTTGTGAGATAATGTATCTAAGAAGCTTTCCAATTGTGACTCCAAAAACACACTTTTTTGGATTTAAACATACTTTATACTACAATAGTCATTCAAAAAGTGTGTGAAGGTCTCGAGCATGTGTAGAATGGTGTCGTGATTTAGAAAGTATGTCTTCAACAAATTTCATGAATATTGTGGATATAATCATTAAAAGTGTGCATCATTGCATATTGATAGGTGTACCCAAAAAAAAATTAAGTTCAAAGGGCATGACCGTGTAGGAAAAAATTCCCCATGACATAGTAAAATAATTTTTTTCTTGATCCTATAGATTGAATTTTATTTGGTTATAACCAACAAAACCATTAATGAAGGAAATAATATTGTACCCATTGGTGGATTCAAAAATGGCATCGATGTGTGGTAAAAGGTAACTAGTATTGGAAATTTTGTTGTTTAGATCACAAAATTCCATTCAATAACGTACTCGACCATATTTTTTCATGATAAGTACAATATTAGATACCCATTTGGGATAATCGATAGCACAAATAAACCCATCATCAATGAGGCATTGTATTTCTACTTTAACGAGGAGTGCAACCTTTATGTGTATTTTACAAATTTTTCTATTGAATAGGTTTTACGTTGGGGTTGAGAATGATGTTATGCATGGCTATGGATGGATAAATTCTAGGAATATCATTATAGTCCCATGTGAAAACGTCTAAAAATTCCAAAATATTTTTTTTATATCTTGTTGTTCATTGGGTGTGAGATAATTGAATAATAGAATGATCCACATGTTATAAAAAGTGCCAAGGTTGTATTGTATGGTATCCTCATTGAGAAGAGCAGAGTGATCCCACATTTATAAGTCAATAGGAACTGTATTGGGAGGATCGACATTTTCAATAAGTGTATAAGAGTCTCCAAAGTAAGTGGTAGCATTAAGAAGCGATGGAGAATGTTTTTTATGATGAAAGGAAGGGAAGTGATCATAAACTCCCATGTATTCTCGAAGGGATTCATCAGTAGAAAAAGCATCTACATTATCCCAAGAAATATAAGTAGAATCGCTAACGAGGTCAGGATATACCAAAGGAAGTAAAGAAGTATCCAACACATTATAAGCTTCCGAAGAAGGTATAAACGAAAGACAGTATCCTAAACCAAGTTTTCTATATTAAGTAGGGATAGCCCATTCTCTATGATTCCTTGTCCTTATTGGCTTAGGAAATTACCGAAGAAACCATAAAGAAATAAATATTGATATCTAGGACCATGTTTAGAAAAATATGGAGCAAATGAACTAGGATTGTTAGGAGCATGCTCAATATAATTGTAAAATGTGAAGGGTAATGGATCTTTCAGAATGTCATGGAAAAATACCACCCAATAATAATTTTATAATTAAGATTATTAGGAGTTACATGACATGGAATAGGAAATGTACATGGTCCAATAGGGACAAGGATTATGATAGTACATAAGACATGCTTGGGTTTATTGTCAAATCCACAAATAGAGATAGAAGAAGGATCCAATGAGGATTTAGATAAACCCAATTGATGGAGAAAATAAATATTAAAAATATTGAGTCCTAAGACATTACGAATTAAAGCACACTTTAGCTCAATATTATTGATATAAACTTGAATATACATGGGGATCATGTTATAACATTTCCTAAGAAGGCAAATTATAAGATGTAAAAGTTATTTGATCTTCATTTAGAGATAAATTAGACATAAATTATTATACACATACTATGGTGAGTTATGAGGATGGATGTAAGTATTTTCTAAATAGGACTTGATACAATTAGGATGGTCTTGCAAAAAACAATGGATGGAGACTTCTATGGTAATAAGCCCCTAAGAAAGAATGAGAGAAGGTGGATTTGAGCTACGGGTTCACCAAATGATTTAAAAAATATTTAAATTAATACATTCCTAAATTTGATTTCAATGTAGTAGTGAATTAATTAAAAATGAGCTACACAATTTGACCTAAGAAAAATAAGCTAAAAAAAATGAAACTCTGGTTAGAAAGAGGATATAAGAGAACTTAGTTTATTTGAAAATAATCCTTAACTGTGCTAAAGTGAAAAAATGATGAATAGGGAGGGGAAACTGCTGCACTGAAACCCAAATAATTATGTGACCAGAATATTTTCCTGGACTAGGGCCCCTGGAATAGGTTAGGGGTACATGCTGGTGTTGCAGACCTGTTCTAGGTTCCTATGACTACTTAGAACCTCATAAACTATTCTCTTGAGGGTCGTGAGGATTTTATTGTCCTTTTTTGCCTATCTATAGTATGTCACACAATGATCATCAATTTCATTGATAAATTTCAATAAATAAGTGAACTAGAAAACCCTCAAAAGTGTATCAAATCCTAAAAATAAAATAATGCAAATGAGGTGTCAAAATTTTCTCATTTGGAAAATGAGTGATCTTACCACTGTTGCACTACATTTTAGACCCAATGTTGTTATATGTGTGTGTGAAGAGATTGTGACCTATGTGGCTCTTTTGTGCATCACACTTGATAGAGACCAATAGATAGATGGAGAAAATATAAATAGATGTGCGCATGAAAGAATGAACTTTCCCTCCTATGAAGTGTATGCAGAGTAATGTAGTCCCTTTCACTTGTGTGTGTTATCCCATTTTTGAGCTTATTATTAAAATGGGATAACCAATCAAAAATTTCATAAAGAACCTATTTATGGCCCATTATTTATCAAAGGTTTGCTTTCTAAATTCCTTACTTGCTTTTTGAATCAGTTTTAGCAATTTTTTTAATTTCAAGTTAACCCCATCCTAAATTAATTTGGATAAATCATTTGAAATGGACTTAGCCATTTAAATATGCTTGGGAAGTTCAAACTCCAATCAAATTTATACACCAAAAATAAATTGAAAAATTCCTTAAGGACATGTGGAAACATCCCGACACATTCCATAGCCAATTAATTCAATGGACTTCAAGTCCGTGGAATGAACCTAGTTTCATAAAGGCTTCAAGTCCGAGTAAGGTTGAAGGTTCAAGGGGTCATGCAGAAGAAGATCAATGGTCAAGTCAAAGAAGCACATCACCATTCCAACTCTCCTCAATGTTTTAGGGCTACGTGGACCTCAAATCCTCGAACTAAGCCATAATGGATAATTTTTTCAGGTTCGAGAAACAACTAAACAGGTTTGAAACATCAAAGGACATGCTATGGGTTTGGAGGTGGAAACATGACAAGGATAAAAATGGTGAGGAACAAACACATGCCACCATTATAACAAGAAACTTCTCTCAGTGATCATCAAGTCCACAGAATAATCCATTTTTAATAAGGGGGTCAGGTCCGGGTTGTCTGGGAGGTCAAAGCACTATATGTGGCAACATTTATATAGAACAAATGATGAAGTCTTCCCAGATAGAATTCACAATGCTAAGGTGGAACCAGTGAAAGGAAAACATGAAAGAAAGAGAGATGTGACACATGGCATATGTGGAGCTTTCTCATTGTATCATGTTTTGCGGTTGTCAGTCAAGGTACAAGAATATTTTGGCATTGAGACATGCATGGAGATTTCCCATTGGTTTGTAGTTTGCGATGGATAATAGAGGTTATATAAGGCCCAAACCTACAACCAATGAAGGGTTAACATGTGAAAAAATAAAATAAATACAAATGTAGACAAACACAATCCCCAAAGCTAATCGAATTTCACCATGTGTCACTCTCATGTTCATCCCGACATATAAATTTTTAGATGGCCATAAATTTTTCTTTGTAGTTCCAAATCACGTAAAATAGGTCTCATTGGAAAGGTATCCTTGAGCCCTTCAATTTGGCATCAATTTATTCATAAATTGATGGATTTTGGTGGTCAAAAAAGAGGAAAATAGTTTGGCCATTAATGCACACATCTAGTTGGCCCAACCACTCTGATTTCTTCATATTTGGTATCCTTCCTTCTTCTACAAGCTAAAACACACACGAGGAAGCAAATATGGTAATATTGAAGGTAGATTTACAAGCATTGGTTTATTATTTTTAGTATGCAATTTGAGTGGTTTATAGATATTTCTCCACCCTTATCTATAAATCTAAAATGTCGTTGCATTGCAAATAGTTGGCAATTATTTTCATGAAATAGATCTTGAAGTTTAAAAGAAAGGAAAAACTTTGTGTTTCCATTTTCTCCATCAACGAATATTAAAGATATATGTTACAAACTTTGTGTTGCGGATATATATTTTTCATTTGAAGTATTGTTCTTACTTTCAATGCACTAAATGGTTCTTTTCTTTAATATCAAATTTATTGAATCTACAAAAAGTTATTACTACTTGATCACGTGTGATTGTCTTTTGATCTATATTTTCTTAAGTGAAAGCACGTTCCTGTCTAGTCTCTTCTTATTCTTCTAAAATTAATCTTTTATTTTTTCTTATTCTCTCTTTACTCACCATCATTTCTAACAAGAAAAAATCTACTGGGATGAGATCCCAATCCCGAATGGTTATATTAGTGTAGATATTGTAAATATTATGTGGTGTGTATTATGTTAGTAATAAACAGGGTGCTTCCCCTTTATTTGAGGAGGGAATTTTTCCCCCATATTGTGGTTGAACCTCATATTTTTTATTGGACAAAATATCCAACCAATAGTTATTAGTGACTCCACTGGGGAATACAAAAAAGTAAGAATAAACCTGCTATATTATTGGAAAATCTATATTTTCTTTGTTCTATTGTTTCTTTCTGGAGTCAAGTTGGAAATAAGGGTATACACTCAAGCTATTCGAGCCAGAGGTGGAGCTGATCCTTTATTCTATTTTTTATAAAAACATAATTTTAATATTACACCGGAAAGGTGTTCCTCTTGACATGCTAATAGTTCTTCAGCTGTGCGTACGAATCATGCTACATAATATTTAAACACATCTACTACTTGTACATAAATAAATTTTATGGATGCAAAACAAATAAAAACTTTTCTCCATTGGGGTCTAGCTATTGGTCCTCTAGTGGAGTTCTGGGAGTGGATCATGAAGATGTATCTATTCAGTTTTTCATCAATACGCTCTAGGGTACTATAATAGAATATTTTTATCACCTTATATCTACATTTATCACAAACTAGGCTACTATGAGAACACAATTTAAATCCATATTCAAACCCGCAGAATATTCAAATACCTTGTTATCACAACTAACCCAGATGAATAAAAAGTTAGGTGATCCTATGCACAATTTTGTAGCGAAGTTTAATAAGTTGTACCATAAATCTCAAAATGTGTAGTTCTTATTCTCAAAAATCAAAACTACTTCTTTATCAATGTACAAATTCCTCAAGTAATTTTCTTGCTTAGAATATCTAAAATTCCTGACTTGGTTGTTATACAGTCAACTACCACTTAAATTAAATATGATCTTATCATGGCCAGGGAGATCTTAAGATGCTCTTCCAAGGCTAAGAATCTGAATACCTCTCAAGGTACCACTAATCTTATGATCTAGATAATTTCTAATGATGTATTGAATCTAGAAAATTAGATGTCTCAACATGAATCAAATACTCCTTGTAGGGATATCCCTAAAATGAACTTTATCCATAACAACATGATGCTCACGTGAAAGATAGGAAATATTTTCCAACCACATATCTTACATTATCCATTGAAGCTCGTCCTGTTAATGTAGCTACTGAGGTAGGTTAAGAAGAAGAAGAATTAAATGATGATGCTAATGATGCCTTTAAATCCTCTGGATATGCTAATGAGTCATATGATGATTCATCTAGTGAATCTAATATAGGGTACTTGGAATATGAAGAACATGATTGCAAGGTTAGTGGAAAATATTTTTCCATTTTCACTTGATCTCATAATCTAAGGAAATAAGTGGAGAAACCTAGAGAAAAAGAAGATACATTAATTTTCCTCTCAATGTTCAACCAAAGGAGAAAGTTACTTCCAAGAAATTTTTCACTAATTCTCATTCTCCTCCTTCCCCTATTCCCAAGACCATTCCTCCTAATGTTTAAGAAAGTATTGAAATGTATACAACTACACCACATTTAATATCATTTATCATGTTAAAAGAACTAAGATTCAGATGTCTAAGGAGGAGCACCTCCAGTCTAATCCAGAGCAGTTTTAAAGGATTTCAAAATTAATTAGAAGAAAAGCTGTCATACCACCTAATGTCACATCCAAAGGAATCCTCCCTAATCCCATACTCCCCTCTTCTCAAAATAATATGGAATCAACCTCCTCCGCTAGGAATATTGAACCATTTTATTTTTCCTTTCTCATCAATGGTTTCAAAATGAGAAATTGCATTATTGATTCTGGGGCTTCACATAATGTTATACATAAAAGGGAAGCTCATGCTCTGAGACTTAATCTTACAAAACCATTTGTATTTTTTTACTCCATGGAAACCAAGCAAGTCCCTTTAATCCTCCAAATCAAGGAAGCATAATTCACATTTTCAGAGAAAAGGGTCGGGATGACTATTTTAGTTGCAGATATTCTAGAAGCTCATGGTATCTTTCTTGGGAGATGTTTTTGTAGTGATGTAAGTGGAGAAATTCATATGGATTAGATAAAGGAAATAATACCCATTAATGGAACCATACGTGTTCTTGAACTTGAAACTCAACAAAAATATTTGGTCAAAAAATACGATTACTTGAAGGCACAAATTCTTTTTGAATATGTTGGCCTAGGAAATTATTATATGACTTCATGTCATGATTTAACTTCTAATCCAGTCATCGAAGTAGATACTTATGTGATATGGAGTTTGGAATTAGATGGTAGTTGTTTGACTTCAAGATCTAGTGCTGGTGTAGTGCAAAGCTCTCCTAAATATGAAATATTTCCTTTTTCATTCAAATTACAATTTCACAATACTAATAACAATGCCAAATATGAGGCATTGTTTTTAGGTTTGAGGATGGAAAAATAAAAAGGGATTAACAATCTAAAATCACAAGGGATGTATATATCGTTATGAATCAAGTTACGAACGTCTATCAGGTGAAGAATGATTAGTTGAGGCATTATAGAAATAGAATTTGGGACTGTATTGAGGATTTCAATGCCTTTCCAATCAAAGTAGTTTCTAGAGATCACAATGAAAAGGTGGAATCACTTGTAGTTTCTTATGCATTACTCCTTCCTCATCCTGTGTTCAAGGAAAATAAATATACCATTGAGGTATTGTATCAGCCCAATGCTCCTAATAATTCTTCACTTTGAAAAATCTTCAATGATGATCAAAATATTTTGAATTTTCTAGAAAAGTATGATAATTTAAGTGAGCTCTATATTGAGGATTCTGAATCAAATTTATGTGAATTTGTTTATGATTAACAAAAAGAGATCAATAGATAAGTTCTCTAAGTGAAGGGAAAAAAAAATCCCCAAAGGCTTGGTGTCTTTAGAAAGACTATTCGACAAACATGATCACTTCATTCAAAAGAAGAAATTTTTTTAAGTTGATTCCTTCACTAAGATTGAACAAGTTAATCTTGAAACTAGTGAGTAGATGTAGATTATAAACATTGGAAAAAATTCTCCTCTGAGGAAAAAAAGAAGTTTGTTGCACTTTTTAAGAAATACATGAATGTTTTAGCATGGTCTTACGTAGATTTGAAATCTTTCAAACAAAAATATGTACCACATAGAATTCCTCTCAAGACGGATGCTCATTCGTACAGGAAAAATCAATGTCATTACAACCCCAATATTTCTAGCACCATTATTGCAGAGATTCAAAAAGATGTAGGATGGAAGGATTATTTTTATGATTCATCATTCCAAATGGGTGGCCAATATTATTTCTGTATACAAGAAGAATGGATAAATCTGTATCCACATTGATTTTTGAAATCTCAATCAATCTTTTCTAAATGAAAATTACACTCTACCTATTATGGATCAAGTTCTACAAAGAGTGATAGGGTTGGAAATGCTTTCTATGATGGATTGATTTTCGGGATACAATCAAGTTGAGGTTGTTGTAGAGGATCAACATAAAATGACATTCACTACCCCATGGGGTATTTTCTCTTACCAAAGGATTCCATTTGGGTTTATTAATGTTGGAAATACCATCCAAAGGGATATGGATCTAGCATTCAAAGAATTGATGGGAAAAATCATTATAATTTTTTAGGATGACCTTACGGTATTTTCCAAGAATAGGCATGATCATTGTGACCATCGAGAATGAGTTCTAGTAAGGTGTCGAAAACATGGGATTAATTTGAATCCAAAGAAATCTATGTTTGGGGTCATATAATGGAAATTATTGGGACATATCATGATGAAAGAAGGAACTAAAATTTACCCTGAATGGGTCAAATATATACAAATTCTCACCCTTCCTACAAGTAAAATAGGTGTGTGTTCATTATTTAGGGAGTTTAATTTCTTAAGACAATTTATTCCAGATTTCACTGACAAGACTCGACACATTTTCAAGATGATGAAAGGTAAAGTTTCATTTTGATAGATTTCTGATAGAAAAATTTCCTTTGATGAAACTATGGAAGCTATAGCTCATGCCTGTGTCCTAGTATGCTGAGATATTTAAAAGGATTTTATCATGTATATCTATGACTCAACTCATACAATGTCTTTCATACTAATACAAAAGAGTGCCAAAGGAGTTGAATCTCCAATTACTTTTATGAGTTTCCATTTGAAGAATCATGAGCTCAAGAGGTCCCAAATTGAAAATCATACCTATTTTGTGGTTCGAGTAGTAAAATATTTTAGATATTACATCCTAAATTATCATGCATTGGTTTTTGTCCCTAATATGACAATGAAGTCTATCATCACTCAATAATAGTTAGGTAGTCAACAAGGTAATTGGATTACCAAGGTGTAGGAATATGATTTAGATATCAAACACACAAATCTTGTGAATGGAAGAGGGTTGTGTCAATTAATTGCTAAAAACAGGCCTGAAGAAGAAGATCACACAATGAAGGAAAATCATGAAGTTCCCAGGGTACTTTTTGTGAGTACAAAAGACAAGTGGTATTATGATATTATTCTCTTTGTAACCTATGGATAATTCCTTGGAAACCTAATCCCTAAAGATAAATGAGTGGTCAAGTTGAGGTTAGCTAAATATGTGCCCTAGGATAATGATTTGTACAATAGAGAATTCCTTCACTGTGTGAATGAGATTCAATAAGGTAATATTCTATAATCATTTCATAATTTAGGATGTGGGGAAATTTCTCATCATCTGTTATAGATCATAAGATCTTACAAGAAAGATATTATTGGCCCACTCACTTTCAAGATGCATCCATGTGGGTAGCAAAGTGTGAAGCTTGCCAACACTTTTTTAGTCGTCCAAAATTGGCAACACTTTCCATAAGGAAAGTGGTAATTGTAGAACCATTTCAAAAATGGAGGCTTTATTTTATCGGAGTGTTGAATCCTTTGTCTATTTTTGGGCATAGTTATGTTTTAACAATGATTGATTATTTCACAAAGTGGGTGCAATGATCTTGGTAAAACATGCAGCCTCTAAAGTTTTTTGTAGCCTTATTAAAGAGAATATAATAGCCAGGTTTGGTGTTCCTCATAATATTTTTACTGATAATGCTTCCAATTTTTTGTCTTATGAACTCACTAATTTTTTGTATGGTTATGGGGTTACTTTGGCTCACTCATTAGATTATTATCCTCAAGGAAATGGTCTGATGGAATTGAGTAATAAAAAATTGGTGACTATAATTAGGAAGTTAGATGATGAAAATCAATGGACCTAGCACAAGGAAGTATACAATACACTATGGGCTGATCGTATAACTAAAAAGAGAGATATTGATATGTCACCTTTTCAAGTGTTATATGGAATTGATGTAGAGATTCCTATCTCCTTTGAATTATTGGCCTTGAGGTTGGCTAAATTGATTGAAGATGATACTTTCTAAGACTCTGTTGAAAAAAGAATCATGTACTTGACAGAGTTAGAGGAAAGTAGGTCCAAAGTGATTGATCAGATCATGGAACATCAGGAAGAGGTTAAGAAAGTGTTTATTGAAGGATAAGAATTGGGATTTTTAGGTTGGGGACCTTTTTTTGTTATGGGATAAGAGAAGGGAACTGAAAGGAATATATCACAAATTTGGTTCCCTATGGAGAGGACCTTTCAATATTTCTTAGTCAGGCGGCGAAAATATGTTTTATCTGCCATACCTTGATGGAACTCAACTTTGGCTACCTCCCAATGGGAAGCATATCAAGATTTTTCGTTAGTAGTGCAAGTTCTTCTTGCACTGTATCATAGTATATTTTTTCTATTGTGTGTTTCATTTCCTACTAGTGTGTTTTCTTTACGTTCCTTTTCTTTGGTTTCTTTTTTTGTTCGTGTCTTTTTTATAATATTTTTTACTCTGTATCCCATTGGACTGAAACTGTAGAGATCTAGGTTTCCTTGTTCTTTGAAGTATCAAAGAAAATCCCCATTCAGAGCTAGATGTTATCCCATTTTTTATATTATTGATAAAATGGGATAACTAATCAAAATTTTAATGAAGAACATGTTTATGACCAATTTTACATCTAATGATTGCTTTAAAAATGCCTTCCTTTCTTTCTAAATCAGTTTTTGGGGTTTCTATCATTTTGAGTTAACTCCCTCCCAGATTAATTTGGATAACTCATTTGAAAAGGACTTATCCATTTAAACAAGCATCAGACATTCAAATGCCCATCAAAATTATACACTACTAATAAATGAGAAAAATATTGAAGGACATGTGGAATAATTTAGGCGCTTTCTTTGGCCAATGCATTCTGCGGACTTCAATTTTGTGGAATTAATCGAGTTTTATAAAGGTGTTGGGTCTAGGAAAGGTTGAATGATCAAGGGGCTACACTACATAATATCAATGTTCAAGGTAGAGACACACGTTTTCATTTTGGCTCTCCTTAAAGGTTTTCATCTTTGCAGACATCAAAGCCCTAGAATGAGCCACAATGGATAATTCTAATGGGTCTGAGAAATATCTAGACAGGTTTGAAAGGTCAAAAGACATATAACATGTTTAGAGGAAGCCACATGGCAAGGATCCAAAGGGTGAGGAACAATAACAAGTCATCATTCTGATAGGAAACTTATGTCGAAGAGTGTTAAATCTGTGGAATAATCAAGTTTTCATTAGGGTGTCAGGTTTGGGTGGTCTGGATGGTCAAGGTATAATACATGGTAGAATTTTTATGGAGTCAACGATGAATTTCACTTTGATAGAAGTCATGATACAAAGGTGAAACCAATGAAAGGAAAGCACAAAATTAAGAGATACATGACACATGTCATACGTGGAGCTCTCTCATTGGCTCATGTTTCATGGTTTTTAGTTAGGGTAAAAGAAAAATATGACATTAAGACATGCATGGATATTTCTTATTGGTTTGTGCTTCATGATGAATAATGGAGTTTCATAAGGCCCAAACCTATAACAAATGAAAGGAAAACATGTGGTAAATTAAAATCAATGCACATGTAGACAAAATCAATTCCCAAATCTAATCAAACACTGTCACGTGTCACTCTCGTGTTCATCCTGATATGTAATTTTTCATATAGCCACAATTTTTTCTCCAAAGCTCCAAATCACACAAAATAAGTCTCATTGGAAAGGTTTCCTCGATCCCTTCAATTTGGCCTCATTTGATTCAAAAATTTATGGAAATTAATGGGAGAAAATAGGAAAAATAGTTTAACCATTAATACACACATCTAGTCGGCCCAACAACCCATATTTCTTCAAATTTGGTCTCTTTCCTTCTTTTACAAGCTAAAATAGACATAGTGAAGTGCATTTGACAACATTAAAGGTGGATTTATAGGCATTAGTTTACTATTGTTAGTATGCGGTTTGATCAGTTTCTATATTTTTATCTTCCCTTCTCTATAAATGTAAAATATTGTGGCATTGCAAAGGGTTGGAGATTCTTTCCATGAAATAGATGTTGAAGTTGAAAAGAAAGGACAAAATTTGTGTTTTCTTTTTCACCATTTAAGAATATTAAAGATATCTATTAAAAACTTTGTGTTGTGGATATATCTTTTTCATTTCAGGTATTTTGCTTACGTTCAATGCACTAAATGGTTCTTTTCTGTAATATCAAGTTTATTGAATATACAACAACTTATTACTACCCGGTCTTGTGTGATTATATTTTGATATGAATTTTCTTAAGTGAAAGCACATTCATGTCTAGTCTCTTCTTATTCTTTTGAAATTACTCATGTATTTCTTCTTCTTCTATATTTACACACCTTCCTTTCTAACAAGAACAAATCTACTAGGATGAGATCCCAACCCTGAATGGTTAGATTAGTGTATATATTGTAAATTATTTGGTGTGCATTGGGTTAGTAATAAATAGGCCACTTCCCCTTTATTTGAGAAGGGACTTTATCCAACATATTATTGTTGAATATCATATTTTTTCTTTGACAAAATATTCTACCAAAAGTGTGTATGCTATATGGATCCTTGAATGCTATTGATGATGTCTTTGGATGCAACCTTAGGTGGTGATTACTAATGCTTAGTGTTTAGTCCTTTATTATTGCCACATAAATTTATATTTATGTGATTCCATTTCTTGAATTTTGTAATTAACCCCAAAAATTCTGACTACTAAAAAGATAAGATGCCCAAATGGCTAGAAAGGACCCAAAAGATGTGAGAAAAGTACAAAGATTTCAGGGGCACCCACAGAGGATGGGGGCACCTGGCACTAGCATCCTGGCTAGGTGATGTTGTCCTCACTCAGAGAAACTTAAGCATCAGAGGTCAAACTAGGAAAGAAGGTGTGTAATACCAAAAGTGGCAACAGAAAACAAACAAAGATGGCTAAAGACATGGGTTACATTATACTTTTCTTACTTAGGAATCATATGTATAGTAGTATGTGATTAGGACTAAATGAAAACTCAAAGTGTGTGATTTTTTTTCTACAATATTTTACTTATAAAAAAAAAATCAACTCATGTAAAAGTATTAATCACTCTTGACCCATTAAATATGTGTTTTTTATTGGTTTTCAATATTTCTTTAAAGTTATCTTTAATTTTGATCTCTCTTTCCAATTAAGTCATCTTTACATAATTTTATTTACTGCAAAATAGAATTTAGGATTTATTTTTATAAGGACAAGTTACTTCACTTTCATACACTCAAACAATTGAACACTCTTCAAATTCATATATAGATTAAGAAACATGCAATGGGTTGACAACCAGGTTGCAATTCTTTCTTCAAAGTTAAAAGTAAGAAACAAGGAGTGAGATTAATATGGATTATGTGCATTTTATTTGTTATTCAATCATAATTTTCAAAATAATAAATTGTTGAGCCTAGTCATTGTTAAGCCATTCCTTTCAATAAGTAATGGAGCTTAGTGGTTGATAAGCATTTTATTTGATACAAACCAATGTGTATTATAAATAATAGATGCATAGGTCTGACCCTAGTGTCTGCTAATCTAAGGAAAGAGTTTTTACAACCACAAAATCCTGATTGAACTTAATTTTGACCAATAGGATACAATTCTATTATACAAAATACTATTTACCTCAACAACATTTACTACAACATGTCTCTACATCATGATTTTCTATGAATACCATAATTTTTTTTTATAATAATCATATTTTTTCCCAATTAGGGAAATCCCTCCATAAAATTCAAGAGTAAGAAATGTCTGTAACACACATACTACTCAAATCTGTAAAGGAAAATTCCTAATGAACACTAAGATCTACTACTATGATTTGTTATTTGATTGCTATTTTCAAAATAAGAAAATGTTGATCCTAGCGGTTACTAAACTATTCCTTTCAATAAGTAATGGAGTTTAGTGATTTCTAATAATTTTATTTCATATGAACGAATGTGTCTTACAAGAAAATATGTATAGGTTTAACCCTAGCGGTCGTTAAGATAAGGAATGAGTTTTTACAACCACAAAATCCTAATTGAACATTAATTCTGACCAATAGGATACAACACAATTATACGAAATCCCACTTGTCTTAGCAACATCTTATATGACATGAATCTACATCATGATGTTATATGAATACTGTGTAAATTTTTGCTAATAATAATATTTTTTCGTGACTAGGGAAATCCCTCTATAGTCTTGGAGAGTATGAAATGTCCATTACGCACATAATTTTGACCTAAATATGTAAAGGTTAATGTCTAGAGACCATTAAGATCTACTACTATAATTTTTAATCAATATATATTTTCAAAATAAGAAACTGTTGATCCTATTTGTCGCTAACCCATTCCTTTCAATAAGTAATGGATCTTAATTGTTGATAAGAATATTTTTTAATACTAACAAATGTGTATTATGAAGAAAAGATGCATAGGTATAATCCTCGCAGTCTTTAAGTTGAGCAACGAGTTTTTACAACAACAAAAACATAACTGAATTTTAAATCCATCTGAAAGGATACAATGGTATTATACAAAATCTTTCTTTCCTCAACAACATTTAAGATGACATGTCTCTACACCATGGTTCATTTTAAGAAGAACCCTCTGAAAAATAACTTTATAATTTGTGGTGAATCTCAAAAATTGACTTTCATATCATTGATCCTAGTTGTCGCTAACCCATTCCTTTCAATAAGTAATGGATCTTAATTGTTGATAAGAATATTTTTTTATACTAACAGATGTGTATTATGAAGAAAAGATGCATAGGTATAATCCTCGCAGTCTTTAAGTTGAGCAACGAGTTTTTACAACAACAAAAACATAACTGAATTTTAAATCCATCTGAAAGGATACAATGGTATTATACAAAATCTTTCTTTCCTCAACAACATTTAAGATGACATGTCTCTACACCATGGTTCATTTTAAGAAGAACCCTCTGAAAAATAACTTTATAATTTGTGGTGAATCTCAAAAATTGACTTTCATATCATTAGTGAATTTCTAAAAAAATGTTTCATGAAAAAGTCAATTTTGCAAAGAGAAATTTCCTTGGTTTCTCAAAGTAGGTCGGGAAGGTTAGTTCGGAGGGTTGGGTGGGAAGGTTGGTCAATGGGGGTTAGATAGGTTGGTTGGATAGCTAAGGGTTAGACGGATGGGCTAGAAAATTTTGGGTTTAGATGGATAAGGGTTGGATGGGTGAGTTCGGAGGTTGAAGGATTGGGTAGCTAAGGGTTGGATCAGTGGGTTAGAAGGTTGAGGGGTTTGACGGCTTATGGCTTAGAAGTTTGATTGGTCAGGTGGGTTGGTCATCTGTCAAACATGGGTTGGGTGGCCTCCATGGCTAGCTAATAGTTTTCTACCACATGTCCTTTGAACAATTTAAACCCCTATAAATACCCCTAAAAGGCTCATTTATTCACTTTTATATGAAGATTTCTAGTTCTCTTAGCTCTCCAATCTTCAAAGTTATCCCAAATTTCAACAATGGCAAGCACCACATCTAATCCTACACCCAAATTCCAATACAAAAACATCATGTTCCCACAAATTGTAGCACTATTGAAAGTAAAAGACAAACGAAAGGAATGGCTCAAAAAATCAGAATTTACCAGGCTTGTGGACATACCCAAATTCGATACTGATACTTTAGTCCTTCATTACCTTCTCGCCTCTTACAATGAGAATGATGTAAAATTTTCTGTTATCCTCATGCATCTGAGATGTTTTAAAATTTATTTCACACTTGAGCCAGTAGATCTACATCGGTTAACTGGGTTACCATTTGAAAATAAGCCTCCCATTACTACAAAGGCTATCCTTACAGATGAAGACAATTTTTTTTTGGAATCTCATTACAATGTGCAGGTTGATGGTAAGTTTATTATTTCGAAATAATTTTTCTCTTAACATTAGTCAACCGCTCAAGCCTCTAAATTTTTTTGTCTGTTATTGAAAATCCTCTTAATCATTCATCAAGAGGCCTTCTTCTACAAGCTATTACAAACCAATTTTATCTCGCAGTTGCATCACTTTTTCAGGTCATATTTGTGTTACAGGGAATATTTTCAGACATTCTATATTGGACAATTCAATATTTATTACAGACACTAGTAGGTCAGAAATTCGATTGATGAACATATTTGTCCAACTAAATAAAAATAGTTATCTCCCATGCCCGCAATGCCAATCAATCTGATAAATCCAAGACTATATTTTATTGTTGCAATTATATTCTTTCTTTCTATCATGAAGTGTTTTATGAATTTCAACAAAATAAAATTCCAACTGCAAATAATGATGGAATGATTGGTTTCAGTCTTGAACAAAAATAGGTAACAATTACTTTTCTAGTTTTCTTGTTATAACGATTTCAAATTTAATATTTCTCAATAAAATAATAATTGTAACATTTTCTTTTGTAGAGAAGAATAATAGCTGCAACAAATCATATGGAGGAAATTTATCAAGGTAAAGCCCATCCAGAGGTATCTGCTAATTCTGACATGGATTCAGTAGAATCAACACCAGTAAGAGCTCCTCATCAAAAGTGACCTAGGGGGTCGGTATGTGCATCATGTCTACCATCAAATTTAACTACAAGTATGAAGTTTTATTTTTATATAATTAACTAATTCAAATAACTGATATAGATTATGTAGGTAGTATTGTATTTTAATATTTCTACTATTCTTTTATATATTTATTGTATTCAGAAACTACTGAAATTGGTGATGAAGACCAAACTCATTTTTAAGGTCAAGATCAAAATTTCAAGTTTGCATCTCCGAACATGCAAGGTAAATTGTAATATTTAATATTTAGCATGTTTTTTTTTTGTTATAATTTTTTAGGATTTACAAGGCCTAACCATATAATGATAATTTTCTAACAATTTGTTATTTGCATCTTGTAGGTAATATGGCTTCTGAGCACATTCTACTTGTAAGGAGGCCACCAATACCACCAACATGTATAGTACAAAAAGAAGAAGATATTCATGAAAGAATATAAGGTTTCTTGTAGAATCAGCTAAAACAGTTCATCATGCAGCCACAAAATTTCTTGGACTCTCACTAGGTGGTATTTTAAGTGTAACAGAATTACATCTTTTCAACAACATTGCATTTTATGAGGATTATTTGGGCTTTAATATTGGCGATGATGACAAGGGTAACTATTTTGATACCCATGAAATGATTCAATCTACGTCGCCTCAACCATAACCAAAAAAAATGTGCATGAAGTACATGATAATGAATCTCCACCTCCTCCAAGAAACGCTCCACAAAATAATGATGAAAAGACACATTTTATGTTAGAAAATATGATATCAGATAGTATGCGGGCAACAATTCAAGAGGTTGTAGTTTTTGATGTGGATTTGGTGCAGTCTTGGGAGAGGAGAGCTAAAATTTTGATTAAATAAATAAATATAAGATATCATAATCCCACTCAAAGACATTCATTGTTCACTACCGTAGAGAGCCAACGCATAAGGCATGACATTTTGCTAAAAAAAACTCAGTCAGGGACAATTTCATATACTAATAAGTATGATGATGAAATTATAGACATAATGTTAAACAGGTTGGAGAATTTTAATGCTGAAGCATAGGCTTACTACAATAAATGGGCTAAAGACAAGACAAATGTTTTAATACAAAATGAAAAAAAATAAAAATTTGTGGTGAGTTGGCTTTAAGTTTTACATGTAAAATCTAAATATTATAAGCACTGCAATATATTTTTTAAACTGATGTAATAGACTAAAAATTTAATATTTCTATTTTGCAGGGAAAATATGAAAATTTAAAGAAAGAAGCAGCTGTATTTAAAGCAGATTTGAAGAATTCTCGCAAAATCTTGAATTCATTTGTACATTTGAAAGAAAAAATCATAGTAATAAATAAACAAAATAATACATTGAGAAGGATAATTAAGGACCATAAGATGGATTCATAAGTCTTACCAAAGGAAAAGATAGATGTAGATGCAACACTTTTGTCAGCATGAGATGTAGTGAGGGAGGATCAGAATATTCTTTAAAATATCAATACCACAACATGAGATTTGCAGGCATCAGGAGTTATAACAGATATCTCTGTACAAGCACAAAATATTCCTCCACCTCTTACGTAAGAAAAATATCAAGCTTCTTCTGCAACATAAAAAATTCAATATGTTAGTTAAGTTCACCATGTGATAAGTGTTTTGTCACAATTCCGACACTGGCGTAGGAATTAAAAGATAGTGGTCAATCCTTTTTTGTTTATATTCTGTGTGGCAGATGTAAGGACAACTATGATTCAGAATCATAGGAAAAAAAGAAGATAACCTTGTAATGTGTCCTTATATGATAGAACTTGTCCAGAAGATTTGAAATCTATTGAAAACTCCCTTTTTGGAATTTTATTAGCCAAAAATGCTTTATGAATTTATAATTTTCTTCATAAGTTTATCTTCCACCTAAGAGAATGATTTCAAGAGTACTTTGGAAATTGGAATTGTAACTATATATTGTGATTTGATTTCTACATAATACAAATGATGTTTCTCTTTCTTTGTTTACGTAAATGTTACTTAACTTTACTTGATTTTGTTTGTTTAAAATATTTACATTTATGATTTCTTGCAGATGTAAAATAAATCAATTAACAAATATAAAATACAAATATTTTCTTATTTTAGTCTGAAAACCAAATATAAAAAGCAAATGTGATAATTGAAAATGATAGTGACATTGTTCCAATGAAAATGGATCAAATAAAGACAAATATAATATTTCATTTATTGAAAGTTGTAATCTCTGTATGAAATACATCTATAGTTATAATTTATTACATCAAATTATTGTAATGAAATCTATGTGAATTGGAACATTCATAGATCAACACTTTCATTTGTGTCTTCGAAATCAATTGGAACATGATCTGTGGATGTGTCTCAATCCCCAAGGTTAGGCAGAATATTACTAACTCTTGTTCTTTTTACTAGTGAATTCCTTAATGTGAGTGCTCTATCATAAGGAAAATACTCCACTAAGTAACATGATACATACAACCTCAAACAACTTTCTAGATTCCTATCCAATCTGTTTCAAAATTGTGAATTTAAATAGGATAGTGCACTAAAAACCCTCTCATCTTCCACAGAACCCAGAATCATTGTTTGACAGATTTCATACAGCTTAATATGTTTTCTCAAATCTTCACTTAGAATACTATTATAAAAAATATCCTTCCAAATCCTTTTGATGGTACCATAATCCTGTGGGTTTTATAGAAGGTGAACTTGTTGTATCATAATATTTACAAAATCCATTGAATAGGAACTAAGTATTTTTCTTTGTGAAATACCTTTTATAGAAACCTTGTTTATCTCTTCAATATTATAGAAATGATTAGTTAGATCACTCATTTTTTTGATAAATAAAATACTGATAGATGTATAAGGTTTAACACCAGATAAATTCCAAAACTGTAGATTTACAAGTCCCATTGATTCATTTATTTTATCATTTTTTAATCTTTCCCAGATCTCTTTAGCTAACGATTCAGAGATCTTTCTCAACTTATTCCTAGTTTCCATTAATATTGCATCATATAAAAATTTTGTCACTCTTACTTCTTCTATTTCTGAGACATCCATATCAACTCTTTTTTGGAACGTATGAAGTGAAATCTCTTTTCCATGTGTTGTTATACACATATGATCATGTATATTGTATTTTAAGAAGCACCTGAGATTTTTCAAATTTGTCAATACACTCCAGTTTTCAAAATCAGAACCCTGAAAACTCCCATAAAAAATATATAAAATTTCTAGACTCCAGCACAAATGTCTTCTGAGTCTTATGAAGTCTGTTATGTAGAAAGAACAATCTTGTGCATGCTTTGTTAAGATATTAAGCTCCCTCAACATGTGAAAAATAATGAAGAGTGTGAGTAAAGTTTCTATGTCTATTAGACAACACAATAGATCTTTAGCTTTATCTACATCCCTGTGGTATTTATACATAAATCATGTCAATAAAGGATATTCATCAAATATTCTATAGGTAGGTTCATACATAGATATCCATATAGTATCTACATTTTTGAGAATATTTTTTCCCTCTATTAGTCTAATTTCAAATTTCTAAAATTCTAAAAATGTCTTTGGACTACTAGAATAATAAGCATGTAAATCACATATCAATTCCTCCACTCTTGATATATTTTAAAAATATGCTCACAATTTTTTAAGATAAGTCCATTCTGTGAGCCATGCAATGGAAAACAACCATATACAGAGAAACAATTGTTTGAAGTATAATATAGAGACCATTTCTGGATCACTGCATTATAGCTGCACCATCGGTTCTGACATAATTTTTTTTTTTTGCAATGGAAATGTCATCCATTCTCACGACATCCTTCAGATTTGAGACCACATATTTATAAATATTTTCAAAATTGCAATTTTCAATCATTTTATGAATTTCTAAGAGGTGTGGATTTCTTATTTCATTAGAAAATGTGTAAACATGAATACAAATCCATGAAGTATTATCCATTGCAGTAACCTCATCTATTGAAAGGGAAATATACTTTGAACACAGTTTTAGATCCTCCTTTTCTACCTTAGATATACATTTTGCAATCCCTTAACCACTAGTATCTGACCAATGAGATTTAGGAACATTCTGTCAACCAATAACTTGATACAACATTTTATTTTCTCTTAAATCTGACATCGGTCTTCCCCTTTTCATTATATGAAATACGGTAGAAAACTGAATACTTTTTTCTTGCATTTATACCTCCATAGCTTTACTCAATCTAGCTACGATGGTCCCACCTTTTTCATTTAAATATTTGATACATTTTTGTTCATATTCATACTCTTTTACGTATTTGACATGTAGACAATCTTTTACATTTTTCCATTTATGTGTTCTGACTATGTTGCCATTCTTTAGCTTTTGGGAAATGTATATTTTCCCACATTACTTTTCAATTGTGTCCAATTTGAGTTTCATCGTGTGCTCCTTCCTCTGTTTCCAACCACATATTTTGCAATGACATTTTGTTGGAGAAACATTACAATTTTCAGTGTACACAGGTTCAATAAAAGGATATTTTGCAGCCCATTCGAATTGGAATTTTCTTCCAATTTTCTAGTTTTTCCTCTTTCTTTTGACATATTTTATTTTATTTCTTGGGATTTAAATTCTACATCTGATATGTCAACAGGAATATTTTGATTCTGATGTCTCCTTTTCTTTGAAATAGAAATCAGAGTAGAAGCTTCCTCTACAAGTGTACTTTGAGAATTTGATGAATTTTCATTTACTTCTAACTCATCAAGGGACATAATGTTTTCCTCAACATATAATGGATCATCAATATCTTTAAATTGATTATTCTAGGACAGTATTTCTGAAATGTCTACAAATAATTCTATAAAATTGTTACTTATTTAGTATTAATTTTATCTATAGTTAATTTTTTACAGAGTAGAAAGAGTTCCAAGAAGAGTATGATAAACATAATTATTAAATTATGTAAGATTAAATAACTAGTAAATAGTAAGTGCCACATACTAATATTTTTAGCTGATGTAGAAATGGACTTCATTTTTTTTAATTTTCCAAAATAGCCAAGCAAAGTATTTGCACCCTTTTTTGAACTATCTGAATTTGTAATCTTCTTGCCCTGATTTCTAGTATCCATGACTTCTTACTTCTTAGGCCCTTAGGGTTGGACAATCAAGGGTTGGATGACTGAGTCACTGAATGTTTTGACAGATCATAATAAAGGGGTTGCACATCTAAGTTATTGGATGGCTTAAGCCTTATGGGTTGGATGGATTAGGGTTAGACGACTAAGGGGTTAGATGGCATAGGGTTGGATGGCTTGAGGTTGGACAGCTTGGGGTTAGATGGATAACTGTTGGATGGCTAATGGGTTGGATAGCTAGGTGCTAACCATTAGATGGTAAAGGTTGGACGACTAGGTGTTGGATGGTTAAGGGTTGAATGGCTAGGTGTTGGATAGATCAATGTTGGGAAGATCAGAGTTGGATGGCTAAGAGGTTGGATGACTCATATTTCAGAGTTAGATGGGTTAGGGTTGGAATTCAGGGTTGGATGGCTCAGAGTTGGACGACTGTGGATTTTGAATTTTCTTATGTTTAATTCAGTGAATATGTGCATGATATGATTCAAAATTATGGTGAATTACATTCATAAGCTCTTATATATGTGTAAAATATAGGTGAAATGAATAGTATAAGGAACATGTTGGTCAATTTTTTTTGTGAATAAGTCAACCACGAACCACATAATATTCACCAATTCAAATTTCTATAATCCTCGATTTTCATGAGTTTACAAAAATTCACCACTAAATTTTTCCTTGGTCATGACGAAAGAAATAACAGTAGGAGTGAATAAAGAAGGTTAAGAACATACAAGGATGATGAAGATTTAGTTGAATACATAACTATACAAACAAATTACATGATCTATTTTCTCCACTTTCGGAGTATGATGTAGGGGCATTGTCAAAAGAACTTCAAAAGTGTAAATATATCTTTATGAATGGTTGTGCAAGGTCAAAGTAAGTGTGTTAGACTGTGTTAAGGTCATGAGAAGGAATCTTAGGTGGTCAAGTGGTTTAAAATTTCATGTTATAGTTTTTTCTCTCCATTTATAAATTCAAATTTTTAACTTGTAAAAGTGAGGCTACGAATTTTCAAGGAGTGAAAAGGGATTTTTTTTATGTTTTAAAGTGTGTGCGAGTGTTTATAGGCCCTATGTGGAGATAGATTTGTCAATAAATATCTCAAATAATATAATATTCCTACTTTGGGCCATGTGTGATCATCATGGATCTTGAAAAATCAGTTAGGGTTATGGAAAATAGGTAAGGAAGAGATAAAAGGTTGAGTGAGGTAGGCAGTTATCACCATTACTCGAGGTCTGAGGAGAGGAAGAATGAAGAAGCATGCAAATTTTATAAGGAAAAATATAATTTTGATGAAAGTATTCTATTTTTCTTAAAGAAGTTTGTGTGAGTATAAATGTTTATTTTCAAATTCTATATTCACACAAAGAAGGATCATATGTCATGATAACATTGAGATGTTGATTGATCTCCAGGATCATTACACAAGTGTGGTAGCCATTGATCAAGGTATAAATTTTTTATTCACAACAAATGAATTCTTGACAATATTTACATGGTGGTGTATTTGAGTATGTTCTTGCAAGGACTCTTTGATATAGATAATTTTTTCTCTTAATGATGAATTTATTAAATAAAAATATCAATGGAGAATATTTGAGGATGTGATATCTCATGGTATTAGAAAAAAATAGTTTGTTTTATGTTATTTATTCAAAAAAAAAAAGTAAACCTGATCATGATTATTTACCTTGAGTTTGGATCTAAAATAACTCTTTTGATTCCAAGATAAAGATTACTTTAGGGCCCTATTAGGATAAAGAGAGAGATGGTTAGAATCTACTCATGCATAGAGGAAGGAATGATAAATAAAATTGAAGAACTTGACTTTTGAGAGTATACCCTACTGTTGATAGTGCTTCATAGTTGGTTGAAGAAGCAAATTTAAATATTTTTAGGTAAGATAGGCATCCACTGGTAAGATCCCCATGAAGGTGATGTAGATACTAATCTCTTTAGATTACCCAATAAGAAGTGAACTACTTTAGTTATTTTTTTCACCACAACTAGAATCATGTCACATTTTTTCTAGACAATGACGGTCACTTTCACAAAATCCATGTTAATTACTTGTCATTTGTAATGCAGAATGTTATGAGGGTACAATAGACTAGCATGATGCTTGTTCTCTACCTTAACATGTTGCAATAAAGATAATGTATGATATAATTTGTCATGTCTTTCTTCATTACTTTTCAGAAGTATTGTTGTTTTACATCATCCAACAATTTCTTCACTCCAAGATGCTAGAATAAGGAGCATCATGAAATTCCTTCATGAATTTCATTCTAAGGTCATTACCCAAAGGTACATAAACTTTGTTTTGATATCTAAAGACTCCATCATTATCAAACTTAAAGCCTTTGTATCTCATATCATTAGGATTTTCTACTAATGACATTTTCACATGTTGATAATACATATCATTTTTCATTTGTTTATTTACTTTTGTGTTCTGAGGGTTACAATAGTGGAAACATACTTCCTACAACTTAGTGCATAAACCACTTGGTTATCTTTTTATTTAATATAGATAAATTAAAAATCATATTGAGACAAAAAATCTAGCCACTTATGTTGTCTTGTATTAAAATTAGGAACTATCAGTACTAGATAAAAAATTGCAATCAAGGAAGGTATGGATAATTGGATCTATTGAAGTAGTTATCATGGAAGATACTTTCCTGAATAGGTAATACCTCCAAAGTAAAATATGTAAAGCATAAACTATAGCAACAAGTTCTAAGCCATGGGGAAAATAGAGTAACTAGATCATGCACCTTCAGCTTTCCATTCGTCATAATCTAATTACATGCCATTGTTATTCAAAAATTATTCCACTACAAGCATCTCACCACCATCCGATTACCATGGTGAAGCTTCAATTGAGATCCAGAACCTCAGAGAAATAGTGTTTTTGTAAGTTTTTATCGTCAATAGGAAGTGAATTCATTTTCAGCACTTTTCAGTACATACAAATTTCATTTCCTTTTTCTACAAAGATGGATATAGGTCCATCCACTCTAGTGGAAATCTTTCAAATGAATTTTCTGAAAACTACATGATTTCAATGGAAGAAGAAATGCCATTCTTAGCATGGTCCACTCAATAATGGATTTTACATGTTACGATGAGTCAACTAAAACCCATCTTTGTTTATGATGTTCTTGTTATCTATTTTTACCCCCAGGTAAAATAGACAGCTTGGGAGGAGAGGTTTGAGCACTAGAAAGGGGCTTCATGAAGAAATCTAGAATGATACAAGTGAGTTTTCAAGTTTATGGAACATTGTAAGTGGTTTTGGGAAGTTTTAGAGGTTTTGGAACCAATTCATTCACAAGTGGGATTTTGGGCCTAAAGGATCATGCACCGTGAAAGAGGACTTGAGATTCAAAGAAATATTTTGATGGACATGTGAGGAATTGTAAATCCAATAAGATTATGGAAATAATTTTCCATGCCCTACATGCTGGATAAGATAGGACGTCTTTAAACATCATACAATTTCTGAGGTAACTCATTATTTTGGTGCACAACTAGAAATACCAAGAAATAAGGGGAAATTTGGAGGTGTTAAAGTCAAAATTGGTTCTTAATACCACCACCATTGGATTTAGAAAGTTTTTTAGGTGGAATCATATAAACGTTCACCTCAAAACTCATCTAGGAGCTAAAGATATCACCTTCAAAAGTTGGCCTCTGGGGTTGGATGGCTAGGGGGTTAGACTGGTTGTCTAACCAAGGTGATTGGACAACCAGGTGGATTTATGGCCTGGGGTTAGATGAATCACCAAAATCTCAACTATCTGGATGTACAAATAGAAGGGATAGATGGTCGTCCAACCATGGTTGGACGACGTACGATGCACAAGGAATGTAACTCAATTGGATGGGTCGTGAGGTTGGATGGGTAGTTCACTCACATATTTATATGAATGAAGGATAGATAACCATCTAACCCAAGAATTTGGATGACTCAAGGCACATGTTTATGATTTTTGAGGCTAGGTGGCTCACTAACACAGTTGTACGAGCCAAAGGTTGGATAAATGTCGAACCCAAAATGGCTGGACAACTGGGGGGTTGGACAAATATTTTTCATGGTCAGACGTTTTTCTAGATGTACAGATTTGGGTTGGAAAACCTTCTAACAAACATGGTTGAATGGCTCGTAGGTCATAGGTGTGAGTAGAACATTAATGGTGGTAGCTAACTTAGATGAACTATCTGTCAGGGATTTTATGTAGGTTAGGTGGGACAAATTTTCTAAATAATGTATTCTATCCCTTCATTTTAAGGAGAGACTTTTTGGGATATGGGGAAACTCTTACAAAAATTTTCCTCAACTCCAATGAATTGTAGGCCTTATCTTGCACTTGAAAAGTGTATTTGTGCTTCTATTCAACAATGTAATGGTCTGTGCATGTTAGAGAGCAATAAAAATCATGTTTTGTGGTGTTTCTTCAACTCTTTCTTATTTTTATTACATTCCATTTCCTCTCCATTATTATTGTTTTATTTTGTGCATGCTTCTTTTGTTTGTAGGGTTATGATGTTGTGTTTCATCGAGATCTGGTGGTGAATGGAGTTTGGGACTGTGTCACAACTACATGGCCTCTTCCAACTAATTTTTCCTCTTCTATTATCCCTCAAGTAGAGTATCTCACCCCAATTTTTTTGGTTCTATCACCATCCTCTTAGTGTAGGATTTACCTTTTCATGCACTCTCTCTCTCTCCTTGTCTCCTTGGAATTGTTAGGATATGTTTAGATAGGTTTCCTTTTTATGTTAGGAGTATTTTTTAGCATTAGGATTAGGTAGAGGAGGTCAGCCTTCTCCCAAAGACCATCTCAATTTCGCAAGTCTCATAGCTTGAGATATGGTCCCATGTTAGAAAATTACACCGATTACCCCACACATGTGATAGAAATTCAAGGGGTGTTGTAATTTTTTGATAAAAATATCATTGCATTGTACAAGATGGAACTAGAGTAAAATATCTACAAAAGGTTTGGACTAGAGATGATATTTTTTTCAGCTGTAAAGACACATTTTGTATCACAATATGTACAAAGGGATACCCTTCAGAAAATTTAATGGTGGGGAGGAAAAGGAGTGGAGAAAACTATTTCAAAGATGTGTGGCTGATGACTGATTTGTACAAAAACTTATCACTGATATTGTCTTAGGGTTTGAGTGTTATAGAGGGCATCAAAAAATTGGATCAAGAAAAAAATATATAATTATTTATTATTTTAAAATGTTTTTGTAATGATATTACTAAACATTACAAAGAAGATACATTCATATGTTCACTCTTTATTTTATAAGTTGAAATTACACATTTATAAGTTAGAAGTATTTATATCTTCAATGTGTTTAAGTTGAGATTAAAAAGTAATAATTTTTTTGTGTGACTTACCAAAATAAAATATTATCAAAAAAATATTTTGACACGTTTTTTGATGAAATTTGGAAGACTAAATTAATTCTGAGTTATTTTTATAGATTCAATTGGGAAGCCTTAAAAATTACTAGTTTTCAGAGTTGCAGGGTTTTTGTTTGGAATTGATTGTATTAGCAACAAAATACCTTGTAATAGGGTTCCCGATTTAGAGCTTGAAATATTAAATAATTTGAACGATCATTTAATGTTGAATTGATAAGAATTGCATAAGAATATTTTGACATTCCCTTATGGTCTACATTTATGGATTCAAATATGGTGAAGTACAAGTTCATTAAAATATTTTGTTGGCTACAAGATACCTAGTTTAGGTTTGTTTGGGGATGTGAAAAATGTAAGATGAAAATAAGTATTAGTGAGCAAATACTAGATATTTTTGGTAATTTATATGGTGAAAACAATATAATTTTTATCAATGACACGAGATTCATGTCATACAAATTCAAAGAGTAAATTACTCTCAAATTCCCAACATGTTGGAGTTTTGATGGAAAATATACGACTGATTCATTAATTTACACTCAATTATGTACATAGGTGAAATGTGCAGGACAACACAAGAACATGCGTAAATCATTGAAAACATTAAAGCACACTATTGGCCCTTGAATTATATTTTTCTTTAAAATCCAAAATTGTAATGTGCATTAATATGGACTAAAATAAATTATTGAATTTTTTTAAAGATTCGCAGTGCGTAATAATTTTTTTTATTCAATTTTTTTCAACAAAAATATTACTTTGAGTACAATGTGAAAAAAGAAATGTAAATTTTATTTTTGTAAAAATTCACCACCCACAACCATTTGATTATGTTTTATTCATTTCTAGATAAGAACATATCCAACATGAAACTCATAATATTCAATATAAATGGTGTTTAAGGACACACCATTCACAAGGATAATTCATCACATGAGATGTTAACAAACTTAGTGTCATCAACCCCAAAAATAAAGATTATTTTTTAATACCTAATGTCAAATATTTCTTACAATGTTGCAAAAAATTTCATAATAGTGTTGTGGACTTCAATAAGAAAGTAAAGTGTTAATGACATGATGCCTTCATTCCTTTGATACATTTGCTTATAGGTTGGAAGATTTGAGTTTATATTTACACAAGAAGATTACATCATGTCCAAATGTACCGATTATTGAGGTTTCAGGAATCCCAACATATTTATAAATAGTATTAGCACCATTTGGATAAAGTTTAATGTATATTTGTAAACAATACAGTTCTTATAGATGACTTTGTAGATAAATACATGTTCACTGATGTGGGTGACTACGTAATTGCTAAAAAATTTAACATATGATCTAAATCGTCAGAATACTACTTGATAAATGAGTTGTGGCCTAAGTTGTAACTATTGAAGGATGTGGAAGACGTATGTGATGTTATTAAATAAAAAACCTAATTTTAATAATGTTATTTGTCCTTAAATGTATTTGATAACACCTTTCTAAAATGCCTTTTTTAGTTTGGAAGTCTGTCTTTGGGAATTGTTTCACACTAAACTATGTTACTAAACTATGAAAGTACAATTTTATAACCATGTTGTGATAATAGATTAAAATTTTCATGCATAATTTGGGAGTCTTTCTATAGAAATATTCTTTTGTATAATGTTTGTCATTATCTTTAGTAATGTTATAATACGATAAAGGATTTAAACATTTTTCTATCAATAAATATGTTAATTATATAAAAAATGTTAAATAATATTTTTCATTATTGTGAATTCTATTTTGATTAATGTTAATTTACCTGGATAAGCTATATTGGCATTATCTAACGATTGCTAGGTTTATAATTTTAAAATATTTTACTTTAATTCTTTAAAGCCATATAATCCTCTTAACTTCATAATTTCCATTGCAAAAATTATTCACATCGGTTTATGTAAAAAAAGCTTAGCTAACAAAAACATCGTGGCAATGATTAGAATCCCCATCACTCTCTTCAGAATATGAAACATTATATATTAACACCTGCTAAGATATTTTGTTTATATAAAATAAATTTAACGGTAGTCAATAATTTGGGAGCCCATCTTCGGGAATAATGTTACAATATTCAAAAAATTATTTAAATTTTTTACTATATTTTTACTTTTAGTAAAGGAATTTTAATTTATTTCATATTTATATTTAAATATAAAAAAAATATCTAGGATGGT
This sequence comes from Taxus chinensis, assembly GCA_019776745.2. NCBI lineage: Eukaryota > Viridiplantae > Streptophyta > Pinopsida > Cupressales > Taxaceae > Taxus > Taxus chinensis. The sequence goes on along the minus strand of CM034148.1, from coordinate 313,069,664 downwards.
TTTACAATTAATTTTAATTAATTTCATATCCATATTTAAACAAGGGTGTTTCATGTCATAGGAAACCTAGGCATTTTCCTAGAGCACATAATGAGAAGGGGCACCAAAAAAGAGTTCCGCTCAAGTCGGATTTCTCATGTAACCTATTTCAGGTCAAGCATAAATAACAAGCAATAAAGATCTCATATATATACAGAAAGGAAATTCATTAGGCTTAATTATATCTGAACAAAAAATGTTGCAAAACTATGAGTCAGAGACCAGTAAAGTTCTTAGTCACTCATCACTTGAACAAGATAGGAACTACAATTACTACCTTAAAAAACTATAAAGGATTTATTACAAGATCTTGTTAGGTAATCTACTCTTATGTATTTGATATTTTTCCTTATTTAAATAAAATGTTCAAATATTGAATTCTATAGATCTGTAAACAATAAAACAAACTTATTTAGGTGACACAAAAGTATGCGAGTGAGAATTAATGGAAGAGAAAGATAGGATATAATTTCTTATTGCTACAAAAAAATCAAAATGTCATGGCCAATAATAATCTTTAGAATTTCCTATAGAATTTCATGGAATTATGGAGGTCCATTAAATTTACATTATTGGAATAATTCTCACAAAGAAACATCTAAAACATAAACAAATTTAAAGGAGATGGCTTGATCACATATGGATATTTTTGTATACATGAGATGAGTTCAGATTCTTGAAGGGAGAGCCAAAATTTGTGGAGGGTTACCTACTAGATTTTAGGAGATGAGTTCATATTTTTATTAAAAATTCAATACAATTTGGAAACAACAAATAGGCCTCTGATATGACCACTTATCACCATTGAGTATCAACAGACCTTCTCTGATAAGCTCTTTGAATGGAGGATTACATTTTTTATTTCCATAGTTCTTAACCTTATCAACTAACATTTCCTTACACATTCTTGATCTTCAACCTACTAGAACTAGTATTGACCTCATCCATGGTAAATATGTTTGTGGACTAGGTGGAAGGTAGGAGGCCATATAATGCAAGTACTACCTCAGGGGATCAAAAACCTTAATTTGTCTATATATTTAAATATTAAAATATATATGGAATGGTTTTATAATTAATTTGATATCTATATTTAAATATGAAAATATATCTAGAATGGTTTTATAGTTAATTACATTCTCCTAGTCTGGATCGTTTCTTGTATGTGTGAGAATCAGCATGTAACTCCTAGATGCATGTGACCTTCCATGGTCATGACAAGACATCAAAGATTAAATGGATGGGATGGTAGTAGGATGGGTAAATAGAATGTGGATGGAATGGGTGGAAGCGATGATAATAAATGAAGGCAGCCTAATGTTCTCAACTGTAAAAATAGGTATTTGTTTGTTAAGGGAAATAAACACCTATCTCAATTTCTCAGGTGTAATAATAGGAACAAGTATGATATTCATATGCAATTCATAGTCAATATCGATAGAACCTAATAAGACCCTACTTGGTTGTGGAACACGGGGGAATTTTCCTTCATAATCTATGGATTCCTCTCTAAATAGGGTCATGAATATATGACGAACAATGGAATAAGGAAAATTCTAATACCTACTAGGATGGTTTTCTTAGAACTCCTTGGGATTGTCTACCTCTTCGTTCAATGAAATCAGATGTATGATGATGGTAGGTGGGACTTGGGTAGTCTGAAAGATAAGTTGTCTAAAGAATCGGTCAATATTAATTAATCATGTATCAACATTTGGTTGTGGCACAATTGGATTAAAAATGTGTTGTCTTGGTTTACGTGGACCATGAATGGTCATGTGGGCACTAACCAAGGAATTATGGAACTAAAAAAAAACACGCAAGTAACTAAAGGGGTCTTAAGTTAGGAACGGGTAACCTAGGCCGCTACAGAAATGTAGGGGTTGTTCATTCACAATATAATTAAATCTAGATTCCTATTTTAAATAAAAAATGCAAACAGATATAAATTAAAAAAAAAGTTGATTACTCTCCTTTCAATTTAATTATGGGTGTAAATAATTAATTTAAACAAATGTAAAATAAAGTAATCTACTTGTTTTCGTTATTTTTAATTAATATTTTGAATACAAAAAAATAAACAAAGATAAAATACTTCTAAACTATGTTTTATTTTATTTTATGGTTTATTGGAATTAAATAAATAAAGCTACAGAAAAAGGGAAATTACTTCTAATTAAATAAAACTACTTTTATGCTAAAATAAAATAAAACAAATAGGGAATAGTTATATGTGGATATTCCTCTATTACAGATTAATGAATCCTGATCTAATTTAAAAAGAGATTTTTTTCAATTTGTAACTATGGATTTATAATTTCTTCTAATGCCTCACCTTAGAGTCATGGGAAGAAATGAAGCTTCTCATTAGATATTTCATTCCTTGAAACTTCCCCAGTAAAAACACTAAAATTCCACATAATATTTTTAATGTGAAGAAATGCAAAAAGATGCACAAACACAGAACCTTCATCAAGATTCTTTCCCTTGCAAATTGACAGGGATAAGTAGGGAGGAAACTCTCACTCCAAGCTTTGTTTATGTGTGTATTTAAATCTAACTTGTGAATTAAAATAAATATGCATGTTCTTTTAACTAAAGAAATGGAGAAGTATGTGCACAATAAATTCCTTCAAGTCCTTTCCCAGAAAAATCCACGGGGATAAGCTGAGAGGGAATTATCAATGGAAGCTACTTAAAGTAAATACTTTATAATTATACCTTCTAAAAAAATATATTGATTTTATAAAGAAATCTAAACTCTAAATTAAACATAAAGATTTAAAGAATTGAATTACACCCCCAACCTAGAAATGTATAACTTGTGACAGTATCTAGAGATGGTCATTATTTTCTTGATCCCCTCAACTTATTTTGTAGTGACGAATCCAAATAGTCAAGGGAGTTGTGCTATTTGGTATGCATAAGAATTTTTGTAGGTGTTAGAGTAGACTATTTTTAGGCTAGCTAGTCTCAAATGCATGCAAGGAGTAACATGGTGAATCTCCGTGTTTCTTGTGTGCTTCTTGGCAATATTTTGGTAGAGTAGAGGTGCAATCTAATTCAATGGACTCTAACCAATGCTTTGGTAAAAATATTGGTTTTTTTATAGAAAGTTAGCAGGGAAATTGTCCATCACACTTGGCAATCAAGAATTTCTAGATCACTCAACGGAGGGGCAGTTAACTTACTAAGAATAGTAATTAAAGAAGGATAATTTCATATGCATCTATCAAGCTCAAAAAAACCGATTTGGTAAAGAAATGTGCAAGAAAATGACTTGGAAGTAAGCAAAATGCATACATAACTCATTATTTAAGTCTTATATTTAAGTGCATAGAATCTCTGGTCTATGTAGACAGGTGGTTATGAAACCTCCTTGGTGGTTGTGTAACTGTTACTGAAGGCATACCAGAAGTTACGTAACCTCTGGGGCGGTTACATAAGCATCATGATGGTTACGAAACTTAAATGAAAACACTAAGGAAAAGAGGGTGAAAACATTTGTGAAAGTATGTAAGGCTAAGAATGAAGCAAAAAAGAGTAAGTCACATGGGAAAGGAAAAAGAAAATAAATAGAACCTTGATTCATCATTTATTTTGGAAATGAATATTACCATCATTAGGAACTTTTACTATTTTGACAATATAACACCATGCAATTTTGGGTGTGTACATATTTCTCCCTGAGAGAATCATTTTAGAATGAAAACGTGTAAAACATGAAGTTTGAGTATGACTCTGCCAAATGGGAAAGTTAGAAATTATACCTTACATGTCCATGTGTTGAAATCACGCTAATCTAAGCTTGTTGCCACCTACAAGAGAAAACAGGAATCAAGTGCAAATATAAAACATAATCAACAAAACATTTTAAAATAAAATGACAACACTACTTATGATATATGCGGGGATAAGAGATATACATGTGTCAGCGCTCCTACCCTACAAAACACACACTCAAAACAATATTAGACAACACACTATATATAAATCAAAATTGTTATTTATAGAAATGATTTACACTTACTCACTTGGTGAATTATAGAGCTCTGGATTACATGTGACCATTTTGCATGAGAGTATAGTTGAAATGATGAGTACTTCAATACTATGGTAGCAAAACCAATGACATGAGCAGTGGGTCATGATCAAGTTATTTATCTGAATTTAGTCACTTTTACACTAAAATGTAGGAATTGATCAAGTCATAGGGGGTACATTTTCATAAATTTTTAGTGTAAATGATCATAAGGGGGCATCATGTAGGATTTGCATTTTTTATTTATTTATTTTGGTCTATTTTTTTTATTTATTTTTTTAGCCTTTAGGGTATGACTTGTATTTCACAGGTGGAATTTTCATGGCAGTTACACAACTATCGATCTTCACAGAGTGGCAATTTTGCAACCGCTGCATAGGTTAAGAAATTACTGCTTAGGCAAGTAACAAATGCACAACCACCACTCTACTAACATCACTGGTTGTGTAATCATCAAGGAAGTTTTCAAAATTTGAGTAAGTATTTATTTTTTTAATTTTAATTGTATTTGTAATGTTTTTGTGAGATTATTATGCATCCACATGAATCTATCTTGATCTTTTCTTACCATTTGTAGGCATAGGGGAAGTATATTATATGGATTAGGGCTCAGGAGTAGGATTGGTTGCCTCATATTTTGGAGAGGTTGACTCAGGAGGAGTGGTACTTACTATAGAGAGCTAGTATTTGGAGGATTTCATACACACGGTTGGTTATACCTGCTATTAACTTATTGTGTGACCTAATAGCTTATTGGGATACAAACCAAAACACTTTTTGGTTTCTTGGGGTTAGAGGTCAGTGGTTTATCACCTTGGAGGATGCCTACCAGATTTTGGGAGTTCCTATCACTAGAAGGAAATTAGTATTGACGAGTTCCAACTCAGAATCCCAATATCATAGTTGGGATAATTATTTGGGGGATACACATACACCTGATACTGGTGTGAAAAAAGGTGTTAAACTACTTTTAGTTTATGTTACACCTATTCCTACTCTATTCAAGGCCATCATTGGTATCTTGAACTCACATTTGATTGGGGATAAGGGTGGGGATAAGTTCTTGTACTGTTGGGTCCCAATAGTAAAGAGTATTGAGTTATATATGGTAGGTCCCACACATGGAGAGTATACATCTTAGGAACCACTTACCATGATTTCTATATGATTTTTAGATTGAGGGGAAAGTCTCTTAGTCACCCTATACTAGTTATGAGTTGGGTCTATGAGAGGATGATCCCCAATTAGTGGGAAATTGAGATAACAGATCCCATGACAGTTAGAGTAGCCTAGTGGGTTGACATAGATCCACTCATGGGCTCATATCATTTGATTTCTACACTCACCATAGTAGATATGATTTCACATCCATACTAGTATATAGTTGGCATATAGGGTGAGGGGATTATTAATTTGACAACATGCAATTCTATAGTTTTGTTAGTTGATTGAACTAGTCAAGTTGATAATCATCTAGTCCTCAAGGTCCCTCAACACTTTGGGTTACCCTATACAAATGAACTCCTAGTATTTCCTTCAGTGTAGAGGGACTTTCAAGATTCAAGATCTTCCAAGATGGGAAATTTAGAGTGGACAGTTGATACTTCAGGGATTCTCATTGGTAGAAAATGGATTGCACATGATCTTGGTGTTGAGGGAGTATTTAGGCTGAGGATGATACTTCAAATTGAGGTAGGACTAACACACAATGGAGAGGAGTTGAATGATACCAATTAGGGATCATAGGAGGAGAGTGAACCAGAGTGGGAGGCCACTTGTAAGGCCTCAAAAGCTTCTAGAGTTAAGGAGGATGTGGAGGAGGAGACGATACACACAAAGGAGGACTTGACTATAGGAGGAAAAGACAAAGAGTTAGTCCATTCACAGTCAATGGAGGAGGATGTGAGAGTAGAGGAGGTTCTTGTACCAGATTCTATGCTAGCACCAGCTATAGATTCAATTTTAATGCCTCGACGTCTGAGTAAGTAAAATCTCTCTTTTTTCGTTTTGAATTTTTTTCTAACTGACCATTGTTTACTTGTACTTTTCATGTACCATGGATGGATAATGAGATCTTATTCAACAGATTCTCCTTAACACATTTTCAATTCCCACGAACATGACACATGAGCATCTATTTGCAGACATGGGACATACAATGATGGCTGGATGCCATAATGACGTGTTCACATTAGCATGGATTGCAAAAGACACCATGACTTAGATGAGGACCGACCTTCCTATATACAAGGTGGTTAAGAGGAGACAATGATGATAGAATACATGCAGTGGAGCTATAACTACTAGTAGATCACCTACCCTTATGCATGGAAATTCTCACAAGAATTCTCATAGATCAGAACACGGAGGCTCTTATGCTACACCTATCAATTCTCATCATAGGATCTGTAATAATATACCTCACCCCATGCCCTCATAGGGATATCAAAGAGGGATAGGATATGGACCTTTATTTCTTTTGGACCATTTTTATGTATACATCAATTTTTTTTGTATTTTTGGCTCATAGATGAGTGTTTTGACCACACTCGCTAAAGTGTGATGGAAATGTACATGAAAAACTGATATTATTATATATACATATATGGAGATATTTTTTTGGTTCAACATTCTTTCTAAGATTTTACTTGGTTATGGTTTATCCCATATGTGTACTCCTAAACAATTATAATTTCTGATGTTTTTTATTGTTTTATGGACATTATGGATGATGATTGCATGTGATAGAAAAAATGATTTTTTATATGATTATGCATATGAAAATGATTTGTAACTTACACACTTTATTTCCCAAGTAATATTTATCATTTCTATGTCATTGGAAAAATGTGTTGAATATGATATGATGAGAAGATGAACCCACTCCATTGTTAACTCCATGGAACTAGTAAGATGCGAGAGATAATCACCAAGATTCAAGAAGGACACGAGATATATGAATTGAGGAATGGTGAATGTGAATGATCAAGAGACAAAACTCTAACAAAGACCCAACTAAAAACTTGCAACTCAACCCTAATAAAGATCAATTTACTAGTTTAGAATTAATTTTTCTTGTAATTTTGTCTAGACTTAGATTCATGGATAGCCTATTGATTGACAAATTCTAGTTTTGAGGAACAATTATTTCTTTGACATACACATCTAGTTCATTTTTATGAAGCATTGTTATTTTTTTATTTATTTATAGCTTGTGATTTATAATTGAGACCCCCTATTGTTATACCAAATTCACCCCTAGGTTAATTTGGATAAATCATCATAAATGGACTTATCCATTCAAATTATGTGACGTGTGGATGGACGTCAAAATTCAGCCCTAGAGATCAGAAGGAAAGAGATCTTAGGTTACCTCAGATGAGTTAATATTCACACATGGAGAGTTGGTGAGCTGCAGTGAAATGAGTTGGGTGGGTTATCTAGTGAGTTGGAATCAAGTTGGATGAGGGCCGAGTTGCGGGGCGAGAAGGTCAAAAGTTTGTTGGGTCACCTAGTTGGATGAAAGATCGATGACCTAGAGGTTAGTCACCTGGGTTGGTTGGCAGTTAGATGGTTGTTTAGGTGATACACTAGGTTGGTTAGCTAGTCGATCAGTCTGATTGGGAGGATATGATAGTTAGGCAATAGGTTTGATGACATAAGGTTAGATGTCATTTCTTGGATGGGTGGAACATTGTATGGAGAATTGGGTTGGTCGGTAAGGTGTGATGAATGGGTGTGTCAACTCGGTTGGATGGTATGGACATGTTGGATGATGTCCAAACCCCTCTGGTTTGACAGCACAAAGTTAAACGGGAACACGGTTGGTGGTTTTGATGTTATACGGCTAGGTTGGACAACATCCAACCCCCTTAGGTTGGATGACCCATGATGTAGATATGGCCAACTGGGTTGGTCAGTGACCATAAGAATATACACACCATAAAGTTAGAAGGTGTCCAACCCTCTGGGTTGGATGGTCAAGGTCAAGTGGTACATAAGGTTGGATGGGTCATGAGGTGTGTCGACCCAATAGTTTTATGGATAGGTTGGATGGAATCAAACCTCCCTTGGGTTAGACGACCCATGATGTAGAGATGACGACCCAGGCTGGTCAGTGACCACAAGAATGTATGGCTCATAGAGTTAGATGGAGTCCAACCCTCCAGGTTGGACAATCAAGGTCAAGTGGTACACAATGTTAGATGCATCATGGGATTGGTCATCCTGATAGTTATACGGTGTGGTTGGCTAGATTACATCATGGATGGCTCATGAGTTGTAGGAAAGGAAAAAGTAGGTGGGTGAATGATAGATCAACAAATAGATTTAATGCAGTATGGTGCACATGCATTTTCTGAAAAAAAAGGTACCCTCAGGAAGAGAAATTGTATGGCTCCCCATATATATTTAATGGAGGTTAGAGAGACATTGCTATATATTGTAAAATTCACCTCATTTTAAAGAGAGAAATTCTGAGAACTGGGGAAACCCTGAGAAAAATTTTTCCTCAACTCTAATGAGCTAAAATCCTTCTCCTGCACCTGACAAGCATATTTATGCCTCTGAGCATCAGTTTAAATGGTTTGTACATGTTTTGGAGCAATAAATTCTTGTATTTTTGGTGTTTTCCATCCCTTTCTCATGTTTTATTGTATCTTTGTGCATCTCCATTTCGTAGTTGTTTTTTTATGCATGCACTTCACATTTGTAGGTTTAATTAGCTATCTTTCCTAGAGTGTAGATGGTGACTAAGGATATGGGTCTATGTCATATTCACCTTACCTGTCCTAGGCTTATTTTCCCTCTTCTTTAATCCTCAGCAGAAAATATCACCCTCTTTTTCTGGTGATATCTATTTCACCAGATTCTTGATAGAATTTAACAAAATAGATAAAGTTTGATAGGTCAAGGAGGAATATATGTTTGTGATGTTGGTTGAAGGTTTTGTGCACATTTCTGATTTCCGATCCAGGATGACCATGAAGAAATTCCTTTTGGCTAGGAGGAACTACTTGTAAATGTGAAACAAGACCACAAGAAGAATATTAAACAATATATGTCAGTGGACTGCCTATCGTATGCTAGATCCAGGAAGTGTGATACTTGCTAGATGGTTGTCAATCTACTTTTTAATACAATTTAATGCGATAAATAACGTAAAAAAATAACATCCTATTGTAGTCAATATGATTCAGGCATCTCATTAAAATATAATAATAAAATATAATCTAACAGGTAGGGTTAAGATAAGATCTAGAGGTTGGGTAGGTGGTTTTGGGATTCTACAGGTCTAAAAGAGGTCTGGTATAGGTTACAAATGGTTCTAGGAAATTCAGGAGTGGGTATTAGCTTGTTTTCTAGAGTTGGGTTATCAGACATAGAGACCGATGCTAGTCTAGATGTAACTAATGATAGTTTAGATATTACTAACAACAATTTAGGGTGGATAAGGGCTGAATAGTTAAATGTTAGAAATAGGGGTGTAGGTTCTCTCTATGTTTTCACAAAGAGATGAGGATGTTTTTGGAGTGGTTTCAGGTAGTGTATCTATCTTGGGTAAGGATTTTGTAAGGTTTTAGGGGTGATAAAGTCATCTTAGTGAAAGTCTGTAAGAAGATACAATAACCAATGTCAGTCTGGTAACTGATGCCGGTGAAAGGGAAACCAATGATGGTGAAGGTGGCTAGATTCGGTAGAGGTTGAATGGTGGAAATTAAGTAAATTTGGTTTTGGATTTTCTTTTTGATTGTAAAGAGAAGGGGAGAAGGATGGTTAGGCTCATAAAATTCCCAGGAAAGCTCAGGAATGTCTAAGAATCAGGTATAGGGGTTAAAGGGGTTGTGGGTTTTTGGATGGGTAGATTGACAGGAAGGTGAGGATGGTGGAATGCAAAGTAGAATGGGATCTAATAAATAGATCTATAGAAACCATGATCTAAGTAAGTATAGAATGATGCAGATCAAAACATACTTACATGTATTTACAGGCCTAATTGGTGGAGGATAATAATGGTTGATCTGTGGAACTGGTAATCAGTGTCATGGCACCGCTTCTTGGAATGTTATAGTAAATACCAATGCTTTAAAATTATTCTTGGTGCTAGCTAGGGTCATCTAGATGCTCTAAATGGCTTTGATTCGTGCTTGCATGAAGATTTCTCTTTTTCCAAAACTTGAAAACACCCACTTCTCAAAATTTCCAACCTCTGGAACAAGGTTTCAAAAGTGAATATATGGTAACCGACGACGGTTTAGGGTTAACCGACGTCGATTTAGTGTTAACTGGCGTCAGTTATAGTGGTAAATCCTAAGTTTGCAAAAATAGCATATCTTGGCTATCTTTTGGCCAGTTCTTCCCATTGGTTTAGGTCAAAAAATTTATTTTTCACTTAGACAAGTGGGTATGTTATTAGAGAAAGAATAGACATCTGATTTTAAGGTTAGACTAAGTCTCAGTTAATTAAGGTAAGTAGAAATTGAATCTTAGTTAAAAGAAACATGTAAATAATAGGTCCATGATGAGGTGTTTAGGTGAGGTGGTTAAGTGAGGATATTAATTAATTTAATTAATCATTGGCACTATGGGATATTTTATTTTTATTTTTGGTAAATAGTTTTTTGAAAGGGACTATACCCTTAAGAACAAAAGAGGCCCTAGAAGCCAGAAAAGGAAAGAGAACCTGAACAGGAAGGATCAAAATCTAGATGGGACAATGAAGTCCAAAGTAGCCAAAGAGCAGCTACCCCCAACAAAACAAAAACAATACAAACACTACAGAAAAGCAGTAAAAAGACAACAAAAAAATAGCAATAATTACAAAGAAGAGTAGCAAAAGCACCCAAAATTACTTCTTGGTGGATTTTTCGATGCTGGATTTGATAATCTACCAAGATTTGAACATACCCAAAGTCATCATGTGGGCAGAGTCAGTAACATCCAATCGATCAATGGTCCTTTTGCTTTCCTTTTCAGTGCCCCAAAGGGTTGCCGGAACCCTGCTGAGATTGTCTCACACTATGGACATGTTGCTCAATGAACTCTTCAATTGCATTAAAAATGGCCATATTATAATCATGACGAGTCTTGGCCTTCCCAAAACGGTAGTCTAAGGAGTTCATCTTCTTGTAAATATCTTCAATTTGGCTATTATTCATAGCCACCTCATCCTCCTTCTTCCTCTTACCTTTTTTTTTTGCCAAGTTTTTGACCTCTTCCTTCAACAACTTCATGTCAGCTTCTAAGGCACTATGGGATATGAATATGTAAGGTATGGTTAATTTAATTAAGTGGGGTTATAAGGGCATTAGAACTTATTTTTGGTGTTTAAATTTTGCCCCTTTTTGTCACGTAGCTTGTATTGGTAAGAAAAATTCACAAAAATAGGAAGTGATTTCCCCATTTGTGGGTGAGAGAGGGGTTTTTGCAAGTGTGGGTGAGAGTGGGGTTTCACCAAGTGTTGGTGAAGTTGATCCCCCTCAAAATAGGAATTGATGAGGTGTTTTACGGAATCGGTGAGTTATTTGATAAATGTGTAGTTTGTGGAAGTTAAGGTAGGTGGGGAAGAGTATGTGTATTTTGGGAAAGAGTGATTGTCAATTCAGGTAATAATTAATGGGCCAGTGTCAAATTGGGTAATGGGTAATGGAAATCGAACACACGCACATGTATAGAATGTAACATGGTACCAATTTTAGGATCTTGCAAACTTTACATCATCTAAGGTCGATAGATTTATCCAAACAAGGGTGAAGTGATTTTGGTATCTAGGGTATAGGATATGATCTGGAAACATAATGTAGGTTAGGTACAGGAATGTCTAGCTATTTTTTGATACACCAAATATTTGGTTGAGACAAATGGAATGATAATAGGCAAGGTATGGTTGTTAGGCTAAAACAACATGGTTAATGGCATCGCAAGGTATTGTAAATAAACAAGAACAATGGTCACACAAAGTAGGTTAGGTCTAGGTAAATAGGTCATGGCACAGATGAGGCCAAGGTATGGTTGTTAGGCTAAAAAAACATGGGTAACGACATCACAAGGTATAGCGAGTACACAAGGTCAATGGTCACACAAAGTAGGTCAAGTCCAGGTAAATAGGTCATAACACGGGTAAGGCTAAGGTATGGTTGTTAGGCTAAAATAACATGGGTAACGACATCACAAGGTATATCAAGTACACAAGGTCAATGGTCAGACAAAGTGCTTTAGGTCCAGGTAAATAGGTCATGGAATGGGTAAGACCAAGGTATAGGTCAAATAACAAATCTGTAAACATAATTAAGGAAATGTAGGGGTAGTTTGGGCTTGTAGGTAGGTTGTAATAAGTGAGGGTAAAGTCAAAGGGTATCTAGAAATAATGAGTTGAGGTCAAAATGGTATAAATGGGGTGAAAATGATAATTGTAGGTGACTGATGCCGAATATAATGTAACTTATGTCAGTTTGGTATGTTCGATGTCGGTCTTGTCGAGTTAGGGCTAAAAAATGGAAAATCCATGCTTTAAAGATTCACTTTAAAAATTTTTAGTTGTGAAAACAACAAAGCGGTAGTGCCTTCGTAGAAAGTGACATGACAAGGAAGAGGGTTGATTTGGTGAGCCTTGTGGTAGGTGATTGGCATTTGATTTGCAGGTCCATGAGATTAGTTTGAGTGATTTCATTAGTTTGGGGTTAAGGAGTTTATTTGGTCATGTTATAGGTGGGAGAGGGGTTGGGTGGCTTAATGGCACAACATCCAGATGTACCACCATGTAGATGATGCCAAGATGAGGTAGGATTCAATCTGATTTTTTCCTTTGATTGAAACTAATGTGTTGAAATCAGTTTGGGTTAAAAGGTTTTTTGGTGGGAATTTTATTTTTAATTTATGGGTAAAATTAATTAAATGAGGGATGGGGAAGGTCCAATGTAGCTTAAATAGGGTTGGTAGTGAAGTTAGGTAAGGTTTGGGTAGGGTAGAGTAGGTTTATAGGTTGTTGTTTTTCATTTTTTGAGAAAAGGGGGATGGGTTTGTGGTTTTGGATGTCATAATAGAGACCGAGGATGGTCAAGGTGTGGCTGATGTTAGTCAACTTTGGCCATTGTCAATCATGGTTTGGGTGATCGACACCAGTAAAGAGAACCAATGACAATCAGGTGACCAACATCAGTTACAATTAAGAGTAGAGAGGTGAAAGAATGACTAGGTGGGAGAGTAAAATAGGCAAGAAAGGGGTAGGTGAAGATTTATGTAGAGGGAAAAGGGTAAAATGTTATTTTGGTGACGTGGGATAGGTGACTAGGTGAAATGATGTTTAGAATGATGAATCATGATTATAAAGGGGTAGTATGCTGATGGGTGAATTAGGTAAATGGGGTAACTAGGATTAATGTGGTTAGGTATGGTTTGGGGGGTTAATAGGTAAGTGAAGGTTATCAGGTTGTAAAAATGTTGTGGTTTTTCAGATGTAGGCTAGGGACTAGCTGCAGATGTGGGATAGAGTACCACCTCTGTTGATAATGATATGACCGAGTGTGACCACAGAGGAGCGGAGGCACATGATAGATGTTGTCTTGTGTGAGATCGGATGCTATAGGCATGTATCTCAAGATCTGAGTTTGATGGTCGCGCTCATCGATAGATGGGACTCACCGACTAATACTTTTCACTTACTGATGGGTGAGATTATTGTAACATTCCCATTTTAAGACTTTAGAAACAAGGGAATTTTTTTTTTTTAGTAATTGTCTCTGTTCTAAATATGTAATTTAGAACACACATTCCAAAAACAACTGATTTTATAACAAATAACCATATGTAACTGTAATGACTTAGTAAACTACCGATCTATTCATTTCATGACTCGGTAAACTACCGATCTATTCATGTTTGACACTAAGTATTGAATACTTTTCTATATACTACATATACCTAGTTCCCTTACCCTATTCTAAGTATTGAGTAATCTGTCTACGGAACCTAATTGAATATTTGTTACCAATATTCATCTGCATCATGATCCTTAGACAAGGTGACATAGGACAATGTAACCAGTAGCTTGCTATACTTTGGAAAAATATTTATAACATATTGTTTGTATTACTTATTCCTTGATGGCATACTCGTCAATCCCAAATACATCCTTCACCCCCACTCTATTGTTATCTAGAATGTCTTTTACTGACTTCCATGAGTCCTCTTGCCCAAGGTTTATCCCAAGTTCTGGTTAACATCGTAGGTTATGATAGGAAGGATCTCACAAAGACTTAGGATAGATTGGCATAGTGGGTCAACCTAAGTCAACCTCGTGTGCCAAGATACCCTGAGTCGTAGAGGGCTACTTCATATCGCAACTATGCTACTACCCAGTTCTGGATAGAAACTAAGTTTAAGTCTAAAAGTGTGTAGACCTAGACGATCAATGTAAGAGGGTGTTGCCACATGTCAACTACAGTGTTGTATCCTCAAGAATATCCTAATCTTCTTGAAGGTATAGCCCTACATTTGGTGTGTGCCAGCATCCTACAGAATAGCCTCATTGAGATATACACACCCTTAGGATATTATTAAAGTTAAATTAATTTGGATTCCTAAAGGCATATTTCAGCATCCCTACCCAGACTCTAATTTAACTCTCCCTAAGTTCTTTTCCAAATTAGGTTCCATTAACCCTTGCAGAACTTCCTTAAATTTAAGTTTGCTTTCGATGTTTGCTAATGTTGGTTGAACAAACAACCACCAAGAATTAAGGACAGTGACCTCTTAAGTTTCATTCAATGTGATTTAACTATTCAAGGAAGTGTAACAACCACCGAGGTTGTAACTTAGTAGACTTTATTAAATGAAGTCTAATGATTGTATTCATATCTCCCTTTTTGCTTACTTTTTTAATAAGAGAGGAAGAGTCTTCCTCTTAAGTTCTAGGGTTTAACAAACCCTTTATGTCCCTTACAATTTCATAGTTTTCATTATAAGTTATCACCCGATACCTTAATAATATGAATTGTTTAGATAAGAACATTGATTATCTGTAAATTATTTAGTTGCTCCACATGTTTAGGGAAAATACTCTAATTCCCTTTTTCCTACTTATCCAAGAACACTCATTGAAACATATAATTAACATGAAGAACATCAACTGAATAGGATTCCATTTCTTTTGTAAAAGTACAAGATAATTTACATAATCCATGCAAGTAAATTCTCATTCTACATTTCCTTTTCAAAACTTATACATTTACAACTTATGCATTTCATACATACTACATAATAGAAGCCTTCATTAAAAAATCAATAACCTTTATTTTTCAATAAAACATAAGAACAGATCAGAATTCTTCTCAAGAATCAACTTAGATCAGCCAATGCATCATATAAGTTTTTTTCTTCTTTTATCACTTACAAAGTTCATCTGCAAAAATTGCTAGCACGGGTCAGTTCAATGAACTGAGCATTATAGTCACTAATCCTTAAAATTAAGTGCATTCCACTAATTGTTCCAATAAAAACAACACTGCTTTAATGAACAACAAGTTATTCATACTCCCTAAGCATAAGTAATATCAATAAAAAGAAGGGCAATACCAAACAGGTTTAACAAAAAGAAGAACATAATATAATCTATAATACATGTCCTATAAATTAAAGTATAATTGATCCCATCAATTAGCTTTACCAAAAAACAAAACATAACATATCATTGTTTCCAATCTACCAAATATAATAGAACTCATATCTTTACTATAAGATACAAAAGTGTTTACAGCATATTCCCTCTTGGATGTTTCATCTAACTTTCAAGTAAAGAAGAAGAGAAAGAAATCCATTTTCCAAAGTACATAATCATCAACAAGGTTGAAATAGGAAAATATCATGAATTAGAATGTTCCTTTAAAGTAACTATACTTTAAAATTTAACAATTTAAGGTATTCATCAAAATAGACCCATTGAAAGAAATCCAAGAAGAAGTGATGGATTAACAGTCAACAACAAGCTACAATTTCTTTGCTAACCTAACTTCAATCTTATCTACTTCATTTCAATCAAATGACAAATATACAAGACTAATAAACACTGAATTTCCTTTTCCATTAAGAATAAAAATTAGGAGGTTCCAACAAACGAACTTAACCCAACTGCACTATAAAAAGAGACCTAACAGAAAATGATCCCAATTTATAATCATTTCTTTACAATTTAATAAAATAGTTTTACTTCCTCTCCTACAAATAGTTTAAGTTCATTCAAGAGTTCCAAGGAAAGAGATCAATGACCATTTCAAAGAAAGAGAATACTAAAAACTTTCTTCCTTTCTATACCTTCCCATTATAATGCATGAATTCTACTTACCATTAGGAACAATGTATCAATGAAACTCATACACGGTCCACGGCCAGTAAATATTCACAGAGTATTTCTTTAAAGGCCTAACATTCTTTCATTGGACCAGAACAACCTCAAGATAAGAAGAAAACATGTTAACATTGTTCTTTCTTAGAACCCTATACTATCAACAGTGAAGTTCCATCAAACCTTACCATTAACTTTCCCTTTTTAAACTCTAAGAGAAAACAGTGAAGTTCAAACACAGTCGTAGTCAAGTTTGAATCACAGTTAACCTTCCAAACTTAGCATTCATTCATTGGACCCATCAAGAGACAAGAAATTTGAGTAGATGCTACACTCAAAGTTTTCCAATCAATAAGGTGGAACTATCTCGACAGTATTCCAATGTATTACTGCAAGAACTACAGAATGAGATTCCAATTAAAAGGACAACCAACAAGTTGATTCCAATCAAAATCTCTAAGAGTTTTTCTAACAACTTACTAAGCCATGCTTCCTATTTTCTTTTACACATATATTTTGTTCAAAGAGTATTTTGAATTTAGAACCACTCCATCCAGTGATAAAATCCATTTAATTAACAAGATCAAAATATAATTAATAATGCGTTCAGTCCAAGACTCGAATTACAAATCCAAACACAAAGTACAACACATTCTCCCTAAAAGGGTCAAATCATACAAATGCTTCTAACCAAGTTCGGGTAACAAAATGTTCCCTCTATGGTTTATAAAATAATCAAAAGATTATAATATCTGAACCAACACTTCATTCAGGTTACCTTATAAATTACAAATGCCAAGTAACAAAACAATTGTACAAGGATGTATCACAATTTCTCAATCACAAATCCCTAAATACACCAACACTGTATAGCTAGATTGAGTAAGAGGATACTTCTTATAAAATATTTTAGAATAAGAAAATAGCTTCCCTTCCCAGTTATTTATCCAAATCAAACCCCGTTCTATACTAAATGTAGGATACTTAACAGAGTTCATAGCAAACGACTACAAAACATGAAAGTTGGGTTCATAACGAACCTACAATGATAGTTACATAGTCATAAGGAAAATAGTTCACAAGCACCCTACCTAAAGTAACTTCGAACAACAGTACAATCTATCTAAGATAACAAACACAAGTTCCAAATTCAATATTGTTCCAAAAACAATCAAGTTTTTGTAGGATGAAATACAAAACTAAACCATATACAGTTTTTCCTGTGCATGCAAACTTTGCAACACTCAAAGTTTCCACAAGGTGATATGAAAACAACAAGCCATATATGGGTTAATTCCCAGTTAATTATCCAATCAAATAGCTTGAACCAGTTTGTGAGTTTCCATAAGAACTAGAGTTGCTTACCAGCTTGGGTATATAAAACACAACAAGTTTGCAACACTAAACTCAACAAAAATACAGACAGGTCTCAGTAACAATTTTAGGCCAAAAAATAAGTTGAACCCAACAACTATTTCCAACCACTAAAGAAGCTAAACAGAGTTACCAATTTTGTTCATGTATTCACAGTTCTGTTGTGAAAATGGCAATGCAAAATAAGCTTCCAACAGAATCATGTATAACCCAGATTCAAAACCCAGAATACAAGTTATACAAAACCCATCAATCAATTTACCAGATAAAGCATGAATGCATAGAACTCATCAGAGAAAAGTTTTTTTAATGAAAACACTTAGAGGAAAGCAAGATATTTTAATAGTTAGGGCCTATCATGCCTGATAGTGTCGCTATAAAATCGAAGAAGACCTGTAGGTGAGCTCGCTTCTTCCCTTCTTCTCCACGAAAGATCAAACAAGCAAATACTTCTTCCACAATGCTTCATATAAACTCCATGAAACAAAAATAGATTTGAAACCTCCAAAATAGCCATGCAGTGCAGTTTAAACTGTTGGTTCGAAAAACCAAAGTGCATGAAGAGAGAAAATCGGAGAGCATGCAAAATGAAACAACCAAACAAAAATCTGTTGGCATGCCTACCAAAGCGGTTTGGGCTCGTGAAACAAAGTTCATTAATTACATTAATTCCATATCTCCCACCCAATCTTCCTTGCCACCGCCTGCCAAGTCTGGTGAGTTCCAAATCAAAAATAACATGTGTTTCCATTTCTAGTGATACTGCCACCTAAGCCTCCACCAAACCAACTAACCCCTGCCAAAGCTGGTAGTCCCGCATGTCCTTTCATCCTTATCAACAACATTAATGCCTTAGGAACCGTCGCCCTATACTTGTGACCCCTTAGGTTCCCCTTCATGCCATTAACTTAGGATAGATTACTGGCTTAGGTTAGATCTTAGGTAGAATTAAAGTTTATACCTTAGGATATAACACTAACCACTAACCCCCAACATAGGTCCTTAGCAATTAGGTTAGATAACTCCACATAGGTAAGTAATAAAAAATACAATAGCTTTTAGAAACTAGGTTAGATCACCAAATAACCTTGTAGTGTTAGGTTCTAGTTTTTATACCTAGCAACCCTTCTAACTCTTTAGTACCAGTTTAGGTTAGAAACAAAATTGTATCAAGTAACATAGCTTAGGTAGGAAATACTTTCACCTAGCTTAGGATTTCATAAGTCAATCCTCAATAGGGTCCTGGGTATCCCTTATGCCATGTATAGGTTGCATGCCTATTTTATCAGCAATGACCTGTCATGGTCGATCTTCAAGGACCCAAGCCAAACAACCTATTGAATGGAAGTGCATTCACACAGAAATCAAAGAACTTGCAACAACAAAGTTCAGTCCAGCATGTGCCTTAACTCATGGAATGTCAATTTTACCATTCATTCAACAGAGCAGTTTTAAAACATTCCTTGGATCACTGAAATTGATCCAAGGATGAATCGGATAAATAGATAAATTTACAACTCTTAAACCAGATTGCAAATCACCTACCAGAACTGAAAAATGGATTCAGAGAAGTCATACCAATAT
The DNA here is from genome assembly GCA_019776745.2 of Taxus chinensis. Classification (NCBI taxonomy): domain Eukaryota; kingdom Viridiplantae; phylum Streptophyta; class Pinopsida; order Cupressales; family Taxaceae; genus Taxus; species Taxus chinensis. The sequence goes on along the minus strand of CM034148.1, from coordinate 313,050,288 downwards.
GATCAAAGGATCTTAAGAGTAGAAAAGACTTATCCATATCAAGCATGATTTCCAATAATTCAGAAGAACATATCCATATAAGGAAAATCACATATCAACACTTGAATGCAAAGGAGGAAAATAACAACAGTCAAGGGTGTTACATGCTTCCCTCCTAAAAGAATCATCATCCCGATGATTACATCCTTTAATAAATTACATCAAGGACAGTCAATTCATTCACTTCTCTTATCCTAAGTCAAATATTTCAAAACCTTATAGTTCCAGAAATCAGTATTAAATAACTTTTTATTCAAATCAAGTAAATATCTTCCCAAAATTGGCTTACTTAATGTCATAAAGGATAAATTCATAAAAATTTATCAGTCAATAGATTCAATTCTGTTCAAATAGATATGGAAAAGTAGTTTTCATATCCTCTAGATTTTCCCAAGTTGCACTCTCCTTGTTAAACTGGTCCCACTGGACCTTACATTGACTTATTTCTCTATTTCTTAAATGCAACTGATGAGTTTCCAGCACTTGAATGGGCTTAACCACGATTATTCCTGGGTCTTGGACCTACAAGGAATTCCAATTTAACACATGTGATAAATCTGAAATGTATTTCTTAAGCAAGGAAATATGGAAAACATCATGCATTCATGACAAAGTAGGTGGTAGTGCTAAATGATAAGCTACAGGGTTGATTACTTCAACTATTTCAAAAGGTCCCACGTAACATGGTGATAACTTGGCAGCCTTGCCAAAATTTATGGAACTCTTTTTCAGTTTAACCCGAAGAAAAACCTTTTCTCCAAGTTCAAATTTCCTGTCAACCCGCTTTAAGTCAGCATAACTCTTTTGCCTATTTGTTGCTTCTTTCAAGCGTTCACGAATCATTTTAACTTGTTGTTCCATTTCTGTAAGGATTTTAGGTCCAATTACCTCTCTATCCTCAATGCTATCCCAACTAATAGGGGTTTTGCATTTCCTTCTATAAAGCACCTCAAAAGGTGCCATCTTAAGAGAAGCATGATATGTATTATTGTATGCAAATTCAACTAATGGAAGGTACTCCTCCCACTTATACTGCTGATCCATACAATACATCCATAACATATCCTCCAAAACCTGATTTACTCTTTCAGTCTATCCATCCATTTCCGGATGATACGCAGAACTGAAATTCAATTTAGTGCCAAGAGCTGCGTTAAGCATTTTCCAAAACCTTGACATCATTCTAGGGTCTCTATCAGATATGATTAATTCAGGTACTCCATGTAATCTGAAAATTTTGTGTACAAATATTTTAGCCAAAACAGGAGAATCATCCTTTAGATTTCCAGCAATAAAATGAGCTACTTTCATTAGTTTGTCAACTACTACCAAAATAACATCATGTTTATTTCTTGACATAGGCAATCCTTGTACAAAATCCATGCTTATTACCTACCATTTGTACTGCGGTATGCTATGAGGATACAATAAACCAGCTGGATGCATATGTTCCACTTTTACTCGTTGACATTCCAGACAATGAGTCACAAAATCTATAACATCCTTTTTCATTCCTTTCCAGAAATATTGATGTTTTATATCAGCAAGAATTTTTGTAATGCCAGGGTGTCCAGAGAAAGGTGAATTGTGAAACTCTGTCATCAATTTCTTTCTCAAATCATTAGGTAAGGGTACGTATACTCTGTTTTCATATCGTAAGATTCCCTCATTATCAAAGTGAAAACCTTTATACTTTTCATCCTTCAGATCTGCAGCAAGCGCTATTTTTACTTGCTGAAAGTAAGAGTCAGATTCCATAACACTTTTTACTTCATCCTTAAACTGAGTTCTTAGTGTTATAAGAGAAAAATGTGCTTCCTACGACTTAGAGCATCAACCACTCTATTCTCTTTTCCTTTAATGTAACTTATGTCAAAATCATACTGAGACAAAAACTCTAACCACCTTCGTTGTCTTGCATTCAGATTTGGCTGAGTAAAAATGTACTTCAGTCCAAGGTGATCAGTTTTCAACTCAAATGGTTTACCAAGCAGATAATGCCTCCAAACTTGAAGTGCATGAACTATGGCAGCAAGCTCTAAATCATGTGGAGCATAATTCAACTCATGTAACTTAATTTTTCTACTTTCATAAGCTATGACATGATCATTTTGTAACAAAATACCTCCAAGACCTTCCCCAGATGCATCTGTTACAACCGTGAAGTCTCCATTTGGATCAGGTATAGCTAAAATAGGTGCTGAAGTCAACTGAATTTTCAAATTTTTAAAAGTAGTTTCACATTTATCATTCCAAACAAATTTCTTATCCTTTTTCTATAATGAAGTTATTAGTGCAGCCACCTTAGAAAAATCCTTAACAAATTTTCTATAATAACCTGCAAGGCCCATGAAGCTTCTAACTTCATGTACATTCTTTAGTGTAGGCCACTCGATTATAGCTACAATTTTAGAAGGATCTACAATAATCCCATCTTTACTTATAACATGACCCAAATAGTGAACTTCAGTGTCATAGAAAGAACATTTGGACAGCTTACCATATAACCATCTTTTTCTCAAAATTTCCAAAACTATTTTCAAGTGTTCATGATGCTCCTCCACACTTTTAGAATATATGAGAATGTCATCCAAGAATACAAGCACAAACTTGTCCAAGTATTCTTGAAAGATATTATTCATTAAGTTCATAAAAGTTGTAGGTGCATTCATTAATCCAAAGGGTAAAACCATGAATTCATAATGTCCATACCTTGTCCTAAAAGTCATTTTATGAATGTCCTCTTCCTTAATTTGTAATTGATGATATCCAGACGAAGGTCTATCTTAGAATATACTGATGCTCCATGCATCTGATCAAAATAGATCATCAATTCTAGGAAGCGGGTATCTATTCTTGATTGTTGCTTTGTTTAACATCCTGTAATCAATGCACAATCTGAGTGTTCTTTCCTTCTTTTTTACAAAGATTACTGGTGCTCCCCAAGGTGAAACACTTGGTCTAATCAAACCTTAGAAAAAAGTTCTTGTAACTGAGCCTTAAGCTCTACTAACTCTGTGGTAGTCATTCGATAAGGTGCTTTAGAAATAGGTTCAGTACCTGGTTTGATTTCAATTGTGAAGTCAAACTCCCTTTTGGGTGGTAATCCTGGTAATTCTTCTGGAAACACATCACCATAGTTCTGTAACAGTAGATAATGTTCCATAAAATCATTGTTTTCTTCCATAGATTAAGATATTTTTACTACATATAAGGTACAACCCTTATTTTTGGCCTTTTTAAGTTGCATAGCTGACAATTTCCTAACTGAAATTTCTCATTTTACACCTTGAATCTCTGTTGTTTTCTGCAGATCATCTAAACAACTAATATGTTTTTCAAAATAGTCTACCTTTGCTTTATGCTCTGCTAACCAATTTACACCTATGACTATATCATAAGATCCCAAAGGTACTACATAGAGATCAACTTCCGTGGAAAATCTAGTTAAGTCAAGGACTACTCTGAAAAGACACATACTAATTGTATGAACAAAATTATTACCATAATGTACAGTCCATGATTTATCCATTTTTCCAGCTTTTCTTTTAAGTTTTGAAGCAAGTTTACTAGAAATAAAACATTCAGTAGCTCCCGTATCAAAAAGAATAGTTACAGGTATGTCGAATAACTTACCAGGAACTTCAATAGGTGTAACTTACTTTTCAGCTTGCTTGTCAGCTACTGCAGCATGTATCTTGTGCTACTGATTATGATCATCCTTCTTCAAAGGACATTGATTCACATAATGATCTTTGCCATAGTTATAACAGCCTCCTACCGGTCCCTTTTTGGGCTCAGAATTATTTCCAGCCTTGTAGTTATCATTCTGACCTCCATAGGGTTTTCACCCGTTATTATTATTCCTAGCAAAATTGTTCCATGTATTACCAGCAACCTTGTTCATTACTATTTTCTTATTAATATCCATTAGAAACTTACTTTTGTTACCAAAATTTTTCCATGGTCCTTTCTTAGGTGCAAGAGAAGCTGAAGAAGAGTTCGGAAATTTCTTCCATACTTCTTCTTTGTGAGCAGAAATAGCCTTTAATTTATGTTCCTTCCTTATGGCTTTTTCAACAACCCCTTCCATAGTGGTTGGGATATGAACATCAACCTCTCCCCTAATAATGGGATTCAATCCCCATGATGAATTTCCATATCCTGAACTTCTCATCAGTTTGATACTGAGGTACATACTTGAGTAGTTTCGTAAACCGTTCCCAATACTCAGTTACAGTTAACTTCCCTTGAGCTAAGTTCTAAAATTCAGTCATTTTCTGATCATAATAAAGTTGTGGCAGCCATTGTTTCCTAAAATAACCTTTAAATTGATCCCAAGTGATGTTAGTTTCATCAATGTTTAGCTCAGCCTTTCGGTTGTCCCACCATGAAGATGCTTCATGAGAAAGTTGATATGCTCCCCAAATAGCTTTAGTCTCTTTTGAGAAGTTCCTTATTGCAAAGTACTTCTCCATCTCATTGAGCCAATTCTCAGCTCCATCACCTAATGTGGTGCCATCAAACTTAGGTGGACTTATCCTTTTTATATCATTAGTGAGTTCAGCAGCCAACCTAGCCTTTTTGTTTTCTGGCTGGTCAGGCACATTAACATTGTTATTATCAACACCCATATTGGGGTTGTCCTCAGGAGGTGGCTGATTGTTATTACCAGCTTCTTCTTCCTCCTCATTACCCATCACTTGTTGCTCAAGCACAGTCAAATGATCTCTTGTGTCCAATAGGGCAGCAAGGATCTCATCAAGTTTTTGGGTTGTTGCTGCTCCTTCCTTAGGTGGAGCATTGTTCACAACATTTCCTCTTGTCCTAACCATTTTCTGTTATAAGAAAATTCAAGTTTTTATTAGATTATGGACACAATAGGTCCAAGAGCTACAACCTTCAGCTCTGATACCAAGATGTAACATTCCCATTTTAAGACTTTAGAAATAAGGGAATTTTTTTTTTAGTAATGTTCTTTATTCTAAATACGTAATTTAGAACACAAATTCCAAAAACAACCATTCTTATAACAGATAACCATATGCAGTTGTAATGACTCGGTAAACTACCGATTCATTTCATGACTCAGTAAACTACTGATCTATTCATGTTTAACACTAAGTATTGAATACTTTTTTGTATACTACATATACTTGGTTCCCTTACCCTGTTCTGGGTATTGAGTGATCTGTCTAAGGAACCTAACTGAATAGTTGTTACCAATATTCATCTGCATCATGATCCTTAGACTAGGTGACATAGGACAACGCAACCAGCAGCTTGTGATACTTTGGCCAAAGATTTCTAACATATTGTTCATATTACTTATTCCTTGATGACATACTCGTCAATCTAGAATACATCCTTCACCCCCACTCTATTGTTATCTAGAATGTCCTTTACTGACTTCCGTTAGTCCTCTTGCCCAAGGTTTATCCCAAGTTCTGGTTAACATCATAGGTTATGATAGGAAGGAGCTCACAAAGACTTAGGATAGATTGGCATACTGGGTCAACCTAAGTCAACCCCATGTGCCAAGATACCCTGAGTCCTAGAGGGCTACTTCATATCACAACTACGCTACTACCCAGTCCTGGAGAGAAACTAAGTTCAAGTCCAAAAGTGTGTAGACCTAGATGATCAATGCAGAAGGGTGTTTCCACATGTCAACTACAGTGTTGTATCCTCGAGAAGATCCTAATCTTCTCAAAGGTACAACCCTGCAGTTGGCGTGTGCCAGCATCCTACAGAATAGCCTCATCGAGATATACATACCCCTAGGATATTATTAAAGTTAAATTAATTTGGATTCTTAAAGGTAGATTTCAACAACCCTTCCCAGACTCTAATCCAACTCTCCCTAAGTTCTTTTCCAAATCAGGTTCCATTAACCCTTGCAGAACTTCCTTAAATTAAGATTGCTTTCGATGTTTGCTAACATTGGCTGAACAAACAACCACCAAGAATTAAGGACAACAACCTCTTAAGTTTCATTCAATGTGATTTAACTATTCAAGGAAGTGTAACAACCACCGAGGTTGTAACTTAGTAGACTTTATTAAATGAAGTCTAATGATTGTATTCATATCTCCCTTTTTTCTTACTTTTTTAATAAGAGAGGAAGATTCTTCCTCTTAAGTTCTAGGGTTTAACACACCCTTTATGTCCCTTACAATTTCATAGTTTTCATTGTAAGTTATCACATGTTACCTTAATAATATGAATTGTTTAGATAAGAACATTGATTATCTGTAACTTATTTAGTTGCTTCACGTTTAGGGAAAATACTCTAATTCCCTTTTTCCTACTTATCCAAGAACACTCATTGAAACATATAATTAACATGAAGAACATCAACTGAATAGGATTCCATTTCTTTTGCAAAAGTACAAGATAATTTACATAATCCATGCAAGTAAATTCTCATTCTACATTTCCTTTTCAAAACTTATACATTTACAACTTATGCATTTCAGACATACTGCATGACAAAGCCTTCATTCAAAAAAGAATAACTTTTATTTTTCAATACAACTTAAGAACATATCATAATTCTTCTCAAGAATCAACTTAGATCAGCCAATGCATCATATAAGTTTTTTCCTTCTTTTATCACTTACGAAGTCCATCTGCAAAAATTGCTAGCATGGGTCAGTTCAATGAACTGAGCATGATAAGCACTAATCCTTAAAATGAAGTGCATTCCACTAATTGTTCCAATAAAAACAACCCTACTTTAATGAACAACAAGTAATTCATACTCCCTAAGCATAAGTAATATCAATAAAAAGAAGGGCAATACCAAACAGGTTTAACAAAAAGAAGAACAAAATATAATCTATAATACATGTCCTATAAATTAAAGTATAATTGATCCCATCAATTATCTTTACCAAACAACAAAACATAACATATCATTGTTTCCAATCTACCAAATATAATAGAACTCATATCTTTACTATAAGATACAGAAGTGTTTACAACATATTCCCTCTTGGATGTTTCATCTAACTTTCAAGTAAAGAAGAAGAGAAATCAATCCATTTGCCAAAGTACATAATCATCAGCAAGGCTGAAATAGGTGAATATCATGAATTAGATTGTTCCTTTAAAGTAACTCTACTTTAAAATTTAACAATTTAAGGTATTCATCAAAATAGACCCATTGAAAGAAATCCAAGAAGAAGTGATGGATTAACAGTCAACAACAAGCTACAATTTCTTTTGCCAACCTAACTTCAATCTTATCTACTTCATTTCAGTCAAATGACAAGTATACAAGACTAATAAACATTGAATTTCCTTTTCCAATAAGAATAAAAATCAGGAGGTTCCAACAAACGAACTTAACCCAACTGCACTAGAAAAAGAGACCTAACAGAAAATGATCCCAATTTATAATCATTTCTTTACAACTTAATAAAATAGTTTTACTTCCTCTCCTACAAATAGTTTAAGTTCATTCAAGAGTTCCAAGGAAAGAGATCAATGACCATTTCAAAGAAAGAGAATACTAAAAACTTTCTTCCTTTCTATACCTTCCCATTATAATGCATGAATTCTACTTACCATTAGGAACAATGTATCAATGAAACTCATACACGGTCCACAGCCAGTAAAGATTCACAGAGTATTTCTTTAAAGGCCTAACATTCTTTCATTGGACCAGAACAACCTCAAGATAAGAAGAAAACATGTTAACATTGTTCTTTCTTAGAACCCTATACTATCAACAGTGAAGTTCCATCAAACCTTACCATTAACTTTCCCTTTTTAAACTCTAAGAGAAAACAGTGAAGTTCAAACACAGTCGTAGTCAAGTTTGAATCGTAGTTAACCTTCCAAACTTAGCATTCATTCATTGGACCCATCAAGAGACAAGAAATCTGAGTAGATACTACACTCAAAGTTTTCCAATCGATAAGGCAGAACTATCTCGATAGTATTCCAATGTATTACTGCAAGAACTACAGAATGAGATTCCAATTAAAAGGACAACCAACAAGTTGATTCCAATCAAAATCTCTAAGAGTTTATCTAACAACTTATTAAGCCATGCTTCCCATTTTCTTTTACGTGTAAGTTTGTTCAAAAAGGATTTTGAATTTAGAACCACTCCATCCAGTGATAAACTCCATTTAAATGACAAGATCAACATCTAATTAATAATGCATTCAGTCCAGGACTCAAATTACAAATCTGAACACAAAGTACAACACATTCTCCCTAAAAGGGTCAAATCATACAAATGCTTCTAACCAAGTTCGGGTAACAAAATGTTCCCTCTATGGTTTATAAAATAATCAAAAGATTATAATATCTGAACCAACACTTCATTCAGGTTACCTTATAAATTACAAACGCCAAGTAACAAAACAATTGTACAGGGATGTATCACAATTTCTCAATCACAAATCCCTAAATACACCAGCATTGTACAACTAGATCGAGTAAGAGGAGACTTCTTATAAAATAGTTCAGAATAAGAAAAGAGCTTCCCTTCCCAGTTATTTATCCAAATCAAACCCTATTCCATACTGAATGTAGGATACTTAACAAAGTTCATACCAAACGACTACAAAACATGAAAGTTGGGTTCATAACGAACCTACAATGATAGTTACATAGTCATAAGGAAAATAGTTCACAAGCACCCTGCCTAAAGTGGCTTCGAACAACAGTACAATCTATCCAAGATAACAAACACAAGTTCCAAATTCAATACTATTCCAAAAACAATCAAGTTTTCGTAGGATGCAATACAAAACTAAACCATATACAGTTTTTCATGTGCATGCAAAATTTCAACAATCAAAGTTTCGACAAGGTGATATGAAAACAACAAGCCATCTATGGGTTAATTCCAAGTTAATTATCCAATCATATAGCTCGAACCAATTTGTGAGTTCCCATGAGAACTAGAGTTACTTACCGGCTCCGGTATATAAAACACAAAAATTTTGTAACACTAAACTCAACAAAACATATAGGTCTCAATAACAATTTTAGGCCGAAAAAGAAGTCAAACCCAACAACTATTTCCAACCATTAAAGAATATAAATAGAGTTACCAGTTTTTTTCACGTATTCACAGTTCCGTTGTGAAAATGGCAATGCAAAATAAGCTTCCAACAGAATCATGTATAACCCAGATTCAAAACCAGAATACAAGTTATACAAAACCCATCAATCAATTTACCAGATAAAGCATGAATGCATAGAACTCATCAGAGAAAAGTTGTTTTAATGAAAACACTTAGAGGAAAGCAAGAGATTTTAACAGTTAGGGCCTATCATGCCTGATAGTGTCACTATAAAATCGAAGAAGACCTCTAGCTGAGCTCGCTTCTTCCCTTCTTCTCCATGAAAGATCAAACAACCAAATACCTCTTCCACAATGCTTCATATACTCTCCACAAAACAAAAATAGATTTGAAACCTCCAAAATAGCCATGCATTGTAGTTTAAACTACTGGTTCAAAAAACCAGAGTGCATGTAGAAAGAAAATCGGAGAGCATGCAAAATGAAACAACCAAACAAAAATCCACTTGGCATGCCTACCAAAGTGTTCGGGCTCGTGAAACAAAGTTTCATTAATTACATTAATTCCATATCTCCTACCCAATCTTCCTTGCCACCACCTGCCAAGTCTGGCGAGTTCCAAATCAAAAATAACATGTGTTTCCATTTCTAGTGATACTGCCACCTAAGCCTCCACCAAACCAACTAACCCCTGCCAAAGCTGGCAGTCCCACATGTCCTTTCATCCTTATCAACAACATTAATTCCTTAGGAACCATCACCCTATACTTGTGACCCCTTAGGTTCCCCTTCATGCCATTAACTTAGGATAGATTACTGGCTTAGGTTAGATCTTAGGTAGAATTAAAGTTTATACCTTAGGATATAACACTAACCACTAACCCCCAACATAGGTCCTTAGCAATTAGGTTAGATAACTCCACATAGGTAAGTAATCAAAAATACAATAGCTTTTAGAAACTAGGTTAGATCACCAAATAACCTTGTAGTGTTAGGTTCTAGTTTTAATACCTAGCAACCCTTCTAACTCTTTAGTACCAAGTTTTAGGTTAGAAACAAAATTGTATCAAGTAACATAGCTTAGGTAGGAAATACTTTCACCTAGCTTAGGATTCTGTAAGTCAATCCTCAATAGGGTCCTGGGTATCCCTTATGCCGTGTACAGGTTGCATGCCTATTTTATCAATAATGACATGTCTTAGTCGATTTTCAAAGACCCAAGCCAAACAACCTACTGAATGGATGTACGTTCATACAGAAATCAAAGAACTTACAACAACAAAGTTCAGTCCAGCATGTAGGTTAGCTCATGGAATGTCAATTTTACCATTCATTCAGCAGAGAAGTTTTAAAACATTCCTTGGATCACTAAAATTGATCCAAGGATGAATCAGATAAATAGATAAATTTACAACTCTTAAACTAGATTGCAAATCACCTTCTAGAACTGAAAATTTGATTTAGAGAAGTCATACCAGTTCGATAAAAGGAACTTAAGAGAAGAAAATACTTATCCATATCAAGCATGATTTCTAATAATCAAAAGAACATATCCATATAAGGAAAATCACATATCAACACTTGAATGCAAAGGAGGAAAATAACAACAGTCAAGGTTGTTACAATTATTGTCACCCTAGAGGATGTATACAGGATCCTATGACTACTGATAGTTAGGGAGCCAATATATTCCATTTCTTCAAAGCCATCAAAGGATCTGATAGTGGTTTTTGGGGAGGCGATGGGTGAGATGAGGTACCATAGTGCGGACCTAAGTTATGGAGAGATATATGTGTCCCATCCTCAGGAGATGAGGATGGTGGTCTTGATTATGGAGGCGTTATGATGCCTCACCTTACCATATATAGAGGGTGGGAGATTACCATGAGCACCTATGGGAGTGCTCTACAACATGATGGAGGAGTGATTTTGTTTTACATGGGCACCACCATTTTTGGTGTAACTATATAGAGAGTTATGGGCCTATGGGAAACTATGGAGGTTCATCTTGTGTTCCACATTCCTTCTACACTGTTGGGCATATGAGCACATCGTATGTATGCATCCAGTTGGTTTTCCCTGACATGATTGGTTTGGGGGTGGCTTATTCACTGTTGGTTATAGGCAATGGGTACCACTTGGTTGATAACACAAGGCGACGAGGGCCACACATGATATTGTACATTATAGGAAAGTGTTGGAGGGGTTTTTTGTGGTTGATATTTTTTTGAGGCCATATGTTGGCTTTCCTTCATATAGGTACATGGCAGAGGAGAATTAGGAGTTGGATAAAAGGATGTCATGCTAACAAGCACAAGATGATACCTATAAAAAGAGTCAGATGGAAGTTTGGTTTGTCACATGACACGCCTCTATTGTTCCCACAGTATAAGAGAGATGACATGGAGAGGCCTATGTCTCTGCCACAACCAAGTGTTCTCACAACAAAGGAGGAACAAGTGGTGGATATGTGTATCGATGATGTCGGGGTCACTGATAGATATAGACAATGGTGGGTGGAACAACTATGGGCAACACCACTAAGGCTAGGGCATCCAAACTTAGCCAGCATTACAGTATATTGGGATACCCTACAAAGTAAGATATAGACATAGATTGTAAATTTTCAATGACATCTCATAGGGTTAGAGGCACATGTTGCCACATTACAAGCGCAGGTGGTAGCCTTATAGGCCTAGCTAGCACAGGGATAGGTGCTTGCATAGGATGGGGATGGTGATGGAGGACATGTAGCCTCCTTACAAACATAGGTAGTAGGTTTGTAGGGCCAGTTGACCACTACACATGCTCAAGCTTTTGTCCTATAGGCCCAAGTTATAGTGTAGGCACCTCCAAAGGCTCAGGGGTAGGGTCCCATATCATAGAGAGCAGCTGGATAGGGTCCCATTATACGAGGAGGATAGGGTATACATGTATAGGGTCTGAGGAAATCCCTAGCAGGATAGAGCTCACAGGTTGCTGTGAGACCTATGACACCACTTCAGATGGTGTTGATGGTGAGGTTCAGGGATGCCCTAAATGAGGTATGGTATTACCAAGATCACCAGATGACCACTGGAATAGATACCCCATCCTATACAGAGTACATGACATATCAAGCATCGAGTGAGAGGAGGAGATCCTGTACTTTGAGTATAGAGAGTACAGGGGGATGGCGAGTCCAAAGATAGGGTCAAGGTGAGGTGACGAGTTCATGGAGGCTAGACCTAGGTGTGGGCTAGGTGGAGAATAGACCAAGACCCATGCAAGATGGGGAGATGTTGGAAGGGCAGTTGATAGGCCGAGAGGAGGAGAAAAATGAGATTATCCTTGACAGTCTTAGCTGGGGTGATGATTAGTCCCTTGGTATGATTATTAGTTTTGAGATTTTGATATATAGACCGGTGTGAGAGATGAATATAGTGAGGATATACATGAGAGTTTTGAGATTTTTATCTCATACCAAACTGCGTGCCAAAGATGGTTAGGATACACATGAGATTTTTGAGATTTTTATCTTATAATGGCCTACGTGTTGGAGATGGTGAGGATGTACATGAGATTTTTTGAAATACTAGTATCTATTTTTTTCTATGTATATATGTATTGATACATAGACTCTCCCATTTATATAGTTGATGATATTTATTGGATGGATGATGTACCTATGTTTCTAATTTCCATTTTTATTGTATATTGATGGAACATAGGTGAATTAGGCATGATGGATTCAATTTCATGTAGGCATGATTGATTTTAGGTCACTTAGGCATGGTTGATTCAAGTATAGGTATGGTGGAGTCTAGATGAGTTAGGCATGGTGGGTTCTAGGTTAGTTAGGAATGGTTGAGTCTAGTTATTAGGCATGGATGAGTTAGTTCAGTTATGCATGGATGAGTTAGGTCAGTTAGGCATGGTGGAGTTTAGGTCAGTTGGGCATGGTGGAGTTTAGGTGTAGGCATGTGAGTTTAGGTGTAGGCATGGTTTGGTCATGTGTTTTGTTTTGGTAGCATGGAAAAAAAAATGATGGTGAATATGTATGTTATGTTGTAAATTTACGAAATCTTTGATATTGTGAAAATGTGAAATGATTGATTGGATGTTTTGATGACGTGATAAAATGGTAGGTATGTATGTGTTTATGATTGTTTAATTTCCAAGTTTTGTGTAAAATGAAAACTAACTAGGGTAGAATGTGAATAGAAAAATGGGGGAAAATTATTTAGGGTAAAGAGTGGTTGAGTTAACGTCCAAGGGCCCCATGCCCTTGGAGTGTTGCCTACATAGCCCCAATGAAAAAGGGGCGTTAGACCAATGTATTTCTCTAATAATCTAGGGAAGAATAAGATGAGAATAGATGAATGGGCCAATAGGTTTTAGGCACATCTTGAGTCTAGGTCATCTAGGCATGGTTGCATTTAGGTGATTGTAACAATGGTTGAGTTTAGGTCATAGTAGGAATTCTTGAGTTTGATGAAAAAGGAATTCTTAAAATGTAGGTGTTGATGGTCTGATCCTGTATAGGAGAATCAACAAGTAATGAAAAAGGTGAAGGGTAAGAGGTGACTAAAATAGATGCATAATTGGAAGAACCATAACAATTCTACAATACCAAAGGTGGGATTATGAACATAATACCTTAAAGGTGTTTCATGATTGACTATGCTAAGGGTGAAGAAAGTCACATGATCATGAAAATTCATTTTGTGGCAAGTACCTTGAAAAGGTAGGAGATTAGGGTGAAAAGGAAATGAGGTGAAAATGGTTGGTTTTAGCTTAACTTTGTGTGAGACAGCAACCCTGCTTGGAAAGAGACTCAAGATCATCATAGGCAAGTCCATGAAAAAAAGGTTATCTTTTTCTCTTTTTCCTCTTGTTTTTGATAGACTGGTCGACACAAGAAGTCTATGTGGGATGCGTATATTACCTCCTCGAGGTCTTAGTGAATTTAATCGCTACGAGAAGCTTATGAGTATTTTATTTTATTTTTATTTTTTTCCAAGAATAGTCTCTTTTTATGATAGGCTATGTGCAATATGGCTAGATGTGTATAGATTTCCTTCAAAGGAGCAGTCTAGTTATAGTGGCGAGATAGAGAGAAGAGATATCCCTTTTGAGGGATTCATATCATTGCTATAAGTTTGACTCAAGGATTTGAATCCCATTTACATTTTTTTCTTTTAGGACTTTTAAGTCATGGACAAGACTATAGAGGAATATTAGGCTCTTGTTTAGAAGACAAAACCCTAACATAGAGAGATTAACAATGAATGAGATGGTTTCGAGTGATGAACAACAATGGGATTCCATCTTGAAAAATATGAAAATTATCCATGAAAATCATGCCATGAGTAGATCCTTGATACTCATATTGAAGATAAGTTGGAAAGGTGATGGGTAATCACATGATTATTTTTTAGTCATTGACCCCATGAATAGGTAATATGAAAGGTGAAGGGTGCTCAAGGGATGCGCTTTAAATATATATATGGTGATAAAGGACATGATTCAATAATATAATGGTCAAAGATTGAAGGCATTTAGGGGTTCAGGTTTGGTTTTACCTTTGAGTGAAGACAAACGATAAGAACTTGATCCATAGGTATGAATAACAATATAGGGTCCAATTCAATTAGGAGAAAATTTTACCCATTTATTTTTCTCTTCTTTCGTTACATGTTGATTTTACTTCAGGAAAAGGTTGTTGAATTATAAGATTTGTTCATGGACACATTTTTCATAGGCACATTTGACACATTTTTGGTAGATTTAGAGATGATCAAGAGAATTAAGATGACATGCATCTAATAACCCAAGCTGTGCCAAATGGTACTGGTGAAAGTCATCATCGTTGATCATGTCTTGGAGTGAGATACAAAGAGATGGAATCCTAAATTTGAGAGTCAAGATAGCCTCAGTACCATAGACTAGAGAGAAAGGTGTGGCAGAATTCGAAGTGCGAATACTAATTCAGTAATCCCACAAGGTGAAAGGAATGTGCGTATGTCAATCCTTTCTAGTATCGTCAACTACTTTCATAAAAAAATTTTAGGGTTTTATTAGTTGATTCTACTTGGCCCTTTTTTGTGTGTGGTAAGGTGAAGAGAAACTTAGTTGAATACCAAAGGCATCACAAATTTTTCGTAGGGTATTGTTTTTTAACTGTTTTTAGTTACCAGTGATGAGACGGTGAGAAACACCAAAGCAACAAATAATGTGATGGTTGATGAGTTCACAAATTTTCTCAACTTTTTTTAGAGATGAGGGGGATGGCTTCTACCCATTTAGTGTAGTATTAAGTAGCATTTATAATACAATAATGGTGTTGTGAAGAATGAGGATTGATCTCTCTTATAATATCTAAACCCCATTGAGAGAAAGGCCAAAGGTCTCATGTGATCGATAAGGCATGAGTAGGTGTGTGATGAAGGTTATCATGTTGTGGCATTTCACACAGCATTTGACATAGTCACAATAGTCGTGGTTGAGGTTAGGCCAATAATAGCTGATGAAAAGGATGTGTGTAGCAAAAACTAAGCCACTGAAGTGACCTCCACAAATTTTGTTATGAAATTCCTTGATGGTATACGTAATCTCAGAACTTAAAAGGCATTGTAAGAGAATAAAGTCAAATATGTGTGTATAAAAAAGGCCACCCATGATGCCATAACAAGAGAGACTTTTGAGAAATGCACGTTGTCCACTATGAGTAAGATATGGAGGAAAAATGGAAAGGGAAAGGTAGTTTTCAAACTACTTATACCAAAGGTCACATGGGTCAAGTGCAATGGTTATGACAAGGTCAACATCTCAAAATGGATAGGAAGGTTATTACATCCTTTATATGGTGAAAAATATTTTGGAGTCAGAAGGCAAAGTAGGTATCTGAGAATCCAGGCAAGCCATGGTATCTGTTGGGGTGTGAAGACTATTTTTTATCTTCTTGAATCAGTGTTGAAGTTTTGGAGCTCGAATGGTTATTTTTGGAGACTTCAGGAGCATTCTACAGTCGTTTATTATGATGTTGTTGTGCAGTTGTTGTGTCGTTGCTGCAATGTTGCTATTAACATGATGTTAATTAGCTGTTAACATCGAGACTATTTTTCCATCCGTGGGAAGTTGAAAGATCATGACTTTCAAACTTCTAGGGTCAGCTTTAGGACTTCTTAAAAGTATTGTAATCCTATAAATAGTGGTGTTAGGGTATCTTGACAATATCTTAAGTGTTCAAGAGGTCTTGAGTCTTAATGATCAAGAGGTGATCAAGAGTGATCAAGGTTATGCAATTGGGTGTCAATTGTGGTTTAGCATCTTTGGAATTATGTTGTGAGTTCATAACTAAGAGAAGACTGTGAGAGTTATTTTACTCTTGTTGATAATAAAATTTGAGCAAGTTCTTAGTGGATGTATCCCACATTGGGTGAAACACGTTAAATCTTGTCTTGTCTTCTTTTTTGCATTATTTATTTATGTTGTTATATTTTTCAAGTATAATGTTGCTATATAGTTTCCTATTACTGTGGTTTGAGGAATTGTTTCCGCATATTTGTTCTCTAATTCCTAACAATTGGTATCAGAGCTTTGGTGGTTTTTTGCTGAAGTTGTAAATCACAGGGAAAGTTAAGCTTAAGTGGGAGCTATGGCAGATGAGGGCAGATCAAGGGTTGAGAAGTTCAATGGGCAGAATTTTGGTTTGTGGAAGATGAAAATGGAGGATTACTTATATTAGAAGGACCTACATGTTCCTTTGGATGGAAAAGAAAAGAAACCTACAGCCATGTCGAATGAGGATTGGGAGTTGTTGGATAGAAAGGAAATTGGGGTAATTCATTTATGCCTTGCATCTTCGGTTCCTTTCAACATATTCCAGGAGAAGACCACGGAAGGTCTCATGAGTGCGTTGGGGAAATTATATGAAAAACACTCTACCTCTAATAAAATATTTTGATGAAAACGTTATTTAATATGAAGATTTTTGAGAATATTTCTGTTGCTAATCATTTGAATGAATTTAATATGATTGTGAGTATGTTAAACTCGGTAAAAATTGACTTTGATGATGAGGTCAGGGCTTTGTTGATTTTGTGCTCCTTACCAAATAGCCGGTACAACTTGGTTATGGTTGTAAGTAATTCAGTCTCTAATAACTCAAAGATGAAGGTTGAGGATGTAATAGGTGTGATCCTAAGTGAGGAAATGCAAAGGAAGAGCACCGGATATTCTTCTACTTCTGGAAATGCTTTGATGGTGGAGAGAAGAGGGAGACAAAAGAATAGAGGGAAAGGTAACCATGGGAAGTTGAATGATAGTGGAAGGTTAAATTCCAAGAGTAAGTTCAAATGTTGGCACTATGGGAAGGTTGGTTATGCTAAGAAATATTACTGGGATCTTTGGGATAAGAAGAACAAGAAGGAGGAAACTAAAGAGGTAAATTTCGTAGCAGGTGATGTTTGTCAAGATGCCTTAATTCTTTCTTTAGATAATATTGTTGAATCTTGGGTGTTAGATTCAAGGGCTTCTTTCCATGCCACCCCACATAGACATTACTTTACTAATTTTTTTCAAGGTGATTTTGGACATGTATATCTTGGTGATGATGAACCATGCAGCATAGTAGGGAGATTTTGTGTTCAGGTGAAAATGCAGAATGGGAACACATGGCTACTTAAGGACGTTAGGCATGTGCCTAAGTTGAGGTGGAATTTGATATCAGTGGGAGAGTTGGGCAGTGATGGTTGTACGGTTAGTTTTACAGTGGATTCTTGGAAGGTTACCAAGGGAGATCTTGTGGTTGCAAGAGGTAATAAAATGGTACTTTATATTTAACCAATGGTCCTGATATTGCAATTTAGTTGCTGCAGATGGAGATGCAAATTTGTGGCACTAGAGACATGGTCATATGAGTCATAACATCATGTAGGTTATAAAGGATAGGTTTCTCAGATTAAAGGAGTTAGATTTGGACTTTTGTGAGGACTAGGTTTATGGGAAACAGAAGTGGGTGAGATTCCTAAAGGTTGGACCTACCAGGAAGGAGGGTAAGTTGGAATTAGTGCATACAGATGTATGGGGGCCAGCTAAGGTAAACTCTATTGGTGGTTCATGTTATGATGTCACTTTCATTGATGATGTAACTAGAAAAGTTTGGGTATTATTTGTGAGGAAATTTTTAGGGACAAATTGGTGGTTATCTTGCCAACGCTCTGGGAATATAAGTCCCTCTACTTAACTGGTGCAGCTGTCGTATGTGCATGTGCATGAAAGGTGGATTTCTGTGGTGGCCTTTCGACCGGGGATCCAACAAGGGCACTCCAATGACCTTGCAGAAATTGCTTGCATATACCTGCAAGAGATGACTTTGCTAGGAAGGTGGGAAAGGGAATGGGAAAATTAGAAAAGAGAAAAACTAATGTTGCAAGTAGAAAATCAGAGACTTACATACACCAGCCAGAATTTTCATTACATGCACTTGAATATAGAAGAAAACAAATCTGCATAATATATATAAGACCAAATAAACCTTAATGGGCACAAAGTACCAACAAACTCCTCAATCAAAGAGGCTAAAATTACTTCTTCCTTTATTGAAGCTCAAGCAGAATTTGTACATAGTGTGAGAAATAGAAGACATTTTTTAATGGGATAAATGGAAGAAAATTGCTATCTCTTGCTCTCTTCACAAGGATAACTCTATCATGAATTCACAAAAAACAGCTCCAACATCTAAGAAGCAAAAATTTAGAAGATTTTTCAGAAGACCTTCAAATGAGGATCTTGTTACAATTTATAGAAGAGGAGGAAAATTGTTCATCTTCCTAGTAACTTTTCAAATACCTTAATGTGACTTAAGACTGTTCATATTCCTTTTTAAATACTTAAGTCCCTTTTATAATAGCAAGGTGACTTAAATTTACATTAGATTTCTGAAGTCACTTAAGTCATATCAAAAAGTAAAACTCTCAACGTAAAAATATAACATTGAGGAGAGAGGGTGTTGTATGAGAAGATAAAATAAAGAGAAAGAAGAGGAAGAAGAAGAAGGATTATGCTAAAGGATGAGCTACTGCAGTGGACTTAGCTCCATTCTCTGAATGCTCTCCACTTTGTGATCCTAAGAAGGCTTTTTTCTTTCCAAACTCCTATTGAAACTAGTCACTTATTTGTCAGCATGAGGGATACAAATTTAGTTCAAGGTTTCAATCCATCCATCAGTCACACTGTGGATGTCCTTGCACTTCTCGAACAATGATGAATGCTTATCTGCAATAAGTGCAATGGAGGATCATATTTTTGAGAAGAAGTCGAGGGTATCCTTAGTGAAGGATAATGGGTTTCCCACCCCTTTCTTGATGTATTCTTTGAAAGGGCTGATAAACTCATTAGCAGTTGAGTGTTTTCTCATTGTAGGTACTCCAAGTTTTTGAACTTTCTAATTTATGCTATCCTGTAGCTTGAATGTTTGTTCTTCTTTCTCCTCTAGCTCTGTGAAGGCTCGATTGATTGCTTCAAATATGATTGCTAGGGCCCTCGCCCATACATGTGTCAAGTCTTATGCAGGAGTTCCAAAAACCTTCTTATCGATCAATTCCTAATGATGGGTGTTGCTCATCTCACTCACTACTAGTCCCAGAGGTTCCCAGTAATCTCTTTCTTTCCCACATCTTTTTTGAGTTCTTGTGTTCTATTGGTGGTGGCGCACATGTATGCAAAGAGCTTGACTACCTCTTGAAGTGTTGAATTCCCTTTTTTGGAGATTGGATCAATCCATTGTTTAATTTCTCAGCCGTGCATCATGAACTTGTGTGTTTTTCTGATGGATTCCAGATCAAAGTTGCTAATGGGTTCCACTTTCTCAATAGGAAGTGTTATAGTGCTTGGTTTCACCAAGTGTTACACATAAGATGAAAGAGTTCGCACTTACTTCTCTAGTCCCTCGATCTTCTCTTTATATTCTTTATTCCTTGCCATCATGAGAGCAGAATATTGTTGGAATATGTGCAAATATCTCTCACGAGTAGCTGGTCCCAATTGGATTGTGCTCATCTCATAGTCAGCTGGTGTCATCTCATCCACTGGCTTGATTACTTGTGGTTGAGCTACTTCAATATATTGATTACCTTTATCCTCATTGTAGAATCGTGATGTTGTCTACGTGATATTTCTTGATCTTTTTTCTTTAGCCAATGTGACAATTGCTGATATATTGGGAGCTACTACTTATTGCACCATGCGAGTGTCAAGGATGATCATTTCCCACATCCATGGAAACATCTCATTGGATTCAGGTTCAATGACAGGTGCCTCAACCACTCTTTGCTCTAATGGGGGAGGTAATTCTTGAATGAGAGGAGCATTGGAATAAACAGCATGCAAGACCTTTTGTAGTGGCTTGGATACAGGATCATGAGTCTTATACTCCTTGTTAACTTGTGCATTTGTTGTAGGATTTTCTGTCTGCATTACCAGGATTGCATCTTCCTCTTGCGGTGACGCCAATGAATCTTTTTCTTCCCTGAATTTCTTGGATGTCTTCTCATGGGGAGAAGTTTTCAATTCTGTGGCCTTCCTTTTTGAACTCACTCTAGAGTATTTAGAGCTAGAAGTTACCTCCACCACTTTTGAAGATGAATGATGTGAAGCTTGCTTCAGGCTTGGAGAAATTCCTTGTGACCAAATGATCATAATCCTTTTCTTTTGAAACCAGTTCCTTGTTCTCCTCACCACCTTTTCAGTCTACTCCAACATATCTCCTGATTCATGAATGTGCCAGTTGATTTGGGGCATTGGGGACATCTTGACTACTACGTACTTAGGATCATACATCTTTGTCCCATCATCATGTAAGATGTCTTCATACCAAGAGAAATTGAATTTCTTCATCTCATTGGTTGTCATCCTCATGTGATCTTTTTTACGTACTTTGAAGTCATCAATACAATTGGCCCAGTAGTCCTTAACTTGTGGCTCATGTTACAATTATAGGATGTAGAAGGAGTCAGGATCTTCTCGGATGTCAAAGTTAGGCCTGACAATGTAGGAATGCAAAGTCAAATGTATGAAAGTGGCCTCCAAGTGGGATGCATCATTTGAGCTTTTGCACGTAAACTCCCCTAGAGATATAGGGAAAGAAATCAATTTCTTTCTTCTACTTTTGAGGTTGTTATTTACTTGGGTGATCTGCCTGCAGAGTTCGAACAGTACAATCTGGTCACTGAGGTACTTGGGTAGTTTTAGAGGAGCTTGGTCGAATCCAATGACTTGTATGTAGGAGAATGTCGAGAATTGTATGAAGTATGAGCCATATTCCTTAATCAGGGATGCCAATTTTGGTGACATTCTAGCTTCAAGATCCCCTTCCAAGTTTCAGACCACATACTTGGGTCAAATGCTTGTTGCTCTCCTCCATTATCAACTGTGGAAGTTTCTCGAATGCAGGTACCTTGGAAGAAATGTTTTGTGTGAGAGCCAATCCCTTGAATGATCGTGAGCTTACGAGGAGATAAACTAGATAAGAAGTCATGTGAAACTTCTTTATCATGTGTACTTGGAGAAGTTGTAGATGGAGATTGTCACTGATGATCTACCCCCAATCAATTCTCTAATTCCCTTCTGTTAAGCTCAGGATGTAAAGGCCCATCTAGTGCTAGAAGTCTCTCATGTTTACTTCGCTCATTTCTCTACTTAGGAGAGTGATGACATTAGAATACCCTTCTTAGAACTCACACCTTGGAAGATTCATAGGAATCTTGGAAGGCTTTCTTCGAGTTTTTAACCATGATCTGAGTGCTACCCCTTGGACATATGAGTCTATTGTCTCCCAATCGTGCATGAGCTCTTTCCTTGGAAATGGTGACCATGTTGGGGGATGTCGATATCTAGAGAGAGATTGAAATGGTTCTAGGGTTAATGACCACCAACATTGTACCATTGTCAGCTCGGATGGTTCACATCTCAGGCTCATAGTGGAATGAGTGGGATAGGACTAGCTTGAGACTTTCCATAGACACTAGATGTCATGCAGCAGTGAACAAGCCACTTGTGAATATCTGGTCTTCAATCCTCCTTCGGTCCTTGGAGGCCATGCAAGTTTTAAGGTCAGTCAAGTCCATGTACAAGACATCATTGTCTCCCACATCATACTTATAGGAAAAGGGTTGTGTCGGCTTCTGACCTATCTATTTCATCTTCATATCTCCCTTTGAAAAAGAAACTTACTATTTTTAGTAAGTGTGGAAAAGCAATTCCTCGATCTTCAACTGGATGTTGTGGCTTAATTTTCCTCTTTCTCCCTGTGTTCCTCATTTCTTCTGGATCAAATTTCTATTTTTAGTAGGTTCTCGAGGGCCCACTTACTATTTTTAGTAAGTGCTAAAAATGTCTATTCTGGTGAATTTTCAGTTGTAGTTTACCTCCAATGTCTTCATCTCCTCTGCAGGTTCTTTTGTTGCTAACTTTCCCAAAATAGAAGTTCCTATGTAGTAGACCTACTATTTTTAGAAATTTTGCCTCTGGGAGTCAGATTGATGTGGAATGAAGTTTTTTGATATGAGTTTTTCTCCAATATCCTCCCTCTATAATTTCAGATCTGCTCGCTTTATAGTCTAGGAGATTTTAAAGTTTTAGTTTTCAAACCTGGCAGTGCCTCTGGGTATGGCAGCCATTAATGGACCTAAAAATTGCAGGTCTGGTTTTCTCCTCTGTTTACAAAGAAATTTATATTTTTTATGTGGTTTTTTTCTTACAATGCTTCACGTGTGATCTTACTTCAATCCGGCAACTGGTTTGACGGGAAATCCCACTTCTTTCTTCATTGAGACGGAAATGAGATTTCTTCATTGTGGATACTCTGTTGCATGAGAGGGAAGTTTGAAGGTGCATTTTTTATAGTCTTGGATAGAGGAATGAACAAAATAAAATGGTTTTTTGTTTCATGCACTGGCTTGCAACATTTCTTTAGATCTTCGTTTTTAAGCTATGGAGATTTTCACTGTTTTCTTCTTCTTGCTCTTTGTTTCTCCTTCTTGTTTTGATGAAATATCCTTATGATACCTAAAAATCACCATGGGTATATTTTTTAGTGTTTGGGGAAATCTGTTCTGAGCATTTGTAATGGTGAGGTGATGGTAGAATGTTGCAGAGGAAGAATGAAGGAATGGAGTGCACAAAAACTATTAGAAGTTAGAAGTGAAGAAAGCGACACTTGGAAACTTTTAAAAAAGATATGTACAATTAGGTTTAGGGAACATTTTTCCATTTTTTATGTCCCTGACCTCAGGGACATTAGGGACATTAAATTCCATGGTGTTCAAGATCATGACACATGGCATTTGATCGAACAACAGGAAATGAAGAGGGAGAAAGTTACATTAAAGCACTAGGAGTTGAAAGGAGGTCACATGGGTGTCTAGAAGACTCCCTATTGGGGATGGGTGAATTTTCCAAGGTCTGATGTCCCCCACCTCAGGTACATAAGGGAAATAAAATTCCATGGTGGTCCTGGAGCTGACACGTGGCGCCCGATCCAACGACAGGGAAGGCATGCTCCAAATAAGCACCTTGGGGCTGATCTGTCAAGTCTGGAGGTCATATGAGGGTCCCAAGGGTCACATGAGGGATGGGAACATTTTCCAATGGTTTATGTACCTGACCTCAGGGACGTCAGGGACATGAAATCCCACCAAGCTCCTAGTGCTGACATGTATCCTCTTGAAAAAATGACTAAGTCCTGAACTACCTTTGAGAGGGTAACTTGAAACGTAGATAACTTGAGCTCCTGGTGGAATTTATTGGTGAAATTTTATAAGATCCTGACTAGAAATGAAATTTTTAATCCAATGATGTGGGTTTTATTTCTTAATTTGACCATATGAGTCTTCAAAAATTAGAGTTTTGATCTTGGACTCCACTTGTGCCTAAGAAAAACTTCCTTCCAATCATATGCTCCAAGGTGTTGTGAAAAATATTATTTCACCATCGTGTAGGTCTTAGAATCCTCTTTCTCAGGGTTCATTTTAAGAGACCTCCTAGAAATCGGAGGTGGAGAATACTTGGCGAATATCCCCGGAACCGGTTTCACGGGAAGGCAAATTTTTTGGGGGTTGTATGAAAAAATTTCGCCTGATTATCAAGCACTGCGACAGAAGGCTGCAGACGCGCGACGGGAGATTTTGCTGTCGCGCGTCAAGTAAATGCAATGTCGCGCGTCAATAGACCTTAGTGTCGCGCGTCACTAAGGTCTATTGACGCGCGACACTAAGGTCTATTGACGCGCGACATTGCATTTACTTGACGCGCGACAGCAAAATCTCCCGTCGCGCGTCTGCAGCCTCCGACCTCTGCTTTCTCATCAAAAAATCTCTGTCGCGCATCAACAAACTCTTTGTCGTGCGTCTGGTATGCGTCAATATCTGTTGTACCTCCTTGTCGCGCATCAATAGGCCTTAGTGACGCGCGTCAATAGGCCTTAGTGACGCGCGTCAACAGACCTTAGTGACGCGCGTCACTAAGGCCTATTGACGCGCGACATGATATTTGCTGTCGCGCGTCACCTTAGTGACGCGCGTCACTAAGGCCTATTGACGTGCGACATTAAGGCCTTAGTGACGCACGTCACTAAGGCCTATTGACGCGCGTCAACAGGCCTTAGTGACGCGCGTCAATAGGCCTTAATGTCACGCGTCAATAGGCCTTAATGACACGCGACAACAAATATCATGTCGTGCGTCTGCAACCTCTGCCCTCTTCTTGCTCATCGAAAAAACTCCATGTCGCTCGTCAACAAAATCTTTGTCATGCATCTACTATGCGTCAATATCTACAGTATCTCATTGTCTGCAAACCCTCCTTGTCGCGCATCAATAACTTACCCCCTTGTCGCGCGTCTATAATATGGGATATATCATATTGTTGAAAAATGTGAAGTAGAAGTGTTCTACCTGGCGAATAATATAGGTTTATATAGGGGATATTTTTCAAGGGGTAGGCGAAGCCGAGTCCTGGGAAGGCACCATATTACGAATATTCGCCACTAAAATTATCCCTGCTCTTTCTTAATATGTTTTGTTTTACTTCTAACTCTATTTGACAGCCCTTCCTGTGACTCCCCAAAATTTGCATTTTCAATGAAGTCCTAAAATCACCTAGGGGAATGAATGGAATTTGGGGGATGATATGACATTGGTTGGGAGGTAATTAGGACTGATTCAACAGAGCTGGGGTTGCCTAGGAATGATAAAGCATGAAAATTTCGACATATGGGTATAGTTGTCATGCTTGGAAATTTCCAATTTCCCTGTTGCACATTTGCACAACAAGTATATTGCATTAGAAAGAAATCTGATGTGTTTGAAAATTTCAAAAATGAAAATCCTTGGTTGAGAATGAAATAGGTCTCAAGCTGAAATGTATCAAGTTGGATAATGGAGGGGAATATTACAACAATGAATTTCTTGATTATTGTTTTGTAAATGGGATCCGCAAGAAAAGAATGGTTCCAAACACTCCATAGGAAAATGGAGTGTCAGAGAGAATGAACAAGACAATCGTGGAGCATGCTAGGTGCATGAGGTTACATGTAGGGTTGCCACTCATGTTTTGGGCGGAAGCGGTAAGCAGAGTTGTTTATCTGATTAACAGAGGACCCTTTATGGCCTTGGATGGAGGTATACCTGAGGAGGCTTGGTCTAGTAAGAAAATTGATTACTCATTTCTTAGAGTATTTGGATGTGCAATATTTATTCACATTGATAAAGATGTTAGGACCAAGTTAGAGGCTAAGTCTTAGAAATGCACCTTTGTTGGATATGGTGAAGATGATTTTGGTTTCCGTGTTTGGAGTCTTAAAGACAAGAAAATAATTCAGTCTATAGATATTGTCTTTAATGAAAAAATCATGTATAAAGATCAGTTGCAGGAACAGAAAGAGAAATCAAAGAAATAATACATAGTGTTAGAGGACATTGCAGACAACAAGGTGTCCAAGGGGCCGGTTCAGGTTCAACATGTTCCAGCAAAGCCAGTTTAGGTACCTACTCATTAAGAACCCCAAACTCTTGAGGTGAGAAGGTATTCTAGGGTAAGAAGGTAACCTAAACAATTTAATCCATCTTTGAATTATTTATTACTCACTGACAGTGGAGAGCCAGAGTGCTTTGAGGAAGCAATGTAGGTGGATTCCAAGAAGAAGTGGGAGCATGCCATGGATGAAGAGCATAGATCTCTTACGGAAAACTAGACTTGGGATCTAATGGAGCTACCCGAGGGAAAGAGAGAATTGCAGAACAAGTGGGTGTATAGAAACAAAGAGGAATATGGAGGCAAGAAACGATACAAGGCCTGGCTAGTGGTCAAAGGATTTTCACAGAAGAAAGGTATAGAATTTGATGAAATTTTTTCTCTGGTTGTTAAAATGACTTCTATTAGGACTGTTCTTGGTTTAGTTGCAATGTAAAACCTACACTTAGAACAGTTAGATGTGAAGACTGCATTCCTTCATTGTGAGTTGGAAGAGTAATTGTACATGCAGTAGCCATAGGGTTATGAGGTCAAAGGGAAGGAGAGGTTAGTGTGTAAATTGAAGAAGAGCTTGTATGGCCTGAAACAAGCTCCATAGTAGTGGTACATGAAGTTTGGTAGTTTTATGCAGGAGCAAGGTTACTCCAGGTGTCACTCAGACCATTGCATGTACATCAATAAGTTTCTTGATGGTAGTTATATTATTTTGTGCCTATATGTAGATGATATGCTTGTTATAGGGAAGAACATGCAGGAAATAAAGGTACTCAAGAAGCAGCTAGGTGATTCCTTTGCTATGAAGGATTTTGGGGTAGCAAAACAAATCCTTGGTATGAGAATAAATCAGAACAAGAAGGAGAGGAAGTTGGGATTATCTCAAGAAGAGTACATAAAGAAGGTCTTGTAGAGGTTTAGTATGTAGGATGCTAAACCGGTTGGTACTCCTTTGGCAGGTCACTTTAAATTATCAAAGGAATAGAGTCCCAAGACTGAGGAGGATAGAATACAGATGTCTAGGGTACTATACTCATCAATAATTAGTAGCTTGATGTATGCTATGGTATGCACTAGGCTTGACATTACCCATGCAGTGGGAGTAGTGAGTATGTTTATGAGTGATCTAGGTAGAGAGCACTGGCAGGCAGTAAAGTGGATCCTTCAGTATTTGAGAGGGACCATGGGAGCAGCATTGTGTTTCGATGGGTTAGACACTACATTACATGGATATGTAGATTCAGACATGGCAGGAGATTTGGATAGAAGGAGGAGCACAACGGGTTATGTATTTGAGGTTGGTGATATAACAGTGAGTTGGATTTCATGGTTACAAAAGTTGTGGCTTTGTCAACCACAGAGGCTGAGTATGTTGCTTCTATAGAGGCAAGCAAGGAGATGATTTGGCTATAGTAATTGCTTGATAATTTGGGTCATAAGTAGGAAGTTGGGAGACTACATAGTTATAGTTAGAGCATTATTCATTTGGTGAAGAACCCCACTTTCCACTCTAGGATGAAGCACATTTAGCTGAGATATCATTTCATCAGGACAACTTTGGAAGAAGATAATTTGAAGCTATAAAAGATTCATACCAGTTAGAATCCTATGGATATTATGACCAAGGTGGTCACAAGGGAGAAGTTGAATTTGTGTTCAAATTTGACTAGCCTTCATGGTTGATAATGAAGGGTTAAGAACTTTTCTCAGTGGAAACAATCTCCAAGTGGGAGATTGTTGGGGTGTGGAGCCTATTTTTGGTCTTCTTGAATTAATGTTGAAGTGTTGGAGCTCAAACGGTTAAGTTTGGAGACTTCAGGAGCATTCTACAGTCATTTGCTATGATGTTGTTATGCAGTCATTATGTCATTGCTGCAACATTATTGTTAACATGCTATTAATTAGTTGTTAATGTCGGGAATGTTTTTCCAGTCATGGGAAGCTGAAATATCATGACTTTCAAACTTCTAGGGTCGGCTTTAGGACTTCTTAAAAGGATTGTAATCCTATAAATAAATGTGTTAGGGTATCTTGAAGATATCTTGAGTGTTCAAGAGGTCTTGAGCCTTAATGATCAAGAGGTGATCAAGAGTGATCAAGGTTATGCAATTGGGTGTCAATTGTGGTTTAGATGTGGTTTAACATCTTTGGAATTATGTTGTGAGTTCATAACTGAGAGAAGACTGTGAGAGTCGTTTTACTCTTGTTGATAATAAAATCTAAGAAAGTTCTTGGTGGACGTAGCCCACATTGGGTGAACCACGTTAAATCTTGTCTTGTCTTCTTTTGTGTATTATTTATTTATGTTGTTATATTTCTACAAGTACAATTCTACTATATAGTTTCCTACTGTTGTGGTTGGAGGAATTGTTTCTGCATATTTTTTCTCTAATTCCTAATAGTATACAAAAATTTACTAGTGGAACGTGTGGTGGTTTAAAGTTCATAATGATCAAAGGTAGTCAAAAGTATGTCGACATGGTGTTTATACATTTGGATTATTTTGTTACAACACTAGTATATACCATTGAATTTAATTTACAACCAATTAAGAGTCACTAAATATATTAATTGATTTGACATTTAGGGTGATGGTGGTTTGGAGACCTAGTATGGGTGCTTCATATTAGGTGATATTGTTTGTACAATCAAAATATAATTTTAAATATAAAGGGATAGGCTCACCATCAAGAGGAATGAAGATAACACCTATACCACCCCATGCTGACATTTTTAACCATCAAATAATAATGTCATTTGGTAAACTATATCATCCAAAGACAGGGTAGCAATGGATTCATTCGGGAAATAAAAGTTATCGGATTGATTTCCTGAGATGGGTGTATCTGCAAGTTCGTCAGTGATGGTTTGGCCCTTGATAGATTTTTGAGGATGAATTCAAGGTCCAAGTCAATGGGAAGCATGAGCTAATGCACGGCACGCTGATGTTGGTAGGGTTTGGCGTACATGTAATATAAGGGGTCAGTATTAGTGATGAAAAAGGTTTTGTGATTGAGTAGGTAATGATGAAGTTTAGTGGTGACAAAAACTAAGGCTAAGCATAGTTTTCGGCATGGGTGTAGCTATTTTCATAGTAAAAAAGGGTACAACATATGTAATAAAATATTTTCTCTCTGTGTTTCTTGTCACGATGAGTGAGCATGGCACCTTAGGAATGATCAATAGTAGAAATTTCTAGGTAAAATGGTTGGTCATCCTTAGGAGAAATGATCACCGGTGGTTGGAGAAGGTATTTTTTAAGGTGTCAAAGTCTTTATGGCATTCATCATCCCATTTAAAGGAGACGTAATTTTTGAGGAGGTGGTGAAATGGTTGGTAGTGATCGGAAAGCTGTAAAATAAAACAACAAATAGATTGCAACTTGCTTTCCCTTCTATGAAGTAGGCAAAGTGAAGTAGGTCAAGTTAATTCAAGAATCAGCTTTCCTTTCATTGGGGATCAGCTTCTGTGACATACAAAGAAATGATCAAACCTAGGAGCTTTCCTCATCCTCCATAGTTAATGAACTCAAGGCCCCTTATGTGTAAAGGTGGACTTTGTACTTGACTTCGATGCTGGTCAAAGATGACCTTAAGTCCCCCATTCTCTAAGGTGTTTCGTTGCACGCAAGGTTCTAGATCTGGCTATTTGTTCATCTTTGGTGGACTCTTCCAATATCATCCTGCTTTTTCTCATGGCTCCCCATAATTCATAGCCTGATGACTCGGCCCCTAGCACCAACATTCTTAAGGCTCTTGTAGGCTTGACTCGATAGTTGTTGCTTCCCTATTTGCCATAATTAGAAACAAAGGTCGGCCTTTGGTTGTTCTTCAACAATAGTATGGGCCGAGTCATGTGTTGCCTAGTAACCTTAGATGCTCATCCTCAGTGTGTGCGGAGGTACCTGCACCATCATCATGACCATTGGTGAGACTTTCTAGCCTTTGCCTCACTACTTAGTATAGGAAATTAATCTTCATCTGGCAATCCTCCTCTTCACCTTCATTCACAATCCATGGTAAAACTATAGTCTCTTTTCTCTTTCTTCAGGATTTTTTGTTTCACAGACTTCCTCTTGGAAGCATGCAACATTTCATCCTCATTATGTCACTTAACTCCATCGCTCTTCTTCTTTGGTTTCAAGTAGTAGAATAGTTTATATACGAATTTCTCAACCATAAAGTCTTTGTGGGTCGATCTCGTAGGATCTGACTCGTGCCTCTCCACATAGGCACTTTTTGCCTAATAAACTTATATGGCATACAAGAAATGGATATTTGTATAAACGCACTACACATCAATCATAGGTTTCATGGCATTAGCTAGTTTGTTCACGAAGTGCGCAAAATAGCTCATCGTGAACCCATAAGGCAAATTCAACCACAAAGACATACTTTGGTAAGTCAACAAGATTCACATTAGAAGGAAATGATTGGTGAATATAAGAATATTCCATACCGAGGTAGGTGAGGATTGACTCATCATCCTGACATTGAATGACATTAATGGATGGTGTATCATCATCGATCATGTTAGGATATAGGAATGGAAGTGAAGAGGGAGTCCTGAATGAGTTCAACACGTTCCTTCTTGGAGGATAGTTCTACGAAGCTAATACCATTGTTGTCTTTTTGTTTACGGGTGGTACACAGGATGATTGTATGACATCCTTGTTCTTAAAAACCAAATTCAAATTCTTTTCATGTGTAACGGTGAAGGAAAGAGTGGGAAAAGTGGTGGTTGGTGAGATATTAGACGTTAAATGAAAATAGTCATGTTTGGGATGGAAATTTGGTTGAATAGGTGGAAGTATCAAGTCCCCCATATGTTAAGTTGGTGCGAAGGTGGGGAGGACCATAAGGGAAGACATCTCCTATGTGATATTCATAATGTGGATGTTGGCGTAGGTTACCATAATCTTGCAAAGCTTGGGAATGTGTTTTTCAATGTAGAGGTGGTACTCATCCCCATAATGAGGCATTGAACCCAAGATCACTCGCCATGAAAACCGGGCCCGGTATTCGCCCTATGTGGGTAGCGTGAATAGATGAATTACTCAATCTTCATCCTACGAAGAAGGAGGGGTATCCTTTGGTTGGATAGCATATGGGACGAAGCTACTAGAGGCTATGATAGCAGTAGGAATATGGCCAACTTAACTAGCTGGGACTATGGCGGAAACATTGGTGGATGGGTGTTATGGGTGAAGGAGAAGTGGTAGTAGTGGTTTTTACTTGATTGCCTTAACTGGTACAAGGTCATCGTTAGGTGTGGTAGTGCAACATGTTATAGGTTTTTAATCTTGACGATGTCAGCTGGGATGGTATAGTTATGTCCTTCATGTTCAAATTTTATACAATGGTATAAAGTTGAAGGGAACAAAACCCATGACGTTGAATCCAAGGTTGGCCAAGCAACGATTTCATCCTTAGAACTCCCCATTCTAAGATGTAGAAAATTCTGGTGCCTATTGTGAGGTTCCCACATGAATGTGAAGAATAATAGTGCCAAGGGTGGAAGTGATGGCATCATTGAAGGAGTGCAACATAATTAGGTTATTATACATGTAATTTCTTCAAGGGATGCACATTAAGACACTATCTGTACACATGGGAGGATATCATGTTAATGCTAGCATCACCATTGATCATAACATGTCATACACATATATTATCAATATAGAGGGAGATGAAAAGGGTGGGATCAAGGTCATTTGATTGGAAAGGTATGATCTCCTCATCAGAAAAAATGAGGGTGGCTACTTGATGAGTGAGCATGGGGGTACAATAAGGAGATTATTTGGTAAGAGAGGCCATGTGGTGAGGGGTGATAATGGAGGCTACTAGTGTGGGATCATTAGGTAAAACCTTCAACAATGGATTACAAAACCTCCATTGAGGGCTTATCGATTGAGATTCTAGAGCTTTGGATGAGATTATATGAAAGAATTTTTTAGAGGGGATTGGTGTAATTTTTTTCCTCATTATACTCGATGGGTCTTTGACCTCAGTTAAAAATAGGTTATGTGGCGTCCTATAGAATGGTGATTTTGGGTGTGAGTGCAGATGGTATATTGGGCATGGGATTGGTTGATGGGAAAGTAGCTTTTTCTTTTCCTTGGTCTTTTTAGGTGTGAGTGACAACTTGGGTCATGTTAATATCAGGGAAAGAGGTAGATGGAGAAGGTATGTCATGAGTAGTATAATGAAATTATGGGCAAAAACCTAATACAGGGTATGAACCTTGCAAAATGAGTATGGACATACTAGAATTCTGGCGGTGGTTTGGCCAACTCTCTGATATGGACCAGATTGATCTCAAATTTTGGAGGTGGATAAAAGGGTTATGGAGGTGGTGATGTATGTCGTTAAATAGGTAGCAAGCTAGGATGTATGGTGACAGGTGAAGATGGAACAGGTTCCTCATCAAAAATATCATCGTCGTTGAAATTTGCTTCAGGAGGACATAATTGGAGGAGAAGTGTTTTGAGAGCCTTACAACCCTCTACATCATGTCCTGGCACATGATGGTAAGCACAAATTTTATTTTCATCAAACCCTTTTGGTTTGGGTTTAAGGGGGTCATAAGGTCCAAGCAGTGGTAATGTAATGACCAAGGTCTCTAAAAGGTTGGATAAAATGTTGGCGTAGGACCCCGCAAATCGATCATAGTGGAAAGTGAGTGTGGGTTTGGGTAAAGTGGTAGATGATTGTGGTGGAGGAGGTGTTATATGAGGTAGAATAGGTTTGACCACTGGTTTGGTATGTGGTAATATCTTAGGCTTTGATGGTATCTACTTGGGTAAAGGTGTGGTAGAAGAACTAAGAATGGAAGGTGTTATTAGTTTAACTAACCTGTTAGAGGGTAGTGGGTTTTTGCCCTTGGATTTCACCTTCTTGGGTAAAGGTGAGATGGGAGTACGTGATGCTGGAGGGAAATCAGATAGTGGAAGAGGATAGGTTACCCAATGGGACAATGGAGATGTCAGTGGAAGTGTTTAGTGCAGAGGTCGGGTGGAATGTCATGGGTCAAAGTCGCATAGGTAATGTTGGGGTTATGGTAGCTTGGTGGAGTTATAGGTGGTAAGAAACGTACGAGGTGAGGGCAAGGGTGTTTGTTGTGTGAGGTAAATTGGGTGTAACAAAGGGTCATGATGAAGAAGTAAGTTGTCTTAGCTTTTGATTTACCTTGGGTAGGAGGCTTATTTGGCCAAGGTTTATGGGTGAGGTCCTAGGATAGACAGAAAGGGGTAAAGGTGGATAAAGGTGTGGTGGGTGAGACTAGTGCATGTGGCCTAGAAGGTTGGGTCTTCCTTTTAGGCGAAGGAATAATTTTGATGTGGGTTTAGGAAGATGTAGCTAAATCCAATTTGATGGGTGGATGGGTAAGGCTTGACATCAGTCATGACCCCTAAGGTAGTGATAGGTCTATATATGGACGTTAAGATGTAGGTGGATTTAGGTTCTTAGGCATCAGAATGGGTTTTAGTTCAAGGGTAAAGGTTTGGATGTAGGAAAACATGATGAAGAAGAAGCTATTTTGATAGGCATGGTCAGGGTTGATCTAGTTACTGGAAATACCTTGGGATAGATCGTGGAGGTATCTATAGGAAACATTTGTATTTGAGTCAAAAAGGGGAGCCGAAGACGTCCCCAAAGTGCATGGAATTATCAATGTAATCCAAGTCATATGTCAGTCGTGAAAATGGCACTGTTGTAAGAGGAGATGCAATTGGTTTAGTGGCAATCCCTATAAAATATGTCTATGAGACAAGGAATTGGTTAGCCTCAAAATCTATGGGTAAAAGAGCTGAGACTAGATCAACGGGATCCTAGAATCCTAATAGGGAATTGTCCCCAATAGGTAGTAGCGTGTCATGGTAAATGCTTTGTAGACTTCTCCATGGATGGGTGAGGTAGAATTGGATGGGTGGGTGGGTAGTGGCATGGCTTAATGTAGGCTTGTATTCAATGGCACAAATTTCTAGCTTTTGTACCATGGTAAAGGATTTTTTGAAGGTATGGAAGGTTTGGACCTATAGATTTGGTGAGTTGTGTCTGGCACAAGCTCTAGTGAACAAATCTATAAGCTTAACTTGAGGTATCTAGAATGTTAATTAGTTCATAAGACTTCTCTAGAAAGAAATGAAATCTTTGATAGATTCGTCATCATACTGTCATGTCAAGTATAGGTCAATCATGGTGACTTTTTTGAGGACATTGATTGAAATGTGGTCCAAGAATGTTTGAGCCACTTGGTTAAAGGAGTAGATGGAATGTCTCAGGTAAACCACTATACCAATCTAAGGCGGGTCTAGTCAAGGACATGGGGAATGTATGTAGGATTAAAGAATTGTCATGGGAAATTAGATAGCACCCATGTTTTAATGATTGTAAGTGTTATTACGAGTATTATGTACTGTTGAAACGGTTAAACTTAGGCATTTCCCATTATACAGGGTATGGGCAGAATGGGGATAGATGGATGAATAGGCTCGTTACAGATTTCATCATAAGCTAAGGAGTTACGAGAGCTAGGAAACTGATGCTACTAATGTTTACATATTTTTCTTCATCATCCTAATGAGGTCATTGGTGGGTTGTGAGGAATGGGTGCACCTCCTACAATAAAAGGAGGTTGATGATGGGTGTATTATGTGGACGGCATCCCAGTATATGGAGCTGCCGAATATGAAAACTGTGAAGGGGGAATAGATGCGAGTGCAGAATATATCCTGAATAAGTGATAGACAAGATTGGGGGTTGCTAGTGATGCACATAAATAGGTGGGGTAGTTGTAATCGACTCTCGTAGTAATTAGGGCTAGAGATTGTGAGATGGAAAGGAAGAGGTTTTGGAATGGGGTGTGGATTTTCGACACAATGGGTGGTTATGATGTAATTTTTATATACATGAAAAAGGGTGTAAATGGGGCCATGATTAAGGTGGTTGGTGAAGGAATGGTCGACACCATGGGTGTGATAGATGTTCATTGGTGTAGTAGTTATAGAGGATGTGGGCTCTAGTTGAGACACCACAGGTGGTAAGGTGGATGAAGGTCATGTTAAGCTAGTCATAGCATGACATGGAAGTGGGGGCAAGGGTAGGAGGGATAGACATGAGCATGTTGTATACCAACTTTCCCGAGGAGTCTCAGGTCAGATGAGTGGGTGAGATAATATTGTAGTGCTAGCGGGATTCTGGTCAAGAAGTCTTGCAAACTCCTCATTTTCGGTATTAATGGTGATGGGATGAGTTGGATCCATAGGTGAAAATATGGAAGGTGGTGATCAGACTATGTGGAAGTGGCTGAAGACAAGCAGTGAAACACAAGGGAATTGGTTTGACTTAGCGAATCAGAACCATGATGAATTAGCGTAGACCCAATAAACTGTACTTTGTGAATAACATAGAAAACAATAGAAATGGAGAAGGATAGATTTCGAGGAGGTGAACTTGGTCAGTGTCCTAATTAAAAATCAGAATAGAGGGACCGATGATGGTTTAAATAACCAATCATAGTTAAAGGGTGAATTGATGATGGTTATAATAATACGATACCGGTTATTATGGGAAATCAACAATTTTAGCAAATGATGCCAAAACCTGATGAAAATGGAATGAGGAAACTGTATATAACAGTGATATTAGAATTATGGGGATATGATGATGTCCTGAGAATTTTAAATAGAACAGAAGAGGTGATGAATACTTTTTTGGGTGAAATAACCAAAAGAGATGAGAAATGACACCGGTTAGGTAAACCGATGATGGTCAGATGGAAATCAGTGACAGTCACTGGACCGACACTGCTTACTATGAAATTTGAATAAGTGAAGAAAAATTGAGTTTGTGAATTGAGTCAGATGGATTATTAACCCATGAGTCTGAGGATGATAGTATTAGACCCTGAAACACTAAAAAATAGTTAGAATAGTCCAACTATGATAGTGGGGTGTGAAAGGAAGAGGAAAGTGGAGAACGTAACCTCACAACTCAAAATATAACTCAGGAAAAGAGCTAAGAAAAACACGTAATCCTATAAGTGAATTTTATGTGTTCATACTTATGCTATTTCAGACTGACTTGTGAATTCAAAACAATAAAATTTTGGTTGGGAAGACGTCCCTATGAACATGGAAAATTCTAAAGGGTGGTTTCAGATTATGTTTTGGTGAGGTGCAGTCCTTTCTCTGAGTTAATGACTGGATAGAGAAACTAACTAGGTGTCCATTGTTCAATCCTCTGATCATGTGATCACTGACATAGCTTCTTCTATGTAAGGTGTTGTTTAATAAGATGTGTGAATTTTTATTTATGCAGTTTGGTAAAGAGAGAGAGAAGAGAAAATGCTTATATGATTCAATTATGTCAACCATCAGCTGGGCATGACTTCAAGCATATAGGTTGTCCCTTAATTTTTTAATGTGAGCTAAAATTCAACATACAAGGATGAAATGCAACAGATTTTAGAACCCAAATTAGACAATTGATATTCGATGTAGCAAATGAGGAATAGGTCAAGAACGTGTTCTTTCACTACTATGACAAATGCAGAGAAGAAAGAAATGATTCATTTTCAACACCAAATCACAAATGTCGTTTAGACAATTAGAAGAAAATAATGTTACCAGGGAGAAGATTAAATGTCTAAAATTTCAAAAAGAAAGAAACCCACAAGATTTACCTATATGAAGAAAATGCAAAGAACCCAAGAGAGGGTCCCATCAAGTGCATGCCAAAATGTTTCACCAATAAGTTGTTGATACAATATGAGAAAATACATATAAGGGTGGTAGGTGAAGGAGGAATACCTCTGTTTGTGAAGTCGATGGAAGGTAGAATGCACACATTTCTGATTTCTTGACCCAATGTTGACCATGAAGAACATCCTTTTTTCTAGGAGGAACTACCTATGAATGCAAAACAAGACCACAAGAAGAATATTAAACAATATATGTCAGTGGACTACCTAGCGTATGCTAGATCTAAGAAGTGTAATGCTTCCTAGATGGTTGTCAATCCATTGTTTAATATAATTTAATGCAATAAATAACGTAAGCAAATAAAATCCTACTATAGTTGATATGATTTAGGAATCTCATTCAAATATAATAAGCAAATCTAATCTAACAGGAAGGGTTATAATCATATCTAGAGGTTGTGTAGGTGGTTTTGGGTTTCTACAGGTCTGGCAGAGGTCTGGTAAAGATTATAAATTGTTGATATGAGAAATCTTGAGAAAACTCACACAAGAAGTCTGCATGGGAAAAATGGCCAGGTTTAAGGGCATGAATGGATAGGAAGAATGCACACATGGAGTAAACATTTAGCATTCAGGACTTAGACAATTTTGAGCATGAAGACATATTTTTAGAAGAGGGGGTGCATAACACACCAACGATGCAGAGATGTACGTGCCACACATTGTCTATCTTTTGAGGATCAGATTAAAGCATTTTGCATGAAGATGAGCTAATAATACGATTGTCATTTCATTTAACTATAAGAGGTATATAAATAGCACAATTACATGTGTTGCTATGTCTGTAAATGGCATGTGCCTATTAATAACATGCAGCCTATTTTTGGAATATATAAGCGGTGTAGGGAAAGTCCCCACCCTATATATATGTAGTGAACTACCTGAGAGAGAGATGAAAGATATATAGGTATATGAAGAGCGTAAGAGGTAAGCATAAAGAGATATGTGCATATGATTGGATTAATGTATCAGATCCATGCACATATCGGTATATAATTCCATTATTGTAAGGAGATTCTATGTTTATTAATAGATGGAAGTTATTGGATGAATCTAAGTGTCATTCATGTGTGTAATTGAGTAGTGCATATTCTTGATTCAATCATGACTATTTTTTAAGATTGTTCTTTCATAGATCTGAATATGGCATGCATTGTAGAATGATGGATTATTTATGGATCCATATGTTTCTTCCTTCATCACTCTAATATCCTACTAAAACAACCCTAAAGAGGAACCTGGTACCTTTGCGTGCCTTGGGTGAGTGCTCAGTCTAGGCTGAGTGATGTGCCAGCGTGTATATGTTGTTATCTGGTAAATTCTAGGCTGCATCATTGGTTCCATTGTCGGGACCTATTTTTTAGTTGCTTTCAAAATGGTTCGTGATGAAGACATACCAGTTAACTCTAGCAAGTATTGAGGAGTGGATACATGACCTGGAGGAAGAATATATAAGATGGTTCCGTAGTGGATCTGAAATTAACGCAGAAACTTGGCTAGAACAAAATCTATATGAAAACTTATATGAGATATTTTTCACCATCTTTCCAGTAGAATTATATGAGTGGTTGATTTCTTATACATCTAAGCCGGATTAGAGGCATTACGAACTTGTCTGGACACAAGAAGAATTTTTGGCTGTTTATGATGTTGATCTTCTCTAGAATCATGATGTGGATACATGGTTTCATGGTGTTCTAAACAATTATAATTTGGAATATTCAATTTCGATGTATTCTTGCCAGGAGGTAGCCAGATTCTAGTTTTTGTGGCATCCTAGAGGAGTATACCTGTAAGGTATTCCATTGGAAATCAAGATCTCGATGGTAACTTTGAACCTGGAGAGTAAAACAATGGCTAAATAAAACTCACCACACGTGAGGGTAGGAACAAGTTTGGTGAAAGATGGAAAAACTAGTGGTAGAAAGGTAGAGAGAGGAAAGGTAGCTTAAGTATAATGAGGCATGTGAGAGGGAGATAAAGAAGCAACGTACCATTGCAGAAAGTATGACATTGAAAAGAGAGATCAATCGTGAAGGATTTGAAGATCACGTAGAAGACGTGGAGCTAGAGCATCAAGAAATCTCCCATCTTAGAAAGCATGATAGAGATTCCCCCTTGGACTCACACAGAAGTGTGCCACCAAAGACTACCTGGGCCATGGGCATGGATCTTAATCCACCTGGTGACCTATCCCTTGTGCTTTGTTTTTTGATATCTAGTACGACAAGCAACCAACAAGCTAATTTGGGAAGCAAGAGAGTAGGAGTAAGTCAAGGAGCAAGTACATCAATGGCAAGACAGATGAATTTAATGTTATTTGGAGGAACATTCTTAGGCACATCATCTGCACAGAACATGAGCATGCAAAATGTTGGATTCACCTCTAGAAGTGTAACTACCTCACAGACTGTAGGGGTTCAGTATAGTACTACTATCAGAGCACATGGGAGTACATATATAGGTCATATTCTAGCTACAGGTGGAGGATCAAGAGGTATAGGTGGTTCTAGTTCTAGTGGATCTGGTGGTTCTGGAGGTAGAGGAAACACATGATGTTTTTGATCAGGTGGTCAAGGCATGCAACAACAACAAAATATCTATATAGAGATGTCTCTTCATCTCCCAAAGTATAGAGGTATAGAGGATGTTGCTGAACATGTGCATATGTGTGAAATCTTATGGTGCATGAAAGGGATCATGGCTTCTGAGTGTAAGGCAAGTCAATTTTCTACTATGTTACAAAGACGTGCACACAGCTAGTATAGGAAGTTTGAGCCTGATCAAACTTGCATGGATTATGTAGAATTGAAGGATGCTTTCCTAAAAGAGTTCTATATCCTAGATTTTGAGCAGAAGAGTATTAGCATGCTCAAAGATATCAAGCAAGGCACTACTAAGAGTTTATGTGAGTATGATGCCCATTTTAAGACACTTCTATCTAAGTTGTCTTGTGATATTCATGACATCTAGCATGTATAATGGTTTGTTGGAGGATTGATTACACCATTCAAAAGAGCACTGTCACAT
Source organism: Taxus chinensis (assembly GCA_019776745.2). Classification (NCBI taxonomy): domain Eukaryota; kingdom Viridiplantae; phylum Streptophyta; class Pinopsida; order Cupressales; family Taxaceae; genus Taxus; species Taxus chinensis. The sequence goes on along the minus strand of CM034148.1, from coordinate 313,010,402 downwards.
AATACATACATTAATCCACATGAAGCACTGGAAGCAACTTTACGTGTTGAGATAGTTGGAAGCATTGACACTAGTGTAAGTCCATTCTTAGAGGCATAGATTGCAGCTATGGAAAAAATAGCTAGAGAAGCTATCAAAAAATTCACCCCATGAAATGCTCTTAGGGATTTGGTGTACAAATTGTGAAGTGGAAGGTCACACCAAGGATAGTTGCCCTCACATATCTATACATTCATTGTTGTTAGACTGTGAAATCTATCATTTGAATCATGATGCTAGCCACTGTCCTTTGTTATAGAGCATGATAAGGAAGAATGTGTCCTAATTTTGAAATATTTACAGATCCAGGACCCATGATACTGAGGATTGTTGATTGATTGGTCAGATCCATGATGTTGTATACATTGGGGTATGATAGATAAGGGTAATGGATAACACAAAGGACAAAAATGAGCACCAAGATTGGGATCATAATCAACCATGCTATGACATGAATGAGGGTCATTTTTAATGAGGTTGTGGAAGAGGACGTGGATATCAAGGTGGTTATGGAGGATGAGGCCGTGGTGGAGGAAGAAGTGAGTTTCCTTGAGGAATGTGTTATACATGTGGATCCCTTGATCATTATATGCATGAAATTCCCTAGAATCTTACATGTTCTTCCTGTGGAAAGAATCATAGTTATGAGGAGTTCCCAGACTTATATAAGCATCTTAGTAAACAACATAAGTAGGAAAATAAAGGTCCAGAGAGGGTTAGGATATAACACATGGAGGAAAACTAGTGGATGCCCAAGATAGCACCAGAACCTGAGGCCTTAGTTGTGAATATTACCACATATGCTGAAGTGGCACGTGCAAGAGAGGCATCGTACCAGAAGCCTAAAATCATTAAGGAGGAGGTTTTTCATGCAAGGTACCTAGATCCTGCCCATAAAAAGGAAGTCTATCAAGAGATCATGGAGATCCTCAAAAAATGTCAAGGTGATATACAATGTTTAAAAGAGAAGTCCAGAAAGATGGAATAGAAGAATGAAGCAGAGAAGGTCCCCTCTGATATTGATGACATCAGAGAGGTGTGTAAAATGCTACACCAAGAGAATATTATTCCATTATTAGGGAATTGGTTGAAGGGGAACACTCCATGTAAAAACATTGAGAATGAACGGTAGATTCTACATGCAAATCTTCCCCCTCATAACATTGACTATGATAAAGAGATCAATCTGAATGTTATTGTATATGGATGGCTATTGAGCAATATTTTGATTGATACAAGTGCGGAAGTCAATGTGCTTACTTTATATACATGGGTACAAATGGGGAGACCTCCATTACAGCCATCCTATAATGTGTTGTTTATGAAAAATAGGACTAAGGCCACTCCCATAGGAGTTTTGAATTATGCATCCATAACTATACAAGGGGCCAAATTCACTGGGGATTTTTAGGTGTTAGCACTTGCAGAAGCAGACAATTTTCCAGCCTTACTTGGATGCCCTTGGTGTTATGCGAATAATTTTGAGTTGAGATTAAATAAGAGGTATATCATCTTTAAGAACAAAGGAAAGGGTTGTGATACCTTTGACAAATGGGAATTCTACACCATATGTTGAGCTTATAAGTGAGGACTTAAACAAAATCTATGTACACGATATTCAAGACCTAGAGGTCAATGAGCCATCAAAGGAAGGAATCCTACAATGGGAGGATTCTCACTCTATTAGTGATACTATGAGTATTGCTTGTGATAATTTGGCTCATGGTACATATGAACTAGTAGGACACAAGGTAAAAAATGTGGTTGTGCACAAGAATGGACTTTGTTTTGTTCAATGGATAGGTAGCATGGTGACTTAGTATACAGGACCAGAAGATCTTCCTATATTCTTACAAGCCATGGAGGCATAGTGGATAGACCAGGTCAAGAGAAGAGACATGTTAGCATATGTCTAACATGGGAAAGCAACATACTGGTAGGTAGTTCATAGAGATAATATTATGGAGTGGAAAGTAATCAAAATCACCTTATCTACCAGGTTTGTAAGAAGCAATGCACCTATGCAGATTTGTACTTATAATGGTGATCAACCTATTCAGCACCACATTCAACAATGTGAGAGACTTTTAATATTAGGATAGGAAGCATTACCACCTTCACTCTAGGTGAAAAAATTGTATTCCACTCTATAAGGGTGCACACACACTTGGTATGTATAAGTAAAACTACATCGAGAGACTAGAAACTAGAAAAATTTGACTGCAAGAATGATCCAGACCTTTGACTACTTTTCTTCCCAACCTCCAATAGAAGAGGCATTAAAATTTTTCAAGCGGTTAACCATGGGAGATAGTGCAAAGGTAGAGGAAATCATACAAAAATTATTTAGAAAGACAAAATTAGACACACATTTTGAACAAGGAGAAGACTCCATATTGGTTGAACATGCTTTCCTTAAGAAAGGAAAAGGAAAGATGGTGTACATTATGGATGATAAGGAAGTTTAAAACCTAGATATTGACCATTCACAGGGGGCGCGAGGTCTTAGATAGCATAGATAAAGATACGCGCACATACCAAGAACCAATGAAGTCAAAGGAGGTCAATATAGGATCGGAGGTTGAGCCCAAGGAGGTCATAATTGCAGACTATTAGTCATAATTAGATGTGGCAAATATCATTGAGTTACTCAAGGATTATCAGGACTTATTCCCTTGAGGGTATCATGAACTTAAATGCGTGCATGAATAACTTGGGGAAATGAAGATAAAACTTAACGAAGGTGCACATCTAGTGTGAAATACACCTTACATAATGAATCCTAATTTATGTGAAAAGGTAAAATAAGAAATTGATTAAATGTTGAAATATGGAATTATCAAGCCCCTTGATGAGTCAGAATGGGTTAGTCCAATGGTGATCATTATCAAGAAGGATGGTAGAATTTGAATATGTGTGGAATACAGGGAGTTAAATGTTACATGTGTAACAGACCCATTCCCTACACCATTTAGTGAGGAAATACTAGGATTTGCGAGGCACAAAATATATTCATTCACAGATGGGTTTTCTGGGTATCATTAGGTTTGGATTTCTCAGGAGGATAAAGAAAAGACAAATTTTACTACTAAATGGGACAATTTTGCCTATACTGTGATGCCTTTTGGATTGAATAATGCACCTATTATATTCTCACGCATATTTGTTCAAGAATTTAAATATTTTATTCATAACTTATTACAGGTTTTCCTTGATGATTGGATAATATATGGGCTTATTCATGATCACTGTGAAAATCTGCACTTAATGTTTGAATGGTGAAAATAATTGAGTATCTCTTTGAACATCAAGTAGTACATATTTGTTACACCTTTTGAAATACTATTGGGACACATAATCTGTAAGGAAAAAGTACTTGTTGATCCCTCTAAGGTTGCAATCATTTTAGGGTTGGAAGTGCCTACCATTACGAGTGAGGTGCATGGTTTTTTAGGTCACACAGGATATTATATAAAATACATAAAGGGATATGCAAAAATTACCGCACCTTTTATAGACACCAAAAATGGGTTACACTCCCCTTGGTCCCTTGACAAAGAACCAACTCGAACACACCCACCTAACCATGGCCCCTTTCACCCCACTCTAATATTAATTTAATTAAATGAAATCATGATATCATAATATCTATTATTTAAATATCCTAATTGGATAATGCCCACACCACCACCTCACTTATACACCTCATCTGGCCACCTCACCCTAAGACCTATTCTTAGTATGTTGTCATAACTAACTAAGACCTACCTAAACCCTAAACATAAAAGCCTACATTCCCTCTAACCACATTCCCTCCAGTTAGAAAGGAAGCTTCCATTCTAACCCGTAGAAGAAAATGAACAAGATCCAAGAAATCAATGGGATCTACCCATTTTAGTAAACCTAGGAAATCTCACCCTAACCGACGCTGGTCAACCCAGAACCACTGTCGGTTACCATTTATTCCCCAAAAACAACCTTATTTTAGGTTGGCACATATTTTGAAAGAAAGTGACAAATCCAGAGCTGTATGCAAGAAGAACTAGTGATCGTACACATATTAGAGCATTCACATCTAGCATCAGAAGCAATTACAGAGTCATTTGCATTCATAGAAGCATCCGGGAAGCACCATCACCACATCAAATTCCTTACATTTTATCACCTTCCATTTCCATCTAGCCACGAAGCTCATACAATAGTAAGTATCTTGCTACCCAACATTCATCTGTTGTCCTTTTAGTAGACCCTTTTACTTCTATTATCAGTTTCTACTTGCATTCCCATTCACCTATCATTTTCCTTCATACAAAATTGATCATTCCTTCACCCACACCATTAATTTGTCCATCTCCTACTGATAACTACCCTTGAGCACACCTTAGACATATCTAGACCTTGCCATTTACCTCTCCATTTCCGTTTAGCCTCAGATCTGTCACCACACCAAGATTTTATTAAGTTTCCTCTACCCCAACCATACTAACACTGGTTACCCACAACTGGTGTCAGTTCACTCAAACCAATGTCAGTATCTACATTTTACTCTCTGACCAAGAACAAAGCCTAAAATCTTCACGAAAGACCCAAAACAGCCTAGAACCAGACCTTGGCCAGTATCAGTACCTTGACAGAGACCTTGACCTTTAGATTTAATCATAGCCTATCCTGTTGTGAACAAATTTGCTTACTGTACTCGAATGAGATACCTAAATCATTTTAATTGCAATATGGTTTCATTCATTGTTGACATTGAATTGTTTTAAACAATGGATTAATAGCCTTCTAGGGAGTATCATACTTCCTAGATCTAGCATACGCTAGGTAGTACACTACATATATTGTTTAACTTCTATTTGGTGGTCTTGTTTTCTATTTCAGGTAGTTCCTCCTTCCTAAAAGGAAGTTCTCATGATAATCTGTGGATCAAGAAGTCATACACATGCAACAACCTTCAACCAGGTTTAATGGGTATTCCTCCTAGCCCATTTACCCTTATTTGTTTCATCAATATTCAAAGAAACACTCTAATAATTAGGTGAAACATTTTGGCATGCCCAGTGGGACCCATTCAGGGTTCCTTACATTTCATCATTCCTAGGTGAAAAGTTACATATTTGTTTCCTTTCTAAAAGGTTCTCATGCAAAAATTTCTCCCCTAGAATCTTCTCTTCTTTCTATTTGTCTCAAAGAAAATTATGTTTTGGTGCTATAAAAATAACATTTCTTTCCTTCCATTAGTATCACATTAGTGAAAGAGCATCCCCTCTCCTGTTCACCTCTTTGTGTCATCGAATTCAAATTTTCAATTTGGGCTTAAAATTAACTACATTTCATTCTGTTGTTCTACATTAGCTCACATTAAATGAGGGTAACCTATACGCTGGAAGTTATGCCTAACTGATGGTTGAAAAATGAATCATAGAGAGCAAATTCTCTCTCTCTCTCTCCGAGTCTTACCAAACTACAAAAATTCAAAAATATACACATTCTTAAACAACATCTTTCTTGGGAACACCTGTCAATAATCACACAGATCAGAGGATTGGTAGGTACTCCTCGACTCGTTACTTATATCGATTCATATCTTAGAAGACAGCCCACCCTCACCATAACATACCTGAAACCTCTCCTTGTAGATCTCCTTCTTTGTAGGAAGCCTTCCTCACCAGAAACTCTATTCTACAGTTCATGAGTCAGTCCTTAATAGCATAAGATGAATAAACATAATAGAAAAAGCACTCTTAGGATCATATTTTTCTTAGTGTTTCTATTTCACTTACATTTTGAGGTGAGAGGACACTTTCTTTACTTTTTTCATTTCTCCTTGCATGCTCCTCATCATAGTTGGTGTATTCCAGCTTCATATGAGTGTGCCTGGACCCCATTTTCATCCTTCTCAAAATTTTGGGTTTGATTACACATTTGATTTTAACTCACAACCACATGTTCTTCATCTCTATTTAAAGTTCACAGCAACCAATATCGGTCCAGTGAACATCATCGGTTACCCCAGACCGTCATCAGTTTTACCCGACTGACGTCGATTTCATGTTCTTTTGGTTAACCTACCCAAAAGGACACATGATTCACTTTCTTTTCTTTTCAAAGTCTCTAAAGCTCTCATCATCTTGTTTTTCTTGATAAATCCATCAACATCTTATCTACGTGGTAGATTATTAGCCTTCTGCCTTGTTTTGACAAAATGTCCATTTTTCATAGTGACCGACCGTAGTTACTTGTGACCGGCATCAGTTTACCCTAACCAGCATCAATTAGCCTGTTCAAATTTCTATCTGACATTTCATACCTAATCCACCTACCACCACCATTTTTTCCTATATTTACTATATTTCTATTTCATTTACAGAAAGGAGTCCTACCATGTCAGTACTTATTCACATGGTATTGACGCGTAGCCAAGAAAATGCCCTCATATTCCATGCTAGTTATTAACCACTCCCACCTAGTCCTTCACCACCTTCTATTTTTTTGCCCATGGATGCTACCCAACCTATCACTATCATCACAGGGGACGAGGAGTTCACACGACTCCTTAACCAGAACCCTGTCACCTTACAGTTCTATCTTTCCCACTCATCTACTCAAGATGCCTTAGGTCATTTGATATATGGTATTTCCATACCTATCCCCCCGACACTAGCTCCTGCTTCTGTGCCAACCTCCGCTAGCTCTGTGCTACCTGCATCTGCCTTGCCTCCAACCATTTCTCATATAGGCCCTATACCTGCTATGATCATCTCATTTTCTAGATCCATTGCACCCGCAACATCCACTATACCTTCGTCCACCACCTAGAATGTAATCTCATCCACACCTATTGTCTCACATATACCCATAGCTACACAACCACCCCCAATGTCAATGACCACTACCCTTTTTCAAAACATTGTCCTTTCTATTCCACAGTCCTTAGCCCCCAATGCTACTAGAATCACCTTGACCCTTCACCCTCCATATACGTACTATCAGTAGCCTCCTATTTCATCTATCAGTCATGTTGGGTACATACCCCCTATCTCACTCCCTCTTTCTCAATCTACCTATACCACATCACCATATACTCAAATTCCACCTCCATCATATGTCCAACACTAACCTCCTTACGCTACAAGAGGCACCCATCCATCCGAACCTACCGATGACCTAATCATGTTAATGATAGACAAGATGCAGACAATAGAGGTATTGGTTTCTGGTACACATAACTCCCTCACCTATGATGAAAGTTGTAATGATCCCATCCACCCATCCATTCCTATTTTTCCATATCTTGTACATTGGGAAATGCATAAATTTAACCACTTCAATAGTAAAGAGGACCCACAAAAACACTTGCAGTCTTTCAAACACGGTTGTTATCTGATCTCCCATGATGATGCTTTTCTTTTGAGGAAATTTCCCATGTCTCTGACCGGACCCACATTAGATTGGTATAGTGGGTTAACTAGACATTCTTTCTTCACATTTAATTAGGTAGCCCATGCCTTCTTGGATCACTTCTCCATCAAATTTGTTAAGAAGGTTACCGTGACTGACCTCTACTATACGTGTCAATATGATGACGAGTCAATCATGGATTTTTTCACTCGTTGGCATAGCCTAATCAATCAAATCACATTCCAATTACCACAAACTGGGCTCATAGAGTTCTTCACTCAGGCTTGTGCTAGACATATCTCACCAACCCTGCAAGTGTAGAATTTATGAACCTTTGATGAGGCATTAACCATGGCATGAAAGATAGAGATTTAGGCCATCAAAGAAAATAAAATTCAACTATTTAATAATAATTCGGCATTTAAGTCAAATGATATCTCTTCTTCTTTGAAACCACAAAATAATTATTTAAAAGCCAAGGTAACCACTAACAAAATGGTACTCAAGGCCGGCCCAGCACATCCATCAAATTAGGCTAACCCCTCATCTAATATTTATCTTGTCTAGACCTTTCAATTTAGAAAATAACAATGGAAATACACCCCAATTCGGGAGCCTTATTCTTCTATCTTGGAAAATCTCATTAAATTTGGTGCCATCACCCTTCCTTCTATAAAACCACACACTAGTTTTGATCCTACTCACCCCACACCTGTATGGTAAAAAGAGCACGAATTCTGTAACTATCATTGCGTAAAAGGTCATAGTGATGGCAATTGCATCACTTTTAAGAACATTGTCTAGGAAATGCTCGAGAATGGAAAGTTAGTCTTGGATAATCCTAATGCACTTATAGTAAAAACTTGTACATCTTCAAGAAACCATTTCCTAATCACGCCCCCTCTTCTAATCAAACTTGAGAGACCTCGACTAATAATAGACATACCCGCGAGGTCCATCCTATTTTTAGTGGTGCACTGGTTACTTCCCAATTACCTCATATTCCTTCCATAGAGAAAATCCTATCATGAAGTCCTCCACCTACACATGAACCCACTTCACCTATTCCTCCACCCACATAGGAACAACCTTTGTCTCCCCCCTCACCCATGAAGGATCCTTCTATTAATATCAAGACCGCTTCACGTTTGGCTTCTCCAACTAGAGATCTATCACCAGCAATACCTCTCTGACCAATGGGAGATACTTGTTTACCTCCTTCACCCACAGAGGAGCACCCATCATCTCCTCCACTTATCAAAGATCCAATAGAAATGTTGTTGCCTCTAGATAACCATTCTCCATCTACTACCCAAGATCCTGCAGACTTACTTTCAGCTCTCTTACCCAAATAGGATGAGGGTAGCAAATTCCCCATTTCTAAGACACATTTTATGGGAATCTCCATTGGATTCACATCAATCCCACCCACTACAGTGTCATTCTCACACTTAGCAAACCACCTAGATTACATGGATAGAGCCCTACTTCGGGGGCGTCTTCTACTTCCTGTCACAACACAAATGCAAATGTCACTTGCTGACACTTCCACTATCTATCCAAAAATATTTTGGCCAATCGAACCAAACAAAACCAAAAATATCACAAGTTCCCCCATGATACCACTCATGGATCAACTCACACCTTTACGCATAACTTGACATGCTTCTACATCAAAACCTACACCTACATCATTTTCCTTTCCTAAACCTATTACTACCTTAGGGGTCATCCCAACAACTAGCCTTACTCATCCACCCATCAAATTAGATTTAGCTACATCCTCCAAAACTAACACCAAACTTAATCTGGCCCCCAAACAGAAGAACCCATCCCCTAGATCTCGTACCCCAACTCCGTCGATCACACCTTCATCACCTTCACCCCTTCCATCCATCTTAGGACATAGCCCTTCTAACCTAGTTAAGAAACCTCCACGTATTGGTAAACTAAAAATGTAGCAGCCCATTCCTCCCTCATGAAACCTCTAACATACCCAAACACCCAACACAACTTCTTCCTACACCTGTAGAATTTTTACCACCCATGCCTCCTATACCATCAATGACTTCTTCACTACCTTCACCACCTTCTTCACCAACTTCACCAACAGAGTCAATGGATACAAAATCCATTCCTCTTAACTTTTGTTTTCATAAACACCATTTCTTTTGGGCCTCTGACTTATCAACACGAGGGAGAGGCTCCCTCTTCTCTTCCCTTCTTGTATCCTGAAATGATCGATGATGATACACCTTCCATTAATATCATTCAATGTCAGGATGATGAATCTATACTCACCTACCTTGGTGCAGAAGACACATATATTCACCGATCGTTACCATTTGAGAAGCAAACCATGTTGAATGAATCGACTATCAAAATTAACATCCATACTCAAGATGACCCGCACATTCTAAAGATTGGCCAATCTTTAGATACTGTTAAACATGAAGCCATCACTTCTTTTCTCAAAGATCATAACCATGATTTTTCTTGGTCTTACGCAGACATGCCTGGTATTGACCCCACCATATTCTTCCACAATATCGTAACCATTCTTGATGCTAAACCCATAAAACAAAAGCTAAGGAAAATGCACCCTCGCATTGCTCTTCTCATCAAAGAAGAAATTCAGTGCTTTCTTTCTGTATCCTTCATCTTACCCATTGATTATCCTTGATGGATTTCTAAAATTGTCCCTATCACTAAGGTGACAACGGGAGTCCACATTTGCACAAATTTTTTTGACCTCAACCTAGATTTTCTGAAAGATGACTTTCCTCTACCCGGTATTAACAAACTAGTTAACCTTACCATTGGTCACAAGATGCTATCACTCATGGATGGTTTCTCATGTTATAACCAAATCTTTCTTGCTCTGGAGGATTAACACAAAACTGCATTCATCACCCCTTAGGGGACCTTCTACTATCGAGTCATGCCTTTTGGCCTTAAAAATGATGGTGCCACATACTAGCGGGCTATGAATTACATCTTCCATGATATCATGCACCACATTTTAGAGGATTACGTAGATGATCTCCTATCCAAATCTAAATCCCGCTCTGAGCACCTCACCGTCCTAAAAACCATCTTTGACCGCCTCATTAAGTATTGTGTGTTGGTGCCCATTTTGATCCTCTGCCATTTTGCCATATTTCCCCTTTTCTCTATGTGCTCTAAAATGATTTTTCCTCATGAAATTGATGATGTGAATTTGTAGCTCCATTCTTTTGCATTGGATTATTTCCAAACTCATTACCTTGCCCTAATTTTTCCCGTTCAAACGCCTCTGCCTTTTTTCTCATGTTTTCCCAGACTTTAGAGCTCAAGATTGTTTGTTTTATACTTATTTACCCTCAAGTATCCATTTTCATGGTTGTAAATTGCCTAAAAGGACTTTCTATTTGTCTTTTGATAAAAAAATTCTTCACCCATGAAGAAAAAATCAAATTTGGGCATCCCTGACATTTTCTATGTTTTAACAGTCAAACGGACGTCATTTGCCAATCAAATTCATCTTCAGCATTCTAGGGCATCGATGGAAATTTATACGTTGTTTGACATTCATATGGGCATCCTTTTCCTATCAAATTTTATCTCAAAATATTCTCCTACGTGGTCATTTGTGATTAGATAAGGTTCAGTGGGTCTACTTGAAAAAGTTAACATTTTTTGTGTTTTGGAAAAAAGTGCAAGTTGCCCCCACAGCTCCGTAGCCCCCAGAGGAGGTACATGTGTCGCAGGTAGAGTGAAGGTTGATAGGTGGGTCATTTTATGCCTTAGGGCACTTTGGAAAATGTGTGGAAATGAAGAAAATCCCCTAAGGCCCACATCCAATCAGAGGTGGATACGTGTCATGTTTTCATCAAAAGCAGGATGGAAGGATAGCAAAGGACTCAGAAAAATTTTGCATTTTGGCAAATGGGAACAAAAGTTGTGAAAAGGGCCACAGGTCTGATAGGCCATTTAAGAGAGGACATGTGGTAGAGTCCAAGGTGGAACTTCAGGCCTTAAGGGAAACTTTATTTTTTTCCCCATTTTTGCATAAAGGATTAAAATTCCAAAATGAGGCCACGACTTCATCAATGGTCATGATTGAGCCATGTCTATGGCTCAGATCAAAGAAGAAAATTAAAGGCTTGCGTGGGTTAGTGGGCCACCAGAGGAAAAAGGGAAATGTTGCCTTTTGGAAAAATGAGTTAAAGTGGTAATTTGAAGCATGGCTCCACAATGAATTAGAGGGAGAAACGTGTCAAAATAAAATGGTAGAGGGGAGTGCAGGCCACTGATGAGTTTTGAAAACTTTGTGAAAGAAGTATGAAACAAACAATGGATTTATGGTCCCGTAGTGCAGCAGTGATCACCAAGCGTCAAGGATAGAAGTGGAGGTGCGGGTCCATGGGGATAGTTGTGAAAATTTTCCTTTTTCCAAAAAAGCTAGAAATGTGAAAAATCGAGCCACGATTCCAAAGTGGCCCACTTTGTGCCACGTGTCAGCGCTAAATCTCAAGGGTAGAGGGGCAGAGAAAAATGTCAAATTTTTACTTTTTTCCAAAAGTTTAAAATATCAAAAAATGATCCCAAGCCCATTTCTAATCACATTGTTATGTGTGGAGGGTTTATATTGAAGGGAGAAAGGAAAATCAATGGTAACTGTGCATTTTTCAATTTGGTCACCATTTTTTCTCCAGGAAGTGTGGAAATATATTTTTTGCAGCGATTTTGATCAAATTTTTGGAAAATTCGTGTCATTTGTGCCTACAAGGACCAATGCAATTGGTTTTGAGGATCAATTTGAAGATCAGAGATGTTTTTGGAATAAATTTTTTCCCTAACCCATCAAAAAATGTGAAATATCAAATCCAAAAGTTACAGAGTCAAACTTTGGAGGGATAAGGATGAAATAATGAAAGGAAGGGGGTCTGAATGCTTTGAAGATGAAAATCGTGCCTCCATAATGGATAATGATGTGAATTTTGCAATGATTCACCTTTTTTTGAAACACCTAGAAGCTTTTGTTGCAAATATCTTAAACATCCTTGTCTGTAAATCATGATGGAATTTTGTAACAAACTTGATGCTTGGCATATTCATTTCTTGGGAAAGAAGGCTTGGATGTAAACAAATGATTTATAATGCATGTTTTTTGACATGTAAATGGTCAGGAAGTTGAAAATCATGAGCAATTTTTGAGAGAATATCATCTTCTAGGAAACCCTCTAACAAACTTGGTTAATGCCTTCTGTGTTAGATCTTCATTCATGTTGAGTTGCTTACAAGTGTATAGCCATCACACAGATATGAGATTGTTCCTGAAACTCTCCCCTGGTGATGAATCTAAGAAGATTTTGAATTAATCTATGTTATTTTGGGCAATATGATGTCTGTTATCATATTTAAATGTCTGTAAACAATTTTCCTTGTTCTTGTTGCAATCTTACATTGAAATGTTTAGAAATCACACAGATATCATCCTTATTGATAGTTTAGTGGCATTTTCCATTTCATTTGTTAGAAGAGATTTCATCTGGCATTGAAAAGAAGCAATTTAAAATCACTTCACCTTCATTTGTTGATGGAGATTTCTTGTAAGCCTTTGGGGGTACCTTAGGCATGATTTGATAAGAGATTTTGATGTTTAATTGAGTCCTTTAACTTAAGATTTTGTGTTGAGATCTCAAATATTGTGTGAAGAGTGCAAACTTGGGCCTCCATTTGTGTATCTTTTCTGGTTGAAAGAACATCCTGACTTTTTTGAAGCATTTTATCTGATAGCTGTTCAAATGTTGTAGAGGTTGTCAAAGATTTGGCATAGTCAAGTTTGTCTTGTCAATATCACACATAAATCATTATAAACAACTAATCCTACCCCATACTACCCCTGTTTTAACCTATATACCCATAGGATATCAAAATCCATTTGCTAAAGTATGTAGAATAGATCAGGATTTCAAAAAGTCTTCAGTAACCCTTACCTTGCTTTGAAAGTATCTCCATAATCTAGAAGTGATAGCTTGTGAAAGTCATATTTGGAGTGTTAATCATATTCTCCCAAGGCCCCTTCATACTATTTACAAAAATTGAGGGATATCTTCCTATCCTTCAACATTTGAGGGTTACAAAATAGGTCCTCTTACGTTGGTTGAAAGGCACAACCTTAAAATAGTTAGGACAAGATCAAGTCTTAGTTTGAGTGTTATCCATCTCTCCACCAATCTGAGTGCCAATTAGATCACATCCTCAGCTAAAAAATGACATACATCATGATCTATCTGTCTTCAAGCTTCATGCCACATCTATGATGCTGCTTAGACTAAAGAGGAGAACAAATTTGGGTACCAACATTGTGTTCACCTTCAACCAAAGAAATGCTTCTTCGTGGTTCTCTCGGGATATATCCTAGGATTTATCATCTCCTTACGTGGCATAAAGGTTGACCCTGCTAAACTCAAGGCCATTCTTGAAATGCCTCCACCCATTATCCTATGGAAGCTTCATATCCTGTAAGGTAAGTTGTAGTCTATTCACCGTTTCATTTTACAACTATTTGATCGCTATCAACCATTTCATCACCGTATCAAAAAGGATGTTTCCTTTAAATGGGATGAGGAGTGTCATAAAGCTTTTGAAGCCTTAAAAAATACCTTCTTCAACCACCTGTACTCATTCCACCTTAATAATATCAGCCATTTTACCTATACATATCAGCTATCGATCACTCCCTAAAGCCATCCTTGCTCATTGTGATGAACAACACAGGGATCAGGTGGTTTATTACATAATCCATACTCTTTTGGACTATGAAACCCGATACACACATGAATTTTTTTTTTGTTAATCCTTAGTTTTTGTTACCACTAAACTCCTCCATTACCTACTTAATCACAAAACCTATTGGTGACCAACACTGACCCCTTACACTACATTAATGCCAAACCTTACAAAAATCAATGAGCTGCATGCTATCTTATGTTTTTGGCCAACCTCGACCTCAAATTCACCCATCAAAATTCCATCAAGGGCCAGGCTATTGCTGACCAATTGGCTGACGCACGTATTTCGAGGGATCAACCCTCTAACTTTGACTTTCCAGATGAGTCTATTGCTACCTTTTCTTTGGACTAACTCATGTACCAAATGACACTCTTCTTCGATGGTTCTAAGTGTCAGCGTGGGGGTGGGGCTAGTGTTATTCTCATTCCACTTGATGGTGAACCCATGCCTTTGTATTTCAAACTTGATTTTGATAGTACAAATAATATTGCTGAATACAAAGCACTCGTATTGGGTCTCCAGACTGCATATGCCTTAGATCTTAAGTCAATCAACATCTTTGGTGATTCTTAATTGGTCATAAACCAAATCAATGGTATATACTAGTCTCATAATGTGATCCTTTAAAAGTATAAGCATCATGTTGATATACTTTTGACCACCTTCAAACCATCCAATGTTCTACCAACAAATATGTAGATACCATGGTCTGCTTAGCTTCTGAAATACCTACTTCACCCACTGATCCTAAAATCTTTGTCACCGTACAAAGACTACAATCACCCTCTTATTTACCTCGTGAAGTTTACTCTATTGGAACCACCGTTCCTGACCCAAGTGACCTTTGGTATAAAAAATACTCAGACTATCTTTCCCTCTCCATCTTTCCTCCCGAACTTACTTGTAATGGACAACGTGCCTTTCTTAAAAGGGTCTCTCATTACGTCATCATGGGTGCCCTCCTCTATAAGCACAACTTTGATGGTATTCTCTTATGGTGCCTTACAAGTTCTAAAATTCCTTATACCATTAAAGAAGTTCATGATGGCATATGTGGAGGCAACTTTAGTGGCCTTGCTATTGCTAAGTGTATTCTTCACCTAAGCTATTACTAGGTGAACCTTAACCATGATTGATGTGATTATGTTAAGCATTGTGTAAAATGTCAACAACATGCCAACCTTTATCATACACCCAGTCATGCCTTACAAGTCACCCGTGACCTTTGGCCCTTTTGTCAATGGGGTTTGGATCTTGTCAGAGAGATCAATCCCCATTCTTCCTAGTGACATCAATGGATAATCACCGCTACCAAATATTTCACTAAATGGGTTAAAGCCATACCTCTCATCTCTACAAAATCTGATAAAATATGTGAGTTCATCAATCATCACATCATTTTTTACTTTGGTGTTCCACATCACCTCATCACTGATAACGGAAAACAATTCAAAAATAAAAACCTTGCATAAAATTTGTGATGCCTTCCATATTCAACTAAGTTTCTCATCACCTTATTACCCACAAACCAATGGCCAGGATGAATCCACTTATAAAACCCTGAACAAAATTCTCATGAAAGTGATTAACGATACTGGGAAGGATTGACATATGTACATTCCTTTCACCCTGTGGGCATATTGTACTAGACTACTACCGCACCTTTTTCTCTAGTCTATTATACAAAGGTTGTTCTACCTCTCGAATTCCAAATTCCCTCACTTTGCATTTCTCTCCATGACATGCTCAATGATAATGACTTTCTGTAGGACTGTTTAGCACAACTTGAGTTATTAGATGAATGTCATCTTACTACTCTTGACCATATTCAAGTTTACCAAAAACGTATCAAACGTGTATATGACAAATGTGTCCATGAATGAACCTTCCAAGTTGGTGACCTTGACCGAAAAGAAAATAAACATGTAACCAAAGTGGAAAAATTTAAGTGATGAAAATTTTCTCCTAATTGGCTTGGACCATACATTGTGACTCATACTTATGGATCAGGTGGTTATCGATTATCTTCACTAGATGATAAACCCGAACCTGAGCCCCTTATTGCCTTACATCTTTGACTATTCTACTATTGAATTTCAGTCCTACCTCACCTCCTGTCTCTTTTCATGCTCGTCCCTTGAGCACCTTTCATTTTCCTCCTTTCACTATGCCACCCATACAATTAAACAAGAATCATGTGTGTACCCATCACTCTTTTATCTTCTCTTAAATATGTGTACCATGGCATTGTACATAGCATGATTATCATGGATAAGTTTTATCTACTTTTAGATGAGATCTCATGGTCATTTCACCTTGCTTTTTGAACAAGAATATAATTCTTCACCTTATTCTTGTCTATGACTTAAAATCCCTCACGTGGGATCCAATTCTTTGAGTCAAACTTCCACTAAAAAGATAAATCCCTCAAAAATGGCGTCTTTCTTTCTACATCTCTGTTATAAATAGACTGCTCCCTCAAAGGACAGCTATGTAAATCCTGCTTCAAAACAAACAAAAAAAAGAGAATAAGAGAATATAAATCTTCCCACATCATTCAGCTTCGCGAAGACCTCAAGGAGTTAATTTCATCATCCAATATAGACTTCCCACATTGATCAATCTATCTCAAATACATGTCAAAAAGAAAAAAACATTTTTTTCATGGACTTTCTCATTGTGATCATGGATCTCTTGCGAAAAAGGCATGCTACCTCATACCATATAAACTAACCACTTTTCACCCTCTCACCATTTGCACCTTTATTTCCTACCACCTCAAGGGACCTGCTGGAACCATGATATTTGGTGATCATGTGACTTTTCTTCACCTTTAGAATAATACATCATGCAATGTCTTTATGGTCTTATGTTCATCAGCTTATCTAAGGTATGACCCACCCATTATGATCCTTACCAATCAGGTGGATTTCTTGATTCCCCTTATCTTTTCAACTTCTTTATTACGTCTTGATCATCTTATCCAGGACTAGATCCTCGACACTTATCTTTTGGTAATTTTCTTCTTTTGCCACAATCAACTCAACATCACCCATACCTACAAGACCTAGACTCAATCATGCCTATAACCTACCAACTCATTCTCATCCTTCCTCACATTTTTCCCTTGCTTATGGGAGAACTACATCGGCTTGAGGTCCCTTTTCACCGGGACTATGTAGGTAGAACTCTAAGGGCATGTGGCACTTAGGGGTTAGCTCAACCACTCTCTACCCTAACCAATCCCCCTTTTTCCTTTTCATGATCACAATATACCCTCATTAGTTTCCTTTTTACATCAATAATTAGAAATTAAATCAAACAAACAATAAATTGTTTCACATATTTATCATCATCATTCATACATTCATTATGTCTACCATTTATTTACCATTATCGTGCATGTTACTATAAAACATCTCAACATGACTCATATCATCATTAATTACACAAATTAATATATTACAAACTAAACCAATTTCAACTCACTAGAATTAAACCAACCTAAACCCCATCCATGCCTATGACTTGACTCAATCCATGCATATGACCTAACTTTATCCATGCCTATGACCTGACTCGATCATGCCTATGACCTGACTCCATCATGCCTAACATACCTTTCATCCATCCATTTATGCATAACAATTAAATTCTATCAACATGGATACATCATCACCAAATCATCCATCTCATCATATAAACCTATGTATCCATACAATATACAATGATACCAAATAATATGCATCTCTGAAAAAATAGCATATACATCCTCACTCTCTTCAGCATGCAGGTCAGTATATGATCAAAAATACACAAAACTCTCCTATACAACCTCATCATCTTTGGAATGTAGGCTGGTATATGATAAAAGAATGCACAAACTCTCGTATACATCCTCACTCTCTTCAACATGCAGGCCGGTATATATCAAAAATGAATAAATACATAAAAATGGATGGACATACATTAAACATCATCCTAGTGGACATCCTCCATATTTGTCTCAACCGTCACCTCCTCCCCCTCGCCTCCTGTCCGGTGGCCTGATAACATCTCACCACCTATCATGAGTCATGGCTGGGTCCTTGTTGGTACATCACCTAGTGATCACCTCTGTGAACTGGTGGCCTCCCCCTGATCCTGTCTAAGGGCTTGGTGACCCGCTATGCTCTCCATGTTGTGGGTATGATATCTAGTCCTCTCACTCGATTCCTAATATGCCTTGTACTCTCCATAGGATAGAAAATATATCCCTGCCACCATCAAATGATTCTAATAATATCTAGCCTCACCCAGGGCATCCCACAATATGGATACGGGTAATGTATGTGATGGCCCCATCGGCATCTGCCCCTATCCATATCCTTTGTGACCCTCTCCTACCCCTTCCTATGAACTAGGACCCTGTGTTGGTGTCTGTGATGGTGTCATTAGCCTGACACATTGTGGTTGTAACTGGGCTTGTAATGCCATAATTTGTTCCTCTGCAATGGAAAATAGGCCCTGTAAATCTGTAACCTACACTTGTAAGGTGGCCATCTGATCATCATCACCATCTCCATCTCCACCCTGGGCCATTTGGGCCTGTAGAGTGTCCACATGTGCATGTAAAGTGGCCACCTCTTCCTCTGAACATGCTAACTACCCTTGTACCATCCCCAACTATATAATCAGGGTTACCACCTGCCCTGTAGGGTGTCTCCCTAAATAGTGTTGGTGGCTAAGTGTATATGCTCCAGCCTAGGTGGTACTACTCGTAAATGAGCCACCCACCACTTTATATATCTATCCGTCACCCCAACATCATGAATCCTCCAGTCTATCACCTACTCCTCCTACCCTATAGGTATTATCGGCTATGGTAGTGGTAGTGGTCTCTCTACATCATCTCTCTGGTACTATGGGAAGAGTGGAGGTATGTCGTATGCAACCCAAACTCCCATCTGACCCTGTCTATAAGAATCATCTCGTACTCTCCAGCATGATGACCCTCTATCCACCTAAGTAGTTGTAAGCCATTTAGCTCATCAGCTATCTATTTTGTATGAGGGATAACCCACATATGGTCTCCAAATAATGTCCACGTCAGACAATCCCTCCAATAGTCATGTGTAATAGGCTACATCATGAGTAACCCTATCTGAGCAATGCTCTCCAATCATAGACACCCATCACTTGTAACCTACCCACACCAAACCTAGCTTGAATGCATCCACCAGGGGCATATAAATCAGACGAACATACATAATGTGCTTGTAGGGCTAGCAGTGAAGAATAAATGTGCAGCAGAAGTTGAACCTATGGAGCTGCCCATGTGCCCATAGCTCTCTATATAACTACACTAGGAATTTTGATGCCTAAGAAAAGTATCTCCTATCCATCATCAAATCATGCAGCACCCCATCTGTGATCATGGGAATCTCCCACCCTCTGCATCTGGCAGTGTAAAATAACATACTGCCTCCATCAATAATACTACTAGCCTCATCTCCTCTGGATGGGCTAGGTACATCTCTCCATAACTCAAGCTCACACTATGAAATTTCATCTCTACCAGTACCTCATTGAATAATTTTAGCATCAACTCCTTAGATGCCTCTCAGGATCATGTTTCTTCTCTGTATTTCATTTGTTCAATGTAAATAAGGGTTTTCTCTACAATCTCTTTTACCTAAAAGTATTGCCTTCTTCTCTCTCCATCCTCTCCTTCATTCCTCTAACCTCTTGTGCTGATAATTTTCCTTGTAGAAAATGCATTTCCAAGATATCAGAAGACCTCAAATTGATGAAAGTTGTACATTTGTATATATTCTTATCCTTTGCTTTCAATAAGGGAAACTTTCCCATCAAAGAGGATGGACTTGTTTGTCCCTTGACTGTGGTTTCATCCCAAGTGAAAATTTGAAACACAACATTTTTGGTGACTCTACTGGGGAACGCTTTCAATAAATTTCTTTCTAAGAAGAACAACAATTTCTTGATCATTTTTTGATCTAGTGACTCTAAGGTTTACCCGTGGTAGGAAGGCTCTTGGAATTGAAGATTTTTAGTTTCAACTATTTAAGCAGCAGGGTTTTCCTCATCCTTTAATAGGGAGAAATAGAAGATCTCATTCTAAAATCATACCCCCTTGTTGAAGACAGAACCCTTAGGAGTGGAATCTTTCAAGAGCAACTCAGCCCTAATCTTCGTGCTTTGATTCTTGCTGGTGTTTAAGTTCCTCTTCAAGCAGTTTTTCCAAGGATGGAAATTCCATGACCTTGGGGCCACCAAGTTGGTCCCTTGGCTCTTCCACAACCTTTGCATGAGTTACCTAGGGGTAACAGAAAGAATTTTCCCAAATTCAGGGGTGATGGGAAAGTGCACCCTAATGAACACATTACAACCTTAATTGTTGCATGTGGAGTCCTTAGTTTATAACATGAATATTTCTCTATTAGGATATTTGTGGAAACCTTGCAAGATAATGTAGTAGATTGGTTTTACCATCTCCATGCTAGAGTAATTACCAATTAGAACATGATGAGAACAATATTTGAGAACCATTTTAAACTTGCAAAAGATGTGCATGCTCTGCTTACCCAAATTTCTCAAATCAAAAAGGAACCACAAGATCCCATGAGGGAATTTGTAGATAAATTCAATAAATTGATCAACAATATCCCACAAGATACTAGACCCGTTGATCAGATCCAAAAATGTTTCTTTTTGAATGCACAACTACCTGAAGTAAGCTATGCTCTGAGGAGAGCCAATCTAGCAACTTTGGATGAGGATCAAAGGCTGGAAGTCAGCATGGAAAATGACTTGATCATGTTAGGAAAACTAAAAAGAGAATCCCATAAATCCAATACATCATCTCCTCCCTCTTCTCCTAGACATAATTCAAATCAGTTGGTACAAAATTTTTCCAATGACCAGATTGTAATAAAAAACAATTGGCTCAGCATGCTCCATACCAGGATGTTCCAAGGAAGAATTTTCAGCCTAGGAATAGACTGCCTTCTTCTCAAACCAGGTTGGTAATTGAAGGTCCACCTCTCAAAGTGCTTGTTAATGCAACATGTGAAGTCCTTGAACTTGATGGTGAAGAAGAGAATGAATTGTATAATGATCAAGAAGAATAGGCTAATGAAGAGTTGAAGTATCCAGGTGATTCTAGAGTCAACCTCCCCACCACTGAAGGTGTTGATGATGAGGATAATTATAATGATATAGTGGCTGACATGAACAATGAGTCATATGCTATCATGACTCGAGAACAGACCAGTAAAAACAAGAAATTTTTGCAACCTATAAAGAAATCAAAGGAGTGTTCCAATACCATTCCAGTGCTTACAAAGAGAGGTTCTCCTATCCCCACCACCTCCACAAAAAAGGTAAGATCTTCTAGTTTTTCTCCCTCTAATTCTGCTTCTAAAGCTTCTGTTGTGTCAAATAATAAAACTAATAGGTCTAAGGTCTCTTCCATTCCTTGTAATGATACCCCATCCACATCTAGAGCCTTTGATATTATTGATCACATAAAGATAACTAAGGTTCATATTTTTGAGGCTGATTTTTATCAAACCCATTGCAAGGCCTTTGCCAAAATGGTTGATTTTGTCAACTCCGAATCTAAAATCCCATCCCATGTTTCCAAATTTATTTTTCCAACTCATTCTTCCCCTTCCCAACCAAATCTTGTAGCTTCTATCACATCACCTAATGAGAAAATCAAACCTTTCTATGTGACTCTCCTTATAGCAGGCCATAACCTTAGTAATTGTGTTATTGATTCTGGAGCATCTGAAAATGTAATGCCTACTAAAGTATCTCATGCCTTGGGTCTCACTCTTACCCGCACATATGGTTCTTATTATTCTATGGAAATTAGGGAAGTGCCTTTAGTTGGGAGAATCAAGGATGCATAAGTAGCTTTGACTGTTTGGCCAAAGAAAAAGGTTTTGGCAACCATCTTAGATGCTGAAATTCCTCCTTCCTACGACATGATATTGAGTAGGAAATTTTACAAGGATGTTGGAGGGGAAATCAAAATGGATTGGTCACATGCCATTATTCCATTTAAAAGAAAGATGAAGAGGTTGATGCCTGAGAATAAAGTTGAGTATATTGTGCAAAAAATAGATGATCCAAAAGCGCAAATTTTGTATAAAGCATTGGGCATGGGAACTATATGATTATGTCACTAAATGAAGCAAGTCCATCAAAAGGAGTATTTTTTTATCCTAATGATGTCTGGACATTGGAGTTTGATGGAAGTTGTTCCTCAGCTAGTTCTAGAGCCGGTATAGTGTTTATCTCTCCCAAGGGTAAGATTCACCCTTTTTCTTTCAAGTTTCAGTTCAAGAATACCAATAATACTGTTAAATATGAAGCCCTCATTCTTGGGTTGAATATGGCGAAGGAGATGGGAGTTAAGAAATTTTTTTCTCATGGTGATGTTGATCTTATTGTAAAGCAAGTCTGAGACCTTTATGAAGTAAAAAAAAAAGATTTAAGCACTATAGGAATCTGGTCTAGGATTCTATTGTATTCCTCGATGATTTCTCCATTGCAATAATACCAAGAGGAGAAAATACTAAGGTTGATTCTCTGGAAGTCTCTAGATCTTTGTTAATTCCTCATCCTAACTTCTCTTAGGAAAAATTCTCCATTGAAATGATTCACAGGCCTAGCATTTTTGAAAATGCCAACAATTGGTAGGTCTTCAATGATGACTAGCATATATTCTCTTTCTTGGAGTTAAGAGATAAATTTTATCAGTTGTATTTTGAAGGAAGTGATAACTTTCCCAAAGAATGTATGTTTTCAAATGAAGAAAGTGTCAAAGAAGAGATGGATTTAGATGGATGTATGAGACTGAAAGGAAACCAAATTCCTAAGGGTTTGGTGAGTTTGGAGGATATTTTCGATAAACATGATAGATATGTCAAATCTAAAGTTTCCCAAGGAAATCAGCAATCTGCTCAAACTAAAAAAATAAATATAGGAAGTATAGATGAACCTAAAATGGTGAACATCTAGAAATGCTGCACTCAAGAAGAAAGAGAGAAGGTGATAAATATCTTGAAGAGGTATGTTGATGTGCTTGATTATTCCTATGAAGATATCAAAGCTTTCAAACTAAAATAAATGCAACATTACATCCCTCTTCATCCTGACATCAAGCCTTTTAAACAAAAGCAAAGGAAGTATAATCCAAAGATTGCTGACACTATCTTTCAAGAAATACAAACACTGTTAAAAGCCTAGATCATCTTTCCTATCCATCATTCCACCTAGATTACTAACATAGTGCCTATCAGAAAGAAAAATGGGGAGATTAGAATCTGTGTTGACTTTAGAAATCTAAATCAGGCTTCCTTGAAAGACAATTATCCTCTTCCCATGATGAACCAAGTGCTACAAGATGTCATAGGCTTGGAAATGTTATCAATGTTGGACGGATTCTCAGGGTATAACCAAGTAGAGGTAAACACTTTAGATCAGCATAAGACCACTTTAACCACCCCTTGGGGCACTTTTTCCTACAAGAGGATGCCATTTGGACTCATTAATGATGGTGCTACTTTTCAAAGAGCTATGGATCTCACTTTTGGTATTTTGAAAGGGAAATGCACCATGGTATACCTGGATGATTTGACTATCTTTTCAAAAATCATAGTAGATCATCTTCAACACTTTGAAAAATTCCTACAAAAATGTAGAGAACATAGAGTTTCTTTGAATCCTAAGAAGTTTTTGTTTTGAGTAACCGAAGATAAGTTGTTGGGACACATTGTCTCAAAATATGGAATCAAAATTGATCCGAAAAGAATTCAGGCCATACAGTAGATTCCTCTTCCCATGAGTAAGAAAGGCGTCCATTCCTTCTTTGGTACGATTAATTTCTTGAGGAGATTCATACCTGATTTTTCTGAACTTACTATGAGCATTGCTCACATGATGAAAGGGAAGCAGAATTTTGGCTGGTCCTCTGAAGGAAAGATTTCTTTTGAAGATATCAAAAAATCCATTGCAAATACTCCCACTTTTGCATGTCCAGACTTTAGCAGAGATTTTATTATATATTACTATGCCACTAAAAACACTTTGGCCACTATTTTAACTCAAAATAATGTTGAAGATCATGAATTTCCCATAGCATTCATGAGCTATGTTTTGAAATCCCATGAACTGAAATACACCATGATGGAGAAACATGACTTTGCTATTGTAAACACTGTGAAACAATTTAGATTTTTTATTCTAAATTCTCATGATGTTGTGTTTTTTCCTGATACAAGTGTCAAATCGATTCTCACACAACAAGAATTTGGAACTAAGAGAGGTAATTGGGTGGAAAAAGTGCAAGAATATGATTTGGATATCTAGCCAACCAAGCTAGTTCATGGTAAGGGCCTATGTGAGCTCATTGCTAAAGGTGCTAATGAAATGTTGTCCAAAGATGAAGCAGATCTACCTGTGGTTTTGTTTCTCAGCTCAACAGATGTATGGTACGCTGATATTTCTCATTTTCTAACATATGGTGAATTGCCATCTCACTTGAATGTAAAAGAAAAAATATCCATCAAACTTTGATCTACACAATATGTTCTTTGGGAATATTCTCTTTTCAAATGAGGTGTAGATGGAAGGTTTTTAAAATGTGTAGATAAAGAGCAGAAAAATAAATTATTTTCTACTTTTCATGATCAAGCTTGTGGGGGGCATTTCTCCTCTATTGTAACAACTCACAAAATCCTTCGTGTTGGCTATTATTGGCCCACTCTATTCCAAGATGCATCAAATTGGATCAAAGTGGGTGAGTAAATGTGAATCATGCCAAACATTTGTTGGGAGACCAAGGTTGGCTGGTATGCCTCTCATGCCAATAGTGATCAAAGATACCTTTCAACAATGGGGTTTGGATTTCATCAAAACTCTCAATCCATCTTCAAGTGCTGGACATACTCATGTGTTGATTGCCATGGATTATTTCACAAAGTGAGCAGAAGCCATCCCAGTCAAGAGTACTACTTCTGAAGTAGTATGAAACTTCATAAAGGAAAACATATTGATAAGATTTGGAATTCTAAACAAAGTTGTGACTGATAATGCTTATAAATTCTCCTCTTCTGATATAATGGATTTTTGTTATGGATATGGAATATCTCTTGCTCCCTCTTTTGATTATTATCCTCAAGGGAATGGACAAGCTGAATCAACAAACAAGAATTTGGTGACCATTTTCAGGAAACTTGTGAATGATTCTCAAAGAAATTGGCATAAGAAATTATATGATGCACTTTGGGCTGATAGGATTACACCTAAGAGAGCCATTGGAATGTCTCCTTTACAAGTAGTGTATGGTGTGGAAGCTCAAATTACAGTGATGGAGTTTCCATCTTTACATTTGATGAAAAGTATTGAAGATTCAAGCTTCAGTAGTTCTCTAGACAAGAGAATCACACATCTCCAAAAGTTGAATGAAGATATACAGGTGGTTGGTAGAATAATAGCCCATTAGTTGAAATTGAAGGCTTTGTTTGACAAGAAAGCCAAATCCAAAGTTTTCCAGGTGGGGGACATATTGTCACTATGAGATAAGAGACACGAGCCTTGAGGAAGCCCTAGTAAGTTTGATTCACTTTGGCTTGGCCCCTTCAGAATCAATGATTTTACTGGTGAGAACTCTTTTTATTTGAGTTACATGGATGGATATTCTCTCCCACTCCCTTATTGTGGGTAGTACTTAAAATTGTTTAGGTTTGAGGTGATTAGGGGGTCCCTTTGTACATTGTGTATTTTCTTTGTTTTTGTCTTGTTTCTTTCCTTTTTCTTACTTGTTGTGTGGGGTGTTTATTCTGGGCCCTCCTTTTCGGTTTGTTTCCTTTCTTGCCTTATGTGTGGTCTTGTATTGGTTTTTCCTCTTGGATCTATCACCCAATGGAAAAGGCACTAGTTTTCATTACCCAGAGTTGGTTTGTTGTTC
Organism: Taxus chinensis; assembly: GCA_019776745.2. Lineage (NCBI taxonomy): Eukaryota > Viridiplantae > Streptophyta > Pinopsida > Cupressales > Taxaceae > Taxus > Taxus chinensis. Next base: position 312,984,202 of record CM034148.1, on the reverse strand, counting down.
TTGATCTTTCCTTATGCCTTTGTTTCAAGCCAATTCATCCGTAAAAAGAGCCAGTTGTTGTCACCCTCAACTTTCCCTTTAATTTCTAAGTCTAAAATTGCAAAAATTTTAGATGGTGCCCTTAAATTATGCTTGAAAGATGTATTTTGAAAATTGGAACTTTCCAAAGACTTTCAGACTTGTGAAAATCACTTCATCATATCGGAAATGTCTTCCCCTTTCCAAAAAGGTAAAGAATTCCTCCTAACTCCTTGTACTTTTTAAGTTATGGCTCGACGGGCCTAAGTTGGAAACTTTTCCCTTTGGCAGACTAGTGGAGCTTCGGGGATATTTGTGCACATTGCTATTTTGACAAAAAAGATAAGTTGGTAAGATTTGGCCCATGAGCCCATGGGGAGAATTGAAACAAAAGCCCCTAGGGACCTGCAGTGGATCAAAGGCTGCCACGTGTCCAAAGGGAGGATCATATCGGCGGAGACATGGAAGAATTCAAGGTTTTGAACCTTTTGCCAAAAGGTTAAAAAGTGGTAAGGTAAGTCATTTTCCCCATAACCCACAGTGAATCTAAGGGTGCCACATGTCCAAAGATCTGATGCAGAGCTACGGGCCGACGGAGGTAAATGAGATTTTGCACCATTTTTCAAAAAGGGTTAAAATGTTACAATGAGAGCCACACACCCATTTTCAACCAAATTGTGCCACGTGTCCACACTGAATCAAAGCTACAAGACAATGGAGGTAAATGAGATTCTGTGTTTTTTTTGTAAAATAGGTCAAAATGTTCAGAATTCCACCATGACCCCATTTCCAATCACAAGTTGCCACGTGTCAAAGTCAAAAAGTCAAGGCGGGGCCGTGGGAAATTTTTTTCCAAAGTGCCAAAACACAAAAAATTCACGAAAATGAAAGGGGCTTCCCCCATGCCCGCTCTAATCTTCTCCTTCCATGTGGATGGTCCGATTTGAACATTTTAGTAGAAAATCGACAGTTCATATCAAAACTGGCAAATAAAATGAAATGTCTATGTATTCACGTAAATTGGTTTTGCACCATTGTTTTTCTTTGCAAATGGATGATTTTTTAGGGGCACAAATGATGAAATCCATTTACAAACCATTTTTCTCTCCAGGAGGAAGTTATAACCACTTTTCATAAGCTATTTGATGGTTTCTGGAAGCCATTGTTGGGGTTGGTATTTTGATATGTCAGGACTATAATTTTGAACTGAAAAAGAATCAATACAAGATCTTCTCTTTTATTCCTTTATTTCTCTTTCTTCCTCTACTCTGGTTTGAGAATCATTTAATCTCTAATATATGAAGAAACTTTGTGTTCTTGTGAATGCAATTTCGAAGAACTTTGTGTCTATGGGATTATATCTGGTAAAAATGTGACTGGTTCTTCTCTGTCTTTCATTTGTTTAATGCAAATAAAGGTTTTCTCTGCAATCTCTCTTCCCTGAAAGTATTGCCTTCTTCTTCCTCCATCCTCTCCTTCATTCCTCTATCCTCTTGTGCTGATAATTTTACCTGTAGAAAATGCATTTCCAAGATATCAGAAGACCAAAAATTGATGAAAGTTGTACATTTTTATATATTCTTATCCTTTGCTTTCAATAAGGCAACCTCTCCCATTAAAGATGATGGACTTGTTTATCCCTTGACTGTGGTTTCATCCCAAGTGCAAATTTGAAACCCAACAAGCTCAGTTGCTGGACTACATGCTGGTAACATCTGACCCCACTCAGGCCCACATTTGTGACATGCCTCCACTTCTTGACTATCGTAGCCCCACGAATTATCACAAGTAGGGGTGGCACCCTTTCTTGCATCCTCAACTGATCTCTCACCTGCATCCAGCAAAACATCACATTACTACACCTTAATCATACCCATAATATCTCTCGACACCTCACCTATACTTACTACTCTACATCTCTTTCCCTAAGCCTCCTTACCTTCATATCCCATCTTCTATTTACCCACCTCAACCCTAACCCACTATCATTCACCCTTACCTATTTTTACCCCTATACCTATGTTCTAATTTTCCCAACATCTTCTCTTACCCCTACCTACCTCACCCACCTAACCTAGGGAACTTTTGACTCCCTTTTTCCCCAAATCCTGACCAGTCCCAATTATCTCTAACTCACCCCAGTCCCCCATAAAATGGCATTGGTCACCTTTTTTGTGACTGATATTTGGTTCGTTACCACTGATGTCTGTCACTATCATCAGAAAAAACTGCGATGCCCAAAACCCCCCTCTTCCTAAAAACTTCCTTTCTCTCCCTTCTACCCACCTAATCCTACCCAAATCCCCCCTCCACCATTCCCCACCCCTCCTTCACCCAATCACCCCCCCCCCCCCCGTTCATATTTTACCTAATTTTTCCCTCCCACAAATTCAAAATTCATTTCCCCCCCAAACCCATTTTTCCAAACCCTAACCTCTTAACCAATCTAACTCACAAAACAAAGAATAGGATTTCCTCTTACCTCATCACACTTCCATCTTCATGGTGGCACATCAGGCCACTACACTGGGGGTCTACCCAATCCCTCTCCTGCCTCTTCCATCACCCAATCAACCTCTACACTTCCAACCAAACGAATCACTCAATCTGATCTCATGGACCCACCTATTGACTGCCAATCACCCGCTACACTACTCACCAACTTAGCTCTCCATCCCGCATGGACACTTTCCACCTTTCTCTCTCTCACCTGTCATTTTTTCCTATTTATCAAGTGATAAATGATTCTATAAAAAGAAGAAATTACCTTTTTTATAACCTACCCAACTTGATCGGTAAAAGTTTTACCTTGACCAACATTGGTCCCATGCCCTAGCATACCGTGGTTGGTCTATCGCAACCGAAATTGGTTCCTTCAAACTATCATCGATTATCATGCTTAGGAATTTTCCTCCCCCTACCCCTAATTTGGTGACCTACATCCTTTTTACCTCACCCACACCAGACTTGGACCCTCCACTTTATCCTCCTGACCTCATCCTTTATTACCTCACCTCGTCCTCATTTGGGGACTCGTTATTTGAACCATACCTCAACCCTACCCATGCCATGACCTAGTTACTTGGACCTAGAACATTACTAGTGACCTGTGACCTCATGTGGTCATTGTACCTTACGGAACTGTTACTCATGTTGATTGGCATACTAGCCTTACCTTGCCTCTTACCATGACCGTTTATCTTGACCCAACCTTAGGTGTACCAGAACATACCTAATCATTCCTACACCTAACCTACAATGTGTTTCCTAACCATATCCTATACCTTAGATATCGGAATCACCTCAACCTTGTTTGGATAAACCTATTGACCTTAGATAATGTATATTTTTCCTACTCTTCAACCTGGTACCATGTTGTAGTTTATATGTGTTCCTGTAGTTTATATGGTACCATGTTGTAGTTTAATTTTCCTACCTTTGACCCTGACCCATTACCCAGATTACCTGATTAGACCTCTACCCCTTTCTACCCCTATTTCCCACCTTCCTCTTCATCACATTAACCTTTTATCAAACCACTTACCGATTCTACCTTCTTCCTTATCAATTCCTGGTTTGAGGGGGATCACCTTCACCCACACATGGGGCAGCCACATCTTATTTTTGTCAGCGTCACTTACCAATACAAGCTACGTAACAAAAAAGGTGAAAAATGTAGACACCAAATTAGGTCACACTCTCCTTGGTCCCTTGAAAAATAGCTAACTCGAACACACCCACCTAACCATGGACCCTTTCACCCCACTCTAATATTAATTTAATTTAATTAATTCATGATCTCATAATATCTATTATTTAAATATCCTAATTGGATAATTTGCACACCACCACCTCACTTATACACCTCATCTAGCCACCTCACCCTAAGACCTATTCTTAGTATGTTGCCATAACTAACTAAGACATACCTAGACCCTAAAAATCAAATCCTACATTCCCTCTAACCACATTCCCACCAATTAGAAAGGAAGATTCCATTCAAATGCCGGGAAGAAAATAAATGAGACCCAAGAAATCAAGGGGATCTGCCCATTTTAGTAAACCTAGGAAATCCCTCCCTAACCGACATCGGTTACCCTAAACTGCTGTCAGCCAACCCAAAACCACCATTGGTTACCATTTATTCCCTAAAACAACCTTATTTTGGGTTTGGCACATTTTCTGAGGGAAAGTGATGAATCTAAATCTACATGCAAGAAGAACCAGCGAGTGTACATATATCAAAGCATTCACAGCCAGTACCAGAAGCAATCACATGGTCATTTACATTCACCGAAGCATCTAGGGAAGCACCATCACCACATCAAATTCCTTACATTTGATCACCTACCATTGCCATCCAGTCATGAATCTCATACAATAGTAAGTATCTTGTTAACTAACATTCATCTATTGTCCTTTTAGCAGAGCCTTTTACTTCTGTTATCAATTTATACTTGCATTCCCATTCACCTATCATTTTCCTTCATACAAACTTGATCATTCCTTCACCCACACCATTAAGTTTTCCTTCTCCTACTGATAACTACCCCTGAGGACACCTAAGACCTATACAGACCTTGACATTTCCCTCTCCATTTCCATTTAGCCTCAGATCTATCACCACACCAAGATTTCTTTAAGTTTCCTCTACCCCAACCATACCGATGCTGGTTATTCACAACCGGTGCCGGTTCAATCAAACCAATGTCAGTCTCTGTGTTTTACTCTCAGATCAAGAACAAAGCCTAAAATCTCCACCAAATACCCAAAACAGCCCAGAACCAGACCTTGGCCAGTACCAGTACGTTGACAGAGACCTTGACCTTCAGATTTAATCATAGCCTAGCCTATTGTGAACAAATTCACTTACTATAGTCGAATGAGATACCTAAATCATTTTAATTACAGTATGGTTTTATTCATTGTTAACATTGGATTACTTTAAATAGTGGATTGATAGTCTTCTAGGGAGTATCATACTTCCCGGATCTAACATACGCTAGGCAGTCCACTGCATATACTATTTAACATCTATTTGGTGGTCTTGTTTTCTATTTTAGGTAGTTCCTCCTAGCCAAAAGGAAGCTCTCATGATCCATTGTGGATCAAGAATTCATATGCGCACAACAACCTTCAAACAACTTTAACATGTATTCCTCTTAGCCTATTTACCCTTATCTATTTCATCTATATTCTTGGAAAAGCTCTAAGAATTAGGAGAAATTCCTTTGGAGGAGTTACAAAAATGAAAAGGTGCATGCTATTGGGGAGAATTATAGTAGCGTGTGTTTGAAACATTGAAAGAGAAACTTACTACCATGCCTATCCTACATTTTCCTTCATGGGTTAAACAATTTCATGTACACGTGGACACTTCTGGTATGGATTTTGGCACAATATTAGCTCAACCTAGAGAAGGTATTATCGATCATCCTTTCTTCTTTGCTAGTAGTAAGATGACTCATGCTAAATAGAATTATACAACTACAGAGCGCGAAGCTTTGGAAATGATCTATGCATTGCACAAGTTTTGATAGTATTTTCTAGCCACACCATTTATAGTCTATATGGATCACATGGCATTGAATTATTTGGTGAACAAACCCATCTTACAAGGACACATATGTAGATGGGTACTCCTATTTCAAGAGTTTGATTTCACAGTTATGGTGAAGCTAGGGAAAAGTAACTCTGGACTAGAACACTTGTCTTAAATCAACTTAGGAGAGGAAGCATAGACAATTAAAGAAACCATGCCAGATGCCCAGTTATATAGGTTACATTGCACACCATCAGAATTAGAAGATATTGATGTATTTCTTGGGACTAGTGTAGAAGCAGAAGGAATGAAGCCATTAGAAAATAAATAACTTGTTATATGTGTGATACCATTTATGTTAATCATTGGTAACCTCTACAAGTAAGGAAGAGATGAAGTATTATGCCATTGTGCATTAGAGCATGAGTGTAAGGATATTATGGAAGAAGCCCATGGTGGTATTGCATGAGGCCATTATGTAGGTGATGTGACTTCCTAGAAGATCCTACTTACTGGATTATGGTGGGAGACATTGTATAAATACTATAAAGAATATTGTAAGGCATGTGACCATTGTCAACACCTTGGAAAACTAGGAAAAAGAGATGAAATTCCACTGAAACCTATTATCATTGTAGAACCATTTGAGAAATGAGCCATTGACTTTGTAGGACCTATTTTTCCAGCCACGCGTAGGACTAGATCACGCTATATCATTACTTTCATAGATTATCTCACATGGTAGGTAGAAGTAGCTCCTACTAAGGACTGTACAATAACTATAATAACTAGGTTTCTATGGGAGATTGTACTTACAAGATATGGATGTCCTTTAAGTATGACAAGTGATAGGGGTACACACTTTTTAAATGAAACCATAAGGATCCTATTAGACGAGTTTATGGTTACCCACCATAAGACTACACCTTACCACCCTTAGGAAAATGGAACTACTGAGGCTTTCAACAAGATTTTGAGCTATATATTGACCAAAATTTGTGATGTTGGAAGAAAGGATTGGGATGATAAAGTGTAAGTTTTTCTTTGGACATTGAGAACAACTTATAAGAGATTGAACAAAGCCACACCATTTCATTTGGTGTTTGGCGCAGAAGCCATTATCCCTATAGAATTTATGTTACGCTATTTGCACATTACACATGCTAGAGGTCTAACTGATGAGCATACTTTAGAAGAGCAGATTGGAAAAATTATTTAGTTGGATGAGCGATGACCCATAGCATGTTGGAGTTATAAGCAAGAAAAGGCCAGGAAGAAAGCATGGCATGACAGAAATATAAAGGAGAAAAAGTTGGCAATTGGACAAATGGTACTTCTTTATGACTCTAATTTTTTGTGCCATCTAGGAAAGCTCAAAGTACATTGGTTGGGGCTGTATGTCATCACTTATATACTTGAATCAGGTGATTTCTGGTTAGAAGTACTTAATGGAACATGGTTACCTGGTTATTTTAACAGGAGTAGGCTGAAGCCCTACTACAAATCAGTCTTCTTGGTGTTTGTACAAAGGTACCATTTCCATTTAGATTAGGTTTCAATTATGTATTTCCTTCATTATCATTATGATTTGTCAATTTATTTGTTGTTATTGTGTAAATAAGCATGTTTGCACGCATGAAGCTAATTACTACATGAATAATTTTTATGCGCAGAGGATTTCACATACTTTTAGTGTGGGGTGGTTGGATTTATCCAAGTAAAAGACTATGGGAATTGAAAGGTGAAAGAAATAAGCTGCTACGGGTGTGCTTTAAGTCAAAAGAATATTTCTTCTCAAAAGTGACCAAGGATGGAGATAAATGAAAGGATAGTATAATGTGAGGTAAGAAGAGGCCATGATAATTACCAAGAGAAGATACAATGATGAGGTACTTAGGTGTAAGAGCACGCGCTGAAGAGAAGTCTGTGACCAGAGGGTAGGAAGGTGTGCTAGAAGGTTATAACTGGGGCATGAAGATGTGCCATGTGGAATGAAAAAAATTTGTCAATGAATGAGAGGATATTTGGTAGGTGAAGGAGCAATAAATGCATCAAAATTTGAAAATTTATATAAGGATGGGATGTGAATTCATTTTTACCATTACGACTAAGAGTATTTGAGGAAAGAGCTAAGTGCGAAGAGCTGAGTGATTGGGTTAAGGTGTGAAGGGTGTGAAACCAAGCATGACAAATAGATATGTGTGAAAAGAAGCTTGTGTCCCCGGTGGTGAAGGGTTTGATTGAATAAAGGGGATAGAGAGGAGTTAGGGTATGAAGTTTCCACCTAGGGCACGTTTGAATCAAGCTAGGGTTTGATTCACAAATTGTAGAGTTAAAGAGGAGATAATTACAAGGTTAAAATGGCACCCAAGAAGGTAGTTGCAGTAGGAGAAAAAGGAAAGAAGAAGGTGGTCATTGAGGAGGAAGAGATGGCACCTGAAAGTGATTTTTTAGAAATGTAATATCCAAAAGGAGTCATCGTTGGCCAAGAATGGGATTCACCCATTAGAATGAGAAAAGTAATCGAATACAATCACAAGAACTCAGAGAAAAAGAATGAGCTCGATTCCTTTCTCACTATGAGGATGAACAAATGTATGGAAGATGACATACTAGTTTATAATGATGCAAGTGAGAAGCTTCTGAAGATAATTAGGGTTTACCAATTATATGAGCTTCCAAATTTTAGGAAGTATGAGCCCTTGTACCAGTGGCTCATGAGCAGAGTGCATGAGGAATTATTCTACTTTGTAGGACACAAAGTTAGAATCTCATCCGCACTTATCTCAATGATGACAGGTTTGAAGGCCACAAGAGAAGATATAAATATTGATCTCACATATAAAGTTGTGATCTTAAATACCAGACAAGAGTTGGGGTACCTGAAGGGTCCATGCAGTATGGATATAGACAAGTTGAAGAACTCTCTAGTTATGCAAGTAGCAACACACCTTGTTAAAAATTTGAATGACCAAGAGTGGTGGTCACAGGTAAATACTATGTGGTTACACATTGCACACAAGATGCCAGAAGGAGAAATCTATAATATTACAGTATACATTACAGAGAAAAGAGTCAAGGAAGCATGCACAAGAGGGAAGATCAGCTTTAGGGCTGTTCTACTATCACTGGTATTCATAGAAATTGGAGTACTAGAAGGACCGAAGGAAAAGGTATGGGAATACCCCATGGAGAGTAAGTCACCAGCTGAAAGGTTCAACAAGTACCTATGTAAAGGGTCCATGATAGATGACATCAAGAAATGGGCAGAGAAATGGTATGACAGGTTCCACACGACATTTGGATAAGAGTGGTGCATCCTGAAGGACCTGCCCTCAGTAGTGGGGAAACAAGTAAAATTTGTTGTATATCAACATTTCTACATCACACGCTTCCCAATGAGAGATGAAGTCTGGAGCCCTTAGTGAAAATTTCCTTATGCATTCACTACACACTATTTCCAAGCATCTGTTCATAGATTCACAGACACATGATGACTATTATTCAATGGAGATAAGGTAGACTATGACTACCACACATTGAGGAAGAAGTATGTGTATCCAGGAATAAGTGCTTATGTTGAGACGAGAGGTATTGAATATTAAGTCAATAAGTTTGGCTGTAGAAAATATAGGGTCAGCACTAGTGTATCTTTAGCTAAATCCCAAGATGGAGAACAATAAGTATGTGGAGAATGAATTCATGCTCCCAGGGCCACCGAAGGGTAAGAACACAATGGAAAATATACCAGTGCAAAGGCCCACAGAAACTATTGAAGTAGAGGATGAAGAAGAGAAGTGTGAAGATAGTGGAGGCTTGGAGCACAGAAGAAATAAACCATATCACAGAGAAGAGTCATAGCACATGACCATTCCACCTCAAGGACAAGACTAAGAGGAAGATATGGAGGTTGAGCAGGGCAAGAATAGATTTAAGAAAGTGTTCAGATACACAAGGACTCAAGGTGGAACCCCACAAATGGTAAGGAAATAACCTCGTCTCTCTCCACACAATGAGACTGTTGAACCAAAGAGGAGAAGAAATTTGAAGTTAGATGAAGAAGTGGAGTAATCAGGGGAGAGCGAGCATGCATTTTCTACCCCACTCAAGCAAGAATATGAGCCACATAATGAGGAAGAGAAAAAATATGAAGAGATGAAGGATGAAGAAGAAAGAGAGAAAGAAACCTCTAGATCCGTGCATATAAGTATTCAAGGTGTAACGATCTAGGCTCCTAACCTCGAAGCTAGAATTCCCAAGGGACCTTGATCAAAGAGGATGAGTGGGGAACACAGTGCACCAATCATGGGCTATGTAGAGGACACTGGAAAAATCATCCACGCACATTTCCAAAGCACTGTAGAATAAATGAATTTATTTGGCTGGGAATTAATGGATGGGGATATGGTGATCATTTGCACTAGAAAGAAACTCTCATGGTCAATGCATACCCACATGGATGAGCTTAAATTTTATGTATGCGAAGATTCATGTGTGTCAAGACAACTGAAGAAGGCACCCCAAGCTAGACATATGGCAGTAAAGCCTACTATCATGTCAGATGAGCAAGTTAGCAATGCATTGGTGAAGGTTTGTACTGAAGTTGCTAGAAGAAACATGGAAAAAGATGTAACGATAAGAGTGTTGTATGAGGAGCTAAAGACAAAGGATGCATAGATAACGCGTATAATGTAAGAGAGAGACTTAGTGCAAAAGAAGAAAAAAGTATTTATCAACATCACAGAGGATATTGGAGACAATTTCATAAGAGCTAGGCCACACTTGGAGACCAAGGTACCATAGATGTTTCCCTCAATGATACATTATGTAGGAAATTTGGTGGACCTAATACTTGAAGATGAACCTCTGTGTATGCCAATGCCAAGGAATTCAGAACAAGAGGCGGAATGAGAGAAAGATTTAGTGATGCAAAATATTACATCCTATGAAGGGTTGTTGCAAATGCTATAAGAAGTATTGAATAAATAAAACCATGCTTTGAATATATAAACAACTCCAAAAGTGCTTATCAACATAAAGACCCTAGAAGAAAACAATGAGGTCTAGAGAGAAATGAAGGACAAAACATTTGGCCAGATAAAAATATTGTCAATGGTTAAGTAGAAGTATGAGGCTTTGGCAGCAACACAAGAGCCACACAAGACTCAGCTGGAAGAACTTGGGAAGATCATTGCGTAGAAGATGGATCTTATAGAAGGAAGAATGACCTCAATGTTCAACATTGTGTTGGTTCTGCAAAATAAAAAATGGGAGACTGCGAGGGATGAATTGGAGTCCATTGCTTTGGACATTCCATAAAAATCAGAACAAACACTCGCTGAATGAAAAGCCTTGGAGGCCAGAATAAAGGAGGAGTATCCAGAGTTGATACTTCAAACTGATATAGAGGAGGCTACCTCATAAAAATTATTTATTCATCTACATGCTTTCATTCTTATTCTTTCCATTCTTCTATTCTGTACTTTTATTTTTAGAGATATGCATTGTCACAGTGATAATGAGATTAGTGTGGGGTAATGTTGATCAGAGAGAATTTCACAGAAATCACATAAGATGTCTGCATGGGAAAAAAGACTAGGTTTAAGGGCACAAATGGATAGGAAGAATACACGCGTAGAGCAAAAGTTTAGCATTCAGGACTTCGCCAATTTTGATCATGAAGACCTATTTTTAAAAGAGGGCGTGTAGATGACACCAATGATGAAAAGTCATGCATGCCATGCATTTTCTATCTTTGGAGGATCGAATCAAAGTTTTTTGCATGGATACAATCTAAGAATAGGATTTTCACTTCAGTTAATTGTAAGAGGTCTATAGATAACAGACTTGCATGTGTGGCTATGCCTGTAAATGGCACATGGCTATTAATAACATGTAGCTTATTTTTGGAATAGAGAAGAGATGAAGGGAAATTCTCCACCCTATATATATGTAGTGAGTTACCTAAGAGAGAGAGAGAGATGAGAGATATATATGTGTATGTAAAGCGTAAGAGGTAAGCATAAAGAGATATATGCATATTACTGGATTATTGTATTAGATACATGCGTACATTAGTATAGAATACCGTTATTGTAAGGATCTTATGTGTTTATTAATAGATGGAAGTTATTGGCTGAATATAAGTGTCATTCTTGTGTGTAATTGAGTAGTGCATGTTCTTGATTCAATCATGATTATTGTTTAAGTTTGTTCTTTCATAGATCTGAATATGGCATGCACTGTAGAATGAATGGATTAGTTATGGATCTATATGTTTCTTTCTTCATCATGCTAATATCTTGCTACATCAACTCCTAAAGAGGGACCTAGTACCTTTGCGTGTTTTTGGTGAGTACTCAATATAGGATGAGTGATGTGCCAATGCGTCTAGGGTGTTATCTGGTAAATTATAAGCTACATCACAAATGGTTTTGGGAAATTCATGAGTGGGTATTAGCTTATTGTCCCGAGTTGGGTTATTAGACATAGAAACCGATGCCCGTCCAGATGTGACCAATGATGGTTTAGATATTACCGACGATGGTTCATGGTGGATAAGGGTAGAATAGTTAAATGTTAGAAATAGGGATCTAGGTTCTCTCTATGTTTACATAAAGAGATGGGGAGGTTTTTGGAATGGCTTCAAGTAGTGAATCTGACTTGGGCAATTCTTTTATGAGGTTTTAGGGGTGATAAAGTAAACTTAGTGAAAGTATGTCAAAAGATATAGTAAGTAATGTCAGTCTGGTGACTGATGCTAGTGATAGGGAAACCAACAATAGTCAAGGTAACTGGTGTCGGTAGTGGTTGAATGGTTGAATGGTGGAAATGAAGTAAACTTGGTTTTAGAGATTCTTTTTGATTACACAGAGAATGGGAGAAGGATGGTTAGGCTCATAAAATGCCTAGGAAAGCTCAGGATTTTCTCAGAGTTAGGTATGGGGAGTTAAAGGGGTTGTGGGTTGTTGGATGCATGGATTGACAGGAAGGCGGTGATGGTGGAACACAAAGAATAATGGGATGTAATAAACAGAGCTACAGAAACAATGATCTAAGTAAGTATAGAATGATGTAGATCAAAGCACACTTACTTGTATTTGTAGGTCTGGTTGGTGAGTGATAACAATGGTTAATCTGTGGAACTGGTGATCAGTGTCGTGGCAGTGTTTACTTGAATGTTACCATGAATAAAAATGCCTTAAAATTAGTCTTGGTGCTGTCTATGGTCATCTGGATGCTCAAACAGGCTGTGGTTTGTGCTTGCATGTAGATCTCTCTTTTTCTAAAACATAAAAAGTGCCTACTTCTTGAAATTGCCAACCTCTGGAACAAGGTTTCCAAAGTGAATATATGGTAACCGATAATGGTTTAGAGTTAACTTATGGATGGAAATCCTAATTTTTCCAAAATAATAGATCTTGGCTATCTTTTTACCAGTTCCGCCCATTGGTTTGGGTCAAAAATGGTATTTTTCACTTAGACAAGTGGGTATGTTGTTAGAGGAAGAATGGACATCTGATTTTAGGGTTAGAATAAGTCTCAATTAGTTAAGGTAAGTAGAAATTGAATCTTAGTTAAAAGAAACATACTAAGAATAGGTCCATGATTAGGTGTCTAGGTGATGTGGCTAGGTGAGGTGGTCAAGTGAGGATTTCCCTTTTATGCACTCTCTTTCTCTCTACCTCCTTGGAAGTGTTAGTGTCAGCCTAGTTAGGTATTTTTCTTGCATTAGGATTATTTTAGCACTAGGATTTGGTAGAGGAATCTGACCTTCTCTAGAGGGTTATCTCAAGTTCACAAGTCTCACAGCTTGAGGGATAACCCCTTGTTAGCATAATTTCACTGATTGCCCAACACACATAGGACAAATTAGGGGGTGTTATAATTTTACATTAACAGTTTTGGCACACCCAATGGGACCAGTAGGTGAAAGATCTACATTTCACAAGTGTTCCACTACATATCTTAGTCAAAATATATTTTGTAAGTGTGTAGTTCAACATCTAGAGTAGAATTAATTTTAGAAGTTGGTGTGTTCTTGTAATAATTCTAGCCTTAGGAGAGAAAATCCCATCTAGTGACTCCATCTAGTCAACAACCCATTCTCTGAGTTGCAGAATTCCCTTTCATCCATTCTGATTTCATTTTCCTCCACATATTTTCACTTTCTTTCCATCCATGAATTTTTGTAATCATGACTTCATTCCCTTCATGGAATTCACATATGCAATAGCAACAATGTCATTCAAACATACCACCACATTTGAAACATATATTCTTAGGGTACTACCAGCCACCTCTATATCCGTACTGTAATGAAGATCAACATTATGCATACTCCTATGATAAATATTTAGATTAATCTATTTATATACTACACTATGTGGCTACTAAAGAGCACGGGTATGTGGATTATGGAGGCTATTATACTACGCCTGAGGATATTAAGATACAAAAAAAATTCAAGGCATGGAGGCCAAGTTTGTGCAAATAAGGACTTAATCATAGCAAAAGGTACTAAAGGTCAAATTCAGGACCCATTGTCCATGGTTATGCTCAACTTCATGGTCAACATGATTCTAAGGATCACAGAGTTAACCTAGGAGAATGAATATTTTGTGGACAAGGCTATTCAATCCTTTCAATGGTAGACCCTTGCATTTTCATCCCATGATTATCTCCCCAATCCTCAATTTTCACCATTACAGCAAGATCCACAGCTCCCAAGTTTCCCACATGTTGCCACCATTTTGAAACCAAATTCTCCATCCCCTAGTATTCCATCCCATCATATTTTCTCTACCCTTCTTCCTTTCAAGTCCAAATCTCCTCCACAAGATCCAAAAACAATACCTTATTATCCACCAAAAATAAAGCAATAACTAGTAGAGACCCAACCCACCACTCCTACCTTCTCAGATCCATGTTGGGAAGGAACTGTTGTTGCAGGCTCACAGCACCCCTGGATGTAAATCAGGATTCTAGGTTGATCACTCTAGCATCTAGTGTGATTGCACAACATGGAAACCTCTCTCCAAGTGTGGGACTTGTTGAATTGAGAGAGGAATCTCCAAATTAGAGGCCAGTTCCTCAAACTCCTCTGATTTAGATCTAATACTTGCACAACTACAGAGGTTCAGATCCTAATCCTACTCTAAATTGCAAGGAGACAGGGATAGAAATGCAAAAATTGAAACTAACTAAAGATGGTGATGCACCAAAAGGAGTGGTGAATATTTTTGTCATGCAAATAGACACAAACCAAAGATTGCAACATAAAACATACACAGGCTGATAAGATATAATTTAGGGTCTGAAATGAAGCAAATAATACAAACAAAGGACTGAAACCATTCACAAAGCTTGCATTATCATTTCCAATGTCAAAACCACTGCATTACAACCTCAGAGAGGTGAAAAGATATTACATTCTTTGAAGAGGTCTGATTCTTTTCAACAATCACTTGCTAGAGGTGAAAGAAGAAGATTGCTATGCCAAAAAAGTGTTCTCCCCTTTTAGAAATGAGCCAAATCTAGCTTTTACATTACATGGGTCGAGCCCAGAAGAGAGAAAACGTACAAAACGTGCGAGCCCATTCCTCATTGACTGCAGATGCATTAAAATGACATGGGATACCTTACAACCCATACCCTGTCATTTTGACCGATTTGCAAGAGAATGTGACCCATTCTGTGTTAAATTTGGTTGTTGAAATGTCACTTCTGGCCATGAACATGCGTCAGAGCCGTTTCTTAACTTTCTCTCTCTAGACTACACCAAAATTCAATATTGACCCTAGAATCATGTAGAGAATTTCATAATCTTTCCGTTGATATAAAGAACGTGCAAATCCGAGCTCTGGATCGAAAGATATGGCGATCTGAAGATTTAGGGCACAAAAACAGGCAAAAATGGATTTTGAAATTTTTTCCCGCACTCTGCCACCTGGATGACACGTGTCAAGCACTGATTGGATGCGTAATTCTCTCTCCTTCTCTTACCTGCGGGTTTTCCCTTGAAATTTGACCTTTTTGTGATTTTGGAAAATTTTCCACTTTTCCCCCGCGCCCCTGCCACTTGGGACACGTGGCATGCATTGATTGGTCGACAGGGGCACGGGGAAGACCTTTGCTTTTAGCTTTTTGGCCAAAACTTTTGCCAAATTATCTGATTCCTCCCTGAGCTCCACACTCCCTTTCTCCTTAGGACACATGTCCTCTTCTGATTGGCTTGGGCTAGTGCTTCGAACCTTGCCCTTTGAAATTTTGGACATTTTCCCTTGTGACACGTGGCGTCTCCTGATTCGTCCGCGGGCCTGTCGGATTTTCACGCCCTTTGCGTCTTTTCGGCCCAGATGTCCCAAACTGTCTGGGACAAAAACTTCTGATCCACCCGATTCAGGCTTCCCTGTCCTTCTTGAGGTGAATACACATGGCATTAGTTGATTGGCTCTCGGTTCCTTCGGCTCTCCGCGTCCGCCGCGTCCCTTTGTCCTAACTGTCCTAGTGCTAAAATTCTCTGTTTCGGCCGATTCTGGGCGGTTCATGTCCTTCACGTCCTCATGGCTCATATGTCCCAGACTATTCCACTCAACAATTATTCAATTTTGCTTTCACCTTCAGCTCAATTCAGCTTTTCGCATCCCGCGCGTCCCAATGTCCCAGCTGTCCCAGTGCTCTGCAGACCGCCTGGTGGCCTTTTGGCCGATTCGCGCCCCGACGTCCCAACTGTCCCGACTGTTGCGAGGACTAGGAATTAGCCAATTTTCATGATTTTTTCTAGCCCAAGCTTTTTTTTTGCAACTTTTTCACCTTTTCTTAGAACTTGCTCCTTTCTTCTTGGACAGGAGAGTTAGAAAAAATCTGAGGGGACCCTAGAAACATGATTTTTTGCCCTGAATCAATCTATTTTCCTGGGACTTGAGTATCCTGATGCATGTTATCCAAAATTTACCCTGGGGGTGAATTTTGGATAACAATTTGGTGACTCAGCGGGGTCACCTGCCTGCTAGGTAGAAGATACCAGTTGCCTGAAGCAGTCCATTGGGCATGGAGTCATCAGATATTCTGTTTAGAACCCCAAGTGACTCAAAATGTGTAAGGAGGAAGATGGAATATCACCTGATGGAAGCAAGGACTGCAAAACATCTTCATAGACAACAATTTGTGCCAAATCACTTAGGGAAAACAAAACTAACCTACAGTAAAACAATGTGCACAAGCACTTGGAGGAATGAAAATCTAATCTATATTTACAAGGTAGTGAATTTCCCTCTAGAAGCAGCGCTTGAGATAGATTCCATTGAATGGAATCTGTAGTTCTTCACCATCCAATGAGGCCAATTGGAAAGAATTGTTGTTCTTGCACTTCGTGACCATGTATGGGCCACTCCAAATGGCATCAAATTTTGAATGCCTTCCCAGTTTTGCTCTATCCACATCCCATTTCAACACTAGATCTCCAACTTGAAAAGATCTATCCTTGGCCTTCTTATCAAAGGTCTTCTTGATCAAAACTTGATCCTTCTCCATTGCTTGGGATACCTGATTTCTGATCTCTTGTAGTTCCATCAACTCTTCATACCTCACCTCCATGGGCTCAAATTCTAGCAACTCTAGCTGCTTCATGAGTTCCAATGTTGGCAACTCAAGTGACATGGGCAAGATTGCCTCTCTCCCATAGAAAAGTTTGAATGGAGAGTTACCTGTGGATCTCTTGGGAGTTATCCTATCAGCCCATAAGGCTGATTTCAGTTTGGTATGCCAAGACCTCTGATTCTCATCAAGAGTCCTCCTAATGATCCTCAACAAGTTCTTGCTTGTAGACTCGGCCTGGCCATTACCTTGAGGGTAATAGTTTGATGAAGTGCGTAGGTAAATACCATTCTTGACAGCCCACTCAGTCACCTTAGATCCAATGAATGCTAATGCATTATCTGAGATTATTGTAGTAGGTACACCAAATCTGGTTGTTATCCCCTCATAAAATTCTAAGATGCTAGACTCATTTGCCTCTTTGAGTGCTACTCGCTTCTGTCCATTTGGTGAAGTAGTCTGTGGCTGTCAAAATCCATTTGTGCCCTTGGCTTGAATTGGGAGTAATGACTCCAATGAAGTCCAAACCCCATTGCATGAATGGCTGGTCAACTGAGATTGGACGTAATGGAAGGGCAGCAAGTCTCTCTTTTCTTGTGAAGAATGCAAAATTCTTACACCTCTTGATCCATGCATAGCAATCACTGAAGATCTTAGGCCAATAATAACCAGCCTTCATGATTTTTAGAGCTATTACTCTTGGTGCAAAATGACCACCAGTTGGTCCACCATGGAACTCTTCCAACACCCTTTGAATCTGATTTGTGCTAATGCATCTCAGCAGCACTCCATTCACATCTTTTTTGAACAAAACTCCATCAACAATGGCATACGGGACAGCCTACAATCTAAAGTGTCTCCTTTGGGTCTTGTTCATCTCCGGAGGGCATAGACCTATGCCTAGGAAGTGTATAATGCCTTGGTTCTAGCAAGGAGTGGGGGCAGCATTGTCTTCTTCTTGATTGTCACTTGGCTCATGGCTGTCCTGGACTATCAAAACAGCCTCTTCTTCATTGCATAATTCTTTTTGCTTCCCCAAAACCAGCTTCTCACATAGTCCTTTCCCTCTTACCAGCTTGGTGATCTTGATCTCAATGTCATACTCCATGACACAGGTGATCCAACCTACCCTTTTCTCATTCAAATCCTTGTTGAGGAGGAAGTCCTTAACCCCAGCATGTGAGACCAGCAACTGGACCTTGTTGTTTGAGACTAAATGCTTGAATTTCTTCAAGATTCTGATTACTGCAAGTACATGCTTCTCAATAAAAGATTACCTCACCTCATAGTCATCTAGTCTCCGCCTGAAGAAGGCAATTGGCTGCTCATCATTATCCTTGTTCTGCTGTACCAAAATGGCAGAAATAGTGTCATTACCTCCAAATGCATAGAGGATGAAATCCTTGGAGAAGTCCAGGTTGATGAGAGTTGGTGCTTGGGAGATGGCTTATTTGATTGCTTCAAAAATCTCCTTGCATTTTTCCATCCACTTGAAAGCCATGCTCTTCTTTAACATCTTGGTGATGGGCTTGACGAGGGCTTTAAAATCTAGGACAAACCTCCGAACAAAGTTTATCCTTCCCAAGAAACTCTGAAGGGCTTTCTTGTGGCTTGGCAATGGTAGTGCTCTTATGGCTTCAACCCTCTCTAGATCAATTGCTAATCCTTCTTTGGAGACAATATGGCCAAGGAGCTTTCCTTCATGTGCAAGAAAGATGCACTTCTTAGGATTCAAAGACACTCCAAATCTCCTGCACCTTGTGAAGACTTATCTCAAATGAGAGATGTGGTCTACTACATTTTTGGAAAAATAGTGATATCATCAAGGTAGATCAACACCACATTGTTAATCAAACCTTTGAATGCCATGTCCATTGCCCTTTGGAAGGTAGCACCAGCATTGGACAGCCCAAATGGCATTTTCCTGTATGCAAAAATTCCCCATTTGGTTGTGAAGGTTGTCTTGAACTGATCCTCTTCCTTCACCATAATCTGATTGTAGCCTGAGTAGCCATCAAGTAGTGAAAACCTCTCGGAGCTAGCCACCACTTGCAAGATTTTCTCAATAGAAGGGAGTGGGTAATGGTCCTTGAGAGAGGCTTTATTCAAGTCTCTGAAGTCAGGACACAATCTGATCTCTCCACTCTTCTTTCTGACTGGAACTAAGTTGGTAACCCAACTAGAATGCTTGATTGGGAATATGATCTTTGACTCAATCAGCTTGTCCAATTCTTTCCTCATGAGAGGCTCCATGTGTGGATTGACTGGTCTTTGTTTCTACCTGACAGGCTTAGTATTTGGATCCAATTCAATGGTATGCTAAGCTAAGTTGGGATTGAAACCTTTCAAGTCTTCATAGCTCCAAGAAAACACGTCAGGGAACTATTGACATAGTTGTATGAACTCATACCTTTCTTATTCAATTGTCATCCTTCCAATTTGTAACGGTTTGTTCTCTTCTACCAAGATGGATACTGAATCCTCTCTCTTGACCTGAATGTTTGCTTTCTCCTTTCTAAACTGATCATTGGGGTTAAAAATGTATTCCAAAGTGATGAGTCCCTTGGGTATCTTGTTAGTTCTTAGCTGTACTACTTGGTCACCATACTGCTGCTCCAATTTTTCTTGATTCTTGGCTAAGAACTCAGCTTCTTCTTGCAAGAAATGGATGATTTGCTGGTCATTTTCAAAAACTTGCCAACTGACATTGTTATCCGGCACTGAAGGCCTCACAATCACGTGGATGTTTGGTTGTACCTTGTCTTGTTGAATGCTTTCCACAATGTCAAAGGCTGCCCCTACTGCTGCAAGCCTGTCAGCAGCTTGATTCTCTTTCCTAGGAATGGATTTGATGCCAAAACCCTCAAAATCTTCTATGAGGTCCCACACCCTGTTCTTGTAGCACCTCAGTAGATCATTCTTGGCAGCATGCTGTCCCTTGACCTGATTTACAATCAATTCACTGTCACCAAAAACTTGCAAGTTCTTCATTTTCTTTTTTATTGCCCAATGCATCCCTTGCACCAAGGCTTCATATTCAGCAGTATTATTGGAGCATGCAAACTAAAATCTAAAAGCTGAATAGTACTGTATTCCTTGAGGTGAAACAAGCATAGCTTCACCTCCTACACCTTGCCTACTCCTTGATCCATCAAAAAACAGCTGCCATACCTCATTGTCATCCTTGTGGTTTGGCTTGGTGATGCTAGGAATAGGCCGATTTTCTTCGTGTATGCAATAGACCCCTAGCTCAGATTCTTCTATTTCTTGATAGGGATCAAATGCATGTATCTTGTTTGCCCATTCATCAAGAGTTAGATCCGGGATGCTTCCAACCTTAGTGTCAGCTTCATCAGTGCTTGGGTGATCTTCTTGATCAAATGTTGAGCAATTGGCATTAATCTGACTTGGAGTGTAAGGCTCAATGTGGAAGTTTGTAATAGGTTCAGACCTAATTGTAGCCTTAGTTCCATACCTCGTTTTGAACAACATGTGTGACCAATCAGTAGAAAAATATCACCCAATCTTGGCTATGAAGTCCCTTGACAAGCAAAGGGCAAAGAGTGGTGGAAGGTCTATGACTGATACATCTTATAAAACAACAACATTTGGATATACATGTAAGGTAAGACTCAAGTTTTTAATCACTCCAACTGTTGTTACTACTGTCCCATCTAGCTGCACTACCCCTTTGGACATTGTTTCATATTGGAGCCCTAGCTGATCAACTATTTGTTTAGGCATTACCGAGCTACTTGCCCCAAAGTCTATCATGCAATTGTGCACTAGCTGATTTCCAATGATTAATGAAACATAGAAAGGAGGGGGCTTCAACATTTTACCTTGTTCTCCTCCATGATTTCCCTCAGGCTGGGTAGCATTTGTAGGCACTTTGTCTTGCATCTGAACTTGCTGATTCGAATTTGGCTAGTCCTTCATGGCAGCTTGCAACAGATCTCTTTGGCCTAGGATGGATAGGGATTCCCACATTGATATATTGACATTTGTCTTCTTCATCTGATCAATGATATTGAATGGTGATGAAGGATCTCTTTGTTGTCCCTTGGTTTGCACATTCACTTCTTGCACGTGGGCAGCAACAACTGGTATTTGAGTTGGCCTAGGGGTTGTTCTTGGCTGCCATTGTGCATTTGAAATTGGATTTTTCTTGCCAATCATTTGTGGAGCCATAGAAGGTTGTGGATTAGTTGGGGCTAATGGCTGTTCTTCACCCAAATTTCTCCTTTTTGACCTTTTGTTAGCTGTAACACCTTGAGAAACTACTTGATTCATGCCACAAAAATCCTCTGCTTGCCAATTTACCAATGTGGTGTCATTTGGGGCTGATTGTTGTTGGAATGTTTCTTGTTGTTGATTGTTTCCTTGACTGCTCTCACCCTCCACACTGGTAGTTGTCACCATTAGTGCTTGATTCAAAGCACCATTGAAGCACATGGATTTGTTATGAGGCTCATTGCATGGAAAACACCAGTCATACTCCTGAGCAATGTTATTTTGTGTTGGCACCAATGCCTTAGAGGTAGATATGGCATTTGGGTTATAGGGCTGAAATGGTCTATTGGCAGGAGGCCTTGTTTGATTCATATTTGCAACTAGATTAGGTGGCCTTTGTGGTTAGTATGGCTGCCTGTTAGGCTGAGCTTGGGGTTGATAAGAAGGTCTAAAACCTTGGGCTTGTTGCCTTTTGAGAGTAACCAGCCCATTGCCTAGGTTTTGCAATTGCTTCATGACTTCTTGAAGTTCATTTGGGGCACTTGGAGATGAAGTGGAAGCTTCATTTGAACTTTGATTTCTAGGAGTGGGAGAAGGAGCCAAATTAGGTTCTTGACTGGTGTTTGGACTCTCTAAACTTGGAAACAGTGGCATGGGAGGTCTAGGAGCAAGTTTTCCATCTTGGATCAAACAATTTTCAGCCCTAATGGCAATGCTATAAGCCATAGGGATAGTTATGCCTCCCATGGACTGAATTAACATAGAAATATTAGAATTTAAAGCTTTGAGACAGTAGAGAAAAGCACCTTCTACTGTTTGCCTGACTGCCATTGAAATTCTCTCCCAAGTCTTTTGAAATTTGAAGTTGAAATCAGTCAGCTACTCATTGGGAGCTCTCTTAATGGTTGTCAGCTGCTCCAAAAGAGACAAGTTGTCTCCCTTCTCTCCGAATTGCTCATGAAGTGCTATACATAGCTGATTCCAATTTGTGATAGGACCAGCTCCAAGGCTTCTAAACCATTGCAATGCTTTACCTTTGAATGAAGATGCCAGTAACTTGATAGCCACTTGCATCTCATTGATTTCATGGATTGCACAAAGGTTAGCAATATCTTTAACATGATCACTTGGAGTAGTCTAATTTTCTCTAGTGAAGTAGGGAATGTTCTTCAAGGCTGCAATAGGAATTGGATGTTGTGCATTGAGGGCAAGTGGGTTGTTTCCTGTGAAGTTCACATAGGGGTTGTTTTGTGCCATTCTAATTGGTCTTAAAACCCTTGTTGACTGAATGAAAGGCCTACTAGGTGGAGGAGTTGAGAGAGTTCTGTTTGGTGGAGATAGAGACCTTTGAATCCTTCTTCCTCTTTGCCTTCTTCTTGGAGATAATTTCAGGTATTCAAACAACACTTCTTCTTCTCCAACTCTTGACCTTGTGGTGATTCTTCTCATGAGTTTTCAGGCCTGCACTGCTGAAACAAGTTGATTCTTCCCCTTGGAGTTGCCAGATATGCAAATAATAGCTCTTTTTAAGCAAGAAAATTGCAGCAGATGCACATCAACTTTGCTGCAATAAAAATGAGACCCCTAGGTCCCACCGGGTGTGCCAAAACTGTTGTTGCAGGCTCACAGCACCCCTGGATGCAGATCAAGCTTCTAGGTTGATCACTCTAGCATCCAGTGTGATTGCACAACATGGAAACCTCTCTCCGAGTGTGGGAATTGTTGAACTGAGAGAGAAATCTCTAGATTAGAGGCTGGTTCCTCAAACTCCTCTGATTTAGATCTAATACTTGCACAACTACAGAGGTTCATATCCTAATCCTACTCTAAATTGCAAGGAGACAGGGATAGAAATGCAAAAATTAAAACTAACTAAAGATGGTGATGCACCAAAAGGAGTGGTGAATATTTTTGTCATGTAAATAGACACAAACCAAAGATTGCAACATAAAACATACATAGGCTGATAAGATATAATTTAGGGTTTGAAATGAAGCAAATAATAGAAACAAAGGATTGAAACCATTCACAAAGCTTGCATTATCATTTCCAATGTCAAAACCACTACATTACAACCTCAGAGAGGTAAAAAGCTATTATAGTCTTTGAAGAGGTCTGATTCTTCTCAACAATTACTTGCTGGAGGTGAAAGAAGAAGACTGCTATGCCAAAAAAGTGTTCTCCCCTTTTAGAAATGAGCCAAATCTAGCTTTTACATTGCATGGGTCGAGCCCAAGAGAGAGAAAATGTACAAAACGTGGGAGCCCATTCCTCATTGACTACAGATGCACTAAAATGGGATGGTACCTTACAACCCATACCCTGTCATTTTGACCGATTTGCAGGAGAATGTGACCCATTTTGCGTTAAATTTGGTCGCTGAAATGTCACTTATGGCCATAAACATGTGTCAAATCCATTTCTTAACTTTCTCGCTCCAGAATGCACCAAAACTCAAGATTGACCCCAAAATCATGTAGATAATTTCATAAGATTTTCGTTGATATTAATAACGTGCAAATCCGAGCTCTGGATCGAAAGATATGGCGATCTGAAGATTTAGGGCACAAAATAGGCAAAAATGGATTTTGAAATTTTTTCCCGCACTCTGCCACCTGGATGACACGTGTCAAGCGCTGATTGGATGCTTAATTCTCTCTCCTTCACTTACCCATGGGTTTTCCATCGAAATTTTACCTTTTTGTGATTTTGGAAAATTTTCCACTTTTCCCCCGAACCCCCACCAATTGGGACACGTGGCATGCGTTGATTGGTCGATAGGGGCATGGGGAAGACCTTTGCTTTTAGCTTTTTGGCCAAAACTTTTGCCAAATTCTCTGATTCCTCCCTGAGCTCCGCACTCCCTTTCTCCTTAGGACACATGTCCTCTTCTGATTGGCTCAGGCCAGCGCTTCGAACCTTGCCCTTTGAAATTTCAGACGTTTTCCCTTGTGACACGTGGCGTATCCTGATTCGTCCGTGAGCCTACCAGCTTTTCACGCCCTTCGCGTATTTTTTGCCCAGATGTCCCAAACTATCTGGAATGAAAATTTCTGATTCGCCCGATTCGGGCTTCTCTGTCCCTCTTGAGGTGAATACACGTGGCATTATTTGATTGGCTCTCGGCTCCTTCGGCTCTCCGCGTCTGCTGTGTCCCTTTGTCGTAACTGTCCCAGTGCTAAAGTTCTCTTTTTCGGCCGATCCGGGTGGTTCCCGTCCTTCTCGTCCTCACGACCTAGATGTCCTAGACTATTCCGCTCAGTAGTTAGTCGATTTTTCTTTCACCTTCGGCTGGTTTGGATTTTCGCATCCCGCGCGTCCCAATGTCCCAGCTGTCCCAGTGCTCTGCGGACCGCCTGGCAGCCTTTCAGCCGATTCGCACCCTGACGTCCCAACTATTCCAACTATTGCGAGGACTAGGACTTAGCCAATTTTCATGATTTTTTCTGGCCCAAGCTTGTTTTTTGCAACTTTTTCACCTTTTCTTAGAACTTGCTCCTTTCTTCTTGGACAGGAGAGTTAGAAAAAATCTGAGGGGACCCTAGAAACATGATTTTTTGCCCTGAATCAATCTATTTTCCTGGGACTTGAGTATCCTGATGCATGTTATCCAAAATTTACCCTGGGGGTGAATTTTTGATAACAGGAACTCATAATACCATCCAGGGGGAGCAACAAGAAGGAGAGCTATGAAAAGAATAAATGATGAGAATCTTGGTGAGCCTGGCTCTAAGATTTGAAATTGATAAAATTTTCTTAACGATTAAACCTTTAGAGGAGGTTGAGATCAAGCCACACATGGTGGAAGCTGATTCAGTTGTAGCAGAAGTAGCAAAAGAACAAGAAGATGATCAACAATCAGTATGTTTCGATTGCACCATCCATGAAGACACTCTATTTTTAGGAGATGTTGATCAATCACGAACTATAGAATTAGTGAAGGAGGAAACAATAACTCCAAATCCAAATGAAGAGGAACATTCTAGATATGGAGGAGAAATATATAGTTTAAGAGGCTTCAAGCACAAAACAGGCCACATAAGAACCTTCAGTTCTTCCTCCCACTTCACCCCCTTTGAGCTCTAATGTCAAAGAAAATTTTGATCTTTCAAACTTCATTTTCTTGGATGAGGATAACCATGGTGAGTGGATTCTAGATCCAAAAGACACCATGGAGGAGGTTGAGCCAACACAACATGACAGTGAGGAGACATACTATCTGCCTAATTTTGAGGACTTCTTTGACATAGAGGAAAATATGGAGACTACCACCTTTTCTACCTCATCATTCATTCTTCAACATCAAGAGCCTGATGTCAGGAGGGAGGACATTCAAGTAAAGTAGCATGTATATCATGGTAGCCATCTAGAGCTGATATTGGAGGATTTTTATCTTCCAAGCTTCACACCAGACAAGAAGGAGGAAGGTAACATTGATGACACCATTTCCAAACCTATCACCAAGGTAGAGAATCATATGCTTACATAATCAATGCAAAACAAAAATTAGCATGTAGGTAGCCTCTTTTTTTAGAAGGTCCATACGAAGACTCCATTTTTGGAGTTAAAGTTCCATTTTTGGGTCAAATAATTCCCAATCAGGTACTTGGCTTAATTGGAGCCAAGGGTGAAGCCAAAGCAGGTCATGTCCATTTCAGGTCATGAGGATGATATTCAAAGCACTAAGGGCACTATCAATGCCTCCAAGAGTCCAATGCCAATCAACTTGAGGAAGTATTTTTGATTGATGTTGATACTTTAGTTATTTGGGTGGAAGATTGGCCTTTTTTTAGTCTTTCACTATCATACATTACCATGCCATTTTCCAAATCTATTGTATGGTCCAAGATTGTGATAAAGGGAAGCTACTTCTCCCTGTTAGTTGCAAGATTCTTTTGAGTTCCCTTTTCCTTTGGTTATAATAGGGAAGGTAGGTTTGCTTTTAGTAGAGGAAGTGTGTATACACATCATGGATGCTCCACTTGGGGTATGTATGATTTTATCCTTTGTACATAGTTTTTGTATGGTGGGTGCTTTTACGCAGCTCATCATGTTGCCAAGGGAGAGATGGGTTGTAGTAAGGGGTTTAGAGTTACAAGAAATAGTTGCAGTCTTCAAGGAAATCCAAATATAAAGCAACCAAATCATATTGAGGGAGATTTTTCAATATTTTAATCTCTTATGTCTCTTTAGATTATTCACAGTTGAGCTCATATGCCTCTTTTTGCATGAGAAAATCAATTGCAAGGGATTTTCTATCTTCATAATTTCATCTAGAGTGTTTCCATGAAGTAAATCATATTTTAGGTGAACTTTCAAAAGTGCATCTATCAGCCCTAACTGATTACTTGCAAACCTAGAGTCCTCTGTGCCTTTTTCTTGGTAAAAAATCTAGTTTTGGGAATAGTTTACAAGGTTTTATCCAAAATCCCAAAATCAGGTTTCAGAGTAGGCGAAGGAAGTTTCATTCCAAATGCTAAGTTAATGTGAGTCTAGCGAGTAATTTTCAAAAATATCAGTTTTCCAAGGTTAGGCTTGACTCCATGCCCAATGAATAGTTAAAGAAAAATGGTCACACATCTAGCAGGAAGGTGTCCCTAAGAGGTTTCCATTGTTATAAAAAATTCACCCCCAGGTTAATTTGGATAAAACTTCCTAAATGGAATTAGCCATTCAAATTTTGCGACGTGCAAATGGACATCAAAATTCAGCCCTAGAGATTAGAAGGAAAGATAGATCAGGGTTACTCATCCATATTAATCTTCATCCACAACGAGTTGATGAGCCATAACAAAATGAGTTAGTTAAGTTGTCTAGTGAGTTGGAATCGAGTTAGATGATGGCCGAGTTACGGGACAAGCAGGTCAGAAGTTAGTCAGCTCACCCTGTTGGATAAAAGATGGACAACTTAGAGGATGGTTTCCTAGGTTGGTCAGTTGTTAGACGGATGGTCAGGTGACACACTAGGTTGGTCATCCAATTAGCTTGTCAGGTTGGTAGGCTAGGATAGTTGGGTCATGGGTTGGATGGCATAGGGTTAGACATCATGGGATGGATATGTGGAGAATTTTATGGAGAGTCGGGTTGCTTGGTCAAGCCTGACAAAAGGGTGTGTCAGCTTAGTTGGATGGTACAGATAGGTTAGATGATGTCCAACCCCCTCTAGTTAGATGAAGAAATGTTAGACGGGACCATGGTTGGTTAGGTCAACATTGTACATCCAAGTTGGATGGCATCTAACGCCCTCGATTTGGAATTCCCATGATGTAGAGATGACAACCTGGGTTGGTTGTTGACCATAGAAATGTATGGCATGCAGAGTTAGATGACACCCAACCCTCCATATTTGATGGTCAAGGTAAATTGGTACACAAGTTTAGATTGGTCGTGGGGTTGGTTATTCTAGAAATTATATGGAAAGGTTGGATGGTGACCAACTCCCCTCAGGTTGGACAACCAAAAATGTAGAGATGGCAACCTAGGTTGCTCAGTGACCACAAAAATGTAAGGCCCATAGAGTTAGATGACATCTAAATCTCTAGGTTTAATGGTCAAGGTCAAACAATACACAAGTTTGGATGGGTAGTGGGGTAGGTCATCCTGATAGTTATATAGCATGGTTGGTTGGGTTATATGTTGGATGGATCACGAGTCCCACGAAAGGTGAAAGTAGGTGGGTGAATGACACCTCAACAACATGATTTAATGTAATATGGTGCCCATGTATTTTTTTGACAAAAAGGTACCCTCGGGAAGTGAATTGGTATTACTCCCCATACCCTTTTAATGGGGGTTGGAGAGACACTAATATATATTGTAAAATCTGCCTCATTTTGAAGAGAGACATTCTAGGAGCTAGAGAAACTCTAGCGGAATTTTTTCCTCAACTACAATGAGTTGTAAGCCTTATCCTACACTTGAAAAGAATATTTATACCTCTGCATATCAATGTAAATGCTTTTATCATGTTTTGGAGCAATTATTTTGATTTTATGTGGTGTTTTCCAGCCCTTTCTCATGTTTTATTATATCTTTTTGCCTCTCCATTTCATAGTTTTTTTTTGTTCATGTATTTCACATTTACAGGTTAAAGTAGTTGTGTTTCATGGAGTGCAGATGGTGACTAAGGATATGGGTTTGTGTCACATTCACCTTACCTCTTCTAGTCTTATGTTCCCTCTTCTTTTTCCCTTAGTACAATGTCTAACCCCCTTTTTTTCTGCTATCACCCCTTTAGTGTAGGATTTCCCTTTTATGCACTCTCTTTCTCTCTACCTCCTTGGAAGTGTTAGTGTAGGATTAGTTAGGTGGTTTTCTTGCATTAGGAGTAGTTTAACAATAGGATTAGGTATAGGAAGTCAGCCTTCTCTGGAGGGTTATCTCAAGTTTGCAAAAGCCACATCTTGAGGGATAACCCCATGTTGGAAAATTAACACCAATTTCCCTACACATGTAAGAAAAATTGGGAGGTGTTGTAATTTTGCATTAACACCTGTAGACACCCAAAAATTACACTTCTATTTCCACTTGTTCCCATTGTTATCCTATTACACCATGTTATTCACCTATTTGTGATTAATTGATTAAATTAATTAATTTATACACATTGTACCCATTTGAATTAATTAAATTAATCCCATATATCCTTTGTACCACTTTAGCTAAATTAATTATTATTTATTAATTAAATAATTAATTAATTAAGTGTGTGCACATCCTAATCATTTGCCACTTGATCACACTTCACTTAGACTTCACTTAGATTCCACTCAAACTCCTTATCCTTATCATAGTTAACTGCACTTCTAGAATCCTATAAAGGTGGGGAAAATTAAATTACACATACAACCACCTTTCCTGATATATATTTTTTTAATTAATTCATTTACTTCCCCCGACACTATTGTAACTTCCCACAATGATATTTTTATCATATTCATTCATTTGTTTGTAACCAATTTCAACTAATTTTTCCTTTATAAATTATAGGCTTACCTTCTTTACAAATCCTCTTGAATTTGACTTACAAAAAACTCTACTAAATTCATTTTGTTGGTAGCATTTGCATTCAAAGTTTGGAGAGCAATCAAGAGCATCCATAATCATCTCTGATATTCATTTGCAAGGTTTCACACGAGACCCTTATTTGAGGTTTTCACAGAAGGTTACTTGAAGGTTTGCATGGTTTGTTTATCTTTCTATTACATTGATTTCATTTGTTTTCATTGGGGCATTATTGGTGCAACACAATGATAAGGGTTAGGAACAAGTTATGTATTACTTGAAAAAAACTCTTCTCGAACATGAAGAAAGTATTCCTAGGTTGAAAAGGCTTGTTTAGCAGTTGCTTATACTTTTGGCAAGTTGTGACATTATCTATTAAATCATACAACCAAGATAATTTCATATGTTGATCCTCTTAAGTACCTACTTTCGAGACTAGTCATAATAAGACACATGTCTAGCTTGATTGCACTACTTAATAAATTTGACATTTAAATTATCAATCAAAAGGCTATCAAAGGTCAAGCAATGGCATGTCAATTGACTGCAGCACCACTACTAGGTTCACAACCACTAAATTTTTAATTTCCAGACAAAGACTTAATGTACATAGAAGAAACACCCTTATGGACATTATTCTTTGATGGATCTTGTAATATCTATGGTTCTAGAGCAGGAATTGTCTTACGTACACCAAATGGATACCTCATACCTAAATCTTATCGTATCAAATTTCCTTGCACAAATAACATAGCAAAGTATGAAGCACTGATAACAAGCTTCGAGTTTGCTATCTCATGGTGCCTACAAGAATTAACAATTATTGGTGATTATCTTCTAGTCATTAATCAAGTCAATGGATAATATTAGGTAAAAGAAGAAAATCTCTTAACTTATAAAAGAATGGTTGATAGCCTTAGAGGTTATTTCCAGATTATCAATTTTGAACAATTTCCTCACACACAAAACAAAGTAGCAGATGACATGGTAACTATCACTTCCCTTCTTTCATTCAACACTAATCAAACTCACAATGAGTTCCTTGTTGAACATATTTTGGTGCCCACATATGAATTACCAGAGTCCATCTTGGTTTGTGAGATTTTTGGTGTTGATCATCCCTGGCACCATGATATATACACCTTTATTCAAACTAAGGCCTATCCGCCTAATTTAAATTCAGCTAATAAAAGATCCTTAGCACAACATCCTTCTCGCTATGCCCTTCTTGTTGACACCTTGTATCAAAGAGGTTATGATGGGAATATATTAAGATGTCTCAATCAGGATGAAGCTAATCAGATGCTAGTTGAAGTACAATCAGGTATTTACAGTGCCCATACAAGCTGAATAGTCCTTACAAAGAATTTTTTATGCATTGGATACTATTGGTCCACAATGGAGGAAGATGCATGCAACTTTTTGAAGAAATGTCAGGCTTGCAAAAAAAAAAATAATCTCATTCATGCACCATCCAAATCCTTACAGCCTATTACTTCACCTTGTCCATTTTAAAAATGGGGACTTGATCTAATCAGAAAACTAAAGCCAACATCTTTTGATGGCCACACATTTATCATAATCGCCACTGATTTTTTCACCAAGTTGGTTAAGGCTATGCCTCTTACTAATGTTACTAGGTGCAATATTTATAAATTCATCTTCAACCATATTATCTGTCATTTTGGCATCCCCAATATTATTATCATTGACAATGGTGGTTCTTTAAAAAATAACGATCTCAAATCCCTAGTTAATAAATATAATATCTACCTAAAATGGGATACACCCTATTATCCGCAATGTAATGTCCAATCCGAAGCATCAAACAAGACTATTAAGTCCATTATGGAAAAGACAGTTAATAAACACATATGTAATTAGCATGCATAGTTATATCCTACCTTCTACACCTACTATACTTCCTTTCATACACCTACAAGAGCTACTCCTTTTCCCCTAGTATATGGCTCTAAAGCCATATTACCTATCAAATTTTAACTGGCTTCACTTCGTGTCTCCCTCCAAGATCTCATTCATGAAGAGGATTATTGTGTTGCATGCCTTGTAGAGATAGAATTACTAGATGAGAGATGAATTTGTGCCTTAAACCATATGCAGGTATATTATAATAGACTGTGCCGTAATTATAATCGTAAGATCAAACCTCATCAGTTTGAAATCGGTGATTTGGTCCTAAAGGAAAATCAAAAGAAAACAGCTAAACCATAAGAAAAATAGGGAAAATTTGAGCCTACTTGGTTGGGTCCTTATGTTATACCTGCTAAATTTCAATGAGGTGCATACAAACTGTCTACCAAGGATGGAAAAGAGTTGAAGGATCCTAAGAATTCCATTCATCTGAAGAATTTCTACTCCCGAGTCTCTGAAGAGTAACCCTTATACTGGGGGCATATCACTGCATCCACCTGTTTCATCATTTCACTTTGTTTCCCATTTGTAAATTTTCACCTTTCCATGTGTCACATGTTTTCCTTGTTTGGTTGTCATGCCCATTGTTTACCACCTTTTTTCACCTTCCATTTAGCATGTCATTTTTGACTTGGGAATTTCCTTTCCCTCTTTTTTGGCATGTGGTTCAAAATTCCAAAAAAACCAAAAACATTCAAAAAATGTCTTACAAAAACTACAAAAACAATATAAAATTGTTCAGAATCCCAGAACAATATAAAATTGTTTAGAAAATATAAAAAAACATAGAAAATGTTTTGAAAATGCTTTTAAAAAATAAATCTCTCACGACTATGAAATTTTGTTCACCATTTTCTTCAGCTGATTATTCCCAATCATCTTTCCCAATCAATCAAGCCACTCTTTACAATGTAACTTTGCATAGGGACAACACTTGGCTTTGGCTTTCTCTTGGGGGAAACTTGACATCTATATATATTCTATTATTTATTATAATGTTTACATTAGTGTCTTTTTGTTAACTAGCTTGTTTGCTTGTTTAACATTTGTACATATGGAATTTTTTATTGTATATTCCTAGCTTAGTTTCTTATGTTTGATAGTTCAAATAACTAGTACTCTGTGTATCTGGAATGCACTCATGGACCAATTACAGGAAATTTATTTGCATCTTATTTCACGTATAACTTTGGTGTGGTTCTTTCCTGTTCATATTGGGTTTCTCCCTATTACTTATTTTATATATTTTTTGGCATTTACACATGTTGTGTTTCTCTCCTCGTGTATTTAAGCCATGGAGTGTCTTCATTTTTTTTTTTGCATTTGTATTTCAAAACTTGTGAAAATCCAAAAAAATCAGGTATTTTTAAAAATCCAATAAAAAATTAAATATTTCAAAAATTCAACAAAAATAAAAAAATCACAAAAATTTCGAACAAACATTCACTTATCACAGAAATCCTACAATTAGAAAACCCTTAAAGTGAATCATTCAGCATATCATACAATCTTGATAAATTTCATACATTTATCTATTACCCTAGTGACTGTGCCAATCTTACAACTATCACTTTCTTCCCTTTGCATGATATGCTAACTCTTCTTGGGAAAGTCACAATTATTTTTCCTTCATGATATAACTTCAGATGGCACAATTTCAACTTTGATAATTTTCACAACAGATTCAACAAGAGTTTCATAAGGAGTCGCTTTAACTCCACTCTTCCAGTCTGATCATGTTCCCACTTGGGAGAATTTGTATCTACTTAATCATCATGTGGCACGCATTAGGGTCATAGCTGATTGTCTTCTTTTTTGACTTCATGATTCTTTATTGATGTTTATTACTTTTGGACCACTTACAAGTAGTGTGATCACATCTTGGTTCATTTATAACCCTAGTGTCGGCACCTACTTTGTATATTGGGTTTGTTTTCCTTTTTATCTTTTCTTTGTTGTGTGTGTTTGTTTACATGCATCTGGGTTAACCATCTTGGTTCTTTCATAATCATGGTGACAACTCTATTGTGTAACAACAAAAACTAGGTTTCTCTAAAAATTACTCTATAAATAGTGCTCATGAAACAAACATAGTCCTTTCGCATCCTTATTCCAATCCCTTGTTTGCATTCCTATCAAGTGGTTGTCTACCACCTTGTTGCATCATCCACCCACTTGAGAGGGAATTCCTCTACTTTTCTATTTGTTGGGGCATCCCAATACTTCACAAAAAAATTTCTCGTTGATCTGCATGCGTCTACTATCTTTAAAGCACTATTATTTTGCAAAAGCACTTTAAAGAGGGGAAAAATGTAGACACCCCAAATTTACACTTTTATTTTCACTTGTTCCCAGTGTTATCCTAGTACGCCTTGTTATTCACCCATTTGCGATTAATTGATTAAATTAATTAATTTATACACATTGTACCCCTTTGGATTAATTAAATTAATCCCATGTATCCTTTTAACCCCTTTAGATAAATTAATTATTATGTATTAATTAATTAATTAATTAATTAAGTGTGTGCACATACTAGTCATCTACCACTTGATCAAACTCCACGTAGACTCCACTTGTACTCCCTATGCTTATCTTAGTTAACTGCACTTCTAAAATCCTAGAAAGGTGGGGGAAATTAAATTGCACGTACAACCACCTTTTTGGATGCATATTTTTTGCAATTAATTCATTTACTTCCCCCGACATTATTGGAACTTCCAGAAATGTTGTTTTTAGCATATTCATTCATCCATTTATATCCAATTTCAACTACTTTTGCCTCTATAAATTATAGGCTTACCTTCCTTACAAATCCTCTTGAATTTGACATACAAAAACTTTGTTGGATTCAATGTGTTGGTAGCATTTGCATTCAAAGTTTGGAGAGAACTCAGGAGCATCCAAAATTATCTCTGATATTGATTTGCAAGGTTTCAAAGGAGACCCTTATTTTAGGTTTGCACAAAAGGTTATTGGAAGGTTTGTATGGTTTGTTTATCTTTTTATTATAGTGATTTTATTTGTTTACATTTTAGCATTCCCGGTGGAACCCACGCCCCTCAGTTTTCATCTTTTTTTCATTCATTTTATCTAATTTTTTTCTTGTAGTGTTCCTTTTGTTTTTTGTGTTGTTGTGCAAGTTTTGAAGCAAGCACCAAGTTTCCCAGATCATAAAAAAATAACATATTTGTTGTATTTCTCAGTTTCTGTTGATTTATTGTGATAGTAGAATTCTATTTGGAGTGTAGAAATTAGTCTGAGTACACAACAAAAAATTAGTTTGGTTATTTTCTCTTGTAATACACTTGTACACAAAAAAATAGGCTTAGATTATATTTTTATTCAAATTTTGTATATATATATATAGGTCTAGTTTTTTTTTTTGTTTTTTATGTTTTAAAATTAAAAAAAACATACATTTGAAAAAAAAACAAAAAAAAACCTAGATCTAACCTAGACCTCTACCCCCACCTGGATCATCCAACTCAGCCGAGCCACCCAACCTCGACCCACCCCACACAGACCCACGTCTCTACCAACCCATCCCTGTTCCCTATCCCTGCGGCCCTAAGCCCTCAGCTCACCCACACTTGCCTACCTCCTAACCCACCCCCTCACTATCTTGAGCCTTTGGCTCACCCACAGACCCATCCTCAGCCTCACCACTCACCCTGAGTGAGCCATCTCCCACTCTACCATTTCTGTGAACCACTTTGATCCCTCCCTCCCTAGCAATCCCTACCCCTCCGACCAAGCTACATCCCCAACATCGACACTTATGCTCCCACTTCATCCTAGGCTTACACTAAGCCCATCGCCTTCCCTCTCGTGCCAACCATGTTTCCCCCTCCACTCTCAAGCCCTCTATCTAGTTGTTCGTGTACTAACCTACACACACAACACAAAATACAAAACCCTAACACTTATCACCTATTCGGTTTTAACTATTATTTCAAATTAGGTTTAGTATATACTTTATAACATTAGGGTTTTGTTTTTTCTTTTTATTTCTGTATATTTTAGCATAATTGCATTCGTTTTAGGTTTTGTATATTTTATATATCCAAAATTTAGTTTAGTTTAATAAATTTTAGTCTAGTTTAGTTTTGTGTTTGTCTTTCGTTTTTATTTTTTATTTATTTTTTAATTATTAATTAGTTTATTTCATTTGTTTAACTAATTAATCCCTTTGTTTATTTAATTAATTAATTTGTTAGTACATTTCATTTGTTACCTACTTCATTAGTTTGTTCTATTTAATTAGGTCTTCTCCACTAAATTGTGATCCTTTTGTTCATAGGACTAACTGTGTAATTTGATTTTGCAGGGTTCGTGGAAGCTTTTAATCACTATAGAGTGCTACTTGCCAATGTTGAAACTTTAGTGTTATTGGACTTTTCAGTGCAATTTTTGTCGCTTTTTTATCACTTGTGCACATGTTTCATCATTTTTGTTTATTGAATAACCCTTTCTAACGTGTTTTCCTTTCTTCTCGCTTGTCATTTTTTTTGTGACTAATCATAAGTCGCTCATGCATATGTTCTTCTCTCACACTTTTTAAAGAGATCTTAGGAATCAGAAACATGCTCATTTCTCTTTTTCATTTTTTTGGCAATTGACGCTTCACTTAACAAAATCCAACCCACATGTATTCTCTTTCCTCGCACTTTTTAAGTGATCTTAGAAATCAGAAATGTGGGTTCTCTTTTGTTGTCTTGTTTATTTTGTTTTGTTTTTTACCCCATTGTGGAAAACTTTATAATCATTCTTTGTAGGACCTTCTCTCACAAGTCGGCTAAACATTCCAAAACTACTAACTATAGGTTTCTAAAGGATTACAACCAAACCACATTTAAATCAAAATATTAAAAAAACACCACATTCAAACACTTGATTTATAGGTTTGGTTAAGAGCTATGGCTTGACCGTTTAACTAGACCATAACCCCCTTGGTATAAGCATTAATCTACAACAAATGGGGTGGTTTTAGGAACCCTAAAGCATTCCATACATTAAGGTAATTGCTGGATGAAACTAGAACCTTTTCTCCTACATGAATAGTAAATCATTTTGTGAATTATAGTCACAGATATCCTTAGTGGCAACCCTAGTGTGATTCATTCTAAGAAAGATCTTTTCTCAGGGTTTCAAAGGGGTTAAAGTAAATCTATTAGCTAGCAATAGAGTTGTGCTTGCTCAGATATACCGCTAACACCTATTTGAGAGAGCTACCTAGGAATCCATGCCTTGCCCAAGCCTATATAAGGTAGAGGCCACAACTTTCATTTCACCACTTTTAAGTTTTCTCGCATGTTACACACTTATGTTTCACTTTTTTCCTTCACATTTTCTCTCTCGTCCATCTTGTCACTTTGTACACATGTCTAATTCTTGGGTTGTGGACATCCATATTCACAATTAAGCACTTTTGTTTTCATCTAAGTCTTGACATTGTGATATTTGCTTTATCATAGTCAAGCACTATCTTGATCACCTTGATCTTTCATCATCATAGGTCTTAAGTTTAACGTTATTTTTTTGAACTCTAAGCATTCCCCATTCTTACATCATCACATTTCACATTTAATTTCTCAACTTATTGACATTCTTCACTATCATTCTCTACTTAGTCTTACGTCGTTGTATTTTCACATCCACTTTGTTGAGTTGTGACGTCTTCCATTTTTTATCCTCTCATATTACGTTGTCGTACTTCACAATTATTTTGTTACATTTCTGACATCTTCATTATTTCTTCACTTCTCTCATTAAAGCATTCCCTTTGTTTTAAATTGAGATCACTAATCCATCACTTTATCCTTATCTCTTATCTCCATTGCTGGGAGATTTGGACCTTGTCGTCATCGTTCATTCACTTCTTGTGACAACCTTTACTTTGTTTTTATTTTTGTACTTTCACTTCCTTGTCA
The DNA here is from genome assembly GCA_019776745.2 of Taxus chinensis. Taxonomy (NCBI): domain Eukaryota; kingdom Viridiplantae; phylum Streptophyta; class Pinopsida; order Cupressales; family Taxaceae; genus Taxus; species Taxus chinensis. The sequence continues at coordinate 312,946,942 of CM034148.1, read as the reverse complement.
TGTCTTATCTTTTAACACACTTTTTGTTAAGATTTGACATTTTTCATCATCTTCTTAAGTCTCCCCTTTTACCATTCATCTTGTTAAAAGTTGAGTAAATCCATCATTTTCATTCCTAAGTCTCTTCACTTAACATATTTTTGTTAAGAGTTGAGTATCTTTCATTGTGTTGAAAGTCTTCTCTTGTTGTTCTTACATTGTTGCAAGTTGATCACAGTCATTCCTTTCTTTTCTTACCTCTTTACATTCACCTTGTAAACATTCATAACATCTTTCAAACTCCTTCATATTTCTTAGCACCCATTTTTTTAAGAATCATCTAAACTAAAATTTCAACCCATCTTCCACCTTAACATCACTCATTTTTGTTAGTTGTTGCGAAGTCCCCTCTTTTCATCACTCTTATCACAAATTTTGTTAGGATTTGATCGAATTCATCTTTTTACCTCTTGTCTCCCTTGACATTCATTTTTGTTAAGTGTCGAACATGTTTCACTTGTCCCCCCTTTGTCATTTCTCTTAACACTTACCATGTTAGGAGTTAACCTTTCTTACATATTTTCATCACTCTTATTATTTATTTTGATTACTAGTTGATTTCGTCCACTTTGTTAAGTATATTTTCCCTTAAGACTCATTTTTGTTACGGAATAGAGCACATATAACATCTCACCATCCCTTTTTATCTTTAATATCATTTTCTTAAGAGATGGGCACTCGATTAACCTTTTTTGCTTCTTCCATTTTAGCACTCATTTTGATACGGGTCAAACATTTTCCATCGTCTTCCCTCTCTTCCATCTTGGCATTCACTTTATCAAGGGTCAAGTATTTTAATCACTTTTGCATGCTTCCATCTTGACATTCAATTTGTTAACGGTTGCATCATTCATATCTTCTAAACATCTTGTCCATATTAGCACTCACTTTTTTAAGGGATAAGTTACTACAAAATTATTCACACACCTCTCTTCCATCGTTGCCTTTTAGTTTTTTAAGGGTCAATCTTTTCAAATATTTTCATCACTTATATCTTAACATTCACTTTACTAAGGGTTTTGTTTTTCATCCTTCCTTTCTTCACTCTACCTCATTTCTCATTACAAAGGTGGATTTATACAATTCATCCTTTTCCCAAGAATGACAGATGATGAAAGACATTGTTGCGGGTTTACACAAACAATTCAATTTTAATGAATTGTGTCCATACCCTTTTTATATGGACATGTTACACATACCCTTCCCATAGTATTTTGAGATGCCCAAATATGACAAATAGAAGGGAAAAACTAATCCAAGACAACATATCAAATAATTTTCCATAGCATGCCATGAAGTGGCATATAACGATAGATTTATCTTGTCATTTTTCCCAGAAGTCTAGAAGGAAAAGATTTGGATTGGTTCTTACACCTTCCAAAGGGATCTATCATCACCTTCCAGGACCTCTTAGAGAAAATCATCATACATTTTTCATCCAACCTCACCAATAATAATCACCATATTAGAGCTTCTCACGATGAATCTTAGTACATTAATTGCAACCATAATGTTGTCACTTCTAGTGTCACGGATAATCACAGCATGCCCAACATACATGACGAGTCAATCAAAAATCCAATCATACAACCTAGTGAAGACACTACGCCACACAAAGTTACGTGTAAGTTTACACCCCTTGGAAAAAGTCTCTCTAGTGTTTTTCATCAACTCAAAGTGGTTGGGATGATAAAATATCCCCTTACAAGACCTTGGATTGAAGGATAACCTAAGCCATATTGGTACAAAACTCATGCATATTGTGATTTCATTGTATTGATGTACACTCAACAAATAAGTGTGTGTGCTTTAAGAATTATGTTGAAGACTTAATTGATGACAGAGAGATCTTTGTAGATCTTGGCGATGAGGTTCTTGCAACTGATGACATGTCAAATTCCACACCTTCAAATGAAGATTTGACTATTATTCCCACTTCTATTCAAACTAACATTCCATGAGATCATGAAAAAGGTCAAGTATCTCCCCTTTCAAACCAATCTATTTCTTCTATAGAGTTTATTATGTCGGTCCAAATAGACATTGAACCTGTTTTGGTCAACAATATTCTAACATATGACAAGAACTTGAAATTACTTCAAGACTCTCTTTTAACCCTTGCAATGACAAAAGAGGGCCCATCTTCAGACACCATTGAGCTTGATTCTATTATTTCCATTCCAGCTCCTACACATAACATATTTACTATTGTTGTTGAATTTAATAATAACAATAAGATTGGACTCTTGCTTCAATGCAACCTTTCATGTTCATTATACCTCACATGATCCATCCTATAGGAATCTCATCAATGATGATTCCTACTTATCAAGACATCTGTATGTGTACATTCTATGAGGTACGTATACCTAGGAATATCCTTATTCAACCATTTCAAGATTTAATTATAAATCTTTCATCAAATCAACTAATTCACAACCTAGAAGGAGAAACATTGACTATTTCCTCTCTATGGCTTACAAGGAACCCTACGTATACATCTAGAGATATATTCTTCTTTCCTCATGCTCTTTCTCTCACAAGTGAATATGTATCTCAACATCTTCCCTGCATCGATAGTCTTCTGTTAACATCACATGTGTCTTTCAATATCATCGAAGACTTATCTAATCACACATCCTTTGACTTGGGTCATGTCCACCCAAATTTAATATTTTAGGACCCATTGAATCGTTTGATTCAATCTTTTGACTTGAATCATGTCCACCTAAGTCTCATATTACAGGACTTATCGAAACCTGTTAGGATAAAATATTATTATCCTAAATATTAATTATGCATAGTTCATTTATTTAATTAATTTTATTAATTAAGTAATAATAGTTATTTTGTTATTGGTTAATCAACCATATTTGTCTTTTTACATACTGTTATATTGTTTTAAATAATATATTTGTTTTTATCTAATTCCTGCTTCCCAGATGTTATTGGAAGCTTATTCATTTTGGCATTTGGTTGCACCTGTGCAACTTATTCTCCTGTGTGTATTTAGCTATGCAATATCTATAAATATTGCAGCCCATTCTCTGTAATGGTTGTGTTGTATATATCTTTTCCCCGGGTAGATATAGACAAGCAGGAGAATGGAGAAATCAAAGAAGCTCAAATCCCTAACATGCCCAAGGCACACAGAATGGGTGCATGACACAGAGTGTCGACAGGGTAAAAGGTGCGCCCAAGGCGCACAGAATGGGCGCACGACATAGAGTGTCGACAGGGTAAATGGTGCGCCCAAGGCGCACAGAATGGGCGCACGACACAGAGTGTCGACAGGGTAAATGGTGTGCCCAAGGTGCACAGAATGGGCACATGACACAGAGTGTCGACAGGGTAAATGGTGTGCCCAAGGCGCACAGAAGTGGCGCACGACAATGAGTATCGACAGGGAAAATGGTGCGCCCAAGGCACACAGAAGTGGCGCATGACACGGAGTGTCGACAGGGTAAAGGATGCGCCCTTGGCACACGGAAGAGGATGTCGACACACACATGGATGCACCTATGGCGCACCTTCCGGAGGTGCAACATTTTGAGCGCTGATAGGAAGCAGACCCTGGCGCAGATATTCAAATGGCCATAACTTTTGACTGGGAGCTCAGATTCATGCAAGGTTGGACTTTTCGGAAAGCTTACAAGGTCCTCTATCCAACTACAACTGGATATATTTAATTGGGTGAGAAAAAATTCTTAAAAATGAAAAATACAGTTTGCCACTTTTGGGTTCGCTGGGTTCTCACCTACCATCATTATGAGATGAGTTAAGTGCATTCTGGAGGTGGTTGAGGCAGATTTCGATTTTCTCTCTCTTTTCTCTCTCATTTTTCCTATAAATTGTAAGGAGGGGCTTCTTTCTAAATGTTGGACATTTTTGTTTTGCCCCTCCCTTCTTCTCTTTAGCAGGTGAACTTGTGGAGTTAAAACCTCCCATTTGAAACTGTAATGCAACCTTGCCTCTTGGCATTTTGCAGTGTGCTGTATCAATCTTTGGAGCAAATTAATGCATGTCTGTGGATGATTCTCAACCCTCTTTGTATTCATTTGCATCCCCCTGATCTTTCACTGTGAATCTGGCTATCTGTGTATGATCTTGCATTGCATTTTAATGGTCTGTGTTTATTGGCAAGACAGGTGTTCTTCATTCTTCGGTGCATCACCTTTGTAGTTTAGGTTTTATTTTATGTATTTTCTTACCCCTGTCTCCTTGGCAAGTTAGATTAGGTTTTTATTAAACCCTCTGTATCTTCTACGTGTGCATCTGAACAGAGGAATAGGAACCGGCCTTCATCCGGAGAGCTTTTCCGATTTCGCAAGGTCCCACACTTGGGAAAAGCTCCATGTTATGGAATCGTACTGAGAGTCTCAACCCATCGTGTTGCAGACATTCAAGGGTGCTGCGATTCGCCATCAACAGTCTTGGCATGCCCAGTGGGACCAAGAGGTCATTCCACAAGATTTGAAGGAGTTTTCATGAAATTTGGCCTTAAAAATTGCAAGTTTTACAGTTTCAGTTTTTTTCACCTTCGAGGATGAACTTTGAAATCAATTTTCAAGGACTTAACTTGCTCGAAACAAGTCAAAATTTCACCAGTTGATAGATCGGGGGATAATCTTCAAAAGGGTATTCTTAGATTTTTGAGATTTTGACTTCCAAAATTTCATGGTTTTTTTATTTTCGGATTTCGAGTTTTCGGAAGTCTGGCATTTTTGGATTTTCGGGACTGTCATTCCAAATCAAATTCTAAACTCTAAAAAATCAAAAAATACAGGTCTTTCAAATTTCTATTTTAAAATATTGTCAGGTTTGGTGTGTAACTTGGCAGAAGTCTACCTTTTGAGGCTTATTTTTTCTAACACATCTGGCGACTCCGAAGGGGATAGAATTCAGTGGTGTAGTAGCAAAGGTTGCCCAGGCATATGAGAAGAATTCAAACCAGGTCCAATACTCGAGAAGAGGGGCTATTTTTCCACTTGCAACTTTCACCAGGCAGAGGAAGGAGAGGAAGAAGACCACAAAGATCACCATCTCCACCTAACAGGACTTTGTCTACACCTCCACCTGGTAGGCCTTTTCTCACATCGACCAGGGTTCTTAGGCCAATCATAATGGCACGTCTACCACCAAATCCCTTTTTCAATTTCACGGGTAGTAGTCCACTTGCCTTAAATGCTCAGAATCAAATTCCAGTTGTAGCACTAAAGAACATACCCTATTTCATAGGAGAAAATCATATTACTCCTATTGATCACATCTAGGATATTGCTAATGCATGTGCAATTCATGAAATAAATGAAATGGATGTTGCGGTCAAGATGTTGGCTTCATCTTTTAAAGGTAAGGCCTTACAAAGGTTTAGGATCCTAGTAGCAGGGTCTATTACGAATTGGGACCAACTTTGTTCAGCTCTTTGCAACCAATTCGGGGAGAGGGCGGACAATTTATCTTTATTGGAACAGCTGACAACAATCAAAAGGGCTCCTAACGAACAAATGGCAGATATCAAATTCAGATTCTAATGGACATGGGACAGGATTCCAATAGCTGTTAGACCAACCGCCGAAGCTGCATTCCTTTATTTCTTAAAGGCTATAAATTCAGACATAGCCATGATGATCCAATCAATGGGAGGGACAACGCTGTCAGGGTCCTATGACACAGCGATCAGAGTAGAGAACTATTTGATCCAAGCTGGCAAGCTTGCACCAAGGCCACCAATGCCTCTCTATCCAGACATGGGAAATCCTACAACCAGTCAAGCACCAGAGTTGAATCCCATTCCAACTCCTAGAAATCAAAGCAATAATGAGGTGTCGACTTCTTCAAATACTTCAAAGGAATTGCAGGAGGTCATGAAACAATTACAGAACCTTGGAAATGAGCTTGTGACTATCAAAAGACGGTAAGCTCAAAGTGCTAGACCAATCAGCCTCAAGCACAGTACCAAGCTAGGCCCCCATACCAACAAAATAGACCACCACCTCAGGCTGCAAATCAAAACCAGAACCAAGGACAGCCTCAAGCTGCCAGGCCATTTCAACCGTATCATCCAAATGCAATGATGTCCTCAAGAGATTTGGTCCCGACACAAAATAACATGGCACATGAGTACGAATGGTATTACCCTTACAATCTACCTCACAATCAGTCAACATGTTTCAATGGTGCACTAAATCAGGCCTTGATGGTGCAAACCATTGGTGTTGCTCAAGAACCAAGCCAGGAGGAGAATCAACAGCAACAAACGCAACAAGAAGGACCTCCAACAGAAACCACATTGGAAAATTGGCAAACAGAAGACTTCTGTGGAGTTAACCAACAGCCTTTTCAATGTGTGGCTGCCAACACATGGTCAAAGAAGAGAAATATAGGAGAGGGACAATCGTGTAATCTAGTTGTTTCTCAACCCACTCTTACACAACAAGGGGTCAGTAGACCAAACGCAGCTCCAAATGTGCAAAATCAACCCAAGGTACCTATTGTAGCAACACACGCACATGCTCAAGCTCCAGAAAAGTTTGCACCAAGTAAGGGACAGCAAAAATACAATTCATCCCCTTTCAGCATCATTGATCAAATGAAGAAGACAAACGTGAATATATCAATGTGGGAATCTTTATCCATCCCAGGACAAAGAGATCTTCTACAAGCTGCCATGAGGAATTGGTCAACTTTGAACCAGCAGGCCCATATGCAAGAGAAGGTCCTCACGAATGTTGCTCAGCCTGAAGGGAATCATGGAGGACAACAAGGTAAATTTTTGAAACCCCCTCCATTCTATATTTCATTAATCATCGGGGATAAATTAGTACACAATTACATGATTGATTCTGGGGCAAGTAGTTCAGTGATGCCGAAGCAAATAGCAGATCAGCTAGGTTTGAAATATGAGCCAGTGCTGAAAGGAGTAGTACAGCTAGATGGAACGGTAGTAGGAACTGTTGGAGTCATCAAGGGGTTAAGCCTAACACTACATTCTTGTCGTAATGTTACAGTTTTGCAAGATGTGTCTGTGATTGACCTTCCGCCACTCTTTGCGTTGTGTCTATCAAGAGACTTCACTGCAAAAATCGGTGGATATTTATCTGCAGATTGGTCACACATGATTTTTAGGACAAGTTATGGAGCCAAAGCAACATTCAGGTCAGAACCAATTGCCAATTTCCATATTGAGCCTCATGTACCAAATCCTATCAATGCAAATTTCTCGGCTTTTGATCAGGAGGAGTGTTCAAGTGATCTAGAAACAGGTACTAAGGTTGAGGGAATTCCTGATTTAACATTGGATGAATGGGCAAACAAGAGTCATGAATTTTACCCATACAAGGAAATTGAAGAATTTGAATTGGGCGTGTATTGTATACACGAAGAAAATTCACCCATTCCCAACATCATTCAGCCTGAACAAAAGGATGAAAACAAATTTTGGAAATTATTTTTCGATGGTTTGAGAAGCAGACAAGGTGCTGGAGGTGGTGCAATGTTGATTTCACCACAAGACATCAAATATTTTTCATCTTTTTGTTTCCAGTTTTCCTGTTCAAACAGCACGGCTGAATACGAAGCATTGATTCATGGAATTCATTGGGCCAAGAAAAGGGCCATAACGAACTTGCAGGTGTTTGGAGATAGTGAGTTGATTGTCAACCAAGTTAGGGGACAACATGCTACAAAGAACGACTTGCTGAGGAGCTACAAGAATAGGGCATGGGACCTCATGGAGGATTTCAAAGCTTTCAACATTGTGTCCATACCCAGGAAGAAAAATGAAGTCACAGATAGGCTCGCAGCAGTTAGAGCAATGTTTGATGTGGTTGACAACATTAGAAGGGGAAAAACACAGCCACATATCCATGTGATTGTGAGGCTAGCAGTTCCAGATAATAACACAAGTTGGTAGGTGTTTGAGAACGATCAACAAATCGTCAATTTCTTACAAGAAGAGGCTGAATTTTCAGCTAGGAATCAGACAGATTAGAGCAGCAGTATGGGGATCAAGTAGTACAGCTATAGACAAACAAGCTTCCTAAGGGTTTGGTAACATTGGAATCTATCTTCAACCCTAACGACCAATTTCGTAAGGAAAAGGAAAACATACAGGTCAAGAGAGAAGATTCAGAGCCAATTCTAGTTGGGGAAGGCAAAACACTTCAAATTGGCAAAGTGGCCATTGAACAGGAGAAATCAAATTTCATATAACTTTGCCAAGAATTTCCAGATATCTTCGCTTGGAGCTATGAAGACTTAAGAGGATTCGATCCAAATTTGGCACAACATACCATCGAATTGGATCCAGATGCTAAGCCCATCAGGCAGAAACAGAGACCGGTCAACCCTCACATTGAGCCTCTAGTGAAGAAAGAACTAAATAAGCTAATAGAGGCAAGCATTATATTCCTGATCAAGCACTCAAGCTGGGTTGCAAACTTGGTTCTGGTCAGGAAGAAGAGTGGAGAAATCAGGTTGTGTGTGGATTTCTGAGACCTAAACAGAGCATCTCTCAAAGATCATTACCCACTTCCTTCAATGGAACAAATATTGTAGGTAGTATCCGGTTAAGAGAGATTCTCTCTCCTAGATGGCTACTCAGGGTACAATCAGGCAATGGTGAAAGAAGATGACCAATTTAAGATGGCTTTCACCACCAAATGGGGGACTTATGCCTACAAGAAGATGCCATTTGGGCTATCAAATGCTGGGGCCACTTTCCAAAGGGCAATGTATATGGCATTTAAGGGGTTGATCAATAAAATAGTTTTGATATATCTTGACGACATCACTGTATTCTCAAAAAATCCAGCGGATCACCTCTTTCATTTGAGGCAAGTATTTTAGAGGTGTAGAAGATTTGGGGTATCATTGAATCCCAAAAAATGCATATTCTTGGCCCACAAGGGAAAACTTCTAGGCCATATTGTTTCAAAGGAGGGATTGATGATTTACCCAGAAAGAGTTGAAGCAATTCGAGCATTGCCATTGCCAAGTCACAAGAAGGCTCTTCAAAGCTTCTTGGGGAGGATCAATTTTGTCCACAGATTTGTTCCAAATTTTGCTGCTCTTATGAAGCCAATAACGTTGATGTTAAAGAAGAGTATGGCATTTAAGTGGACATCTGAAGGCAAGGAAAGTTTTGAGGCCATAAAAGAGGCTATATCTCAAGTGCCGACTCTCGTCAATCCAGACTTCTCCAAGGACTTCGTACTATATGCCTTTGGTGGTGGGGACACGATTTCTGCAATCCTGGTACAACAAAACAAAGGAGGATTAGAACAACCAATTGCTTTCTTCAGTCAAGGCTTGGAGGAATACGAAACTAGGTACTCTTTCATTGAAAAGCATGTCCTTGCAGTAATCAGGAGCTTAAAGAAATTCAAGCACCTAGTCTCAAACAACAAGATCCAATTATTGGTCTCTCATGCGGGAGTCAGGGACTTCCTTCTAAACAAGGATCTGAATGAGAAATGTGCATGATGGATAACTCGTGTCATGGAATATGACATCGAGATCAAGGTCACCAAACTAGTATGTGGGAAGGGACTATGTGAGTAGCTAGCGTTGAGTCAACAAGTTGAAGCAGGTGATGAAAAAGAGGTTGTCTTGGTACTACAGGATAACCAAGAACAAGAAAATGATGATGTGCCCACTCCCTGTTGGACTCAGAATGTGATACACTTCCTACAGACAGGCCTATGCCCTCCAGAAATGAGAAAAGCAAAGACGAGATACTTCAGATTACAAGCCATTCCATATGTGCTTGTTGGTGGTGTTTTGTTTAAGAAAGACATCAATGGAGTTCTATTGAGGTGCATTGGGACAGGCCAAATTGAGAGGGTGTTACGAGATTTTCACAATGGAGATTCTGGAGGACATTTTTCCCCATGAGTAATAGCTCTCAAGATAATGAAGGCAGTGTATTATTGGCCGACAGTCTTCAGTGACTGCTATACATGGATAAGAAAGTGTAGGAAATGTGCACTCTTCACAGGCAAAGAAAGACTAGCAGCGCTTCCATTGCACCTAATTCTGGTTGACCAACCATTTATGCAATGGGGATTGGACTTCGTCGGGGTCATCAATCCAAACTCAAGCCAAGGCCACAAGTGAATTCTCACGGCAACGGACTATTTCACCAAGTGGACCGAAGCAGTAGCGCTCAAGGAAGCAAATGAGTCTAACATACTAGACTTTTATGAAGGAATAGTGACCAGGTTCAGTGTTCTGGCCACTATCATATCAGACAATGCATTGGCATTTATAGGTTCCAAGATTACGAATGGGATGTCAAGAATGGAATCTATTTGAGCACCTCTTCAAATTATTACCCGCAGGGTAATGGACAGGCAGAGTCTATGAACAAAAATTTTCTAAGAATCATCAGGAGGACTCTGGATGAAAATCAAAGAACATGGCATACCAAGCTAAAATCAGCATTATGGGCTGACAAAATAACACCAAAGAGGTCTATAGGTAATTCCCCTTACAAGTTGGTCTATGGAAAAGAGGCAGTATTGCCTATATCATTAGAACTACCTACATTGGAGTTCATGAAGCAGTTGGAGTTGGTTGAGTTCGAACCAATGGAGGCTAGGTATGCAGAATTGATGGAATTGGAAGAAATTAGAGAACATGCAGTTCAAACAATTGAGAAAGATCAGGCCTTAGTAAAAAGATGGTTTGATAAGAAAGCAAGAGCAAGGACCTTCCAGGAAGGAGACCTAGTTTTGAAATGGGATGCAGATCGGGCAAAACCAGGAAGGCATTCCAAGTTTGATGCCATTTGGAGTGGCCCCTACATGGTCACGGGATGTAAAATTAGTAATGCCTTCCAATTGTCTACTTTGGATGGAGGAGAATTCCCGATTCCAGTTAACAGAATCCATCTTAAACATTGCTACTAAAAGAAAAGGGTTTACCCTTGTAAATATTAGCCTAGATTTCAATTCCTCTAAGTGCGTATGCACATTGTCTTGTGGTAGTTAGGTTTCTGTTTCCCTAAGTGCTCCGACATAGGTTTTGTTTCTCAAAAGTTGATTTCTACAATTCAAAATGCTTTCAGAGAAGAAGTTACGGAATCTGGTTCAGGATCAGATATCAGGTTGGTTTCAGGTTATTGCTAATGACTCCATGCCCAACGGTTGCTAAAAGGCCACTGATCTTCTACCTAGCAGGTAGGTGATCCCATTGAGTCACCAAATTGTTGCATATATCTTTTCCCCGGGTAGATATAGACAAGCAAGAGAATGGAGAAATCAAAAAATCTCAAATCCCTAACATGCCCAAGGCGCACAGAATGGGCACACGACACAGAGTGTCAACAGGGTAAAAAGTGCGCCCAAGGCACACAGAATGGGCGCACGACTCAGAGTGTCGACAGGGTAAATGGTGCACCCAAGGCGCACAAAATGGGCGCATGACATAGAGTGTTGATAGGGTAAATGGTGTGCCCAAGGTGCACAGAATGGGCGCACGACACAGAGTGTCAACAGGGTAAATGGTGCACCCAAGGCGCACAGAAGTGGCACACGACAATGAGTGTTGACAGGGAAAATGGTGCGCCCAAGGCACACAGAAGTGGCGCATGACACGAAGTGTCGACAGGGTAAAGGATGCACCCTTGGTGCATGGAAGAGGATGTCGACACACACATGGATGCGCCTATGGCGCACCTTCAGCAGGCGCAACATTTTGAGCGCTGACAGGAAGCAGACCCTGGCGTAGATATTCAAATGGCCATAACTTTTGACTGGGAGCTCAGATTCATGCAAGGTTGGACTTTTCGGAAATCTTACAAGGTCCTTTGTCCAACTACAACTGGATATATTTAATTGGGTGAGAAAAAATTCTTAAAAATGTAAAATACAGTTCGCCACTTTTGGGTTCGTTGGGTTCTCACCTACCATCATTATGAGATGAGTTAAGTGCATTCTGGAGGTGGTTGGGGCAGATTTCGATTTTCTCTCTCTTTTCTCTCTCATTCTTCCTATAAATTGTAAGGAGGGGCTTCTTTCTAAATGTTGGACATTTCTATTTTTCCCCTCCCTTCTTCTCTTTGGCAGGTGAACTTGTGGAGTTAAAACCTCCCATTTGAAACTGTAATGCAACCTTGCCTCTTGGCATTTTACAGTGTGCTGTATCAATCTTTGGAGCAAATTAATGCATGTCTGTGGATGATTCTCAACCCTCTCTGTATTCATTTGCATCCCCCTAATCTTTCACTATGAATCTGGCTATCTGTGTATGATCTTGCATTGTATTTTAATGGTCTGTGTTTATTGGCAAGACAGGTGTTCTTCATTCCTCGGTGCATCACCTTTGTAGTTTAGGTTTTATTTTATGTATTTTCTTACCCCTGTCTCCTTGGCAAGTTAGATTAGGTTTTTAGTAAACCCTCTGTATCTTCTACGTGTGCATCTGAACAGAGGAATAGAAATCGGCCTTCATCCGGAGAGCTTTTCCGATTTCGCAAGGTCCCACACTTGGGAAAAGCTCCATGTTATGCAATCGTACTGAGAGTCTCAACCCATCGTGTTGCATAAATTCAAGGGTGCTGCGATTCGCCATCAACAGGTTGATTGATTGATATTAATAAAGTGATCAGGCTTCCGTCCCTGTTTTTCAATCATCATTTGGTACCAGAGTGATTTGAAGCTCCTGGCAAGGTTGGAGAAGGTTGCAGAAGAAGGAGAATTCATGGAGAAGAAATATGCACCAGAAGGAGATCCAGTACTACCTCATGTAGCTTCCCAGAACCCCCTACAAACCCACAACCTCCCATTCAATTCCAGGTTTTTGGAACACAATTTTTTTTGCACTGGTGTACTCAGCACCAAGCAAAATTTGCTGCAGGTATTCAAAATTTTTAAAAATAAAAAACAAAAAAATTTATTATTTTTCTCCCAATTTGGGGTTTTATCTCTAATATTAGAGATGTTTTTAGTCTCTGTTTTTTTATCCAATCTCTACATTTAGAGGTATATCTGGTTTTGGAGGATTGCTTGCTATATTTGGAGGCTGTGTGAAGAAGGACTCCATATAGGAGCAGATCAGAGAAGGGCAGCAGTTGAAGGAGGCGTGGAAACCCCTGCTGGACCTGATATTAGTCTTCCATGCACCTGTACAAAGAGACAATCAATAAAAATAAAAAATCAGTGAACAAGATCAAAGAATATTAAAAAAAAAAGAGAGGTGGCCAAAACAAAAGGAAAAGCGGCCTGCTGGACCTGCGCAGCACCTGGAAACAATCAATAAAGAAAAAAGGAGCTAAAGCAACAAACAAGAACCCAAATCCTCCTCATGCTGGACCTGCACACAAGAATGCAAAGCAAATCATACAAAAGGCAAACCAAATAGGCGTCCAAACAAAAAAAAAAATGACCAAGCAAGCAAAAAATGAAAAAAGTGGTGAGAAATAAGGTAAAAGTGGCGGCCAAAGGAGATAAAGTGTTGTAGATGCTTCAAATCTGGATTTTTAGCTAAAAAAAACCTAAAAACACCTCTCACCAGCTGCAGCCACGTGGATCCTTCATCTAGGTCGCATTTTCTAAGGTAAGTCATTTTTTCATATACTTTAAATACAAGTTTGTTCATTCCTACATCAAGCGCCCTTAAGTGGCCAAGTTGGATAGAGGGAAAGTCTTAGAAGTGGGAGGTGTATGGTTCACATCCCACCCCCAACTTCATATTTTTCATTTGGCGGAATTTCTGGCGGAACTGCTAAATTTAGCAGATTTTTTTAATTTAGTTATAACTAACTAAATTTAGCGAAGAAATCCCTAATTTAGGGTAAAAAAAAAATTTCTCCCATTCGGCCTGGTTTTTCATTTTGGACATTTTTTGCAAAAGGAGACCCATCTAAAAATTGCATTTTCAGCTATTTTTTTGCAATTTTTAGCATTTTGGGTTGTATTGGGCTCAGGAGACCACCAGGACCCCCAAAACAGAAATTATTTGCCTACCATTCAAATTGTATAGTTTTTTTAATGTAAATTGTATACTGCTGCATATTTTACTAATTTACAGGTTGCCATAGTCAACTGCAAACTTTGTAACTGCTCAAAAACTGGCAGAATTGTAATAAAAAACAATAATAAAATTGGTTCTGTAACACTCACGAGATCCTAGATCTCATTCATAGCGTTTGGTATATACAGTGCCTCTGGGAAGCACTTACGGGTAAATTCATCGTGACTACTAATACACTTAACGCCTAATATAGCTACAACAACGTCGTCTGGGCATCGTCCCTATAAATCGACGGGGAGTAATAAGGTCACAATGCACACACTATGAACCATCCCATCCATCTGTGAATGATTACATGACATAAATCCAGATGAATAAATTATCCGAGTATATAGTGAAGTTACGCACACATATGAAAATATTTATTTGAGCCTATGTCAATAATCGCATAGAACCCTTTCAATATTGTCTTGGTACCACATATCGAATTACTTTCACGTACGTTAACACCTCTTTCACGTACCATCAAGTATATAGGAAAGGGAGATATTCTTCCACTTACCGACCAGGTATATCATAAGGGTGCATATATAGAAAGGATCATTATATCATACTGACGATATATAGATTGGGAGACCCTAATACCTGTGAGTGATAAGAGCCTAACCCTATCAATGATTTCTGCATAATATAATCACCAATGTCCCACAAATGTTTTCTTCTAGATTCAAAACTAATCAGAGGAAGAAACTATGTTATATGGAAGAAAAAAATAAAGACACAGCTTGAGTTTGAAGAAATATGGCATGTTGTGACTGGTACTCTAACTAGATCACCAACTGATGCAACACAAAAATGACAATTTGATAGAGCAGATCAGAAAGCAAAACTCGTCATCTTGTTCGGAGTGTCTAACGATGTGCAAGCCCACATTCGAGATGCCACAACAGCAAAAGAAGTGTGGGATAAGTTGAGCACAATCTATGAGGCCAAGAACAAGAATGTCATACTAAATTTGCAGAGTCAGTTACATACATTGAAGTTCAAGCAAAATGAGAAAATTGAAGCCTTCCTAAGAAGAGTTGTAGAGTTTAGGGCTTCACTTCTAGCCCTAGGAGAAGAGGTCAAAGATGAATCTCTTGTTCCCATTGTTCTGAGAGCTCTCCCTTCTTCTTACCAAATTTTTGTCACAACTCTAAACTTGTCAGATGCGACAATTAGTTTTGACAAGCTTGTAAACCTACTGCAACAAGAGGAAGCAATGCACAATAAGGATGATGAAGAGGAGCAGGCACTATCTTCACATCAAAAATGGAAAGGAAAAGGTAAAGGAAAACCTAAATCCTATCAGAAGTCCCAACATCAGAATCAGTATCATGGGGACAATCAATAGAAGAAGCGATGTCCAATTTGCAAAAGAGGACATGACTTACAAGATTGTTGGTATAACACTTATAAGAAAGGTTCATCAAGAAATTTTGGACCACAACAACAACAATCTTACAAGGGACATTCAAACAACTATCACAGGTAGAAAAAGGGGAATTGGAAAAGAAGACCCCACCAGCAAGGTAATATTGTTGAGCAACAAGAACAGTCAAACAATGAAGACTTCTTGTTCACTGCTCGATCAAGTGAACCATCCACGTCATCTAGTGATGTCTGGTATGTTGATTCGGGAGCCACTCAACACATGACCAGCCACAGAGACTGGTTTATTTCAATGAGGGACACGCCATCGAAAAATCATGTTTCATTGGGAGATGATTCTTCATATACAGTTCAGGGGATTGGAAACATTTCTCTACCCCTTGGTTCACGTAAATGCAAACTATCAGATGTTCTATATGTCCTTGGGTTGACAAAGAATCTTCTTTCAATCAGTCAACTCCTAGATCACAACCTGAAAACTGACTTTGATAGTCAATCCGGAAAGAAAATGTGTTTGATTCGAGATAAATCCAGAGGCTCGAAAATAATTACAAAAGCCTCAAATGTGGGACAAATGTTTCAACTTGATTTCATTCACAAAAATGATCAAGCACTTGTGTCTAAAAACTCCACCTCAGCCTAGTTGTGGCATCGAAGATTTGGTCATGTAAGTTTCAAATATCTCGAAACACTTCGCCGGTGTAATATGGTACATGGGCTACCATCTCTTTAGAAGGATATAGAAAAGTGTCCTCACTGCTTAGCAGGAAAACAACACAGAGTTTCATTCCAAAAGAGTACTTTTTGAGCTCATGGTAAACTTGACCTGGTTCATACCGATCTTTGTGGTCCGATGCAGCCAAGTCATTCTAGGTTCCAGTACTTCATGCTTTGTGTTGACGACTATTCACGGAAAATGTGGATTTTTTGTCTTCGCAAGAAAAGTGAAGCCTTTGAAACATTCAAAAAGTTCAAAGTTGCAGTTGAGAAAGAACTCTCTGCTCAGATCGAGGGGGGGAATTCACCAGTGATGAGTTCAGAGACTACCTACAAACTCACGGGATTCGTCGACAAATGCCTTCTCCACACACACCGCAGAAAAATGGTGTTGTCGAGAGAAGAAATCGTACTATCATGGAAATGGCACAATTCATGATCGATGATTCCGGACTTGTAAAGACATTTTGGGCAGAAGCAGCAAAAATAGCAGTGTATTTGTTAAACAGAGCACCCACAACTGCTCTTGATGGAATTACACCACAAGAAGCATGGTCAAAAAGGAAACCATCCATTGCACACCTCAGAGTATTCAGGTGCAAAGCCAACATGCACATACCCAAACAGAAAAGAAATAAATTGGATATGAAGTCACAAAATCTCATCTTCATTGGATACAATGAAGAGACTCTTGGGTATAGACTGATGGATCCTAAGACCAGAAAAGTCTACACAAGCAGAGATGTTGAGTTTTTCGAGAAGAAGGAAGCAGAGACTCCTCCTCCGGACTCACAAGATGTAGATTTTTCACCAGTTGTAAAAATTGAAGCTAATGTTCCCTCAGAATATGAAACTGATGATAGGGATGATGGTGTTGATTAGATAGAACCATAACCCATGGGAATAGTTCAACGTATGCCTAAATGGTGTACAAGTACATTACGTGATGTAATATTGGATGCTCCACCGGATACATCCACCCCTGGACCACGGACTCATAGTAAAGCAAGAGAAGAAGTTAACTTTGCTTTGATGAGTAGAGTTATTGAATCAGACGAGCCCTCTATAGTCCAGGAATCCCTACAGTCAAAAGCTTGGAAAGATGCCATGGATTCTGAATATCAATCAGTGATGAAGAATAACACTTGGTAGCTTGTTGATCTTCCACCAGGGAAGAAACCCATTAGATGCAGATGGATATTCAAAACTAAGTACAAAGCAGATGGGATAGTGGACAAGTGCAAAGCAAGACTTTTAGCAAAGGGGTACGCACAAAAAGAAGTCATTGACTATGAGGAGACATTTTCTCCCACAGCTAAGATCAAAACGATCAGGATGATCTTTGCTCTAGCTGCTCAATTTGGATGGAAAGTTCACCAAATGGATGTAAAAAGTGCCTTCCTGAATGGAGATTTACAAGAAGAATTCTACATGACTCAACCTGAGGGATATGTTGTACCTGGTCAAGAAGAAAAGGTATGCATACTCAGGAAATCTCTGTATGGTCTCAAACAGGCACCCCGGGCATGGTACATCAAGATTGATGAGCATCTCGTACAACATGGATTCGTCAGAAATCCATACGATCCCAATCTCTACCTCAAAAAGAAAAGGGGGAGATGGTGATTGTTGTAGTTTATGTCGATGATCTAGTCATCACTGGCAGTTCAGTGAAGATGATTGATGAAATGAAGAAAGATCTTAAGCGATCATTTGACATGACAGATCTCGAGCTTATGCACTACTGTCTTGGACTAGAAGTATGGCAGAAAGAGAATCACATCTTTGTTTCTCAGATGAAATATACCAAGACAATGCTCGAGAAGTTTAGGATGATGGATTGCACACCAATTGCTACACCTATGGAGAACAGATTACAGTTATCTCATTCAGATCCATCTCCTAAGGTAAGTGCCACTCTCTATCAGTAGTTGATTGGGAGTCTCATTTACCTGACCTACACTAGACCAGATATCAGCTTTGTAGTGAGCTATCTATCCAGGTTCATGCAGGAACCCAAAGTTTGTCATTGGAAAGCAGAAAAGCGCATTTTGAGATATATCAAAGGATCAGTGGATCTTGATCTAAAATACAAGAAGAATGAAAACTTCTTCTTGATTGGATATTCGGATTCAGATCATGTAGGAAACATTGATGATAGAATATCCACTTCTGGATTTTTATTCTTTATGGGATCTGGACCAATATCATGGGGAAGTAAGAAACAACACTTTGTTTCTCGCTCTTCCAAAGAAGCTGAGTATCGTTCTACAGGAGAAGCTGTCTGTGAAGCGATTTGGCTATGTCGCATACTGGAAGGACTTGGAATACCACAGGTAAAACTGACTACCATGTATGTAGACAATGAAGGTGTTCTCAAACTTGTTCGCAATCCATTTTTTCACGAGAGAACAAAGCACATTGAGGTTCAGGTTAATTTCATATGCGAACATGTGTTGAAGCACAACATCCAGCTTCAATTTTGTCTAACTGCTGAACAATGAGAAGATATTTTCACAAAGTCACTTGCACGTGACAAGTTTGAGTTGTTCAGAGCATTTCTCTCCTCATCTCTTCAGACAATGCACAGTTAAGGGGGGGAATGTTAGGATAAAATATTATTATCCTAAATATTAATTATGCATAGTTCATTTATTTAATTAATTTTATTAATTAAATAATAATAGTTATTTTGTTATATGGTTAATCAACCATATTTGTCTTTTTACATATTGTTATATTGTTTTAAACAATATATTTGTTTTTATCTAATTCCTGCTTCCCGGATGTTATTGGAAGCTTATTCATTTTGGCATTTGGTTACACCTGTGCAACTTATTCTCCTGTGTGTATTTGGCTGTGAAATATCTATAAATATTGCAGCCCATTCTCTGTAATGGTTGATTGATTGAGATTAATAAAGTGATCAGGCTTCCGTCCCTATTTTTCAATCATCAAAACCTTGGTTTCACTCCTTTGACTTGGCTCATGTCCATCCAAGTATCGTAGTACAAGACTTATCAAAACATTGGTTTCATGCCTTTAACTTGGATCATGTCTATCCAAGTATCATATTTCAGGACTTATCAAATCTTTTGATTCTCCCTCTTGACTTGTTTTTTGTCTACACAAGTCTTGTATCTTAGGACCATTCGAATTCAATAAACATGGAACTATTTCTTGATGAATCCATTTCAAACCTTCATTCTCTAAAATTCAGAAAACTCAAAAATCACAAAAAGAGAATAAAACTTTGTAATAGAGCACTGTTTGCCAATCGGAAATGGAAAAGTGTGTACAAGTAATGTTAGGCATTCCATCTATTGAAATATACCTTAATCATACTATTATCATATACTAACCTTATTCACCTACTACGATATGTGTTAACCTTGTTCCTCTTGGGCATTGTGTGTCTCATCTTTATTATGGTTTCTACTATTTCAGATATTTTTACCTACGGTTTTGTCTCAAAGATTACTAGTGGAAAAATACTCCTTTCAAATAATATCTCTCTTTAACTGACATCACTAAAATTCTTTACTCGGTCCATTTTAACCGCCCATCTCAACTTACAGTGCTAAGCCCTTGTGTCTTACTAGTTGCAAGTGGATAAGACTTGGGGGAAGAATGTTCCTTCCCAACAAGGATGCTATCAACATACAAGGAAAATTAAATAAATAAATAAATATAAAAAAAATTATAAAATCAATAAACCTTTCATTTTTCACAGTCTTTAGTGATAAGTCCATACTTCTTACTAGCAGTATGAGACTAGGAACAGAGAAATCCATTACTTTCCTATATTTTTTCTTCCATGTTGAGCCATTTACTTTTATTGATGGCATGGCGAAACATGTAGGGTGTCCTTCATAAAAATAAAAAATAATCATTCAATAAAGCCTTTATGAAATCTTACTCAAAATGCTTAATCAAAAACACCCCTAGAAGTAATTTATCTGCTCATGATAAAGAGAGATAAATAATTCCTTCACTTGGATTTCTCCAATCAGTAGGTCACTAATAGATCTAATTTGATTCAAAAACTATAAAGTGGAATCATCTTGTAATTGGTTAGATAATCTTCACTGGATATGAGTTGCATTTATTCTCACATGGATCATTGTTACACCTTGTGTCTTCACATCCATTATCTTCAGCTTTCATATCACCATTCATCTCATTTTCAAGTCCTTCTTGGCTCTCAATGATGAGTTCTCGCATCTTCCTAGTTGTGTGGAGCCACAATCAAAGCGAAACACCCTATAATTTTATCATCTACATTTTTTCCAATGGAATTGAATGCTTTTAATTATTTTTACCTACTTTCAAGAAGTGTACCTTTTTACTGAGTTGTAAAATATAAAAAAAATTCAAAAATGTCTCACAAAACTTCAAAAATACAAAAACAATATAAAATTGTTCAAAAATACAAAAAACAATATAAAATTGTCCAAAACTCGAAAAATAGTTTCAAATTGTCATAATAAAAACATTCAGATAACGTTTCACAAAATTTCCACAACTGGATAACACATTTCAACAATTTCACCATGTGATGGTGTTCGTCATGATTTTTTCAAATCATACTCATATTTATTTTCCATGGTGTATATCTATGCCCGAGGAAATCATTTACCCTTTCCTAATATAACTTTTCCTTGGGGCATATTTGGATTTTACATTTTGATCCAATACAGATCAAACTTCAATGGGATCTGACAAGAGTATCTAAGAATCATCCTACTCTTCACCCTGATCCATTCCTCTCGCATGCTAATCTATCACTTAGGGGCATTTAAATCATTCTAGCTCTTCAATGTGGAACACATTCAGAGTGTCATTAGATGTTGTAAAGGAACACATTCAGGGTGTCATTAGATGTTGTTTTTAAACATTGTATTGTACTGTTGTAGTTTGTTAACATTATGATGTTGTGTTTTTTTCTTTCATTTTTTCATTGTGTTTTAATTTGTTTATCTTTACTATAGACTAATTATAGGAAATTTATTCACATCCTAGTTCACAGATAACTTTGGTGTGGTTCCTTCCTGTTCATATTGGGTTTCTTTCTATTACTTATTTTATATATTTTTTTCATTTGCACGTGTTGTGTTTTCCTCCTGGTTTATTTAAGCCATGGAATTTCTTCATTTTTGTTTGCATTTGTATTTCAAAACTTGGAAAAATCCCTTAAAAAATCAAATATTTCAAAATACAAAAAATCCAAAACATTACAAAACTTTTGAACAAATGTTCACTTATCACATAAATCCTATAATTAGAAAACCCTTAAAGTGAATCATTCAACATATCAATACAATCTTGATAAACTTCATACATTTATCTATTACCCTAGTGATCGTACCAATCTTATAACTATCTCTTTCTTCCCTTTGCATGATATGCTAACTTTACATGGGGCAAGTCATATAATTGTTGTTCCTTCGTGATATAACTTCCCCTGGGGTGATTTCAAATTTGATCATTTGCACAATGGATTTAGTAAGAGTGACATAAGGAGTTGCTTTAGCTCCTCTCTTCCATTCTTATCCTATTCCCACATGGGAGAATTTGTATCTACTTAATCATCATTGTGGCACACATTAGGGTCATAGCTGATTGTTTTCTTTTTCTACTTATTAATGTTTATTGTTTTTGGACCACTTACAAGTAGTGTGATCACATCTTGGTTCCTTTATAACCTTGGAGTTGGAACCTAAATTTTATAGTGGGTTTGTTTTCATTTCTGTCATTTCTTTTTTATGTGTATTGGTTTATGCACACTTGGGTCAATCATCTCGATTCTTTCATAATCATGGTGAAAACTCTATTGTGCAACAACAAAAATTATGTTTCTCTAAAAATTACTCTCCAAATGATGCTCATGCTACGAGCACTGTCCTTTCCCATTCTTGTTCTACTCCCTTTTTTTCCTTCCTATCAAACGGTTGCCTATCGCCTTGCTACAGCATCCACCCACTTGAGGGGGCATTCCTTTAGTGTTCTATTTGTGTAGACACCAAATTTGTGTCTTACAACCCCTTGTGACCCGCATCGCATTTCGCAACCTAACCTCACCACGTAAACCTTGCACAATTATTTATTAATTACCTTATAATTAATAAATCCACATCACCATACCTGCCACCTCATGTTGCCACCTCATCGTGACATAGTCTTAACCCTAAACTAACCTAATTAAGACCTATAACTTGGTCCAATTCCACACCTATGACTAATTACTCCTCATCCGCACCTAAAACCAACTTCATAATGACTTGACCAAGCCTGCTACCAATCCCTTGGAAGAAAAGGAGGGAAAGCTGGCTATTTTACCAAAAATAGCCTGTTTTGACCGGACCGATACCGGTTCCTACTCGACCGCCGTCGGTTGAGTAACCACCATCGGTTCCCCGTAAATGACCACTTCCAACCAAAAACAAGGATCAGATTTTCATTTGATCGGGAGAAGGAGAAACCATGGAGAGAATCCAGATTTTGCTTGGTCGAGCAGAGACAAGTGAAGAAACAAGAAGAGTTTGCAGAGAAGGACGTCAAGCCCAAGACTACAACTGAATAACCAGAGCCCAGTAACACTCATCCGAGCATCAGAAAGGAAAACTGCATCCAACTTGGGTCTTGTCTTCATCATCACAGTCCTGAAACTTGCATCTGCATCAGGGGTAAGTAAGTAGTATGTTATATATTTCTAAGCACCATTTTCTTAAGCCTGTTGATTAATAGTAATCATAAGTTTATTCCTAGATCTACTACCAGCCACTACTGCACTTAACCTTCACCCACACACCCTGATATTGCCCAGAAGGCCATTTTACCACACTCTGAGTCTTCCCTATCCTCCCATCATTCCCCTCATCCATCCACCAATCCTAATAACCCCACAATCACTTTGCAACCAACTTCTATCCAGAAGCACTTAGATTGCTGCCCCTACCGGTATCGTTTATCCTCTACCGGCAACGGTTATCTAACCGCGGTCAGTTACCAAGTGACCGCCATCGGTCACTGTGACTTATACCCCAAAACGTTTTGCTTGCCTATTTGCCACATAACAACCCCAAATCCAACTTGGTTTATCCCTATAACTCAACCTGAACGTATCAACGACCAGTAATCAAACAAACAACGTGGCGCTTTATTATTGATAGTTTAGTTTTTATTGCTTTATAATGATATACCTAAATCGTGATTTTACAATAGCTTTCTATATTATCATTTGGGTTAAATCATATTAAAAGGGGAACTAACCACCTTCGAAAGGAAGTATTTATATTTCCTGGGCCTAAGGCAGATCCCTCATTTGTTGTCTAATTAAAATCTTGTGGTCTTGTATTCTTACTTGCAGGTAGTCCTTCCAAGAAAAAAAGGAGTTCTTCGCAGTCGATCTGATCTTCTTTACGGTACTCGCACACCATCTCAACATTCAACAGGTATTCCTCCTAGCCCTAACCCTTATCTGTTTCTCGAAGGAATGATAGGATAGAAGCAAGTCTATTCTGCAGAGCCGAAACATTCTGTGCGAAACATTTTGGCACGCTCGGTGGGACCCATTTTGGGTTTCTGTTTTTCTTGCTTATTTTCATTTTAGGAAGCATACTTGTTGTTGCTGTTTTTGTTATATATTTAGTAAAGAAGTTGTCTTGCTTTCCTATTTTCGCATTAGTGAAAATCATCTCATTTGCTTCATCGAATATCATTTTTGATTTGGGTTTAAAACACGTGCATTACATTCTTGCTTGTTGTTTTCAATTCTAGTGAACATAGACTAAGTAACATGTCGTACACGTGGGGGTGATTTCCATGGTATTGATAGGAAATTAATCTTACTTTCACTGCACAACACATACCGAATCACTTCACAATTAACACAACAGCTCAAAACATCCCCCCTTTTCCGCGGTATTCCTCCACCCGATTGAGGTAACCTTATAAGCCAAAACAAACTTGACATTTCCCCTAAGTATTTTGTTTAGGATTGACATCATTTCGCGTCTAAAGGCATAAGCCCATAATAATTAAAATTAACCCTAGGGTTAGTCTCTGGATTTGCGTGTGCATCTTGTTTGTTTTCAGTTCTATTTTCTCTGTTATACACTGTCTTCTGTGATTACCTTAGAACAATTTGATAAATATACTGAGCGTTGTTAACAATCAAATCAGCAGCTTCTTATATTACCAGTCTTATTACACCGACATCGGTTACCTGACCGACGTCGGCTATAGTCTAACCGACATCGGTTAGCAGACCGATATCAGTTACTATCTTTTACAGTTCCTGACAAACCAGTAACTTACCAATTTCACCATTTTACGTTTGTTTCTGTTCCTGATAGATTGAAACCCTACTGTGTACTCCTGTCCATGGTTGTTATCACTTGAAAGCAAGCCACCGCCATGGTTTCACATGCTTGCTCTGTGCCTTTTCCTGAATCACCCCCTTCACATTCTGTGGGGAATCCTACGGACACCAGCGACGTTCCTAAAATTCCTGTGGTGGATAAAGAATTTGCCAAATTTCTGGATGCTAATCCTAGCGCTGTACAATACTATTTGTCTCATGCCCTTGATCGTACACCCGACGGTCAACTCCTTGTTGGCATGCCTATCAGTATAGCTGCTCATTTAGCCCCTTCTCCACCTGATAACACCGCATTTCTCCCTGCATCTCTAGCCCCGTCTCCCAATCCGACGGCTACAGAGGTTCATACGACACAGATTGGCTTTCCTTTGGTTAATCTTGGGCCCAACATGTCATTACCACCGACTGCTCCTACCTTGTCTCTCTTACAGACTATTCCATTCATGACTTGCTCTCTGCCACCTATCCACACGAGCTTTCCTTCTCAAGCTCCGCCCACCTTTTCATTTCTACACACATATCTGGTAACCTCAACAGCTTATATAGGACATCCTTATTCGGTTGCCTCAACATAGCCGTCCTCCATACCTTATCAACATTTAACCCCACCATTGTCTAGCGGTGGCCCTTGGCCCAATTTTCCTCTGTTTACCACAACCACACCATCAACTCATCCAAATACTGATTTAATTAAACAAATGATGGACAAAATGCAAAACCTGGAGGCTTCTGTTTTAGGAAGTCGTAGCACCTTGACATACGAGAAAGTTTTTCAGGAGCCTATTCACCCTTCAGTCCCCCTTCATTCATATCCTCCTCAATGGGAATTACCAGAATTTACCCGTTTTAATAGTAAGGAGGACCCTCAACAGCACTTGCGATCATTTAGACATGCCTGCTATCTGATTGCTCCCGACGACGCTTTACTACTCCGCACCTTTCCCATGTCCTTATCAGGACCCGACTTGGAGTGGTACAGTGCTTTAACCCAGCACTCAATCTTCTCTTTTAACCAGCTAGCCCAATCTTTCTTGGATCATTTCTCCATTAACATTGCCAAGAAAGTATCTATCACCGACCTCTATGCCATCCGACAATTTGAAGACGAATCTATCACAGATTTCATTGGATGATGGCGGGGCCTTATCAACCAACTTACGTATGCCTTGCCTCAAACTGAACTTATCGAACTATTTATGTGGGCCTGCGCTAAGCACAACTCTCCTACCCTCCAAATTCAAACTTTCTGTACATTTGACGAAGCCTTTACTATGGCTCGAAAACTAGAGATTCGAGCCTTAGAGGAAGAGAAATTGTGGTTGCGTAACAAAAACCCCACTTTTCGAACCCAAGATTCCACCAACAAACCTAACACCACCAATCCTCACCCATCGACCGCTTCGAAATCAAAAGGGGCCGTGCACGCGGTGATGGTCAAATCCCAACCACCGTCTAATATCCCACCGAAAACCACCTATAATTATAAAGCTGAGCCCATCAACTACTCTCCCTTGGGAGAAACATATGGTGTGATATTGGAAAAATTGCTCAAAGCAGGAGCCATTACCTTACCTCCTGTTAAACCTCATTCCGGGTTTGATTCCACTCACGCCATACCTTCCTGGTTCAAAGAAAATGACTTCTATAACTTCCACCGCGTGAAGGGACACAGTCATGAGAACTGCAAGATGTTGAAAAACATAGTGCAGGAAATGGTTGATGCAGGGGATATAGCCCTTGATAATCCTAACGCCCTTGCTAACCGAAATTTGAAAATATTCAACAAACCATTCCCGAATCATTCTTCTAATGGTAATCTAAACCAAGATATCTTAGCCGAAGAGAGTGTTCATGAGATCCATGCAGTCTTCGATTCCTAGCCAAAAACCTCTATCGAACAAATTCTGAATCAGACTTCTTCACTAACGCAGGAAACCGAACCCCCTTCCTCACCATCAAGACAAACTGAAATCCTTGCTGTTCCTTTACCCATCAAGGAATTAACTACCCAGAGTTCCCT
Source organism: Taxus chinensis (assembly GCA_019776745.2). NCBI lineage: Eukaryota > Viridiplantae > Streptophyta > Pinopsida > Cupressales > Taxaceae > Taxus > Taxus chinensis. The sequence continues at coordinate 312,920,375 of CM034148.1, read as the reverse complement.
TCTCACAAATGAGCCTTCTTACACCACGTCCTTGCAAGATTGTGAGCAGATGTTATCTAATTTATCTATTTCCCAAATGTCTCCTTCTACCATTCTTATTGTACAAGAGGAAGGCTCGCCACTTCTTTTGTCATCCTTAGACGAGAAACCTCTTGAACCGACATCACCACATTCTTTAAACATGACAGATCCTCTTAAACATGCCCTCCTACCTATTATTCCTTCATCACCTAAATCTTTTCAGCAATCAGTTGACCTCTCAACGCCCATTGATATAGTGGCTCATATACCCCTTGTATCACACCCACAGTGGACCGGAATCACAACCCACCTTTCTTCCATACAAAAGTTCCTATTCACACATGAGGACTGTCATTCCACAAAAGATAGACAGGTTCTATGGGAACGTTTGAGTATGCCATATTCTACTCAAATTCAAATGACTGATCCTGATGCCTCTACCATATACCCGAAGTGTTTACAGAAGCTTAAAATGCCCATGTCCTCATCTTCACCCCCCTCATCTCTACCAAATACCTCGTCCACTTCTATTAACTTAGCCAAATCTTCCCCTACACTTGGGACCTCACCCATACCTAGTCTAACACACCCACCTAAGCAGCTTGATTTATCTAAAAATAAAGCCATCCATCCCATTAGGAGACAGACTCAATCTCCTCAACCTATGCCTCTATCACAACTAAAACCATCATCGTCACACCTACCTTCCATATTGGGACCCCATCCCTCTACCTTACATCAATATATCATACCTCCTGCGTTTTCTTTAAAGCGACCTACGCCTTCTGCACCCATACAAAAATCCAAGGGTATAGCAACACCGTCACCCCGCGTATCCTGTCCACCTATCAACCCTAAACAAATTCCATCATCAAAAGATTTGTTTTCAGTCACTCCTATTTCCCCGTGGTTGTTTTTTAATACCACATCATCTGTGGCCTCATCATCCAACATAGCTTCTACTTCAAAGAACCCACGGTTAGGTAAAACCCATTATCAAAACTCCTTGGCTAAACCACCCCCCATACAAACCAACCACACCACGTCATCACTAGAATCGACCTAGTCAATAACCTCATTTTCCTCTAACTTTGACCCACTCAAAGGGTCTTACGCCAAAATCCTTGCTATGTTGGTGGAGAATGTGACTATTTCCCTACCCCCACTTAGACCTTATGATCCATCTAAATCTCGACCTATAGGTTACGATGAGTCTAAAATCTGCGCTTACCACCGCACACCAGGACATGACGTAGAGGGATGCAAAGTGTTGAAAACCATACTTCGTCCGTCACCTCTCTCAGATAAAAAAGTTAAGAAAGACAACTTATGAAGAGAGAGACCTTTAGCTTCAATTCCCTCTCCTATACCACCTGTCCCCGCCTCACCAAGATCTATCATTATTACAGCCCCACCTCTCGAAAACCATGACCTATCCCTACCATCTTCCTCCTCTCGTGTTCACGAGATCAATATGATTAGTGTTGCCACTCAAGGGCAGAAAAACAATGGGAAAGCGAAAGTAAACACACCTGCGGCATCTCTTTCTCCGTCAACCATCCCGATTACACCACCACTAAAAGTGGTTATTCGCGGACCCACCTATCCTGTCTCTAATGGCATTGCCCACCGAAATATGATCAAATAGCTTCACCAATCGCCCGTAAAAATGACATTGTATGATCTCATTCAGACTTCTGAATCTCATCGACAAGCTCTCGTTGAGATCCTTCAAGGGATAGAGGTTTTACCTAATGAAACCTTGCCTATTACCTCTATTCTAACTCCCAATCACGTTGCTTCACTCACCAAACAATCTATCTCCCCAACCACTTCTGTCTCTGTACAGCAAGCCGCTACTGTCAGTTTCTCCGAAGATGAAATTATCAACTTTGGTGCCAAAGATCCTGACCCTGATCTTTTCATCTCAGCGTACGTTCAGGATATTTGGGTACGTCGTGTTATGATTGACGAGGGCGCTAGCCTAAACATCATCTCTTCAAAAGCCTTCCAACAAATCAATATCCCTTCTAGTTGCATGTGTGCCAACCCCATCATGTTGCGATCATTCAATGATGCTATTACTTCTACTTTAGGCACTGTGATCCTTAACATTCATGTAGGACCACGTACTTTACCCGAACTCTTCTATGTCCTTGAGGGAGAGTTCCAATACAACATGTTGTTAGGCCGCCCTTGGATCCGGCGCTATGGGATGCGTTCCCCTCCACCTTACATAGATGCATAAAATTTGAGTACGAGGGGAAGTCCTACACCGTAAAAGCTGATCCTCCCCCCTTCAAAACTTGCAATATGTTGTATCGCCCTAATGATGTACTTATACCAGTCAAGATACCCGTTCATCCAACCTAGCCATCTACTTCCGACGCACCTACGCCTTCAACCAATGAAACCGCCATTACAAACATTACTTCCTTTCCCGCAGATAACATCCCAACCTCCGACCCCTTAGTAGATGTTTTGCAACGCCTTACGCTGGGGGAGTACCGCCTATATAACGTTAGTTCTTCCATACCCCGCAGGAGTATGGACAGTTACATGCACATCCCACCTACGACTGTCGTGTGGGGGAGGTAATCTCTTACGGACCACCCCACTGCCGCACCAACCTAATGTATGGGGGTGTTGACGCATCCTCCATTACCCCTGAACCTCCTCTTGGTGTGGTTCCCTTCCAATCTGCTTTTCAATACTTGACAAATCATCATTTCACCCTCACCTTCTTGACTCACTGTGCTTGGAAAGGCTTTGTTTTTGGTCTTTACGAATAAGGACGATATACACTCATTCCCATGACTACACGTAAACACAATGATCACAGTGGTCTCGGTTTTCCTGAAACACGTACACAGGAGACACCTTGTGTCAGCTGTATCCTGGAAGAAGATGACATCATCCCTACCGAACCATCATCACCCACTTTGCCATCATCACCCACAGAGTCGATAGACCCTGAATCTATCCCTCCTAACTTTTTCTTTTCCTTCATAAATGCTATCTTCATAGGTCCTCTCACTTATCAACGCGATAATGAGGATCCATCTTCTCTTCCCCTTCTATATCCCGACATGATCGAAGAGGATTCTCCTTCGATTAATGTTGTCGAGTGCCAGGATGACGACTCCATCCTCACTTACCTTGGGGCGGATGACTCCTATATTCAACGCGCCTTACTGTCTGAAACTCAAACCATGTTGAATGAGTCGAATATAGAAATCAACATCCACATAGAGGAGGATCCTCACATTGTGAAGATCGGACAATCCCTTAACACATCAGAACAAGCCACCTTTACTACCTTTCTCCATACCCGCAACCAAGCTTTCGCTTGGTCCTACGCTGACATGCCAAGAATTGATCCTACCATTGCTGTCCATAACATCACCCTAAACCCTGATTCCAAACCAATCAAACAAAAACTGAGAAAGATTGCATCCACGCATCACCCTCTTGGTCAAAGAAGAGCTTCAACGACTTCTTTCTGTTTCCTTCATCTTGCCTATTGACTATCCTCAATGGATTTCTAACATCGTACTTGTCACTAAAGTGATGGGGGGACTTCGGATATGCACGGATTTCTGAGACCTTAACCTCGCTTGCCCCAAGGATGACTTCCCCCTCACAAGTATTAATCAACTTGTTGATCTCATTGTGGGCCATGAAATGCTTTCTCTCATGGATGGTTTTTCGGGATACAATCAAATTTTGGTAGCCCCGACCGATCAACATAAACCTACCTTCATAACTCCTTGGGGAACCTTCTATTATCGTGTCATGCCATTTGGCCTTAAGAATGCTGGTGCGACCTATCAGCGGGCTATGACTTACATTTTTCATGACATTATGCACACTATCCTTGATGATTATGTCGATGATCTTCTTGGTAAATCTAAACATCGCAGTGAACATCTCGATGTTTTAACCATTATTTTTGATCGCCTGTTACAATATTTAGTCCGACTTCAACCAAAGAAATGCATCTTTGGTGTTCTTTCGGGAAAACTTCTTGGCTTTATTGTCTCTTTGCGTGGCATTGAGGTCGATCCATCTAAAGTCAAAGCTATCCTAGAAATGCCCCCACCCAAAAACCTCAAACAATTGCATAGTTTGTAGGGGAAACTTCAATCCATCCGGTGTTTCATCTCCCAACTCTCAGATCGATGTCACCCTTTCCATCACCTTCTTAAAAAGAACATTGCCTTTCAATGGAGTGAAGAGTGTCACCAAGCCTTTGAAGCTCTCAAATCCTATCTCTTGTAGCCACCTATGCTTATTCCACCTTAGGATGATCATCCTTTCTACCTTTACCTTTCTGCCACTGACCATGCTATAGGAGATATGCTCACACATCGGGACACGGCACGTCGAGAACAAGCTATTTATTATATAAGTCGTACTCTCATGGATTATGAGACTAGGTATACACATGTAGAAAAATTGTGCCTAGCCCTATCATTCGTAGCCACCAAACTCCGACATTACCTCCTGAATCACAAAACTTTTGTCATCACCAATACGGACCCCATTCATTATATGTATGCCAAACCACATCTAAACCAATGCATCACCCGATGGCTTATGCTCCTCGCCGACCTCGACCTTGAGTTTGTACAACAGAATTCAATCAAAGGACAAACTATTGTAGAACAACTTGTGAAGGCCCCTTTACCTGGGGAACAATTCACCAATTTTAATTTTCTCGATGAACTCATCGCCACTCTTTCACTCAGGGAAGAGTTGTATCAAATGACCCTCTTCTTCGATGGATCTAAATGCCAGAGCGGCGGAGGAGCTGGCATTTTTCTCATTCCTCTTGACGCTGAACCTATGCCTCTTTCATTTCGGCTCGATTTCCCCTGCACTAATAATACAACGGAATACAAGGCCCTTGTTTTGGGTCTCCAGGTTACGTTACACTTAGGTGTCAAATCTATTAATATTTTTGGTGAATCTCAATTGGTAGTCAATCAAGTTATGGGCATCTACCAATGTAAGAATGAGGAACTTCAAAAGTACAAACATTACGTGGATTCACTTTTGACCTCATTTACTCGTTATTCTATCCAGACCATTCCCCGCTCCACTAACAAATTTACGGATACTATGGCTTGCTTAGCCTCGTAAATTCCTGCCTCACCAACTGACTCTGACATATTCGTCTTGGTCCAACAACTTTTTTCCCCATCCTACTCAACCCCGGTTGTTTGTATGATAAATAATGTGTCTGCTAATTCACAGGATACCTGGTACCACCAATTCCATGACTACCTTACAACCTCTGTTCTCCCACCTAACCTTACTAGTAATGGCAAACGTGCTTTTCTTAAAAGTGTTTCTCGTTATGTTGTCATGGGGGGCCTCCTCTATAAACGTGGCTTTGATGGCATCCTCCTTCGATGTCTAACCGGCGCGGAGGTCACCTATACCATCCAACAAGTCCACGATGGGATTTGTGGTGGACATTTTAGTGGCCTTGCCGTGGCTAAATGAATCCTTCGCCTAGGTTATTATTGGCCTACTCTTAACAATGACTGCTACAAATATGTTAAGCGTTGTGTTATGTGTCAACAACATGCTAACCTTCAACATACTCCTAGCCATCCGCTACAGGTCGCACGAGATCTTTGGCCTTTCTCACAATGGGGTTTAGACCTTATTGGTGAGATTCACCCAACCTCTTCACAACGTCACCGTTGGATAATCACAGCAACTGAATATTACACAAAATGGGTGGAGGCCATTCCACTCATTTCAATCAAAAAAGAAAAAACTGTCGAATTCGTTAACCATCACATTATCTGTCGTTTTGGTATTCCTCATCGCCTAATAACAGATAATGGTAAATCTTTTAAAAATAAGTTGTTACAAGACCTTTGTGACAACTTTGGTATCAAACATAGTTTCTCATCGCCTTACTATTCGCAGGCCAATGGTCAGGCTGAATCTTCTAATAAAACCCTAATCAAAATCCTCATGAAAGTTGTCAATGAGTCCAGAAGAAACTAGCATGATCACATTCCCTTTGCCCTTTGGGCTTATTGTACTAGCATTCGTACCTCCACTAATGCCACACCATTTTCTTTGGTATATGGTACCGAGGCTGTCTTGCCTCTCGAAGTACAAATACCCTCCCTCAGAATATCTCTTCAAGATATTCTCACCAACGATGATTTCCTCCAAGAGCGGTTAACCCAATTAGAGCTTCTTGACGAGCATCGTCTTACGGCTCTTGATCACCTTCAAATCTACCAAAAGCACATCAACCGTGCTTATGATAAATGGCTTCATGAGCCTACTTTTAAGGTTGGCGATCTTGTCCTCAAAGAGAATCAACATGTAACCAAACTAGAAAAGAGTAAACGTGGAAAATTTTCTCCTAATTGGATTGGGCCTTACATTATCACTCACACTTATGGATTAGGCACTTATCGTTTAGATTTGCTTAATGGTAAACCTAAGCGTGAGCCCCTTAATGCCTTGCATCTTTGACCATTCTATTGTTGAAATTAGTGTTATATCACTGCTTATCTACCTTACACTCGTCCCTTGAGCTCATTTACCACCGCATACACTTTGTTTCTTACATCTCAAAATCCAATCAAGCTCACATGGTTTGATTATCACCTCCCCTTAAAAGATTCCTTCCCCTTTTTAGTCTAGTCCATGACTTCAAAGTATCAAAATGACACATTCTTAAATTACACACTTATGGGATTTTCTTGAGTCAAACTTCTTACAAAAAACTAGATGCTTCATGCCCAACGAACATCTAGACCTCTAACTTATACAATAGACTGCTCCCTTGAAGGACAACTATATGCCAAATTATTGCTCTTATTATAGATAGACTGCTCCCCCGAAGGACAGCTATACATAAGCACCGCATCTGCTACTATAAATAGACTACTCCCTTGAAGGACAGCTATACACAGTCAGCCTTTATCAGAAGCTTCTCGCATTGATAAGCTTCGTGAAGACCTCAAGAACAACAAAATACATATCCCATGTAGACTTCCCACATCGATTAGTCTATATCTAGAAAAATAAAAATACAAGCAATACTTCAAATCACTTTTGAGTCATGGACTTGTCTATTTAGATTTGGTTTTCTTTTGTCATAATCATCATCTTATAATAAGTTCTCGGCACCCTCGCCCACATCAACCACCTCACCTCACCATTTTTCAAAGCACCAAAACTCAAGGGATGTGACGTATATCCGATATATTGTGATTATACCACTCTTTTCACCTATCGACTTCTCGCCTATGCAAGGTACCTAGGGATTCAATCTCATCCTACATTAATATGTGGGTTTGTTTAGCTCTTCTCAATTACGGGACACTCTTGCCTCTTTTTCTCGGCTCTAGGATTGTGTGTTGACCTTAATCAAGACACGATTCCCTACTACTTGGGTATGCTAACTTTCACTTCACCCATACCTACACCAACAACATTACCCTACCAACACCAACAACATTACCCTACCAACATCAAATTTTTACCAACCAACAACATTGCCTAACCACAACTAAATTGCCTGAATTCACCTCTCCCTGATCTTCAGGGAGAACTACATTGGTCTGAGGCCCTTCCTTGCTTTGTGTAATGGGCTATGTAGGCAGCACTTAGGAGACATGGGGTCTCCCAAGGTTAGCTCGACCATCCCCTACCATACCCTATCATGTGTTGTAAATATAAATATTTTTTGTGTATTTCTATTTGCCAACGTTCTTCTTTATCCTTTTTCAAAACAAACAAAAACAACATCCAAAACACAACCATTCTTATTATTAGCATCACTCAAAAGAACATACATCTTTAGTTTTATTTTAGATGTTAACCAAATACATCTTCTCTATCATCGACTCGCAGGTCGGCATCCTTATTTATTCTAATATTCCTATAAAATCCACTTAGACTCTTGCACCTCCTCCCGAATCAGGTGGTGATCATGATCGTCGATGCCTCTCAGCTGGCCTCTCCATCCTCAAAGGTTCCACTGCCATTGGTTCCTCCCATTGATCCGCCAACATCTCCTGTAACATACAAATACGTCCTCTCGCATGGAGGAATCTAGCCTCCAGTCTCTCCACTCGTAACTGTGAAGCCTCTAACATTCTCATTGTCTCATTCACCTGTGTTTGAAGTTGGCGAGCCAAATCCTGCAGACGATCTCTCTCCGCTGTAATCACAGCTATGTCAGGGCACTCACGTGCACCTCGCAGCTCTGCTACCCACCATACTCTATAGGCCTCTGTCATTCCTACATCCATAACCCTACGATCGGCTGCTATCTCTTCTGGCCCTTCTGGAGGTGTCGGCCGGGGAGGTGAGAATCCTACCTCGACGTCGATCCTCATGTATGGTCTATATGTCATAGGAATATCCTGAACAAACCCAAATTGTCACCACACGCGATCTAGAGGAATCCTCTCATACTCGCCTGGCCTATGCCCTGTGATCCACCTCAATCGCTCTACACCCCTCAACTCCTCAGCTATGTGCTCTGTCACCATATAGTTCCCATACGGCCTCCAACAAATATCCGCAACAGTCACCATTTCCCATACTTGTCTATAATACTCGATGTCATCGATCACGGCCTAGGATCTTGCTTCTTGTTCTGTCTGGACCCATCGTCTGCATCCCAACCTTTGCACTCCTATCTCTTCCGACTCAATGGGTCGGCCTATTGGACGTACACAAACAATATGCTCATAGGCCCAACAATGTAATAAGTACAAACAATCCAGTGTCATCTTGTGTTTTCGCTTGCATGCCCATAAACCCGTATATAACTCTGCCAGATATGTGGGTCCCCATGCGAATGTCACGCTCATTTCTATCATTTCCCAAATAACACTCATCAATACTTTGGGAAATCTTCCACCTTCCGCCCTCAGCAATGCATAATACCCCACCACTATCATTAATAGCACGGCCAACCTTGTTTCCTCAGGGTGTGTTGCATACATTGTACCATATGTAAATGATAAACCTCGCTGTGTCAAATCTAGTGCAGCTGACCCAAATACTGCTGTTATCGCTGCCCGCCCCGCGCTGGGCAACGCCTGATACACTATTTTTCCTATCATTGGGAGTCTCAAAATATGAAACACATCTTCTAAAGTCACTGTCATCTCCCCTGTTGGTAGATAGAAGGTATTCTTTTCTGGATTCCATCTCTCAATCAATGCCTGCAACATAGCATGGTTATGCGTGATTCTTGAATAATAGCGGATTACACTTAACCCCAACCGATTTCTCAATGCCCATTCAACTAGTGTTACATCCGCTCGGATTCGTGACAACAACGATGACATAGTATCATTCATCCTTAACCTTGCTTCTTCCTGCATACATCAAAATGACACATGATTATTCAAAAGAACAAATCTCTACGGGTTTTTTCTCAAAATCTGGAAACCCTTAAAGTAACTGATAGCGGTTATGCATAACCGATACCGGTTACATATAAATGATACCGGTCACTGTCAAAATATACCTACACTGCTTCAAACATACACCTTCGATATTTATGAAGCCCGTTTACTCCTATTTCTACCTAAAAACATACAGGCCCACCCTATTTACCTGCCCCGCAGCACTCATACCATCCCCAACCCTTGCCTATCACCTTTTTTTCTAATCTTTACCCACTTACACTTCTTTCATACTATTTACAAAAACATGCAAGAATCAAATTACACCCAAACAATTTACCTCTCCGGAGGCAGCAGCTTGGGGCGGAACATGTCTTCCCCCTCGTCCCTGCCTGCTGGATGCTTCTCCTCATTCAGCCATGTTCACCACCCTCTTCAAATATAACTTGACTTTCTGCCTTCTGAATCTCAGCCCACGCTCACTTCACCTATCTCTTTCCTCCTTATCACTCAAATTCTTTCATGCAATTACCTGTAGCAGCTGTCAAACAGCGTCGCATTCGCATATTTAACGTGTTTCATGAATCTAAAAATAAGAATGCTAAAAATAAGAACTTAAGTTGCCAACCCAGTAGTTCTATTTTTAGGAAAAAAATTCTTGCATAACCGATATCGGTTACATAACCGATACCGGTCATATATCTACCGACATCAATTACATAACCGATATCGGTCAAGTTACCCCTTGTTGCTTAAACCTAAGTCGTCTCTTCATTTTTACAAATTTTTGTGGCGCCCGTCCCTTTTTCCTGCATGAATAACACCATTATCCATATTTTTCATTAAATCCACATCTCATTACAATTTCATGAATATCATCTATCTATATTACCAAAAACAAACAAGCCATCAACTAAGGATATCAAAAAACTATCAATCTATACACCATTTGGATCCAACTCATCAGATACAACCATTTAATATTCACACACCAGCGACCAAACATACAACATTTCATAATATAACATGTCAATTAAACTCATCATTCATATCTATATACATCCCATCAACAAAAGATATCAACATCATTAATATATAACACCATGTCAATCAAACTCATCATACATCGCATATCACAAACCATCGACAAAACATTTAACGCATTTTACGCATAGCATGTGGGTCAAATCATCATATCTATATATATATAAAGTTTCAAATATACAATGTGCCCTGCATCGGGGCCTCTGTGATCTCATAATACAACAAAGCCGGCACGCCGGCCACAATAACTATCAATAATCTCGAATCGGCTCGCAGGCCGGTCTTTCATATCAAAAACATACTTGGCTCGCAGGCCGGTATCAACTGTACAACCTGTACTCAGCTCACAGGCTGGTATATATAATAAATGAATGAATAAATGAATAAATAGGCATGCAAGCCTCTATCAACACAACCGGTTCGCAGACCAGTGCCCATGTCCAATATACAAAATGTGCAGGGACCCCTTAGCTCTCTCCACCTCCCTCTTCCTGTCTACCTGCTGGTCCCTATCCTACCTCTCGCCTCCTGCCTGTGACGGACCCACCAGCTGTGGCTGCACCTCCCTGAGACCTCTAGCTCCGAGAGGTCTCTGCTCTATGTGCCGCATAGGGCTGATAATCAGCCCCGGTACCATCAAGAATATCCTGATAGTATCGGGCCTTCGCTCTAGCCTCCATGTAACACTCTTGAGCCACTGTAGGTGCTGGGGCTGGTCTCCTGACACCTACTACCAGTGCCCCCTGTGCCTGTACTGGTGTCGCTGGTGGTGCCTGTGGCCGTGGTGGTACCTGTACCTGTGCCTAGGGCTGTGGCTGTGCCACTACTGGTGGTGGTGCCTGTGCCTGTACATGTGCCTGGGGCTGTGGCTGTGTTGCTGCTGGTGGTGGTGCCTGTGCCTGTACCTGAGCTTGGGCTAGCTGCCCCTGTAAAACACCTATCTGTGCCTGTGCAGCAGCACGTTGCCCCTGTAATAACTGTACCTGGCCCCTGAGCTGATCTTGCTCTACTGTCACTGCTGCCAAGTCTGGCTGTGCAGGCTGTGCTATCCTCGCTGCTCTCTGACCAGCCCACCAAACCATAAATGTTCCCGTATAACTAGCATCATCTACAGTGTCATCTGCTGGCCTCTCAGCAACCCAATCTGGGTCCAAGGGCTATGGTGCAGGCAGTGGGGCCTCTACATCATCCCTCCAGTACTGAGGGAAGGGAGGTGGCTTGTCCTGTCCAGCCCCATCTGCCTGCGTACCCTCTCTAGGGGTATCCTCTCATACTCTCCCGGCCTCTGTCCTACTATCCAGAAAGTGTATTGGATCAAGCACAATTGTAATCGGGCTCCTTTGCGCGGGTGATGACCTCTGTAAGGTCTCCATACGATATCTGCCGCTGTCAGGCCCTCTAATAAATGCCTGTAATAAGCGACGTCCCGCCCTGCAAGCACTGTTCGTGGCTGGCCCACGACCCCCAACCACCTCTGAAAGTCGTATCTATATATGACCTGTGGCCCTGGCTGCTGGGGCAGCCCTACTGGTCTAAGGCATATGATGTGCTCATATGCCCAACAATGTAGCAAAAATGTCGAACAAATCCCGAATCACCTCATCTGGCGATAGCCCCACAGCTCTTGATACAACTGTACTAGGTATACTGGTGCCCAAGCATAATAGGTGTGCTCCTCCACCATCTCGTGTAGAACCCCCATCAGCACCCATGGAAAGCAACCTCCCTCTGAGTCTGGGAGGGCAAAGCAGGTGATCCCAATCATCATCAACACGACAAGCTGTGTCTCATGGCGATGCGCATGGTACATATCCCCATACCCGATGCTCGCGCTGTGATACGTCAATAGCACAGCTACATCCACGAAAACCTGTAGGATGTTGTCCATGGCAGTCTCTGCGTCCACCTGAAAGACTGCCTCTCCCTCAATCGGCAGTCGAAGGATACGATACACATCCTCCAATGTGATAGTCATCTCCCCAGTCAGGAGATGGAACACATTAGTCGCCAGATCCCATCTCTCGATGAGGGCGACCATCAAACTATGATCCCTATCGATCGCTCTGTACCGCTGGACTCCGTCGAGTCCCACCTCGCGCATGATACCCCAGTGTGCTGCGGATACGTGTGGCCGCATCCGTACCAACAGTGGGGGCATCCTATTCTACATCATCAGCTACTGACGTGCCTACAAAACCAACCCATAGTATTAGCCCTACTCTTTATCACAACATCTACTTATACCCTCTATACCCCTTTTTTTTAATCCCCTCAACCACAACCTGACTCCATACCACACGTCTACGCCCATCTATCTTCCCCTAAAAACTTCTACGCTATTCCCCCTCCCTCTTCACACCCAAACAATCAACCCACACCATACTCAAACGACCCAAACCAAGCCCAAATACCTTAACCACATCTAAAAACTTAAAACAACAACACAACCCAAACCATACTCAAACACCCTACACCATGCCCAAATACCCAAACCACATCCAAAAACTTAAAACAACAACACAACCCAAACCATACTCAAACACCCTACACCATGCCCAAATACCCAAACCACATCCAAAAACTCAAAAACAAAATCACAACCCACACCAACAAATTGACATAAACCTAAGTCAGAACTGCACCTATACTGAAACACCCAAACAATACCACAACACCCCCACCCCAACCCAAACCATACCCAAATCACCACCAAAAACTCAAAAACAACAACATAACCTAAACTACCAAAAATAGCTAAAAATCACTAAGGACCGGTACCGGTCACCCATAACCGACCGCGGTCCCCTTCCCACCGACGCCGGTCCAACACAAAACACCCTGCCCCTAAAATTTTGTGACCGATGCTGGTCGCTTAGCGACCGACATCGGTCGCTGTAACTTCCCAGAGCCGAACCCTGCACGACCCCCCCCCACCTACATTTTTTCATTTTTCTACCAATTTACCCACCCAAATACCCTAAAAACCTACCCACCCAGCCGCCTTGGATTATTTCACCTATCTACCCTCTCTCTTTTTCAAATCATTTCCATTTTCTAATTATTTCCTCAAAAATGTACATTCCTACCCAAACCCCAAATATAGCATAATGCAATAAAATACACAGAATGAGGGGTTTCGAACCTACCCGTATGACGAAACGTCGTCGTGGAGGGATGGGTGGTGGTGGTCCAGCTGGTCCAGCCCCTCCTACTCCTCCTAGTTGTGCCATGGCTCCAAATGTCCTCTTCTGGGTCCTCCACCAATCAACTGCTGCCTCCTCACTCGGGCCCACTAACAACTACCTCCTCCAGTCAAATAGCGCCACCTCATGAAACTAATGCTCCAGTCTTAACTCTCCACGTTAGAAAACTCAAATTGGTTTCCAAATTGCAAAACTAACAATGACAAGTCGTATTTTTCTTTTTATAGGTTTTTCACCCATAACCGATATCGGTTTTATTGTGCCCTAAGGAACTGGTATCGGTACCCTAACCGATATCGGTCATATACAATCGACATCAATTTTATTCCAAATTTCCCCCAATTTCTGCCCTTATTTACTATTTGCCCTTTTTCACCCACATCGCCTATATCAACCTTTGCTGCAAACATTCTAACCATTTGGCCCGACCCACGGCCGCAACCCAACAACTTGGCCTGACCCAAGGCCTCACCCTAACCATCTAGCCCGACCCAAGGCCTCACCCTAACCATTTGGCCCGACCCAAGGCCTCATCCTAACCATTTGGCCCGACCCAAGGCCGCCACCAACCTATTTGGCCCGACCCAAGGCCGTAACCTACCCAGCCGGCCCGACCCAAGGCCATAACCTACCCATCCGGCCCGACCCAAGGCCATAACCTACCCATCCGACCTGACCCAAGGCCTCACCCTACCCATCCAGCCTGACCCAAGGCCTCACCCTACCCATCCAGCCCGACCCAAGGCCTCACCCCAACCATTTGGCCCGCCCCAAGGCCGCAACCCAACAACTTGGCCCGACCCAAGGCCGTACCACTTCAATACCTTACCCAACATCAACAACATACACTTTAATCCACCCATCATGTAATTTTTTTGTTCAATCGAGCTCACCTGTTCGTGTTTTAGCATGATTAGGGTCCTTGACTTGATCTGTCAACCAACTTTGCCTAGACCTAGACCGTGACGTTTATCTCAACCAAACCAACCATTTGGTACTGCCGAACATGCCTAAACGTTCTTGTACCTTACCCGTTATATACCCTAGAGCTACTTCCTATGCCTTGGATACCAGGATTATATCACCCTTGTTTGGATAAACTATCGACCTCTACCTATGCATTGCTGGTTTGCTAGTCAAATCATGTACCCTGGTCGCACTACTGCATTTCAACTTGCGTCTGCTTCTTTGGACCTACCCCACCATCTCACCCTCATCTCAACACCATTTACCCTTTATCAACCCTATCCCTGATTTCACGCTACCTCAATCTGTGATAGATTTGAGGGGGACTACCTATACCCTTAACAGGAGTAACCACTTCTTATTATTGTCCGTGTAGCTTTACAAAACAAACTACACGACAATAAGGGGCTAATGTAGACACCAAATTTGTGTCTTATGACCCCTTGTGATCCGCATCGCATTTCGCAACCTAACCTCACCACCTAAACCTTATACAATTATTTATTAATTACCTTATAATTAATAAATCCACATCACCATACCTGCCACCTCATGTCGCCACCTCATCGTGACCTAGTATTAACCCTAAACTAACCTAATTAAGACCTATAACTTGGTCCAATTCCACACCTATGACTAATTACTCCTCATCCGCACCTAAAACCAACTTCATAATGACTTGACCAAGCCCGCTACCAATCCCTCGGAAGAAAAGGAGGGAAAGCTGGCTATTTTACCAAAAATAGCCCGCTTTGACCGGACCAATACCGGTTCCTACTCGACCGTCGTCGGTTGTGTAACCACCATCGGTTCCCCGTAAATGACCACTTCCAACCAAAAACAAGGATCGGATTTTCATTTAATCGGGAGAAGGAGAAACCATCGAGAGAATCTAGATTTTGCTTGGCCGAGCAGAGACAAGTGAAGAAACAAGAAGAGTTTGCAGAGAAGGACGTCAAGCCCAAGACTGCAACTGAATAACTAGAGCCCAGTAACACTCATCCGAGCATCAGAAAGGAAAACTGCATCCAACTTGGGTCCTGTCTTCATCATCATAGTCCTGAAACTTGCATCTGCATCAGGGGCAAGTAAGTAGTATGTTATATGTTTCTAAGCACCATTTTCTTGAGCCTATTGATTAATAGTAGTCATAAGTTTATTCCTAGATCTACTACCAGCCACTACTGCACTTAACCTTCATCCACACACCCTGATATTGCCCAAAAGGCCATTTTACCACACTCTGAGTCTTCCCTATCCTCCCATCATTCCCCTCAGCCATCCACCAATCCTAATAACCCCACAATCACCTTGCAACCAACTTCTATCCAGAAGCACTTAGATTGCTACCCCTACCGATATCGTTTATCCTCTACCGGCAGCGGTTATCTAATTGCGGTCGGTTACTAAGTGACCACCGTCGGTCACTATGACTTATACCCCAAAACCTTTTTCTTGCCTATTTGCCACCTAACAACCCCAAATCCAGCCTGGTTTATCCCTATAACTCAACCTGAACGTATCAACGACCAGTAACCGAACAAACAACGTGGCACTTTATTATTGATAGTTTAGTTTCTATTGCTTTGTAATGAGATACCTAAATCGTGATTTTGCAATAGCTTTCTATATTATCATTTGGGTTAAATCATATTAAAAGGGGAACTGACCACCTTTGAAAGGAAGTTCTTATATTTCCTGGGCCAAAGGCAGATCCCTCATTTGTTGTCTAATTAAAATCTTGTGGTTTTGTATTCTTACTTGCAGGTAGTCCTTCCAAGACAAAAAGGATTTCTTCGCAGTCGATCTGATCTTCTCTACGGTACGCGCACACCATCTCAACATTCAACAGGTATTCCTCCTAGCACTAACCCTTATCTATTTCTCGAAGGAATGATAGGATAGAAGAAAGTCTATTCTGCAGAGCCAAAACATTCCGTGTGAAACAATTTGCTGAGGCATCCCAATGGTTCAAAAAAATTCTACTCATCAATTTACATGCGTCTGCTATCTTTAAATCACTATTAATTTGTAATATCACTTTAAAGAGGGGGAAAATGTAGACACCCAAAAATTACACTTTTGTTTCCACTTGTTCCCAGTGTTATCCTAGTACACCATGTTATTCACCCATTTGTGATTAATTAATTAAATTAATTTATTTACACACATTGTAACCCTTTGGATTAATTAAAATAATCCCATGTATCCTTTGTACCCATTTATTTAACTTAATTATTATTTATTAATTAAATAATTAAGTTTTTGCACATCCTAGTCATCAGCCAATTGATCAAACTCCACTTAAGACTCCACTTAGACTCCACTTGGACTCCCTATCCTTATCTTAGTTAACTGCACTTCTAGAATCCTAGAATGGTGGGGTCAATTAAATTTCACGTACAACCATATTTCCTAATGCAAATTTTTACAATTAATTCATTTACTGCCCCCAACACTATTGCAATTTCTCACAATGCTATTTTTACCATATTCATTCATCCATTCATAACCAATTTCAAGTACTTTTTCCTCTATAAATTACAATCTTACCTTCCTTACAAATCCTCTTTAATTTGACATAGAAAAAACTCTTCTAAATTCACTGCGTTCATAGCATTTGCATTCAAAGTTTGGAGAGCACTCAAGAGCATCCAAAATCATCTCTGATATTCATTTGTAAGGTTTCATAAGAGACCCTTATTTGAGGTTTGCACATAAGGTTGCTAGAAGGTTTGCAAGTTTTTTTAATCTTTCTATTACAGAAATTTTCTTTGTTTACAACACCTACATCTTGCCCCATGCCACTTGTAATAATCATGGTCTCATCACCGAGTATAAAACATAGGTGAGTAAGCACACTTCCATCCTTTCCCAACCTCATGATACCGGTAAGAAGCATGGGCTCATCACCGAAGATTAGTAGGGCTGAGTGGTGTAGTTTTATTTACAAATAAAAGATTTTTGTATTTATATTTTTGAATTGTATTTGGAGTGTGCTTTTAGGATAGAACATTTTCTCCTAGCTTCAACTTCAAACAATCAGTAAGATGCGAGGGCTCACCACCAAAGGTTGAGATAGGCGATCAGATATTCTGGGTGAAATGTTTTAGAATTTTTCTTTCATTCAGAGAGATTTTAAAGGAAATATTTTTCATCAAGAATCTTCTAGAGAAACTATGGGAAATAAGCACCCAAATTTGAAGAGATAATGAAGATAAGTAAGTATAGAAGTCATTGTAGAATCATTGTCAAGATTTTGTCTCATGAACTGAAATGAAAAGATAGATTGAGTAATTTTAGGAAGTGAAATGAATATTAAAGGGAGATGATTTAATATATTTTCCAAATGTTTAAAAGCTTCAAAGTTACTTAAAATTAAGTTTCTAGTTTGCAACTTTACGATATGATAATGCAAATGAAAAGCAATATGGATACAATAATGTACAAGATGGAAATGTGAGTAAATATGCATAGAAGCATCTAAGGTGAAGTGAATTAACCGATTAGCTAAATTCTTCACCCTCTAAGGTACCCATCATTCTTATATTATTCCATTAATTGGTATGGGCCTAAGTTTTTTGGTCTAAATTTCCTTCCTTCGCAACATTTTTATCAATCCAGCTGTCAATTCTCAATACCAAGTGTCCTAAATTCTTATTTCACTAAATTAGGACTTATTCCAGCCCCAGAAGCTATAAAATATAGCCAATATCATAATCCAATATCGCTAATTTTGGATTATAAAATGTCAAATATTGGAATTATCTACACTCCAAAATCACACATATTGGATTAAAAAATTGAACATATTAGATTCCAATATCGCATATATTGGAATCTAGAATCACATATATCATAATAAAAAATCACCTATATTAGAATTATATGTACTCCAAAGTCCCATATATCGGAATCCATAAAACTAAATATTGGAATCCATTATACGAGCTAGCATCCGTTGGGCATTATTTATGCTATGTTATAAGGGATAGCATCCGCTGGGAAGTATTTATGCTATTTTATAAGGGATAGCATTTGCTAGGAATTATTTATGCTATCTTATAAGGGCTAGTGTCCACTGGGCATTATTTATGCTATGTTATAAGGGTTAGCATCAGCTAGGCATTATTTATGCTATGTTATAAGGGCTAGCATCCGTTTGGCATTATTTATGCTATGTTATAAAGGATAGTGGCCAAAACCCATTAATTATGCTACGTTATTTATGCTATGCTATATGGTCTAGCTGACGCTAGGCATTAGTTATGACATGTTATGTACATAACATGTTTATGATTTATATGGGATAGAGAACATATTTTATTTTCCTTTAATGGTTGTAATGAAGGCCCCAACGTGTTGTTAAATTTGACACTCGTTTATATGTATTTTATCTTTTTTACATAGTCTAGTGGTCACTTGGCTAATGAATTTCAGGAGATGTGAGACACTTCCAGGTTAATTTACTATGATATGGTTGAACCTCACTGTAACTAAAGAGTGATTAAAGATATTATGAAGAAAATAGTAGTTTGTGTCCATCCAGACTATTAGAATATAATTAAATGTATGTGTCTGTTGCATATTTCAGTATAACTTTATTTTATAGTGCATTTATGTATCTATGTATCTGTTACATATTTCAGTATGTCTTAATTATATCTGTTGCATATTTTGGTACGACTTAATTGTAAAAGTTATTTATTTTATTATGGCATCATTATTGTTGGGGGAACCATAATATAACTCATAGAATAGGAAAATATTCTTTCATGTTATAGTCCTCCAAGAATCATATATCTTGAACCTGTATTGCTCACCATAGACAAAAAATAAAATAATAATTGAATTTACAGTACTTTCTACTTTCACATGATTTGATAAGAAGAATGTTAGAGCCAAAGTGATTTTGGTCTACATTGAAGAAATATTAAACTAAATGTGAGATAAATCTTTATGTCAAGCGCAAATAAGTAAAAGAATCCATAGAAAGAAGGAAATATGTCTGAGGAATTTTAACATGGAAAGATAGTAAACATAGATACATTTGTGGCACCCCTCAAGAGTGACAAATTATATTAGGTTAAGGGCCACTTTGTTGAATGGGGGAGGTAAGGAATTCATAATAAATCCCACAAAATGATTGGTGTATTTTTCCTTAGCTCACAGAAATAACTTCATTTCATTAGTTGAATCATGTTTGGGTTTATAGACTTCACGTCCTTATGTGGGCATGCCCACAACATAAGCCACCATGTTGATTGATAATTCAATATTTACTCCCCCCAGCACCACACTATCCTATGTCTATTTCCTAGCTAGATGTAATGCTGATCTAAAATCCCCACTGAGATGCTCATTATACCCCTCAAAAATATTTAAGAAAGGGGAGAATCCCATTTGGTCGAACACCTCCATAGCCTCAAATTTTACATCATTGAGATCCCAAGGCTCAAAGAGAACCAAATCTTCCCCCATATTCCTATTAATAACCATGTTATAACAAAGAAAAATTCAATGTTCAATGCTACACAGACCTGACCACACAACTGCAATACCAAATACACCAAGTAGCAACATAAATCTTAGATTCTTAGAGAGGAGTACATGCACATTAACATCACCTTAATAGTTATAAACCCTAGTGGTGCTAGCATTACATGAACATTAACCTCCCCTTAATAGTTATAAACCCCAGTGCCAATCGCATTACAAGAACAATGACATCCCCTAAACCTAGATTCTAATCGAGGAATAAACCTGGATTATGAGAACATTAACATCCCCTTAATAGTAAACCTATTGCACATATTGCACATAAGTAAACTTGTTGATAATTATAGAGAAGTGGACCTTCTTACCAGGGTTAGTAAGCTTGAAGAGGAGATCAGAGACCTCAAAAATGATATGAGGAATATGGAAAAAACAAAAGGTAAGAGGAAGCTGCAAAGTTCTAACGACATGGATACTGTTGCTGATATTTTTAGAAAGCTACTTTCACTTGATACCAGGCTGGGCAATGCTAAGGTACTTCAGGATTGCATTCTCTCTGCTCTAAAAGGTGTCTTTAACTTTATGGAACAACACATGAGAAGTGTGTGTGACTTTAGCAGCATTCCAGAAAAAATTTTGGATTCCAACGAGACCTGTGACCTTGCACTTGCTCAGGTGGACATGAACGATCCTTCTCATGCCATGGCCATTGCGCTCTTCACCTCTCTCCAAAAAATTAAGGTCAAGATTGAAAGGGTAGTCAAGTGATGCAGTACCCAGATGCTGCTTTGTTGCTGTGAAGGTGATATTTTTCGGTGGTTTTGATGTTGTTTTCTTGTTGGGATGCCCTGTTTTGGATCCCTCTTTGTTATTTTTTGGCCCTTTTGTTCTTCTTCAGATCACTGTCTAGATTGATCATTTTGTTCTTTATCTACTGATGTATCTAGCTTTTGAGTCTCCATGTTTAAGGTGTTTAGCCTTTCTTGGATGGGTTTTCTCCTTTTGATATCTGGCTTTTTTAGCCTTTTTGTACACAGAGTATAGTCCCTTCAAAACTATTTATCCTTAACAAAAAAAACATCCCCTTACTAGTAATAAATTTACAATGTCATTCATCATTAACCCTCGTGTCTCCTTCTACCATCCTTTCCTCCTCGAAAGAAGGGACATGAAATCAGTACGAACATTTTCCTAACACACTTGACACTTTAAATGACAACTAACATTCTCCTACTCCCCTTTTCAAGAGGATATATTTTCGTAATTAAATACAAATATGAAATAAAGTAAAACTCCTTTTCTAAAGGTAGAATTATGGTAAATCATTTGAAGAAGAATTTTAATTTCATGGTAATAATATTAGTCACACTGGAATCCTAAATCCATAGAATAATTCATTGTAAATTAAAAAATGTTTCCACAATATCTATACACACACTGATTGTTGAAGTGTCTGACAATTTTTAAATTCTTTATATACCTTAAACCAATGTGAAATTTTTTTTCAACAGACATTTTGAAGTCGAAAATATAATATGACCTTAAAAAATCAAAGTAATAGAGTTAATACTTAATGCTCTCTAGGAAATGCTAGTGTAGCTTATCGAGGTAAATTAACATTAATCAAATAATAATTCACTAGAAATAAAAATGTTATGTATACTTTTTTATATATTAAGATATCTATTATCATTTAAATCCTTTATTGTATTATGAATTTCCTAAAGATAATCACACATATTATATAATTAAACATTATTAATACAGTCAAACACATTGTACATAAACTTGTTGTCAAATAAACTTAGGGACAAATTAAATAATTTTCCTTTTTAGATAGTAAAACGCTTTTGACTGGAACTATGAACCGAAGGGTTTATGGGTCACAAACCTACAAGTATCCCATATTTTGATTGATGAAAGGATACACACAAAAACTAAAAATGAATATGAAAGATAAAAAGGTCAATATCTAACATGAATAGTCAAGCCTACAAAAAACATAGAGTCGTGAATACAAAAAAAAAGTGTGAATGATAGAGAAACCCTAGGGTTCCATCTAGCCAAGCATTGCAATCATCTTGAGAAAGGAAAGAATTTTTCAGCAACATAATTCAAGCACACCACATAATAAATAAGTGGTGGGTTTTGTTTTATGATCACAGCTAGGTCAAGTGATGGAATGCTGGAGATAGATGCCTCATCTGATCGACATATGCTTTGAGAGATGTCAAAAAATTGAAGTAGGACCTGAATTTTCAATTCTAGGGCATCAAAAATACTTCTCTCAACCCAATAAGGTGATAGAAAAGTATTCAAATTTTCATAGAGACATGTAATGCATACTTTTGCCAAAGCTTTGACCAAACCCACATGATGATCTGTGTAAATTAAATGGGACGCGACCGCCATGGCCACTACTTTATCTACACACATCACCAGGAAATTGAACATAAAGATGCATGTAATCTTAGAGTTTATATAAGATCTCTTAGTGCTCTTGAGATATTCCTCACCCAAGAAATTCATAATTGCAGTCATAACATCTGTGGAATCTATGCGGAAGACATTACGAAGATGACTATCAGACACAGTAGAGATGAAAGTTGTTTCCCGCTTGTTGCTATGTAAGAGGATGGATGGAACATAGGTAGATGCCATGAGAGGGAAGGGGAAAACAATAGACATAAATGAAAGAAAATGAGTGATGATAGGAGAAAACACAACTCAACAAGAAAATAGTCCCACAACTTGTGTGAGGAAGTTCAACGCAATAAAAAATGAATGGCGTCATCAACATTTTCACATGCATTAGATAGATTATTTAATGAAAAGGATATTATATTATATTAAATGCAACATGATTCAATATTATCTCAGAAAAATAAGTGGGTGGTATGAGAGAAAGCCCCAAAGCCATATGCACACAAGGCCAATCCAAGCAAAACAATAAAGCAACAACTATAAGGGAGTATGAGGAACACCAAAAACAAAGGCTAGATTAGGAATAAAGGCTAAACCTTATTGATAAGCAATACATTATACAAAATTGCATTACTAGAGATAGTCACACAAATTATTACATAAAAGGTGTTATCAAATAAATTTACTGCACCACCCTTGGAACCAGCTAGGATGGACATTACATCTGTACCAAATTTTGAATCATTGACTTTTGATCCTGGCGGGTAGGATTTTGCTGAGGGTTCTTGGTTGGTACCTGCGCTGAGCTTGAGCCACCCATGCCACTAGAGATCATGCTTGTTAAGGTGCACTTTGGCCACTTTTGGATGCATGTGGTAGTGATGTGAACCAACTTCTAGTCGTGCTCATTGAACTTGTATTCCATGATCTTCTTCACACCATTTTCATCTGGCCCAATAATATTTGATGGTGGCTAATGAAAATCTAGGTGTTCATTATCATCCTCTTTTATCTCTCCCAATCACACCCTGCCAAAGGCCATCATTGTTTTTTTATACTTACTTGTAGCCACTAGGCTCTATTTATCACCTTGGAATAACGTTTATAACTGGTTTACTAGAAAATGCATCCAGAGGTGCATGTGAAAGGAAGATAGCCATATAAAAATATATGTTAAAATAAATATATTTTAAATACATAGAAGATGAAAAATGCTGAGAAATAGATTGTGACATAGGCAGATAGAATTACAAAACTACCAAAATTGTCATACTTTCAAGTCTAGTATTTGATAGTATCAATAATCCATAGTTAGGTTTTATATGTGGAAGAAAAAATATAATATGTCCATCAACAAAAAATCTTTCATTAAGTGAAGTTGGTTGAATGCTTGAAAATAAAAATTTCAATAAATTATTAAAATGTTATGTATTTTTTTTTCCAAATTATGGAACTTGTTTTGTTTACTTATTTTCAATTTTTGGCATCAAAATAACCTGTATTTTATTTATATTTTAGTTTTTATTGATTTCAAGAATCTAACAATATACAATAATATATATAAAGTTTTGAAAATTAAATACTTATTTAACCAATACTAATATATATGTCTTAGAATTTTTCCCACACTACATTACAAAGGATGCAATTATAGATTTTTGAGTCATTGTCTTGCTTTTTATGGAAAAATATGTTTTACTCTTACAAAGCTAGCACCAGCATCTCAACTATTTTCCAAAATGTTTCCTATAACAAATACTTAATAACAAATTAATCACAACATAATGAAGTTTATATATTTCCCAAAATGCCACATAAAACTTTTTAGACCAAATTTCTTTTAAATGTTGACAATTGTAGCCCACATTGCACTTAAAGTTTTATCTTCTCTAATTCTAAATACTCCAGTAGAAGAGTGCAAGTGTTAGACTAGAAGTGGCACAATCATAAATTCTTCTAGTTTGTTATAATTTTTATGTAGTAGTTTGCAATAGAAGCATTATAACCCTCTAGTTTTGACCCCAAACTCTATTTTTATTTGCATCTAAGCTATAATTTGTCTTTTATGAAACATGCCTTCCAAGACTTGCCTCAACCTTTACTGGAGAAAGTGTTCTCTGATTTTCTTAGAAAGTATTTTGGGGAGGCAAGAGATGACATGGGATTTTATTCTCTGCCATATTTTTTTACATAGACATAATTTATATGGGTGAAGTATATCATATGACATCATGGAAGATTATGTTACAATAGTGTTATACATACACACTGTCGGAGGCCATGTTTTACACTTACTAGTGGGCATTATGCTCTATTTGTTTCCTCGGAATAATGTTTATAACCATTTTAAAATGTCATTAACATTATGTTTTAAAATGTATAACCCGTTCATGTAAAGAGTGCAATATGTAACACTTGTCTCATTCTCCTTAATCACTCAAATCATTAGTTATCACAGTAAAACCCTACAAATAAAAATAAGAATTCTTATGCTCGCGTAAACTTCTTGTTAAGGTTTTTGAGTTGATATTTTTTTACGGTTTTACGGGTCTGAGGGATCTATATTCTCTCTACCAAAAATCTTGAACAATTTAGGGTTACAGTCTCGTCGACTCTTCCTATTTTATTTAGATTTAAGTGAATTTAATGAGTAAATTACTATTATAAATAAAATTAAACAAACATGTTTGTTAAAGTGGATGAATATTGAATGTAATCAACATAGGATAATCTTTATTTAGAGTGATGATGTATGACGTATGGAATTTGTACCAAAATGGAATTTGGATAAAATACATAATAATTAAGAAAGTTACTAAATTAAATGTTATATTATTTATTAAATATATTTGAGATTCATGAAAAATCCAATAGAAACAAAAATAGAAAATTTCAAATATAAAGAAAATAAACATAATTGAATCTTATTATCTTATTAATGAATATGAAATAGAAACATCTATTAGTTTTGATTTTCAATTTTTTAATTTTTGTTTTAGTTTTATTTGATTTTTTGTTTAGCTTTTTTTTATTGATATTGATTTCTAATTGTTTTTTAATTTTTATTTGTTTGTTTTTTTACAAATAAATATTGGAAACTGTAATTATTGCAGTAAATGTGAAATTTGAAGATTGAATTTGCACCAAAATGGAATGTGGAAGTAATAAGGTAGCACTCATTTTTTAAATTATTTAATTCAATTCAATTTTACAAAGTCATTTAAATTTATTATTTATATCTTATGGATTTAAAATTTTACTAAATTTTACTTAATATTAGGAGAAAACGTTTCTTAGAAGAACAAAGAAACCAAATCAAATCCTTTATATCATCATTCACATTAAAGTCAGTGGAATACATCAAGTAGTATAGAACTTCAACATCTTGCATTGTCTTAAGGGGTAAAAAAAGTAGAATACAAATCATCTCGAAAAATACCACAGGAGTGTCCCATTAGACTTTGTGAATAAGATTATCATAACCATAACCATTGAGCATATTGATAGTTGTCTATGCATCCTCCCTGTTGATGAAATTAACAAAAAACAATTCCTCTTAACCCTCGTCCTCTGATCCATGACCACATAGACCCACGTGATATGTCCAAATGGCTTGAAAAGTTTCTGCAGATCAACATCCATCATGTCCTCGAACAAATTGGTAACTCGAATAGAATTTTCATCATTTTCGTGGCACATGGTGTCACTAGAGAATTTCACGACACCTTAATAAACAAAAAATATTCCATGTCACAATAAAAAAAAAATATTTAAAATAACAATCTACAAAACAATAAATAGAAAATGTTTCAGTTCTATACGTGCTAGTAGCCAGCGGGCTTTATTTTTTCTTTGGAACAAGGTTTTATCATTTTCAAACTGTAATTAATATTAGCATATGAAGATCTGGTAAAATTTTATTTTATGATTTCACGGAAGCCTCCACGGATCTGCAAATCATAAGCATAACATGTTTCTATTTTATATGGTCTAGCGGCTATTAGGATTATTTATTGCTTGCGAATAAGGTTCCTATCAATTTCAAAATGTCTTTAAGATTAAACCATGCATAAATGGGGAAAATTTTGTTTTTTATTTCAGAGAATCCAACATTAATGTGTGAAAACAAAGTTTAAACTATGTAGATCTGACAAAAATCATTCTTTTATTGGTCTATGATCCGTGATTGTCTCTTCACCCATGTTAGAGAAAAAAAAAATCTTGCCCAAAAAAGAAATGAAAAAAATGATTGCAAACCATGAATCTTTAAGAACCTTAAGGAATTTACTTTATTCCATAGAAATGCACAATACATTATTTGATTTTGAACTAAAGTATATAAATCAAATGCCAATTGTGCATTTAAACATTTTTAATGATCTACACATGTTTTTGTGCTCTCCTACATGTTTCAACCATGTAAATAATTCAGTGTAAATTTTTGAATCAGTGTTATAGTTTCCATCAAATATTCAATATGTTGGGGTTTTAAGAGTAATTTGTTCTTTGACCTCATGCGACAAGAATCTCGCATCATTGATCAAAAGTATATTTTTTTCACCATAGACATTACCATAAATTTCTATTATATGTTGGCTTGTGTTTTTGTCAACTTACATTCTTGGCATCCCCAAATTGACCTGAATTTATTTTTTTGACCCAACTAAAGTTTTTTTTGAACATGTATTTCACCATTATTGAATCCAAAAATGAATACCATAAGGTAGTGTCAAAATATTGTGATGCATTACTTATCGATTTAACACTAAACTCTCATTTAAACTATTATGTATTCCTAGATCTAAAATCTAGAGCCATATTACAAGATATTTTGTCACCAATACCAGAAATTCCAAACAACATACCTTCAACTCCCATAACTAGTAATTTATGAGGCTTCCTAATAGGATCTATAAAAACAACTCAGAATCAATCTAAGCTTCCAAAAGTGATTAAAAACAAGGTATCAAAGTATTTAATCACAACTCAAAAACAACTTATAAAACTATAATATCATATCAATCATAATGAAGATAGAAATACTACCTCCTTTTAAATTTGTAATCTTAACATATAAAATAAAGAGTGACCATATCACTTTACGAATGATATCATTGTAATTTTTTTTTTAACTAATTAATAGTTATATATTTTCTGTTTGCTACAATTTTTGGATGCCTTCCACAACACTCAAATCCTAACAAAATATCTATGATATGTTTATGTACAAATTTTTCATCAACCACATATATTTGAAAAAAAATTATTCATTTGATTTCTTCCCCACCATAAATTTTTTGGAAGGGTTTCCATTTTGGCCCATTGTAATACGTAATGTGTTTCTAACATCAAAAAATACCATCTCTACTCCAAATCGTTTGGAGATATTTTTATGAAATTTCATCTTCTACACAAAAATGTTCTTTACTCAAAATAATAATTTTTTTGACTTCAAGCACTAATTTTGTTTTCAAAGCCTTAGTCAGCTTTTTAACTTCGGTGCAAGAGAGATAGCTAGACTAAAATCTAACTTCAATTTTTGATGCCAATATCTTTAAAAAAAAATTCATCCCACCTTGTAAGTTGAGAGTCTCCTTATGGAAATTGATTGTCAAGTATTTGTAGGGCTGGTTTTTCTCATAGTGTAAACCCTCCAAATCTAAAATAATTAAATAATCCATTTGGCCAACTAAATAGAAGTAATTTTTTCTCAATTGTTTGCAATACCAATTCAAATAATCAACATTTGAGTATGTTAATACTTACTGATTGAAGCTCCATCTTGGATTCCCTCGCACTCCCTCTCTATAGGTTCTTGTGATGCCCGTTCTATATAAAAACAATAATTAATTCAAAATAAATTTTAAGTCGATGTAAAAAATACATGAAAAAACTCTCTTTTATATAATATTGCATAGATGTAGTTGTATATTATCGACGAGTGGGCATAAAACATTAATGTTTGGACTGTGTTTGGGTTGGAAATCTATAATGGGCTTAGCAACTGCTAATAGCAAATTACGTAGGAGTAATTTTTTTTATTTTCCACAAATAAATATTAACCAATAAAATAAAAATTTACTTAATTTAAAATAAATCTAATTAAAAGATGTAGGTTAGCGACCGTTAGGGTAATACTTATTACAAATAAACTACTTCGCCATAGGTTCCTTTAATTATGAGGTTCATATAAATGGTTTTCCTTATAATTGTATATGACTATCATACCATTTTCTAACTGTGAGTTCATGCATGATGTGCCAATAACCTCTCCATTTGGCATCAAATCTGAAAAAATTAAAGTTATTATTAAAAATATGTAAACAATGGCAATTGAAAACATCTTGTAGCGATAAATTTATAAATCGAGTATTTCATAATCACCTTTTATAGATTCATTGGATGAATGGTCAACGATATATGGGGTGATAGGTTGACTTGGTTGCCACATACCAAGATCAACATCATCTCCTCTGTTTGTATGTGGAGAGGAACACACAGTGTCTTCATCTATTGTTTGGTTGTCTACATAAATATTGTATGTATCAGTTCAAATGCATTAAACTAATAGAATTATTTAAAGTGATCTTAATCAACGTACCTTTTTTCAAATGACAATAGTAATTTTTTAAGAACATTTCTTGATCATGTAATTCAACAATAAATACCGTAGATAGACCTGAGTCAACCAAATATTACACTATAACACTACCGTTGTACAACACTATAACCATAGAATTATAGGAAGCGAGTCGAGTGAACATATGATACCAAAACAAATAAGATCTCTCATAAAGAAAAGGATGTGTCTTTCCTCATAGGAAAATTTCTCTTGCAGTCACCATTTGCTACAGAAAGTTGATCCATCCAATCCATGAGTGATTTCAGCTATATCCCCATCGTCAACATCACAATTGTGCACATCAATTATTGTGTATATAAGACACAAGCTCTTAAATTTTCCACTTCTATCATAAAATCTGTAGCATCCTTCCACAACTGATTCCCCCTTGGCTTTGAACTTTTGCATGTAATTTTTTACTATCTCTCTTAACATTTTTGAAGAAGCAACAGGTAATAGAAAAATAATTACAAAATTTAACAAACTAGATCCAACAATTGTAAGCAGGTCCATTATTGCATATGAAGTGAGTACACTAGACAAATTATAGAAATAAGAGATCAAACAATCTGCATTGAATGGATTAGTTGAAGGAATATAACATATTGTTGACTGGAGCTGGAAGGGATATGCACATTGATAGGTAAAGTCTTCGGTGTCTTCCATCCTTAATTGAATTTTTTTTTTGTTGCACTCATGTAGTTGTCTATAATTTCTTGAGCTGCCTCTAGGAGAACCTCTACCAATTCAGCATCGAATTTTATTTTTTTCATTTTTTCACTTCCTCCAGAATCAACTTTTCTTTTTCCTTTAGTCTCTTTTCCCATGAGTACACACAACTATTGGTAGTGAGATTCATGTACACCATATTTTTCAACAATGTTTATTTCATTGCATTTTACTAATACACAATTACATGGATATTTACTTTTAACATATTTTAGAAAATTTTCTCATCCTTCTATTAGCTTTTACTCTTTAGAAGTAAGTATCTAAAGTCTTCACTATGACACCTACTTCAATAGAGTGAGTTAGCCATACTTTCCCTTCTTGCACTTTATCTAGTAGAATTGATATCTCCTCATCAGTCATTCCTCTTGTAGGCCTGAAGTAATTTTCCATGAACCTTGCCAATGAATTTGGTTGAAAGTTAGGTTGGTTATCCTTAAGAGGAGAACAAGCCATCCCACCAAATTTAAATAACTCAATGGTTGTTGTCAATTTTGTCCATATGTCCTCTGGTAAATATAGAAATGTCATTTTTTTCATGAAGGGTGTATGTATTAGACAATTTAAAAATAACAAGACATTGCATCTCGAAACACTACATTGAAAGATGAAATAGTATATTTATTTTTTGCATATTACAAAATTAAATTTTAAGAACAAATTCGCTAAAATTAAGTTTCATTACCTTCAAATTGTATGACTTTGATTTTCCCGCTTCGGGCCTCTGAGGACATCCTAGGGATCTCCAAATCATTCAAGCCTTGTAGAGTACATCAATAAAATTGGTATCAATCCAATTTTTGTTTACATTGTTTTGCTGCTGGAAAATTTTAACAATATCTTCGCAAGGAGCATGTGAAGACAAAATGCGAGCCTTTCTAAATTGCATATTAGTATGTAATGACTTGTATTTTCTTTCAGCCAAAACATTTTTTAGGAACAAATTGTATGTTGGCAGTCAAGAATGTAGAACTACACTTCATCCCTTTCCAGGTCATTTGGATTGTCAAATTGGACAAGTTCCTTTGTAGAAGGTAAGAAGGGAAGAAGAAGCACATCCATTTGTATAGGAATAACATTAATCAATGTTGAATAGATAAGAAGGTCAACATTCTCATCATGTAACACAAGTAATTGATATTTTGGAGGTGTCAAACAACACTTAGAAATTTCAATTGGAAAAGCATCACCGTTAAACAAAAACAATTTTGATTGTTCAACATTTTTAGTTTCTATTTTCTCAAACATACTAGTTACTTTCTTAAAAAATAAATCTGTTTTTTTTTTTTTTAAGCCCTTGCAACTTTGACTTAGATGGATCTATCTCTAATTTAGATAAATATGATCTCCTCAGCATTGTAAATAGCTTTGCATGTTTCAGTGGAGAAAGCAAATTTTTTCTATTCAAATAATGAAAAATAGAAGAGGTATCCTCAGTTTTATACAATTTTTTGAATACCAAATTCATGTTATTATGAAATTCAAGGGTATTTCCACAGCCTATTTTTCTAACTACATGAAATTCCCCAAATTCCAATCATATTTAAGACAAGAGCACACCTTATTTTCTCTAGAAGCCTTCATTTCCAATTTCTTGAACAATGAAACTTCCAACTCCATGTCAAGAATAAGGAACTTATTCAGTATGACGTCAATGTGTTCAACCTGAATACACAATGTTTTCTCATCAATAAATTTTGAAGCTACTACCATACTGACTTCATTGACAACATCCTCATTACCAAAAAAATACCAAAAATCACCATGATAATTTTTCGAGGAATGAATTTCTACAAACCAGTCATCGTCTCTCTTTTTCCAATCCCCTGCTCCTTCAATCAAAGGAATTCATCTGAACAGAGTGGCCAATGGAATACATATTACCTAAAAAAGGAATTAAACAAATTAATATTTTGTAAGTAATTAGAAAGGACAAATATTGTTTCTCAACAGTGCAATAACAACAAGAGATGCCGAATCGTAATGTCATTATTTTCATAGAGTAAAAAGTCAATAGAAATAAATATTTATAGCATAGCGGTCACAAGGCATACTTCAACACTCCTTTAATTATAAAAAACAAGAAATTATTAATTTTTTTGTTGTTATGCGTTGCACTAAGAAATTTAAACAATTTGTCGCTATTAAATTTGGTTTGTTTCAAGTAGACAAGTTTTTTCTAGAAGTGAAGACTAATGGCCACTGCTAGCATTTATATATTATCATTAGTGTAAAAAATATATTTGAGTTACACTACATCACTATGAAAACTTAGATTCCAACATGGGTGATAAGGGTTGAGAATTGATTATTTAATAATAACAAATCATACATGTCATGATGTGTTTGGCTGTTGTAATTAGGTTCCTTTTATAGTTCTCATGTGATATATTGTCTATATCACATAATTGAAATCAAATACAATAAAGGAAAATGTCTAGCCGCCACTAGGTTTAATTAGTAATCAAAAGTTTTGATTTCCAGGTATCAGTCCTTAGCAACTTTGAGAAAAATTTTAGATATTTTCTTTGGGAGGGTAATAAAAAAGAGAGGAAATTCCATTTAGTGAAGTGGGATGATGTCAAGCTCCCAAAAAATTTAGGTGGTTTGGGAATAATTGACTTGGCTCTACAAAACATTTCTCTGGGTGCTAAATTAGTCTAGAATTTCATCTTATGTCCCTCAAAGGTTGATTTTCTAGGTTATCTCTCACAAATATCTTGAAGCAAGTTGTCTTGAGATTTTTCTTTGTAGCAAAGATCTTCCCAAGGGTTTGCACATCTAGAAATTTCTTTGTAAATGTCGGCATCTTATCGTGGATAAAATTTCCTAGCAGATCAACAATGGTCAAAGAGCTGATTTCTGGGAGGATAGTTGGAGCGGGCTTGAGCCACTTATTTTAAATCCAAATTTGAATCGAGTAATGAACATCTCCAAGGAATTTTGGGGAAACAAAGTGGCTGATTATGGGGTTCCAGACTCTAATGGCTCTCCTTCTTTTTTATGGAAGGATATCTCACCTCTAGGTTTGAATGAGCAAGAAGTATCCATTTTTAGAGAGGTCCTCTCACATAGAAAAGTCTCTTATAAGGCTCAAGAGTACCATCTATTATTGTTAGGAGCTCCCTCTAGCTCTTATTCTATCAAAGAAAGGTTATGCAAATCTCATCTCTATGTCAGGTACCTAATGGGGCTCCCAGTTGGACAGGTTGTTGGAATTCCAAGATCCTTCTGAAAGTTGCTACCTTCAGTTTTCTTGTAGTTAAAAGAAAAATTCTTACGCAACTTCGCAGAAGATATTGGGTCTATTTCGGCCCCTTAAAATGTGTCCTTTGCAATAATGTTGAAGAATATATTGAACATATTCAAATTTTCTATAATTTTACAGTTCAGGGTGGAATTGGTTAATTGGAAAGTTGATCTTAGCTTGGGATCCTTGTAGGAACATTTTGGATACTTTAAAGGCTTGGACAAAGTTGGGAGTTAAAAGTTCTCTTAGCTCCATCTAGTCCATATCGCCCTTCCTTTTAACTAGCATATATGGTGGGAGTGTAATCTTCACATCTTCAGGGAGGAGGTATCGAGCTTTCCTACCTTCTCCAATAAACTTGAAATTTCCATTTCAGAAAATGTCATCATCCACAACCTCAAGAATCCTAATTTCACCTCACGAGATGCTGAGATTAGGAAATCTTGGCCACTCATCAAAATTCCCAATCCTGGCTTGATTTTTCATCAAGGTTTATCTCACATTAAAAAAAATCTTAGAAGAAGAAATACAAGATGGACACTACCTCCCCTGGGATTTTACAAAATAAATTTTGACGGGGGCCTCTAGAGGAAATCCAGGAAAATATGGAGTAGGTTTTCTTCTAAGAAAAGAGAATGATTAATTTCTTATGGCCAGTTCCTTTTCACTCAAAGAGAGAACCTGCAACTTAGCTGAAGCTCAATCCCTTCTAGAAGGGGTTAAACTAGCTATTCACAATGGTTGTGACTCTCTCTAGGTCGAAGGTGACTCACAAATTATTGTCCATGTCATTGCTAAAGGTTCGGCTCAATCATGGCATCTCAATTTCTATATATCCAACATCCTCTATTGGTTAGGAAAACTTAAAAAGTGGAGCATCAATCACACCTATCATGAGGCAAACAGTGCCACTGATTTACTTGCCAATTCAGCAATTAATATGTTGGTTGCCATCATTATTTCAAGTAACACAAAATATTGGATTGGCTAATAAGAGATTATCTCAAACAAAGGAAAGACATGCTTGCATCAACATAATTGATGGCATCCCATGCGTCTCAGTTTTTTAATCTTCCATTGACCTATTCCTCTCCACTTTTCTTCTTGGTTTGCCTAGTTCGAATTCTCAAGGCTTTTTTGGTTTTTCTATTTATTTCTCTTCATAAAGAGCAACCAAAGATTGTACTTACCTCTACTATTGATCGTTATCATCTTTCATATTTTTTTGATACTCCTCATCTAGGGAAGATGATGCCATCAACAATATTTTTTGTGAAACATACTTGTTTTATTTGCGCAAAGCTCATGTAAATTCTAATATTGCGACCACCTTTGTTTATTTCTACCTTCCTATTCATCTCATTCTTTCTGATGTTGAGTTCGTGGTTTTTGATATCATTTACCTGGTCCACCGTGATGGTATTCATGAAGAATTGGTGGACTTTCAATTACCTTATCCCCTATTATGGGTCAAAGAAGTAAATGAACTAGAAATTTTCTCTCGAAGAGTGATATAGTGGCTTATTGGGAAATACAGGGATTTGCTTCATTTTTTTGAAAATGTGGACACCATTTTCATGCATGGATGACCTAACCCTGGTCTTCTCCCCCTACTAGATATATATACGACCCTTTTCCTTTTACACTCTATAATCGACAAACCTTAATGAGTGAGGGATCGAGCCAGTGTCGATTTATTTTCTTGCTTCGAGAGGATACTATTGATGCAGGTGGAAATGTTGCTGGAGCATCTCGCATCATGGTTTGAGTTCAGTGCTCAATGGTGGTTCTTCTCTTTTTGGACAGCTTCTGCTCTTTTTCCTTTGTTTTGGTTCTTTCTCTGTCTTTCATGGTTCTTTTTTTATTGTTCTTTTCCTAGCTCTATCCTACTTTGGTTCCGTTCTCTCATGTCAGGTATTTGGTCTTTGTCTTTCTCTCTCTCTCTCCTCTCTCTCTTATTTTCTCTCCTCTATTTTTTTTATGTATGGATGGTGTCCCTTAACCCTATGGTTCAAAGCTCTAACCAAAAGCATTTAGAAATCAACCAAAACATCATGAAAACCCTGGCATTTGCTAGGATACTTGCAGTAGCTAATCTACCTAACAGACGTTAGGCTTAAGATTACATGTTTAACTACGTGTATTGTATTCTCTTAAATCTACATTTTGAATCACGTACATTCAGAAAATTTCATAAACAAAATTCTTTTCTTTGATTATTTGTTGTCTTCTCTTATTTTGGAACATCAAATAAATGTAATAATCATTCTCCCTGGTGGTCGCTAGTCTTGTAAAATTTAAAGACAATAATCAAGCATAGTTAGTTTTAAGTGAATTTGTTATTATGTTTACCAATTAGTCATTGATGAGAAGGCTAGTAGCCGCTAGCCTCTACAATATTGGGGAATCCATTTTAACGATGAAAAAAAAAATCTCAACAATTTTGTTGTCATTGTTTGTAATTATTTTATATTAGATGGAATATCCCTAGCAGAGCCAAGTCCTTCATTAGTTAAGTCTGGTAATAAAGATAGACACATAGTTAGGAACGTTTAGATCATAGAAGAGGAAATGATCCAGTTATCATGAATCCTAATGTAAGAGGTTGTTAGAACAACGTAACAATAATTAGAAAAAATTAAAAATATCCTTTAACAGATCATGGTTTTTTTAATATGTCTATTTTCTCTTACACGTTTCAATTATGTGGAGAACATATTTTTTAGGGATTTAAAATAAGTACTTTCAAGTACAAAGTAAATTAAGGCACCCCATTACTTGAGAATAAAATCACCTTTTATGGGTTGTCTATGTGGAACCATTTCATTGGATAATTTATTTATGAGACTTGATTTCTTCATTTCAATATTTTATTTTGTTGTAGCAAATTTCATTATTGGAGCATTAATCATGTCTACGGGGAAGGTAATAATGCCCCCGATCTCCTTGCCGATGTCGATATCGATGGGCCAATCATCAAATTTATATCAAATCAACTTGAAGTTTGGTTTGGTCTGGTAAATATCATTTCACATGAAGGGAGGCTCGGATTCAACTCTCAGCATTAATGGAAACTCACGTCTTCATGTATTTTAAATGGATGTCAGCTGATTTCTTCCTCATTCTTCCTTTCCTCTTCTATGTTGGCAATTATGCTTTTGCTTGGCTTCCCCTTCATCTCTTTGCATGGTGAGAGGAAGGAAATGGCTTATTTCTTTGCCATTTCTTGGAGGAGCTTACAAGAATTATCCCAATATGAATCTGTTCAGGAGGCCAAAGTGATTGAATGTGTGCTTAGTGAAGACTATTTGCTATAATATCCTAGGGCGAGGGCCAATTCCAATATTGTAATGAATTTTGTTTCAAATTGTCTTCTTCTTCACCCAGTTTCGGTGGATTAAAGCAGTAGCAGAGCACTTTATCTACCCGGTTCACAGATTTTGGTTTGCATGAGGAATTAGAGGACTGTTATATTTGCGACCCCTAGCTCTGGTTGGAGGATGTCAAAGAATAGGCTATTGGTGCTAAGCGAGGGATTCATTGGTTAGGAGAGAAATATAGGGAATTGCTTCTTCATGCCGACAATGTGCATGTTCTATTCTAGCATGGTGGCATGGATCCTAAAACATTGTCACCCCTCGAGCTTCCCAAAACATGTTATCCTATTGATTTTATAATTAATTAGCTCAATTCTCTTTAGGATCGTGTAAAAGGAGCCTTCCTCCTTTTTTTGGAAAGGTTCTGCCACGGGGCGGTGTTAGTTGGGGCATGGAAGATACTCAGGGAGGGGAGGAGGAGGATGAGATTGGTGTTGTGGATAGCCCTGCTCATGGGATTTTGTGAGTGGTCATGTTCTTAGCTTACCTTCGGATAGGATTCTATATTTTTGGATATGTTTTGGATCCTTGGCTTGCTCTTGCTTGGTTTTTTTCTTATGTGTTGTTCTTCTTGTGGGACTTGGGTTCCTATGTTTTGTTTGGTTTCTGTTTGGTTTTCTTTTTATGGGCGGGGTCCTGTAACCCTCTGGTTCAAAGATCTAGTCAAAATAATTTTAAAAAAAAGTGTTGGAGCATAATAATAGAAGTACCTATTTTAAACATGAAGATGTATCATGTTCATCTTGGCCCTGTATATTTTAAGAAATTACTCGTTAAACATAATAGTCAGTAACAATTTACTAAACATCAAGGGTGAAGATGTACATGAACCTTGCTCAAGAATAAAGTATTAGATGTCATGAAGAATAATTATTGTTTTATGTTTACAAATTATTCTTTAATGAGAAGGCTAGCAGCCACTAGCCTCTAAAATATCAAGGAATCCATTTTAATGATGCAAAATAAATCTCAATAGTTTTTTTGTGATTGTTTGTAATTATTTTATATTAGATGGAATATAACTGGAAGAGAAAATTTCTTGAAATTTAAGTTTCATTAGTTAAGGCTATTAATAAATATAGATACACAGTTAGGAAAGTTTAGATCATAGAAGAGGAAATGAGCTAGTTATCGTGACTCGTAATGTAAGAGGTTGTTAGAGCCACTTAACAATCATTAAAAAAATAGAAAATACCCTTTAATAGATCATGATTTTTTTAATATGCTAATTTTATCTTAGACATTTAAATTATGTGGAGAACATATTTTTAAGGGATTTAAAATAAGTACTTTAGAGTACAAAGGAATTTAAGGCAACCCATTACTTGAGAATAAAATCACCTTTTATAGGTTGTCTATGTGGCACCATTTCATTGGATAATTTATTGATGAGACTTGATGTGACTTTAAGTGACACCATCATTACTAAATAGGTAGATTTTTTTGATAAAATTTGCAATAAATATCTTGATTTGCCAGACTCATCACCTTTTCTAATAAATGTTGATATTAAAGTCCTTGGTAAGTTGGTATTAATATTAAGCATGCGATGGCATATTCACTCCATATATTTATCTCATCACTCTCCCTTATTTTCACACCTTTTGGGTTTCCTTCACAATATTTCATTTATTCTATCATGGCCGGATCAATGTTGCCTTTCATAGAATTTTCTGCGGCTGAGTGTGTGTAGACACCTATAATTATGCCAAAGCAATTTAAATACTTAAATTGCGCTAATTATCTCCTTTATCACAAATCAATGACATACCGTAAAAAGCACTCATTTTCTCTCATATCATCATTAATTAATTACACTAAGCTAATTAATTAAGTTGCCTATCCAACAAATACCCTAATTAATGACCTTCCGTTAATAAATCACCCCTTCTACGTAGACTAATTAATTATTATTAATTAATTAGCTTTCCCTTCCATTTAACCAATAAATCAATATTTAATTGATTTAATCCCCTTATAATAGCCTAAATTGTACTAGTATTCCTCTGATTATCTTCTATAAGCTTACATCTACCTATTAGTTAATCATCTTTGATTAATTAAAACACCCCCCAACTCCCATGACTTGCTAAGCATAAATTAAACCCTTCTAAAGTAAGGTTACCTTTAATAAAACAACCTTATCCATTCCTAATCATGTTTTACCTTTATCCCACACTCATGAGATTGTGTTGAATCCCTTATCCTTTGGGCTATATAAAGAGCCCTCCACCAACCTTTCTACTTACACCTAAACTCCTTAGAGAGCAAATACAAAGCATATAGCAAAGAAACTAAGAGCTTGCACATTGTTTTCTTGAGAGTTCTTCATCTTGAAGAGTTAAGCCTCTTTCTTAAAGTGCTTAGGTCATATGGGAGGTGTCAAAAGGGTCTTGTAGCCCAACTTTGATTAGCCCCCATTCCTAGGTTCTTGGAACATTAAGGAAAACTATTTTTGATAGCCATGGAACCTACCTAGGTTTCTTCATTTATATGTTGTTAGAGAATAGAGGATATTTAGGTGCTTAACATAGTTAATTTTATAGTTTTGTATTGATAAATGTTAGCATCTAATCCTTGATTAATTCTTATCATGATGGTGTTTTTAATGTTGTTTAATTCTTGCTAATTAAGACTATTTAGGTGTTAGTCTTTGTTTACTTTAGCATTAGTTTAAAAACAACACTTGCACACATTTGGCATGCCCGGAGGGACTTACTCCATTGTCCTTTGCACTTAATTTCAAGTTTTTGTAGTTAAGTTTCATTTTTGGTTACTAACCCTCTTTTACACATGTTGATCTAACTTATTTTTATTAACTTGTTTTGTTGAGTTTGCATGTGTTGAGTCTTCCTTTTAGGTATAAAGGATGTGAAGTGCTGTAAAAATTAGAATTTATGGGAAAATTTCAAGATTTCTCCATGTTTTCATTTTTAGAGCTTACTTTTTTAACATTCTACATGCTAGTTTTGTCAATTTCTTGAAAATTTTAAATTCTTGAGCATGTAGGTTAGTGTTTGATAGTGTTGAGTCTTCTATTTACATATTAATGTGGTGGTTTGTTGTGAAAATTTAATCTTGGTGAGAAAATTTCAAGATTTCATCATGTTTTCATTTTTAGAGCTTACTTTTTCATCATTCTACATGCTAGTTTTGCCAATTTCTTGAAAATTTTAAATTCTTGAGCATGTATGTTAATGTTTGATAGCGTTGAATCTTCTATTCATATATTGATGTGATGAGTTGTTGTGAAAATTGAATCTTGGTTGGAAATTTTTTCCCATTTTGCAGATTAAGAGACGTTTTTTTGACATTTTTTGAGTGCATATCAAGTGCATACCGTGAGCATAAGAGCATATGCGTAACCCATCTTCCAAAGGCCATAAATTTTTCTCCCGAACTCAAAATGACTCCATCTTTTTTATGTTGGAAAGGTATTGAAGTTAACTATGCAATGAAAATATAAATTTAGGATTTATACTTACAAAAATTACAGGTTTTTTATTATTTTAAAACTGGTTATTTTCTAACATGTCTAATGTT
Organism: Taxus chinensis; assembly: GCA_019776745.2. Classification (NCBI taxonomy): domain Eukaryota; kingdom Viridiplantae; phylum Streptophyta; class Pinopsida; order Cupressales; family Taxaceae; genus Taxus; species Taxus chinensis. The sequence goes on along the minus strand of CM034148.1, from coordinate 312,880,293 downwards.
TTGATAAATGTTGTATTTCCATGCTTCCTCAATTTAGACCAAAGCATGTGTATGCTCTTCTCTTGCAATTTTTGGTGATATTGAGGATAAAAAACAACTTTGATCTATATCTTTTTAACATTTGGATTAAACTTGGAAATTTGATTATTCATTTTGCTTAAGGGAATGAACCTTTTACAAAGCATTTTTCAATGGTCCTTTGATTTGAAGTTTTCCATTTCTATATAGTTGGGATAAAGTTTGTGTATGCTCTTCTCTTTCACCTTAGGGTGATCTTGAGAATCAAAAACAACTTTAGTCTTCATTTTATAACATTTGGTAAATTGGAAACTTCATCTTTCACTTTTGGTTTAAGGGACTGAACCTTTTACAAAGCATTTTTCAATAGTCCTTTGATTTGAAGTTTTCCATTTCTATATAGTTGGGATAAAGTTTGTGTATTATTTTCTCTTACACCTTATGGTGATCTTGAGAATCAAAAGCAACTTTAGTCTTCATTTTATAACATTTTGTAAATTGGAAACTTCATCTTTCACTTTTGGTTTAAGGGAATGAACATTTATCAATAATTTTATATGGTTCATTGATTGAAAAGTTTTTCTTTACTTGTTAGTTGGATTATTTATTTTGTATGATCTTCTCTTGAATCCTTGGATGATCTTGAGAATCAAAAGAAACTCTTAATCCTCTTTTAAATAATGTGATTTTCTTGGAGAACTACTAACGCTTGAGTGCAGGACCTAAAAATAGTTGTCAAGGAAAGGAGGAATCAAAACAAAGTCAAAAACTACTAATAAGGTTGTTATGCAAGGTTGCCAAAAGGTGTTCAACCAAACCACACCTAATTAGACAAGATAAAAAGAACAACATATTCAAAACATTGTATTGCAGGTTTCGAAAGAGGGTACGTCCCTCTCCGCTCAACTGAAACATAACCCCTTTAGCATAACGCCTTAAGCTACAATAATGGGGGTGGTTCCTGGAACCCCAAAGTAGTCCACGCAAGAGGGAACCTTGTGGATGAAACGAGAAGTGCTCCAAACTACCTACTTGAGTAGTGATTCCTTTGTGAGATAGTGTTACAAGTTGTCTATTGTGGCGACCCCAGTGATAGTACACGTAGACACACTAGTTGCCTACTATTATTGAAGGGGGTAAAGTAAAGTCGAGATACTTCCAAATTAGTATGTGTGACTTTTTGGGTAAATTGCGCTCACTCGTGGCAACTTTGTAACACCTAGGGTGAGAGAACCACCTAGGAGAATATACTTTGGTCAGGAGCCCACTTTGACCAATCTAAAACAGTGTTGAGTTGTGAATCATTTTTTCATTGAGAAACATGTGGCATATTACTTTCACCTTGTTTTTACTTGCCTTAGGGCAAGACAAAACTTTTCCGAAGTGAAGCTATCATTTTTCATCATTCTTTTGATTTGTTTCCTTTACATTCTTTTAACACTTTGTTGATCAGAATGAGAGTGACTACCTTTGTGTTACCAATCAATTTTCTCTGCCACTTTTTTGTCTGTTTACACCCATCCATGTTTACAGCTGGGTAAGTTAAACATCTAAAGTGTGTGGAGGTGTATTTATAACATTTGTAGCCTTTGTGATCATGATACCCATGTCAAGATCATCATCATAGTTCAGATTAATTCATCATTTGATCTCCCTTTGACGTGTTACCTTGTGTGCATTGTCTCAACACAATTAAGATACTTATGTCATGTTTTTCATAAATGTAATCTAAGTATCTACATTGTGGCATTACGATGTGCACATTTTAACACATCCTCAATATAACTTGACTTGGTTTGACTTCAAATATTGTCCAAAATATTAAAGAGTGTTGCTTACTTTGTTTGTGTTTTTTTGATACCACTTTGACACTAATATCTCACTTCTTCATAAAGCTTGATTAATGTGTCCAATTGGTGTGGTTATGTGGCTTACATTTGTAATCCTCACCCTTTAACATTTAGGCCTTGTTGGTTGTTAAAATTTTCATGGTATCATTTGATTGGGAGTCACATCTACTCTTTGTTAATATTTACACCTTGTTCATTTTGAGCTTGACATAAATATTGCCATTGTGTTGATCATTTTTACATCAGACTATCACTTTGCACATGTATTTTATAGAGGGAGTAGTTCCTTGTTGATTGGCTTTGTGTTTAACACTTTCGTGATTGTTCTTTGTGATTATTCATTCAAAAAAATTGTTTTCTAGGACAATAAATTTTGATCTCATTGAGATTGCATCATCACAATGTTTATTTTCCTTATCCCCCTTCAAAAAATCACACACGCATCTCCATACATAATGAATGTCTAGTTGGCTGCCATTGTGTTGCCCAAATTAGCATGGAGCCTTCTTCACTTTAAAGAATCTTGATCGCACTACCTAGGTCTAGACATTTGTGCTTAAATGACATAAGAGATGATTGATTATCGTGTGGTTCCTCACGCTTATGACAATAAGGAATCCAACTTTTGGCGTTCACATCAAAGGATGCTCATCATGAAAAAACCTCGATTGGTTCTTCGCGCTAGAGAACCCATCTAGGTAACTCGTTCCCCACCTTCATCTCATAGTCGGTGGTATGATTTAAACATGTCTGATCCAAATTATTATTCGAGTTCCCCCCACTGTTCTTCTAATTCTGATCCAAACATTTCCTCTTCTTCTGAGGATTCCAATCCAAATATTTCCTCTGACTCTTCTGAGGATTAGATCCAAACTACTATTCATATTCATCTAATTTGACTCCTAAGTCATCTAATGTGACTCCTAAGTCATGGTGCTCCCTTTCTTTGCAGGATCCTCTTCATCAATCATCTAATGCAACTCTTATGTCATGGTCCTCCCTTTCTTTGCAGGACCCCTTTTATCAGTCACCCCAATGACGTCTTCTTTCTTTAAAGATACATCTGACTCCAAATCCCTCCAATCAGAAGTATAATACAATTCTTGAATCATGGTCCTCTCTTTCTTCACAGGACCCTTGTCATCATTCATCTAATTTGATGCTTGAATCACAGTCCTCCCTTTCTTTGTAGGATCCTCTTCATCAATCATCTAATGCAACTCTTATGTCGCGGTCCTCCCTTTCTTCGTAGGACCCCTTTTATCAGTCACCCCAACGACGTCTTCTTCCTTTGAAGATACACGTGACTCCAAATCCCTCCAATCAGAAGTATAATACAATTCTTGAATCGTATTCCTCTCTTTCTTTGTAGGACCCTTGTCATCATTCATCTAATGTGATGATTGAATCATAGTCCTCCCCTTCTTTGCAAGACCTTCTTCATAAATCAGCCCCACAAAATCTTCTTTCTATGAAGATTCGTGTGACTCAAAGTCCTTCGAGACAAACATCTGAATCGACCCATGTGTCGTAATCTAAAAACTTTGGACTGAATCCTACTATTTTACATACGACATACCATTATATAGGTAGGTCCACACCACCTTCTTCTACTCCTGAGACATCTAGCTACACATATTCTTCATCCCCCACATCATCTTCTTCTATCAATAATCATCAAACATCTTCTAAGTCTTCCACACCAAGTGAACCTATTTCTTGCAATAAACCCCTAGGGATTGATCAACAACTCATACCGATTGATCTCTTTCAAAATGAAGAAATAATCAGGGCATTTATAGGGGCATATGAAGATATTTATTTAGTATATTACAAAAAATGGTTCTCTTTAGACTTTGATGCGTCTGCATATTGTGAGGAAAATTTTGATTCCTTTGATCAAGAAATGGAGGAAGAGCCTTAGATCATGCAACTTGATCCTCCTCTTATTCTTCCATCTCCACATTCTTCATTATGTGATGAAACTCCTTGATCTTGCATAGATCCATCGCCTATCTTCTCATCACCCAATAACTCTTCGTTTATCATAATTCCTCAATCCCAATCTCTTATGGGGTCAGTGCCAAGTAGCCCTTCTTCTTCATCTAGGTGTGTGTCACCTTCTAGTAGCCCTACCTCTTCTATTTATGGGACATTTTTGAGTAGCCCACTATATTTGATTATTGGGGCATGTCCAACTATCCCCTTATCTTCTATGTATGGATCACCCCTGGGTAGTCCATCATCTTCTATTCTTGGGCCACATCCTGGTAGTCCATCATCTTACATCTATGGGTCACATCATAATAGCCCTTCTTCTTCTATTCTTGGGCCACATCCTAGTAGCCCTTCATCTTCTATTTATGGGTCACATCCTAGTAGCCCTTCTTCTTCTATTATTGGGCCACATCCTAGTATCCTTTCACCTTCTATCCATGGCTCACCTCCTAGTAGGCCATCCTCTTCAATTCTTAGACCGTATCCTTTTCATCTATCACATATTTCTTCTATCAGTAGTTGTGGAAATCCCACTACCATTTCTATCGTTCCTATCATCAATCATAAATTTTTGCATTCTTCTCCTTCTCGAGGTCATAAAATTCAAGTGTCAGCTTATAAGAAACCCAAATATGTTCATTATCAATCTCAAGTCAAAACTTTCAAGAGCTCAAAATCCCCCAACAACTGGAACAATCTCAAAGTTTAAAATCAAGCACGATTCAATAACACACATCAACATAACCATCAAGTATGGCCCAAAGTGCATAAACCTATGGATAGGGAACTCAAGCTCTTGCATACAAAATCCATGTTTCAGGATAAATCACATTCGTTTATTGAGTGTGAACTCACCACGATCATTGAGATTGGGGAAAACATGACTCTTTATAAACAAACATGCTTAGTCTCCCTTATCAAGGAAGTCGCAAACATCATTGTTGGATCCTATCACACAGAGTGACTTTGTTAGTAACAACGGTTCAAAAAAAAAAAATATCAAAAATCTAAAAATAAAAAATAATGAAAAAATACAAAAAAAAACAATTCAAAAATACGAAAAAAAACATTGAGAAAACACAACAAAAATCAAAGGTACAAAGATCAAACATTGCAATCATGTGTTGTGTACACATGGATATTTCTTTCTTCCCTTCCTTGCTATTCTTCTGCAAGTCTTCCTACCATTTTCATCCCTTCGGTGATATTTTAGTTAGCTTATTTGCATGCATTTTTGTGACATTTATCTCTATGGTATCTGTTTGCCCTTGGTATTTTATCACCTTGGTAAATCAAAGAACGATTGACCTCATAGAGATTCTATCACATTCAAACATCTAATAAACTTGTTACGAAGAAATTTTGGACATATTTGTTGACACTAGCCAATGTCGTCATCACAATCACTTCCACCTCCTTCCATCAAGCCATCAGTGGTTCTTAACCCCTTGTCAAACAAGAGAGCTGAAATAAGTTTTCAGAAAGCAAAAGAATCAAAATCAATCAAAACTCAAAAGCTAAAAGCTACAAAGCAAAAGCAAATTAATATATAACTCTCTCTTGGGGTATTTCCAATAATCTATATCGGAGCTATGGATGCCTGACTGGTAGTAGAGCAATTTGTGATTAGAATCAAATACATCTCTGTCGGGGCTATGGACGCTTAGCTGGCAGTGGAGAAATATACGGCTATCCTTTCACCCTCCATTCACAAAATCACTTATCAAAATAATTCATTCCTACACATTGGCTAGGGTCTCTTCACTTTTTTTCTATTAAATCTTCACTTCAAGAGGTAATAAAATACACGTGCACACACTGGATCTCTATGAGTAAATAGGATTAGTATGTTACCAAGTGTCTTTTTTTAACCTTGTTCAGACTCTTACTCTAGTCCATATCTCGTCTCATGATTTATGCCTTTGGCTAATCACTTCTTTATCACAAGGCTTCTAAGCTACATTAATATCATTCACATCATTCGTCTACTTCATTCAAAACATCCATGTGTATAAGATTACTTGTTTTCCATGTTTTTGGAAACCTTTGTCCCCTTCTACAAAAATAATCTTCTCCTTCCTTTCTATCATGTGCTTTTAGGCCAACTTACGTTGGGGGCATCCTTGCTTCTTCCCAGCATTTCATTGGTTTATGTTCATCATCATGTTGAACCTATCCATAATGGCCTTGGGTCCCGCTTCTACCTGTGAAGAGTTTACCTTTGAATACTCCCACCTTATTGTTGGGACATTTTTGCATCTTCACCTTTCTGGTACGCACATGGCCTTATTCCCTTGTACATCCCATCTATTACTGGGGGCATCCACGCTTTCTCATCTTCATGTACATAGTTTCATAAAAAATTTAAAATCAGCTAAAACATTCAAATATGTTAGAGAAAAAAATCATCCAAAAACATTCAAATATGTTTCAAAAAAATTCTAAAAAATGAAAATAATCCTACAAAACATCACTCTTTGGTTCTCACTTGTTCATGTGTGTGACTTGCGGATCATCTTGATCTACCTCTATCAACAAAAGGTAGGTTGCTTACTTCGTCTGTACTCTGCGGCACAACGAGTTATCTGGTACTATTTCGTAGTGCACATTACTTTTCCATCAGACCCAAGTGTCCTCCGTTATTCTCCTCACATGTATCCTTTCTTGGGGCACCATCATCAACCCTTTTCATTAATTTGCATAAGTTGTAACTGAAGCTCGATAATAAAAACATTATATTATGTTTCTCTGTTAGTTTAGCTTGTTTACTTTCTTGTATTGCATTACATTTTGTATGTTGCATGAAGTTAGGAATCTTTCACTTTCTCATATTGCATTGCATTTTGTATGTTGCATGGAGTTGGTGTTTTTAGCAATGGACAATCATTCATAGTATGGCTTTTCATGTCATTCTACATTTTTCATATGCTTATATTTTTCATAAGGACCGATGACATAGCTCTTATGGCAATATCATGACATTGAAATTGTTCCAGTACACAATGGCTAGAGGATAAGCTCTTCTCTCGCCTCCTCCATATTCATTCTACATCTCTTTCCTCTCACCCCTATTCTTCCATCTTACCGAGGCATCCTACCTCATCCCCCTTCTTCTACCTATATCTCACCTTTTTCGATCATCGATCAGCTTCTTCCATCACCCCATCGACACTCGAGGGGGCATCTCTCCCTCCTACTAATTTTTCTTCTGTCCCTTCAAAATTTTTTGTCTACTATCTTTGAAGTGGTATCACTTACGCCACCTCAAAGAGGGGCAAAAGTAGACACCTATAATTACACCCAAGCAATTTAAATACTTAAATTATTATAATTATCCCCTTTCTTGCAAATCAATGACATATCATCAAAAGCACTCATTTTTCCTCATATCATCATTAATTAATTACATTAAGCTAATTAATTAAGTTTCCTATCTAACAAATACCCTGATTAATGACCTTCTGTTAATAAATCACCCCTTCTACCGAGACTAATTAATTATTATTAATTAATTAGCTTTCCCTTCCATTTAACCAATAAATCAATATTTAATTGATTTAATCCCCTTATAATAGCCTAAATCATACTAATATTCCTCTAATTATTTTCTATAAGCTTACATCTACCTATTAGTTAATCACCTTTGATTAATTAAAACACCCCCCAACTCCGATGACTTGCTTGGCATAAATTAAACCCTTCTAAAGTAAGGTTACCTTTAATAAAGCAACCTTATCCATTCCTAATCATGTTTTACCTTTATCCCACATTCATGAGAATGTGTTGAATCCTTTATCCTTTGGGCTATATAAAGAGCCCTCCACCTACCTTTTTACTTACACCTAAACTCCTTAGAGAGAAAATGCAAAACATATAGCAAAGAGACTAAGAGCTTGGACCTAGTTTTCTTGAGATTTCATCATCTTGAAGAGTTAAGCCTCTTTCTTAAAGTGCTTAGGTCATATGGGAGGTGTCAAAAGGGTCTTGTAGCCAAACTTTGATTAGCCCCCATTCCTAGGTTCTTGGAACATTAAGGAAAACTATTTTTGATAGCCATGGAACCTACCTAGGTTCCTTCATTTATATGTTGTTAGAGAATAGAGGATATTTAGGTGCTTAACATAGTTAATTTCATAGTTTTGTATTGATAAATGTTAGCATATAATCCTTGATTAATTCTTATCATGATGGTGTTTATGATGTTGTTTAATTCTTGCTAATTAAGACTATTTAGGTGTTAGTCTTTGTTTACATTAGCATTAGTTTAAAAACAACACTTGCACACAGTGTGAAATGGAATTTTATACCAAAATTTTACATTGCCATTTGAAATCAATTTTTAGGATTGAATCATAGCAAGCCATGCTTGCAATTGAGGGAGTTTTTGGAGATGATTATATTTCTTTAGAGTGAAGTTCAAGGGTAAATGCAGAAGTTTCTTCGATTTTTGTTTGTCATCTTCTTATCATACATCCGAAGAATGATTGGGCTGTAGAGATGGGTCATCACTGGATTAAGCCATCGTATAGGATTGGATTGGAAGTAGAAATGGACCAAAATTTGAGTGCATCATGGCCCTTGGGTTTTTATTCTCACTATATGCAGGAATTTTTTATGCACACATAAGTCTTAAGAGATTTGTTCGAATGGTTTAATGTCCTAAATCATTTTTTATTTGAAAAGGATGAATTGGGAAAGAAATTTTTGACATGAGGTAGGTCAATCCACTTTCCTGACCTTGACGTTATGTCTTCTCCGCTACAATAGGAACCAAAACATTGGGATGTTATTCACAGGAAAGGATGTGAGGAATACAATTGGTTATAGAATCAGGATGCTCTTGGAAAAGAGCATCTTTTTCCAAAACTACCAACAAAAACCATTTTCATTCCCATTAAAGTGGAGGTTACGAATATGTCATCTGATTCAGATAAATAAGTGGTTCTAAAATCCATTAGGTTGTATCTTTGTTTTGGTTTTTGTATAGCATTTTCATTTCCATTGTTATAGAATCATATTGTCTGGCTTATTAGTTTGTGTTTTTTTTTTGTATTCCCAATGCCACAAAATAATCTATGACCTTAGAGGCTGCTATCCTTCAAATATCATGTGGTGGAATTTAAATAAAATATATTAACTCAGTGGCTGTAAGGCTGAAAATGTATTTTTGGAATATGTGTAATGTTACACGAAGGGACTATAATAAGCTACGTGATATCTAGAAAATTGTTAATATTTTCTTTAGATGATGTAACACTTTTGACAAGAGCTTAGAATCTATGGATTAACAGGATCCCATCAAATTAAGAACATGAAAGATAACCAATAAACAAAACAACTAAGAAAAACAAAACCACAAAAACTAACTAGGCTGTAAGATGGGAAAACTTAACATTGACAACAAAACAAATACCCAATAAATTCCAACAAGGGACAAAAACTAGAAATTACACATGTGAAGAGGAGTTTCTTGGCTATAGAGACATATTCCCACCCATTACAGCACCAACGTGAGCAGTGTGCAACAAGAATTTATCTACAAACCCCAATTTCCTTTGTACACTAGCCACACCAACAGAGTTCTGGACTACGGGAGCTGAAAGCCTATAAAAACCTAGCTTCTCCAGTTGGCTTCCTTCACTAAATCCCTCAAAGAAAGAAACATGAACATCCAAAGAATATTTCATCAACACCGTGTTCCTAGAAGAGAGTTCGGATATCACTCTCTTTGTGTCCTTTATGGTCAGCCCCGAGTGAACAATGTCAGGTAGCAGTTGACTACTCCCAAAATCCTCCAATGCTTCAACAAAGGTGACCTGCTATTGGGGCTTAATTAAGTGGAGGGAAATATCTTTTAAAATTGAAATATAATATGGGGGAGCATTCAAAGCTCCCCGCTATGTTCCACTTTTTCCATATGGAGAAGTTTGACCCCAACCTCAAGGTTTCCCCATGGCCACTTATTGAAAGCATCCAATGAGCTTAATGTGAATGGAACTTGGGGTGATGATCACAAACAAATTGTAAATTTTGGATCTTAAAAAATTCCATTATATGATATTTATGAATTGGATTGGTGGAGGGGCACTCTCCCTTAGTGGGACATAGGGGTGGGCTTAGGTCCTTAATATATGCCGAGTGATCCACATTGAAATCATCCCATTATGTTTCTCTTGGTCCATATGAAGAAGTTTGACCCCTACCCCAAGGTTCCCCATGGCCACTAATTGAGTTCATCCCGTATTTGAATACTTTTTGTTTAGTCATGGATTTAAATATCTGTCAAGTCATTACTAATTGTCTTGTATGTAAGACAATAACTATCGTAGTGGCTGCAAACCTCAAGCATCTATGATGTTGCAACAATGCTAATTTGAATAAAATTTTGAACCTAGTGACCACTAGACTTAAAATTGAACACAACGACCACTAGCCATAAATTTTTGTATAGAATTTATGAATTAGACTTAGAGTATTCTATTGAGCTCAGTGGCTGATAGGCTTAGATTTTCATTTGGAATCACGAGTACTCAATAAAGAAAATTAGTGAGCAACCATTCTATAATTTTCCATTCATTAAAAATATTCCTTTAAAATTGAAATATAATTGTGGAGAGCAATCAAAGAGCCCCGCTATGTTTCACTTGGTCTATATGGAATGTTCAACCCCTACCTTAAGGTGTCCACATGGCCTCTTATTGATATAATCTAATGAAATCAATGGAAATGGAACTTGGTTTGATGATTACAAACTACTTGTAAATTTTGGATGGTAACCTCTTCTATTATACCAGAGCTATGAACTGGAGTGGTGGATGAGCCCTTTCTGTAAGTGGGACATGGGGGTGGGCTTGGGTCCTAAATGTACGTTGAGTGATCTACATTCGAAGCACCCTGCTATGTTCTGCCTAGTCCATATGGATAAGTTCCACCCCTACCTCAAGGTGTTCCCATGAACATTTATTGAAATTTTCCAATGAACTCAAAGGGAATGAAACTCGGGTTGATCATTATGAAATACTTTTAACTCACTAATAGCCTAAAAAGAGGAGTTCATCTTTTCTTTGAATATTTTTTGTCTAGTTGTGTATTTGAATATCTGTCAAGTCATTACTAATTGTCATATATGTAAGACAATAACTATCCTTAGTAGCCAAAATCCTCAAGCCTCTATGATGTTACAAGAATGCTGATTCGAATAACATTTTGAATTCAATGGCCACTAAGATTAAAATTGAACACAATGGTCGCTATCCTTAAATTTTTGTTTGGAATTTGTGTGTTAGAATTTGAGTATTCTATTAATATCAATGGTCGATAGGCTTAAATTTTCATTTGGAATCATGAGTATTCAGAAAAAAAATTAGTGAGCAACCACCCTAGCATTCATCAATCGTTAAAACTAGCCTTTCAAAATTGAAATATAATTATGGGGAGTATTCGAAGCACCCTGATATATTCCACTTAGTCAATAAGGGGAAATTCGACCCCTACCTGAAGGTGTCCCCATGGTATCTTATTGAAATAATCCAATAAAATCAATGGGAATTGAAATTTTTTTATGTTCACAAACTACTTGTGAATGTTTTACGATAATTTCTTCTATTATACCCGAGCTATGAACTAGATTGGTGGAGGAGTACGTTCTCTAAGTGAGACATGGGGGTGGGCTTGGGTCCTTAATGTCCACTAAGTGATCCAAATTTGAAGCACCTCGATATGTTTCTCTTGGTCCATATGGAGAAGTTAGACCCGTACCTCAAGGTCTCCCCATGGCCACTTATTTAAAGCTTCTAATGAACTCCGTGGGAATGTAACTTGGGTTAATGATTAAAAACTACTTATAACTCACCAATAGCCCAAGAACTTGAGTTCATCCTATCTTCGAATATTTTTTGTCTTGTCATGTATTTGAATATCTGTCAAGTCATTACTAATTGTCCTATATGAAAGACAATAACTATCCTAGTGGCCGCAAACCTTAAGCCTCAGTGATGTTGTGAGAATGTTGATTCAAATAACATTTTGAACTCAGTGGCCACTAGGCTTAAAATTGAACACATCGGTCACTAGCCATTAATTTTCATTTGGAATTTATGTGTTAGACTTCGAGTATTCTATTAAGCTCATTGATTGATAAACATAAAGTTTATTTTAGAATCATGAGTACTCAGGAAAGAAAATTAGTGGGAAACCACCCTAGCATTTTCCAGTCATTAAAATTAGTCTTTTAAAATTGAAATATAATTGCGGGAAGCATTTGAAGCACCCATCTATATTCCACTTGGTCTATAAGGATAAGTTTGACCCCTACCTAGAGGTGTCCTTATGGCCTCTTATTGAAAGAATACAATAAAATCAATGGGAATGGAACTTTGTTTGATGATCATAAACTACTTGCAAAATTTGGATGATAAATATTTCTATTATAGTAGAGTTATGAACTTGAGTGGTGGAGGAACACTTTCTCTAAGTGGGACATGGGGGTGGAATTGCGTCCTTAATTTCATCTGAGCGATCAAAATTTGAAGAGCCCCAGTATGTTCTGCTTGGTCCATATGGAGAATTTCAACCCATACCTCAAGGTGTCCCAATGGCCACTTCTTGAAAGCTTCCAATGAATTTCATGGGAATGGAACTAGGGTTGATGATTAAAAATTAATAGCAACTCACCAATAGCCTAAGAAATTGAATTCATCTTGTTTTCAAATATTTGTTGTCTAGTCATGTATTCAAATATCCGTCAAGGAATTAATAATTATCTTATATGAAAGATAATAACTATACTAGTGGCCGCAAACCTCAAGCCTCTGTGATGTTGCAACAAAGTTGATTTGAATAATATTTTGAACCTGTCCACTTGGCTTAAAATTGAACACAACGGTCACTAGCATTAAATTTTTGTTTAGAATTCATGTGATAGACTTTGAGCATTATATTAATCTCATTTTCCGATATATTTAAATTTTCGTTTGGAATCACGAGTTCTCAAAAATAAAATTAGTGAGCAACCACCCTAGCATTCACCAGTCATTAAAAAAAGTCTTTTAAAATTAAAATATAATTTTAAGAATCATTCAAAGCACCCCGCTATGTTGTTCTTGGTCCATATGGAGAAGTTTGACCCCTCCCTGAAGGTGTCCCCATGGCCTCTTATTGAAATAATCCAATAAACTCAATGGGAATGGAACTTTGTTTGATGATCACAAACTACTACCAAAATTTGGATGGTAAATGCTTCTATTATACTAGATCTATGAACTGGAGTGGTAGACGAGAACTTTTTCTTAGTGGGACATGGGGGTGGGCTTGAGTCATTAATTTCCGCTGAGCAATCTACATTTGAAGTGCCCCATTATGTTTTTCTTGGTCCATATGGACAAGTTAGACCCCTACCTAAAGAGGTTCCCATGGAAACTTATTAAAAGCATCCAATGAACTCCATGGGAATTGAACTTGGGGTTAATAATTATAGACTACTTATAAATAACTAATATCCCAAGAAATTGTGTTCATCCAATCTTCAAATATTTTTTGTCTAGTCATGTATTTTACTATCCGTCAAGTCATTACTAATTATCCTGTATGGAAGACAATAATTATCCTAGTGGTCACAAACCTCAAGCCTCTGTGATGTTACAACAACACTAATTCGAATAACATTTTTACCCAGCAGCCACTAGGCTAAAAATTGAACACAACGACCGCTAGCCTTAAATTTTCATTTAGAATTCATGCGTTATACTTCAAGCATTCTATTGAGCTCAACGACCGATAGGCTTAAATTTTTGTTTAGAATCATGAGTACTTAGGAAATAAATGTAGTTAGCATCCACCCTCGAATTCACCTGTAATTATAAATATTCTTTTAAAATTGAAATGTAATTGCAGGGAGCATTTGAAGTGCCTCATTATGTTCTGCTTGTTCTATATGGAAAGTTTGATCCCTACCTCAAGGTGTCCACATGGCCTCTTATTAAAAACATCTAATGAAATCGATGGCAATGGAACTTGGGTTGATGATTATAACTTAATTGTAAGTTTTTGATTTTAAACTCTTCTATTATACCATATCTATGAACTGAAGTGGTGGAGGATCACTTTCTCTAAGTGGGACATGGTGGCGGGCTTAGATCCTTAACGTCCACCGGGTGATCTACATTCGAAGCGCCCCGTTATGTTCCGCTTGGTCCATATGGAGAAGTTTTACCCCTACCTCAAGGTGTCCCCATGGCCACTTATTGAAAGATTCCAATGAATTCCATGGGAATGGAACTTGGGTTGATGATTACAAACTACTTGTAACTCACCAATAGCCTAAGAACTTGAGTTCATCTTGTCTTCAAATATTTGTTGTTTAATCATGTATTTGAATATTTATCAAGTCATTACTAATTGTCCTTTATGCAAGAAAATAATTATCCTAGTGGTTGCAATACTCAAGCCTATGTGTTTTTGCAACAATGCTGATTCAAATAACATTCTTAACCCAGTGGCCACTAGGCTTAAAATTGAACACAATGTCCACTAGCCTTAAAATTTTTGTTTGGAATTCATGTGATAGACTTTGAGAATTCTATTGATCTCAGTGGACAATAGGCTTTAATTTTCATTTGGAATCACGAATACTGAAGAAAGAAATGTACTGAGAAACCACCCTAGTGTTTGTTAGTCGTTAAAAATAGTCTTTGAAAATTTAAATATTATTGTGCGGAGCATTCAAAGCATCCTGCTATGTTCCAACTATAAATATTTTATGGTAAACACTTCTATTCTACCAGACCTATGAAATGGAGTCATGTATTTGGATATCCATCAAGTAATTACTAATTATCTTGTATGCAAGACAACTATCCTTACGACTACTAACCTTAAGCCTCTGTGATGTTGTAACCATATTGAATGCAACGATTGTTAGGCTTATATTTATGTTTGGCATTTATGTGATCAAATATGAATATAGTATTGAGCTCAGTGGCTGCTAGGCCTAAATTTCCATTTGCAATCATGATTATCCAAGAAATAAATGTAGTGAGAAACCACCCTAGCGGTCACTAGTTGTTTAAAAAAGTATTTTAAAATTGAAATATAATTTCGAGGTGCATAGTTATATTTTCCATTGAGTATTTATACATTATCTTGAATGTAAGACAACCAATATCCTAGCGGTCACTAAGAATATCATGTTGTACTCAGAGACCACCTAGCTAAACAATTGGTGTTGGACTTTGGTTGAGTTTTGATTTTTTAGTCTGGTCATTAATCAATATATTGAATGCAAAGACAAGAATTAACATTTGGCTGCTAATATTAAGTATTTATTATGTTACAAAGAAAATAAACATCCACCCTAGTGGTCGCTAGTATTTAAAGGTAGAAATGTAACATCCAAATATAATAAAGGAGCTAGTTAATTTTTCAGTTGGGTCATTATTAATTGTCTTGTATGTAAGGAAACAAATATTACAGTGGCAACTAATCTCATGTTTTTGTTATGTTGCAAAAATTGTATTTACTAATTATCAACATTAGCGGCCACTTGGATTCAAATATCATGGCATAATTTTGATAAATTAATACATAACTCTAAATATAATAATTGTGTTTAGCTCAGTTTTTAGGTGAGTTTTCCTAGTTATATCGTATGCTAGAAAACCAGAATCTTAGTGGCCACTAATCTCTGTTCTTTTTTGAAAAATGTATTCAGGAAACTCTTTAATATTTGTCTTGTATTCAAATATTTGTTGCCTTGTGTTCTCTTGTAATAGCTAGGAAATGTCGTAAACATCTAGCAAGTAACGACCTCTATTCTTGGAATATATTAATTTAGAATTTAAAAATTGTTACTTTATATTGGATCATTTATCAAGTAATTTGTTAATACATTAAGTGAAATATAGGTTTGTAAATAGAATGGTTAGCATCTATATTTAACAATGTTTACGAGAACATATAATGTGCTTACCTTTTACAAAACATACAAAAATTTGTAAAGACAATGAATTTAATCATTTCCACATGGAGTTCATGAATTTAAAAAACTATGTATAGCAACACAACAATTAAGAGAGAATCGAATATTTAAGAATTAGTCATGAATATTTCTTTCATATTTAAAAAATCATTAAAAGAAGTCAAAATGATTACCTAAAATATAGAAAAGTAAACCATTACGATTTATAAAAAAATAATATGCGATTTGTGTTTGGCTGCTAGAGATAGATGTTAATGCTTATGGGAAAAATTAAATGGACGAAGAAGAATGAAAAAAAAGTAAAAAATAGAGAGACAGATAGAAGGGCTGAAAAGGGAACCCATTTAACAAACACAAATACTTGAGATATGACTGAACATAAAAAAAAGGTTTTCGGAAGGAATAAATATTTTAAAAGGAATTGTAAAATCTTCAGTCCTGGGTGGAAGAACACGTGGGTTTAAAGAGATCAACGTGTTTTTGATAAGAATATGGAACAAAACTATAAAGGCGCTAAAGGGAAAGACAAGAATGAGTTGCGGTGAAAAATAAAAGAACTAGATTAATACAAAGTTTTTGCAAGTGCCTACCATCAACTACAATACACATATAATAACATAGATTCTTTTGATAAATACCTAATTTAGTTATATATGATATGTTTACGTAATTCATAATGTCTTTTAAAGCTCTGTATTATCTAAAACACAGTATCAACGAGATTCTATCTGTAACTTGTTTTGCTTGTCTCTTTTTATTCTGTCCTTTGTCGACCTCCTTATCTGCACTCACACCCGTGATCTATCCACTATCACTATTTTCTGTCTTGTTTTTTCACCCCCAAATGTGATTACAATCATTGTCTCAGCTTACCATTCAAAACATTCTCCAAGGAATTGAGCACTCGGACTAGTAAATCAATGCATGCATGTGTTATATTCTGATTTCAATCTACACTTACAAAATAAAACAAAAAACCTAATATATATTTCTCTGGTTTATTTAGTTTTTTCCAAATACATTTAATGAAAGAAATTCTGAAAAGTGAAAAAAAGTGGGAATAGGAAACTTCCAAATTTGAATTTTCCCTTCTTAAAGTGAAAGTGCGGGATTTTAATATTTCAAATATTTTCATTCAATAAAGGGGATTCTACATATTGTACCTTGAATTAACTCGTCATTAATATTTACATTTAATTTGGGGCATATGGCGGGATACCGGGAAATGAAATTGATTAATTTTACCTAATTTAGAAACAAGTGGGACAACGACATCAATTTCTTTGTAATCACTCGGGAAAACAACAAATATTAATTTAAACATAATAAATAACCATTTAGAAAATATAAGTGAGCATTAGGAAACAAAAAATTAAATTTCAATCGAGCGACATACGTCTCGTTATTTATTAGTTTTAATCTAGTGTGATTTTTATATTTTTGAAATATAATGTGCGTTAATTTAGGGGATAGCATGGGATTTAGGGAAATAAAATATAATAATACTACCTAGTTTAGAAACAAGTGAGACATCAAAAAAAGTTTCTATGTGGACTCATGGCAAAACAACAATTGTTAATTTCAGCATAATAAAAGGCCACATAGAAAACAAAAGCAAACATTAGAAAACAAAAAATATAAATTTTAAGATAGTGATATTTGATCTAGAGAGAGTTCAGTATTTTATAAATATAATGTAAATTAATTCAGGAAATATGGTGGGATATGGGGAAATCAAATTTGTTAATACTACCTACTTTAGAAACTACTGGGACAACATCAAAAATTTATTTGTGAACTCGCAGGAAAATGAAAAATATTAATTTAAGCATAATATAAAACCATTTAGAAAATATAAGTGAATGTTATGAAGCAAAAAAAATAAATTTTAATAGAACAATATATGCCTCGTTTATTATTAATTGTTATTGAGTGTGAATTCGATATTTTTTAGCCATCATCCACGTTAATTAAAAAAATACAATAAAATGTGACATCTTGCAAGTTTGAACCAGTTAATTCACAATTATATAATTGACACATTTATTAAGAAATTTTTAATTAGAAATAGAATTAACAAATATTTTTTACCTATAAAATTTCACATTATTAAGTTGTAACTGTAATCCATTAAAATGTTGCTACCTGGCATGAAATTTCTAATAAATCTAGTGATCGACGATATTTTTGAGTTATTAACACTTTACTCTAGAAAAAATAAAACATAATTTTACTCTTCACTAGACTTTAATAGTACCTTATAGATAGGAAATAAAATAATGACTGCTAAGCTCCATTAGAATGATATTTTTTCCACATTGAATTAAAAAAAAAATTACATTTTATAGGGAATCAGGGTATTCTCTTCAACGTGTGTTAATGAACAAATTTGTATGTCATATGTTTTCCATCATTTTTTTGAGCAGAATCATAGTGTTTGCTAGCCTCTATAACTCCTATGTTTCATTTCAAACAATGTAAATAAATATCTTTACAGTTTTTGATCACTATTATTTTCATTAACTATAATCTTATCTTATTGACAATGTGATCCTTCCACAACCAAATGTGGCACTACATACCATCGAAGGATTTCTCAACTTCTATATTACTCAAAAGCATTTTTGTGTCTAACACATAATTTATATCGGTTTGTATCAACTAAAATACTTAACGACCACTAACCTAAATTATTTGAACAAGATACAAATAAATAGTGGGCATGAAATAAAATGCTTAGCCGCCACTAAGCTTCAATACTTACCAAAAGGTATGATTATGCGGAAAATAGGCTAAACAATTTCTTGATAACATAGATGCTTTATGAACCAATCATAGTAATAGATATTATTGGTCACTAGGCTTTTTCCATAATATATTTTGATGGCAGATAAGTGAGATATGGAAAAAATTTAATCTCAAAAGCTATCGAGGAATTTGCATAGTTGGGAAGAAAGATGATTACTATTTTTTTTTCAAGGTGCTCATATAACACCATAGGGACAGCTAGGCACACAATTTTTCATCTTTTATTTTTTTAAACATCAGTGTGCATCAATGAAAATGATTAGCGACTGCTAAGCTATAGTACTTGTCAAGAGGAGTAGATTAACAGCCACTAGGCTCAACTGGTTTTTTAATTTGAATATAGAGATCAAATAACAATTCGTATTAAGGAAAATGCTTAGCAACCACTAGGATCAATTTCTTTCACGAAATAATGATATGCCGACAACTAGGCTAAACAATATCTTATTTTGAACATAGCGCTCTAATAACATATCATAGTAATAGATATTATTGGGTGTTAGGCATTTTTTGTGAAGTTTTTAGATGTAAAATATGTGAGATATAAAATTGTTTACTGTCAAAAGCTACGGAGGTATGTTAAGAAATTAATAGATTAGTGGCCTTAAGTCTAAACTATTTATTAATTTCAAAAATAGAGATAAAAAACATTTTGTGTAAAAGAAATGCCTAGTGACCACTAAGTTCTAATACATACATAACATAGCGCTCTACGCTTATTATTTATTGTTAAATGAGAAAGGAATAAATTAGCGGCCTTTACACTAAATTGTTTCTTTACTAAGAAAGTAGAAATAAAAGAAGTTCCTATTCCAAAAATTGCTTAGTGACCATCTAAGCTACACTACTTAAAAAACATAGCGCTCAGATAACAGATCATATGAATGGATGAAATGGCGTCGCAAGGTATTTTTCATGTCAGTTCATATCAAAGAAAATGTGTAGCAACTGCTAATCTATATTACTTACTGAAAGGAGTGGCTTGGCACTCATTAGGCTCTACTTTTCATGTTTTAAACAAATATAGAGATAATAGAATTCAATGCATGTCTTTGCGAAAAAGATAAGAGTTATAGCATAATAATATAATTACATAATGTAAACATGAAGATGTATCCTAATCATCTTGTCCCTGCACATTTCCAGAAATAACCCGTGAAACAAAATAGTCCTAAACATTTTACTAAAAATTTAAGGCAAAGATGAACACAAGTCTTGCTCAAGAATGACTGATCTGATTCCGTAAAGATAAATGCATGTTTTATGTTTGTTAATTATTCATTGATGAGAAATATTTCAGCTGTTATCTCATATATTGTTGACGATTCTATTTCAACCATGCAAAAAAACAATCTCAATAGCTTTGAAGTCATTTTGTGTAATTATATTATATTCGATGTACTATCCTTGAATACTAACCTTTGAGAATGATGACTAACGACTATAATTTTTGCAAATCATAAGTTCCCTTAATTAGTTAAAGGGAAGGATTTTTTATTGCTATGATCAATAATTTCTTGTAATTAACATAGCCACATAGTGTGGAAATGTTAGATCATTGTAAAATATGTACATCAATTAAACTTGACGACATGTTGTTTCCATCTTGGCCTTTCATATTTTCTTAGAATCATCCTTCAAATAAAATATACCTAAAGGATAAACCACATATGCAGGGTGAAGGTGAAGAAAATACTATCGTAGTAATAAATGAAAAACTTCTATTGCATTGATCAAATATTTCTAATATAGTATTCCCAGTAGTGCATTTGATAAAATAAACATACTTTTGTGGGCCGAGGAAAATTAAAAAATTAGGTCTAAGTGCTATATGATTGTGTCAGACTCTCTCCAATTGTCAAAGATAGTTTGGTAAGATAGCCACAAAAAAGGGTGACCTTCTTCCAAATGCTAATCACATAATTTTTAACATGACTAACGACTAAAATATTTATTGGAATATTTTTATTGGATTCATCGAAGTTGATAATGTTGATTGATGTAAGAAAAGTGTGGTTATGTAGATATGTAGTAAATTTTAAGAAGTCCTCCCACAAATGTGGAAGGTGTTATTACATAGAATGTTGAAGAGGGTATTGAGAAAATAATGTTTGTGGAAAGCATGTTGTGTATAATCTATGTAGAAGGAATTGTCTTTAACTAACCTCATCGATACAATATTGTATCGATCAATTTTTTCCAATATACTGGATCATATTGCCTAGCTATATGATTTTTATAATGAAACAAGATGAAGTATGGAAGTTTTATAGTATTTTCATTAAATTTTAAGTAATGAGTTTTTTTTTCAAGACCACACCAATATTTTTTATTTAAAAGGAAAACAACATAAGGGAATTGTTTATCCTTGAGACTTGTCTAGCTCTTGATGGCATGATCAATATCTGTGCACTGCTGGTCAGTAATTCATAGTTGATGGTTAAATTTATTTCTTTTATGTCTTTTGATGTTTGGTAATTGGATGTACACATAGGCTTTTTGTCTACCTAATTTGAACTCGTGACTTTTGAGCATGCTTCCATACTACCAAATGTTTTGGTGAATATTCTTATATCATTTTACTTGTTAATATGATTTAAGATGTTATTCATAAATAAAACAAACCATCAACCCCAAATTACTAAATTAAAAGTAAATGTAAAAAATATTGTGATTATTCGAAGGACCAAATATCAAATTTTTATTTTCAATAATTATTAATAGCTTGAAGATTAAATTGTGTAGTATCATGATATTGATTACCAATGTTTTCTTTGACTATAGATTATGTACCCTAATCTCACCCAGTGTAAATTAATAAATATATGAATAAATAAATTAAAGTGTTGGTACATTATTGGTTCATTGCTATTGAATTGAATAATAAATATTTAATTATTGGACGTGAATCTCATATTATTGCTAACGCTGCCATCAAACAACTTGTGTGAATAAAAATACTTTTGTACTCTTTCATTAATTATAGATTAGACCTTAAATGTTATATATCGAGAGACTACTAAAAAATCATATTTTATAGAAAATAGCTTGATAAGATTGTAAATAAATATGTTGATTTCTCAGACTCATCACCTTTTCCAATAAAGGTTGATATTAAAGCCCCTAATAAGCTTGTATTAATTACAAGCATGTGATGGCATAATTACTCCACGTATTTACTGATCCTATCCTTATTTTCACACATTTTATCTTTTTTCACTAGATTTCATTTCGTCTATCATGGCCTTTCCAATGTTGCCTTTCATGCAATTTTCCGCGTCGGTGAGTGAAATGAAATTTTATACCAAAATTTTGTGTCGCTGTTTGAAATTCATTTTCAAATTAAAATAGAGTGAGACCTAGTTGCTATTGAGAGATTTATTGGAGATGTTTATCTTTCTCTAAGGGTACGTCTAAGGGAAAATGTTGAAGTTACTTAGATGTTTTTTTGTCATCTTTTTATCATACAATCGGTGAAGGATTGGGCTTTGAATATGGGTCGTCACTGGATCAAGCCAACGTATATGGTTGGCATGAAAGTGGAAATGAAAAAAAAAGAGTGCGTCATGGCACTTGCTATCTGAGGCTCATTATAAATAGGAAGGTTTTCTAGATGTGGCCATTTTTTAAGAGTTATACAAATGGTATGACATCCTAATGCAATTCCTTTTTGGTGTGTCCAAATGGGGTGAGACACCAAGGGTGGGAGATAGTCCAATCCCCTTGCATGACCTAGATGATATGTTTTCTCTCCTACAAGAGGAAATGGTACATTGGGATATCTTTCGATGGGAAGGTCATGAGGCAAACAATTGGTTAAAGATTCGGGCTAATGTTGGAAAAGATAATATTTTTAAACAACCACTTGCGGAAACCGTTTTAAGGCCCATTAAGGTGGAGGTTATAGAAGTGTCATCTGATTCAAATAAATAAGTGCTTATAAATTCTGGCAGGCTATAAATTTGTTATGGTTGTTATATAGCCTTTCTTGTTGCAATGTTACCAAATCATTGTGTCTGTCTTACTGGTTTGGGGTTATTATTTTATTCCTAATCACTTGTGTTTTTCACATATGCCCATAAGCGTATTTTCACCAAATTATTGTTATATTGTTGGGGTTTTTTGACTGATCCTCTCATTGTATCTGTAATGTAAAGGGAAAGGGACCATTCAACCCTCTTTTAGTCATAAAAATCAAGAAAGCATTAATAAAAGTTTTTATTGTGAATTGCACTATGTAATTTTAACAATTAATCGCTATCAAATTTGGTTTGTTTGAAGATGCCAATTTTTTGCTAGAAGTGTAGACTAGTGGCCACTAGCATCAATATATTATAGAATATATTTCTATCAATGTAAAAAACAATTTGTACATATTTAGGATAGAGGATCTAATAGTAGACTATCTTCCCATCACTTTAAAAAAATTGAGTTATCCTACATCATTATGGAAACGTGGAGGTCTTCACTTTTGAAAACTATGGAGGTTTTTGAGAAAGGAATAAATTTAATTCTCTTGCAATAATAATAGAAGATAATGTAAATGGATCTATTTCTTTTACAGAAACATCTCCTAATGGCTCTATTTCTTGTACAGAAACATCTACTAGAACAATCTATCTCATGAAATTCTTGTCATTCAAAACTTTTCATGTTTTCCTCCATACAGTTGTAGATACAGACACAAATTTTCTTTGTGTACCAATTCAGTTTTTTTCTTATGGTTTTTGGATATCACTAATTAACTGATGCAAGAAATAGTAGGTGTATTTTGAATAGCTCATGTTCTAGAGACATTCTTTAATTTTTATGAAAAAAGTTGGCAAACTTGGATATGTATGTTATTGTCTAACAAAATTGTGGCCCAATAAAATGAGCAAAATCCATCTCAAAACTGGAAATTGTTTGCATATGTTAGGGTTCAATACTACTATTTTGCATAATTATAGCTTTGTACCATTCAAATAATCCAAAGTCATTTAAAAAAGGATCTGAAAAAAACATAGAGCAAGGTGTTATAACTAACATGGCAAGACATGATTTCATATTGTATAGATTATCAAATGATAAATCAGAAAGTAATATCATATTACAATTTATTTATTGACACATCTATTTGTTACATTTATGTTCTCCATGGTGGTTCATACTTCACATGAGCATGGCTCTTTACATGTACGATGATATAATGAAAATCACAAAAATATTAAAGAGAAATATGTAATTGGCTATGGTACTACAAACAATATTTATAAATGTGATCTAGAGAATTCTAAGGCAATTTCTATAAAGATAATGTACAATCGCTATCTACTAAGCTTGCTTGAATTTGAAAATAATGTGGAAACAATTGAAAGAATCAAACATTAGAATCTTGAGAGTATGCATGGATGTTCACTTTCTCCACCTAGAAACAAAAGTCTGTGAGACATCCTACATGGTGAGTAAAATGATTTTGTTATGAAGAAAAAGGAATCTATACATTGTAGATTTAATTTTTGAAATAGAAGTGTCCAATAAACCTCTAAGCTTCATAGTAAAATGCATATTTGGAAAATATATCAAGTGTTTTATTAATTTTTATTTTCATATAGTTTCATAAAATAAGATTAAACTAGACTAGAATGATCGGATAATGATTGCTCCTGGTGCTGAAGAAGGATAGTCATATCTTCATTATGACTGTAACCCACACATTGTTTACAGGGATGTGAAGACTTCTAACATTCTTTTGGATTATAATTTTGATGCAATTTTTTCAGACTTTTGTATTAACCAATTACATTTCCTCAGTCAAACACCACACCTCTACCTATGTTATGGGTACCATTCATTACATTGACTAAGAATATGCAAGAAAATCAAGGTTGAATAATAAATCTTTAGTACACTCTTCTGTTGTTGCCTACTCATAAATATTGGTCTCTACTTTGATAACACCACCACTGCTACTTTACTCAACACTAATTTTATTTATGTTTTAGAGGAAACAAATGTATTCATGTTTTTGGGAAATAAATTGTCCAAAATAGGTGACGAATTCTCATATAAGATTTATAGCTATATATGTATGAATTTGTAAAAAAATTAAATTGTAGAAATAGAACCTTTCAATGTAAAGATGGTGACAAATCATTTTTTTAATTTCTTGACTCAAAAAAAATACAATTGCAACAAAATGAGTGTTTTGATTGATGTAAACTATAAAATAATGTTTCAACGTATCTCCAAGGGTGTAAGACGATGTTTATCATAAGAATTTTAATCATATTGTTTGAAGGATTATTTCATTTCTTTCTCACGGAAGTGACTCATTGTTTATACGGAGAATGGAACAATTTATAAGCATAAATTTGACTATCTTTTAGATTAATAGAATTTTTGATATACATGTAGATATATTTTGTATAAAGATCTTTTAATAAATCACTCCCCTTTTAATTTCCCCTACCTCGCTTCTTTTGATTTCTCAGCTCGAAAAATTGACTAAGTATAAAGATGGATGCAGAGGGTATCCACGTGTCTTGCAGGCACAATTTGGATATGAAAAAAAAGGAAGGGAGCTTAAACTTGTGCCGCATTATACACCTATCAAGGGCCCTGAATTTTTTCCTTAATAAGAGAAAAGTCAAAAAGATATTAGGGATGCTGGAAAGGCTCTCCACGTGTCACCCAGGCACAAATTCAAATAAAAGAAAGGAGGGGGGCCATAGAAAAACACACACTCTCCATGTGTCTATCAGGCACATTTTGAAAATTAGAGTCCCAAGTAAAATCCTCAAGAATCATCTACCCACCACGCAATGAGGAAGAAGCTTCACCGACTCAAGAAGTGCCAACCATATAATTTAAAAATAGTCGCAGATATCCCTAATGGGCAGTTGAGATTTTGGCCCAAAACGGAAAGATCATGTAAGAAAATTAAATGCCAGAAGTTAAGGTTTTAGTTCTAGACATTTGGGACAGAGCCCCAAGTATCTATAAGGAGGGACAACATCCCAGGAAAAAAAGGAGGTCTTTCTGGGAGAAAAACAAGTAGAATATAGAAAATACACGAGAATATTTAGTTTTGTAATAGCTAGCCTCAACGAGATATTTCATTATAAGGAGATTGTAGTCTATGCCATTTCAACCTTATGTATGATTTTCTCTATATAGTAAGTTCTTTCTCTATGCACTTGAGATCTTCATACTTTGAATCTTCTTTTCTGTTAAGTAATGCTAGGAAGTTATACAATCTATTTTGCTATATGCCCTTAGATTTTAGCTTATCTTTTATCTATGCCTGTTGTGTTTTCCATCCCCCTTTCACATCCTTAATTAAATATAAGGTGTTTCTAAATAGGTAGATCATTCTTTAATGCTCTTCCAACTATTTTGAATGAACTCCCTATATTTTTTTCTCCTTTCCGTAGGATTTATCTCGGCACATCACCCCTGTTAAGTTTCATGTTTCTTTCCATCTTTCTCTAAACCTTACCTCATACAACAGAGAAGAACCAACTTCTTTAAAATTTGGAGGTCACCTTAGGACACAAATCCCATAACATAAGGTTTCCTATGACTTTGAAAGTTCATCTATAAGGATAATTGTCAACAGTTTTGCTACCACACCTAGTGGGCTGAACACCTACATGCTTAGATTTCCATTACCAAATATCTACTAATCCTAACAGTATTCAAGTGATCCACTCAAGTTACAAGCTGAATGTGAACAAGGTCTAGAGCAAGGTATGAATGTGTTCTTTAATATTTATAGCCATCTCCACCACATAAATGAGGATTTCGATAGATCTAGAGATCCCCATCTCCTCTGAATCAAGTTCTCTCAACAGCTCTACCAGGTAGGCCTTTTACATAGTCAACTAGAACTCTCAAACCCATTTCTATGGTGCATCTTCAACCCCCACCTCCGAGAAATTTTTTCTCTTGGGATCAAGGAATCCCACTCATTCTTCCCACGCCCATAATAGTATGGAACCATATTCCGGCTAACGCATTAAAAGCACTACACAAATTTAGTGGGGAAGAATTCAAAACCCCTGAGGAGCACCTCCAAGATGTAGAAGAAATATGTGTAGTACATTATATAAGGGAGGTGGTGGTACCTAAATTTTCTCTCCTTTTCAGTCTAAGTAGAATCAAAGATATGGCATGAAGCTTGAAGAAAGATGGATCATGGTGTGTGTCATTTTGTAGCTGGGGATATGATCTAACTGGCACTCATATTTGTGGAGAGATGGATAGCACTCAAATAGGACTTGATCTTGTCCTAACTGTTTTAGGTTGTGCCTATCAACCAAGCTAAGAGAACCTATTTTGTAACCCACAGATGGTGAAGGAGATGAAGATATCCCTTAATTTGGACAAATAGTATGAAAAGGCCTTCGGAAAATATGATCAACAGTCTAAATATGACTTTCAAAAGTTGTCACTCCCAGCTTATGGAGATACTTTCAATGCAAGGCAAGGGTTACTAAAGACATTTTGAAATCCTAATTTGTTCTGTGTAGTTTAGCAAATGGATTTTGATCTTCTATGGGTATACAAGTCAAAACAGGGGTAAAACATGGTAGGATTAGTTGTTTTGAATGATTTTTGGGTGGGATTTTAGACAAAACAAACCAAGGTATGCTAGAATCTTCGAGGATTTCAATAAAATATGGAGAAACTTAACAAAATAAAGTATCAAAATAGTTAAGCATTCCTTCAACCAGGATATGTGCATCAAATGGAGGCCCACATATGTACTTTTCCACACAATCGTTGATCATCTATCACAAAAGATTGAGTTAGAATGAACCAATGAAGCATTTAGCAATCACTATTTAATCATGACCTAACGTGCACCCAAAGGTTTACAAATAATCTCTGAAATCAAGGAAAGTAAAGTTATTTTAAACTTGTTTATCTCTTTATCAGATGAAATATCTTCTAAATGTGAGATTGCAAATGCCACTAAACTAATCACAAGAAATGAGACCATGTATGATCAAGAGATATTTTAAACACAATACTACAACATGAAACAAGAAACACAAATTTGAAATGCATTTTGAAACATAAGTGTATGCAAATTTTTCCAAGAGACAACACAATATAATCCAAAAATGATCAAATTTATCAGCAGGGGAATGTTTCAAGAACAATCTCAAAGCTTGTTGATGGTTTTACAACTGAAACCAACTCAACATGATATAAATCTGATGTGAAAAGGAATTAGAAATGGTTCTTAGGTGGTTTCTTAGAGAATGGGCTCTTCCCAAATTTTCTTGTGAAATTTTTAGTTTTCTAGGATTTTTTAAAGTCTTCCAACTTTGCATGATAAATTCATGCAATATATAGCATTAAATATCCTTTGAGCCTTCTTTCCCAAGAAAATAATATGCCAAAGGATCAAATTTGTTACAAAAATTCCTCATGATTCGCAGACAGGGACGTTTAACAAAACACATTACAAAAGTTACCAGTTGTCTCAAAAAGATATGAACCAATGAAAAATTTGCATCACTATCCATTGTGGAGGCATTTTTTTCATCTTCAAAGCATGTAGACCCCCTTTCTTTAATTATTTCATCCTTATCCCTAAAAAATTTGACTCTGCAACTTTTGGATCTAATATTTCCCATTTTGGATGGGCTAGGGTAAAATTTCACTTCAAAAACACATCTAATCCTCAAAACCAATTGCATTGGTCCTTGCAAGCACAAATGACATGAATTTGAATTTTTTTGATGAAAATTGATGTAAAAATCACATCTCCAAGCTTCCTGGAGCTCAAATGGCGGCCAAACTGAAAAATGCACAGTTAATGTTGATCTTCCTTTATCCTTTACGTTGATCCCTCCACGTGTCACAATGTGATTGGAAATGGGCTTGGGATCACTTTTGACATTTTAACACTTTTAGAAAAGTGTAAAAATTTGACATTTTTCTTCGCCCCTCTACCCTTTGAAAATGGGCCTGACACGTGTCCCAAAGTGGGCCCCATTGGAATCGCGGACCGATTCTACACATTTCCACCTTTTTTGGAAAAAGGAAAATTTTCCAAATTATCTCCGTGGGCCCGCATCTCTGATTCTATCCCTGACACGTGGCACAATATGATTGGATACGGAGTCTCAGCTAAATTTTAAACATTTTACGTCTTTTTGAAAAAAGGAATTTTTTTTATTTTTCCTCCGCGGCTCCACCCTCTCACAGAACACATGTCCTCACCTAATTGGTTGTGGGGCAATGCTCTTATTTATATTTTAACAACATTTTCCACAAAGGAAAATTTTTACCATTTCCTCCACGTTTCCCTACCACGTGTCACCTTCTGATTTGTTGCAGGCTTGCATTCCTCCTTTTCATTTTATGCCTTTATGCGAAAAATGGGAAAAAATATCAATTTTTCCCCAAGGCCTGAAGTTCCACCTCTACCACGTGTCCCTCTATGGTTCGTTGTGGGGTTTTGATTCATTTCTACATTTTCATATCTTTTTTCAAAAAAGACAAAAAATCTCTAAGTCTTCCACCAATCCACATCCCCCTCTGATCGAATCCTGCCACGTGTCCTCTTCTGATTCATTGCGGGCCCTAGTAATTTTCTTTTCTTTTTAAATGTTTTTCCAAAATTCCTTAAGGAAAAAAAAGACCCACCACTCCTCCAATCAAAACATGCCACGTAAGAAACATTAGAACCAATCAGAGTAAAGCGGAGCCATAGGACCAAATTCACCCTTTTTCCAAAAAAGTAAAAAGTGATAAGTTAAAACAATTTTCCATCATCCCTCAGCCAATTAGAACAAGCCACGTTACCAATGAATGCTGAAGAAGAAATTGACGAGAAACTGATGGTCGTCTAACCATCAAAACATAGAAAATGCTAGGGATGCCCTAAAATTCTATTTTTTCGCTAAGGACGACAAATTTCTTGAAATTGAACCAACTGAAACAAGTTTTCAAAGAATTTTTTATCATGGAATTGGATTTTCAATGGCATACAAGTGCAAATCAATCAATTTTAAACTTCCATGATTGAGCAAGAAGGGAAAATGGCAAAGGCCGTAGATTTTGGAAAAATTAGGGCACAAAACAAGGCACACATGCAAATTTATTTCAAATTGGGACAAAACAACAAGTTTGTGAGCATTTCAAAGCATCCAAGCATGAGGGGAAAATTCATAGACCACCAATTTGAGAGAAAAATGTTTCAAAGCACGCAGAATGAAGGAAAATTTAGGGAAAAATGATGCAAGATCAAAAATGGCACCAACATCGGCTCTTGCTCGGGGATGGGCACTCCCAACAAGTGCCACAAGAATAAAAGAAGTAGACCAAGTGACAAAAGCAACCATTGGGCAACAGAGTCAAAATTGTAGAACTAAAAAAACTAGACCTAATCGACAGAAAATGGCTACCAAGAACAGGGCAAACCACAAACCGACAAAAACAACAAAAACAAAGCCAAAAAATAAATACTATACACTATACAAGTGGTACATACCTCAAATTTGGGGATTAATCCAGGAAATTCCTTCAGATTCCTACCATTAATAGGTAGTTTAAGCAATTCCCCATCTAAGTCCTTGAGAAAAAAGGTATTTTCACCAATTCTGATATCAATGGAGTAAGGGGCCATCCACAATGCATCAAATTTACCATGTTTTCCCTTATCTTCATTTATGTTATCCCACAACAAAACTAGATCTCCAATATTGAAAGCCCTAGGAGTGACCTTCTTATCAAACAACCTCTTCAACTTCTCTCTAAATCTGACATGCCTTTAGTGGGATGCTCTTCTTTATTCATCCAACTCAACAATCTAATTAATCCTTGCTTCATATGGACTGACCTCTTGATCTTCAAGTTGTTGAACAAACTGAAATGAAGATAGTTGTAGATATAAGGGTAGTAGAGCTTGAGTTCCATACACCAACTCAAATGGGCTCTTACCAGCAACTCTTTTGGCAGTGATTCTATCAACCCAAACTACAAATTTCAGTTGTTCACCCCATTTTCTCTTGTTCAACTCCAAGGTTCTCCTAATGATCTTCAACAA
The DNA here is from genome assembly GCA_019776745.2 of Taxus chinensis. NCBI lineage: Eukaryota > Viridiplantae > Streptophyta > Pinopsida > Cupressales > Taxaceae > Taxus > Taxus chinensis. The sequence continues at coordinate 312,849,599 of CM034148.1, read as the reverse complement.
GTTCTTATTGTTGGACTCAACTTTTCCATTTCCTTGAGGGTTATAGTTTGAAGAATAGTTAGATTGGTTCCATACTCCTTACACATTACCATCAAGGTTTTAGTTCTGAAACACATGGCATTATCAACAACAATCTTAACTGGCACACCAAATATGCATATGATATGATTCAACAAGAATTCCATAACAACTTGGTGTGTTGATTTCTTGGTAGGGATTGCTTCTACCCACTTGGTAAAGTAATTTGTGGCTACAAGGATCCACTTATGTCCAACACTAGAAGGGTCTTAAATCTCACCAATGAAGTCTATTCCCCATTGTTTAAAAGGGCCTTCAATTGATACAAGTTACAAAGGAAGGGAGCTTGAAGCTTTCATTATTCTAGAGAAACACTGGCAGATTTCACATTTTCTAACCAGTAGGGTTGCATCATTGAAGAGATTAGGCCACCAATAACCAACGATAAAAATTTTGTGTGTTGTAACCCTTCCAGCAAAGTGTCCTCCACAAAATCCCCCATGGAAATCAGTAACTATTTTAGGAGCTTCGTATTCAGTTATACATTTCAAGAGGACACCTTCAGGATTCTTCCAAGCCATGCCAAAGTCAGTGATGATGTATTTTTGAGAAGTTAGCTTGAGGGATCTTTTCTGATTTTTATTTAAATAATCAGGGAAGTATAGGTGTCTAAGGTAAAAGATTATATCCTTATACCACTTAGAACTCACCAATTTCTCAAGAACATCTGCCATTTCTACCTCTACTTCATTCACTTCAATTGTTTGTAGGTTGCTCTCATCCATAAGCTTAGCCAAGTCCAAACCTCTTACCAACTTTGTGGTTTGGATGTCCATGTCATACTCCTGCAGTTTGTTCACCCATCTACATATTTTTCTTGAGATCTCCATCTCTGATAAGATGTATTTTACCATGGTGTGGCAAACATAACAAATAACTTTTGAACTTAGGATATAAGGCCTGAAAAGCTTTGTTTCTTTCACTAAGGAATATGCTTATTTTTCCATGATTGTGTATTTTAACTCACTAGCTTACAAAGCCTTGCTAAAGAAGGCAATAGGCCTCTCAACCCCATCTTCATCCTTTTGCAACAAAACATATGTAATGGTAGTTTCCAAAGAAAAGGAGAAGATTTGGAAAGGCTTCTTGTAATTCAGAGTTGTTAAGATAGGTGCATGTTTCAAAGCTTATTTGATTCCTTCAAAATATTGAATAACAGCCTCCTCCCATTTGATAACTTGGTATTTCTTTAACATGCATGTAATAGGAGGAGTCAATTCAGTAAAATTAGACACAAACCTTATAATGAAATTGATATTCCCAAAGAAAGAATGGATGCCATTCTTTTTTCTTGGAATTGGAACCTTGTTGATTACTTTTACCCTCTCAAGGTCAATCATGACACTAGCCTTTGAAACAATGTGACCAAGCAGCTTGGCCTTTTGCACTTAAAAATGAAACTTATTTGGATTGAGAGAAATTACATATTCTCTACATCTGATCAACATTCTTTCTAAGTGCTGCAAGTGATCTTTTCTGATCCTTGAAAACAAAGTCACATCATCCTGATAAAATAGAATGAAGTCATTTATGTAACCAGCAAAAGCAACATCCATTTCTCTTTGGAAGGTATCTTTAGCATTCATGAGACCAAAAGGCATTCTTACATAGACATATGTTCCCCAAGGAGTGGTAAGGGCAGTTTTAAATATTTCTGAATCCTTGACAACAACTTGATTGAAGCCAGAGAAACCATCCAAGGTGGACAAAAATTCAGATCCAGTCACTAACTGCAACATGTTTTACATGTTTGGCAAAGGATAATTATCTTTCAATGAATCTCTATTTAGATTTTTGAAGTCTACACAAACTCTGATGTTTTCATTTTTCTTTTTGACTGGCACAAGGTTTACAACTCAAGATGAATACCTTGTGGGTGGAATTTTTTTCAAGAGTAATCTCATGCTGAAACAAGTCCTCTCTGTATGCTTTTATTCTGAATAAGACCAATCCAGACAGTCCTGATATTTCTTCAATAGTTGAAGATAGGATTGTTTTTCTTCTTTGTTTAGATTTTTGCCCAACCAAAATTTTCTTGGTTAATCATTAGTGCCCAAGTTATGATCTTCCACATCCCTTGAGGTAAACATGTTTCTATTGATGATGTAATCAACATTGTCAAAATTTGACTCAAGTGCAACAAGACCTCTAGGAATGGTGTTAGTTTTCAATTGGATAATATCCTTTCCAAAAAAAGTCTCTCTTCCCTCAGTCACATACATCATTGCTTCCCAATCAATATTCTGATCTACAAAATCACCTTGATTTTGTAAGAACCTTTATACTTGAGCATCATCATTAAACACTTGCCAATGCTTGAGGTTGTCAGAGACAGATGGCCTAGTTAACACTTCAATATTGTACTCACAATAAGGTGAAACAGTGCAATATCTAAATCTTGTACCCAACACTACCAACTTGTCAGCAACAACATTGAAATTTCTATCATGATGCATAATGTTGAAGGAATCAAACATCTTAATTAGATCCTAAACTGTATGTTTGTACTGTTTCATCCACTAATTTTGTGTAGCATATAGTTTTCTTATTTGTTTCAAAACTAGCTCTGAATCTCCTTTTGCAATGATTTCCTTGACACCATACTTCCATGACAAACTCAGACCCAACAACAAGGCTTCATACTCAGTAATGTTGTTAGTACATTCAAAATTAAGCTTGAAGGAAAAAATAAACTCTTCCAAGCTAAGAGAAATCAAAATTATACCAGAACCATTTCCAAATTTGGAGCAAGCTCCATCAAATAGAAAGGTCCAAGGGGAACCTACCTATTCAAGGCACTTTGACTGATCCATCTTGTTCTCTTTACGATCAACAAACCCAATAAAATTATCAACATCAACATCAGTAAAAAACACCTCATAGGAAGCATTGTTGGGATATTCAATAAGGTATAACATCTTATTTTCTCCATAGAGCTTGATAAGGCTACCTTTAATGGGAATAGTGGAAAAAACATGTCAATTTGAACAGTCCCACTAACACTTGCAACCCAATTTCTTGATAAAAGCATACCCCATTTGGTAGGGCAATTAACAATCATAACATCAAGTTCTAAATTTATACCCACATAGGCTACAAGTTGTACCACAAAACCCTTCAAACAACCAACTACCATCACTTCTCTTGAGTATGTGATAGTACACTTTCCATAGGCTACTATCAATTTGATATCGAACTCATTCATGAATTCTAGAGGCATGACATTGCATGATGCACCAGAATCAAACAAACAATTGTAAAGTAGTCTATCCTTTATGATCAAAGTTGTAAAGAATGGATAAACATTCAATTGGGAATCAACCAAGGATGTCCCCAAGTATACCTCATGTGTTTCTCCAAGATCCTCTAATGTTGGTGGTGTTTCAAGGTTTGTAATGATTTGAGGAGGAGTTTCAACAACGTTTACATTTCTGCTTGGGGTACTCTTCTCCTCTTTCAATCCCAAGTACTCAAATTCTCTCTTCTTGTGCTCAGGAATCCTACGCAACTCAATGATTGGAACACTCACTTTGATTTAGCTCAATAATTGGGCTATGTCATATGGAACACCCTTTAGCAAGGAAGCATTGGAATGGAGACAAGAAAATTCATCATATGGTGTGGGATTCTTGGAATTTTGGGTATGAGGAGGACTATAATTTTTGCTTGGGACATCAAAACTTTTCATATGTGTTTCTCTTCTAGGAGCTTCTTTGGGAGTACTTATAAGCAAGGGTGTTTTAGGTGTGGCTTGAGGCCCAACTCCCTTAATAACCTTGCTCCTAGTGTTATACTCTTTCTCTTGAGCCACAAAAACATTCATTAACAATTGTTTATCTTCCTCCGAATGGATACCACCATCATACTTCTTAATCATCAAAGCTCTTAAGTATTCAAATTCATTGTTAGGAATCTCAAAAGCTTACACTACATCAACTTCAGGAGTATGAGAGGGAAGAAGGATTTGTACCTGTTTGATGTAATCCCAAAAATTTGTAGTTGTCCTTGCACTTATTACCTCAATTGATGTTGTTCCTTCTTGTGATACTAAATAACAACCCACCATGTAGATATCATCATCACTACCATCATCATTATTAACTTCACCATCTTACTGGTCTATTTCACATGGAGGATGGGGTAGAAAACACTTATCACACCAATCAATATCAACAACTTCCTCAACAACAATAAACCTAGCAATTATGGGATTAGGTAACACTCTTCCTTCACGTGCTTGAGGATGTTTATTTGCAGACCCCATGGGTCCTTTCCCTCTTTCATCAGATCTCTGATCACCCCTAGGATGATTGGAAAATATGTCATGATTTTATGTTTTTTTGCTGACCTTGTGAAGTCTACCCAATTCCCTTCTCTGCCCGGGCTAACTTGTATGAGATTTCTTTGATATCCCCTACCAAAGTTTTCACAACCTCCTCCAAATCAGCACCCTTGTTAGCTTGAGGTTTTTTAGGTTTTATCAGCTTTACACAATCTCTCTTGAGAGGTTTCCTTATTACTTTGATATTGTTTTTAATCTGCAGTGCCATGGTAAAGGTCTACCATAAATTGGTAGGGTTCTTTTCTCTTGGGTAATAGGCTACTTTCTTATCAAATCCATCTGCATATTTGATTAAAAAAGATTGATCACAAGGCCTCAGATTAACAAGCAGTCTTCTCAATGTCTTGTTAAATCTTGTATTAAAGTCATGCATTGATTCATTGGGGTTCTTCTTAATATTCTCAAATTTAGACAAGAGAAATCTAGGATCAGTCTTGTCACCATATTACAATCTAAATGCATTCTGTATTTTAGTCCAAGAGTCAATAGAATTATCAAGAATATCCTTATACCAATCCCTTGCATCCTCTTCTAAAGTTTGGAAAAACAATTTAATGTACACATCCTCAAATCCAATTTCAAAATCTTCCATCATATTAATAAAGAGTTTCAAATGTTGATCACTTGTTATGGCATTATTCCCTTGGAAATTTGGAAATCTACTTTTAACATCCTAAGGCACAACATTACGATAACCAACCATTCCCCTAAAATTTATTGGGACAAAGGTATTAACCACAAATGGAGGCCTAGGTGGAGGCTGAACCATGTTATCTGGTGGAGGTGATCTTGGGAGTGACACAAGATGATGAGGAGTGTGAGGTATTTGGGGCTTAAGAATGTGGTTCAAAAGATTGGTATTCTCTAGGTGCTGATTTTCTCAGAAAGTGTTACTAGAATTAAAACACATAGGTGCAGATTGGAAAAGGAGCTCACCAAGTACAGTAGAAGGACCTTTACTAGTTGAAGTAAACAAGTTTATGAGAAGATTGTTTGAATCATAATAACTGGAAGAAGAGTGATAATACTCTATTAAAGGTTGATCTCTCTCACCAATGGATATTCCTTTGCTTGATGTTTGACCTTCAACAAACTTCTAAACTTTTATTTCCTCTAAAATTGTCTTTACCAATTCTTGAAATAACTTTTACTTGGGTCCCTCCTGAAGAGATATCTTCTTCCTTCCAGGTTTGCAGAGATTAGCAACACCAAAAAAAAATGACAGAAAGCTAAGACACTGATATTTATCAAGATCAAAACAACACAGAGTCACCACTAAGGACTTTCACCCTAGTTGTGCAAATGCACTAAAATACTCTGTCAAATACCTATCAACACTGAAAATCTTGCCAAAATTTATAGATAAGATCTTCCTTTTCTTGAATCTATCAACCAAAAACTCAAATGAAGTGCAACTACTACTGGAAACTGATAAAATTGTAGACAGAACTTGAAACCTTTGCATACACCTTGCAAATCTGAGTATAGAATGATGCTTTAACAATATATTTGTAGACAAAACTTGCAATAGACATTACTAGGGTTTGGTATGCATTCAAATATTTCAAATATGTATGCACATAGAACAGATTTAACTAAGAATGTCCCTAGAAATGGTGACACTAGTGTTGATGGGATCAAAAGAATATGAAGTGGAAGCATATTAACAAATTAGTCTCGATATTGTATTCTTCATCCCTGGAAATGGTGCCACAGGTGTTGGTACACAAATTTGTTCTCCTATTCAGTCTAATCAGCATCAAAGATATGGCATGAAGCTTAAAGACAAATGGATCATGGTGTGTGTCATTTTGTAGCCGAGGATAAGATCTAACTGGCACTCATATTTGTGAAGAGATGGAGAGCACTCAAATAGGAATTGATCTTGTCCTAATTGTTTTAGGTTGTTCCTTTCAACCAAGGTAAGAAAACCTATTTTGTAACCCTCAGATGGTGAAGGAGATGAAGATATCCCTCAATTTGTACAAATAGTATGAAAAGATCTTGGGAAAATATGATCAACAGTCCAAATATGACTTTCACAAGTTGTCACTCCCAGATTACAGAGACACTTTCAATGCAAGGCAAGGGTTACTGGAGAAATTTTGAAATCCTGATCTGTTCTACATACATTAGCAAATGGATTTTGATCTTCTGTCAGTATACAAGTCAAAATAGGTGTAAATAAGGGTAGTATTAGTTATTTTGAATGATTTTTGGGTGGGAGTTTAGACAAGACAAACCAAGGTCCACCAGACTCTTTGAGGATTTCCACAAAATATGGAGAAAATTAACAGCAGAAAGTATCAAAATGGTTAAGCATTCCTTCAACCAAGATATGTGAATCAAATGGAGGCCCAGATCTGCACTTTTCCACACAATCTTTGATCATTTATCACAGAATATTGAGTTAGAATGAACCAATGAAGAATTTAGCAATCACTATTTAATCATGACCTAAGGTGCACCCAAAGGTTTACAAACAATATCTGAAATCAAAGAAAGTAAAGTGATTTTAAACTTGTTAATCTCTTTATTAGATGAAAGCTCTTCTGAATGTGAGATTGCAAATGCCACTAAACTAATCACAAGAAATGAGACCATGTATAATAAAGATATATTTTAAACACAAGAATGCAATAGTAAACAAGAAACACAAATTTGAAATGCATTCTGAAACATAAGTGTATGCAAAGTTTTCCAAGAGACAACACAAAATAATCTAGAAATGATCAAATTTATTAGTAGGGGAATGTTTCAAGAAAAATCTCAGATCTTGTTGATGGCTTTACAACTGAAACCAACTCAACATGATACAAATCTGATGCAAAAAGGAATTAGAAATGGTTCTTAGGTGGTTTCTTAGAGAATGGGCTTCTTCCCAGATTTTCTCGTGAAATTTCTAGTTTTCTAGGATTTTTTTAAACTCTTCCAACTTTGCATGACAAATTCATGCAATATATAGCATTAAGTCTCCTTCGAGCCTTCTTTCCCAAGAAAAGAATATGCCAAAGGATCAAATTTGTTACAAAAATTCCTCATGATTTGCAGATAGGGACTATTAACAGAACACATCCAAAAAGTTACCAGTTGTCTCAAAAAGAGATGAATCATGGTAAAATTTTCATCATTATCCATTGTGGAGGCACGTTTTTCATCTTCAAAGCATGTAGACCCTTTTATTTTCATTATTTCATCCGTATTCCTCCAAAATTTGACTCTACAGCTTTTGGATCAGATATTTCACGTTTTGGACAAGCTAGGGTAAAATTTCACTTCAAAAACACATCTGATCCTCAAAAACAATTGTATTGGTCCTTGCAAGCAAAAATGACATGAATTTGTCAAAAATTTGATGAAAATTGATGCAAAAAATGGCATCTCTAAGCTTCCTGGAGCTCAAATGGTGGCCAAACAGAAAAATGCATAGTTACCTTTGATATTCCTTTATCCTTTAATTTGATCCCTCCACATGTCACAATGTCATTGGAAATAGGCTTGGGATCACTTTTTGACATTTTAAAACTTTTGGAAAAATGTAAAAATTTGACATTTTTCTCCACCCCTCTGCCCTTTGAAAATGGGCCTGACACGTGTCCTAAAGTGGGCCCCATTGGAATCATAGACTGATTCTACAAATTTCCACCTTTTTTGGAAAAAGGAAAATTTTCCAAATTATCTATGTGGGTCTGCGTGTTTGATTCTATCCCTGACACATGGTGCAATATTACTAGATTGTAGTCATAGCTCAATTTTAAACATTTTACCTCTTTTTGGAAAAAGGAAAATTTTCCATTTTTGCTCTGTGGCTCCGCCCTCCCGCAGGACACATGTCCTCACCTGATTGGCTACAGGGCAGTGCTCTTATTTATATTTTAGGAAAATTTTCCACAAAGGAAAATTTTTACCATTTCCTCCGCACTCCTGTACCTCTGCCTTTCCCTACCACATGTCACCTTCTGATTCACTACAGGATTACATTCCTCCTTTTAATTTTAAGCCTTTACGCTAAAAATGGGGAAAAAATATCAATTTTACCCTGAGGCTTGAAGTTCCACCTCTGCCACATTTCCCTCTATGATTTTTGGTAGGGTTTTGGCTCATTCTTGCATTTTCATATCTTTTTCTAAAAAAGATAAAAAAATCTCTAAGTCTTCCGCCAATCCGCATCCCCCTACGCCCGGATCTTGCCATGTGTCCTCTCTTGATTTGTTGCGGGCCCTAGGAATTTTCTTTTCTTTTTAACTCTTTTTCCAAAATTCCTTAAGGCACAAAAATAACCACCACTCCTCCTCTAATCAAAACATGCCATGTAAGCAACATTAGAACCAATCAGAGTAAAGCAGAGCCATGGGAGCAAATTCACCCTTTTGCCAAAAAAGCAAAAAGTGATAAGTTAAACAATTTTATGCCATCCCTCGGCCAATTCTAACAAGCCACATTGCTAATGAATGCTAAAGAAGAAATTGATGGGAAAATGACGCCCGTCTGACCATCAAAACAAGGAAAATGCCAGGGATGCCCTAGAATTCTATTTTTTTGCTAAGGATGACAAATTTCTTGAAATTGAACCAACTGAAACATGTTTTCAAAGCATTTTTTATCATGGAATTGGATTTTCAATGGCATACAAGTGAAAATTGATCAAGTTTAGACTTCCATGATTGGGAAAGAAGGAAAAATGACAGAGCCCACATATTTTGGAAAAAATAGGGCACAAAACATGGCACACACGTAGATTTCTTTCAAATTAGGACAAAACAACAAGTTTGAGAGCATTTCAAAGCATCCAAACAAGAGGGAAAAAGTTTCAAACCACCAATTTGAGAGAAAAATGTTTAAGAGCACACAGAATGAAGGCAAATTTAGGGTAAAATGGTGCAATCTCAAAAATGGCACTAATAGGAGCAAGACGTCACCTTAAGTTGTTTGGCTACCTCCTTTAAATGAAAGGCCCTAGAGTGGTATTGATCCTTAAACCCTAATACTATCAATACTTGGGACTAGTTAGGAGGGGTGTTGGTGACAAGTTTCAGCAAGAAGGGGGATAGGTCATCACTCCTGCAACAACTGATTTGTATAAAAAAGGGCCCACAATATTTAATGACATATTTTAACACTAGGTTTTATAAGACCTAGCAGAGTATTCCAGCCGTAGCAAGGCCACCCACAGGTATGACTATTGTATTTTATTTAAGATTTCTAAATCTAGATATTTCAGTAATGATTCAATCATTGGGAGGGGACTCCTTGTAGTAGGCCTATAACATTGCAGTTTAAGCTGAGAATAATTTAATAGACGTACGGAAAATACCTCCTAAAACACTTTTTCCAATGAATCTTGAGATATCCCCCCTTCCACAAATGCAATGACCTAACCCTACCCAAGCCCCTACATCCTTATATAACTACCCACCTACTCATATGGCTCTAACTTCTACTTCCACACCCTCAACTTCTTCTCCTGAGATGGATCAAATGAGAAATATTCTCAGAAACTTTTCTAATGAGATAGTGAACCTTAAAAGGAACCAAGCATCCTATCCAAGGAAAAATTATCAAAATTACCAAGGTAGCACACCCACTTATTCCACTCAATACTAGAATACTTAGATACCACCAACCATGCATCTATCAAATCAATTATTTCCTGTACTAATGCCACTTCAAACTATTCCTCCCAATAGCGGGAGAGAAATGGTCCCTGGAAAAAACAATCTAGCTGAAGACCCAAACACTTGGTGCTTCCCTTGCAATAATTATCATATGCCAAAGGATTACCCCCAAGGGAACTTGCGAGAGAAGGTGTTCGAGAAACGATCAGGAGAAGGTTATGATGTATGTACATCTGGACCCCATTTTTTAGTGGGATCCCAAAGCACCACTTTCATAGCTCAGATTCAAGGGATGTCCCAAGAATAAGAAGCAAAGATTACATTAGAACACACACTTTTCTCTTGGGTAGAAGGGTAGGAGTCTATATTTACAAGTGAAGCATCTATCTCGAAACCTATTTAGTTTAAGTATAACACTCACTTTAAGAAGAGAATCATTAAATCAGATGCTCAAACTCCAAGTTCAACTGAAATGATGCGCAAAGAATCTCCAACCATCATGAATGCTTTGTCACTGATTACAATGAGGGTAGCTCCAAAGTGATCTATACAAAATTAATATGCCCATCACCTCGATAAAGAAGGGATCAAGTATCAACCATCTTCTAAATCATTTTCACCTAGACCCATCAATGTATTCCAACATCTTTAAAAAGTTCTAGCTAATGTGTTCTTGTGGACCTTCTAAGCATCCTTGAGAAAAAGGATTTGCTCCAAGAAGCACTCAAACCAGATGATGATCCGACCATCACAACTATGGAGAAGGGATGGGTCAAATTCATTCGAGTGCCTATGAAGGCCATATTGTTAAACCAAAATGGAGATGTCAATAAACCAAGGCCTAACCCCTTCTTTTTTACTCTTATTATAGGCAAGAAATTATTGCATAACTCCATGATATACTCCAGTGTAAGAATTGATATCATGCCCCAGGAAATTATAGATGCTTTGGGAATTCAATACGAACCCTTGAAGAAAGGAGTTATGCAACTAGACAAAAATTCTTTTCAACCATTGGAATTATCAAGGGACTTCCATTACAACTCTTTTCCTTCCTGAATATAACTGTCTGACAAGATATCATGGTGATTAATGTGCCATCAGTCTTCAATAATTTCCTCTCCCACGATTTCATAGCTAATATTGGAGGCTATATGTCTCTGTATTGGTCCCACTTAATCATAGAAACCACGTACGGGTCCAAAATCAAGGTCTTGTCAGAACCCCTCTCCAAGTAGCATATAGCAGACCAAGTGCCTTCTAGCTCTGAGGCCTCTCATGTTATGATCATGAGGGAAGAAAAATTGTAAGTAGAAGATGGGGAACCTCAGAGGGGTGATCATCTATCTAATCTCCCCCTGGAGATCCTTTTGGGAACTTTGATTCCACTGGCTTGGGCACTTACGTCATTTTTAATGAAGATTCCACAATCCTAAAGGTTGAAAAGTGACATGATGAATGGGAAGGAAAATTTCCCAAGAATCCTATAATATGTACCCTACATTTCGATGGGGCCAAAATAAATAACAACTCAGGAGCCAGGGTGTGGTTAATATCCCTAACTGGTAGGAAAATACTTCATTCAGTCTGTTTCTAGTTCTCCTTTACTAGTAACGATGCAGAGTATGAGGTCTTGGAGTATGGTTTTTCCACTTCCTGAAAAGAGGGCATCAATCAATTAAGAGTGTCTGGTGACTTGGAGTGGGTGGTGATGCAAGTAAGGATTATTATTGCCACCAAGAATCCAAGGATGAGATCCTATCAACACTAAGTATGTTATATTGTAGAAGATTTCAATGCCTTCAATATCAAGGTAATTCCACGTGATCAAAATACAAAGGCCGATATGATGGCCTTGATAGGGTCATAATTCGATTTGGCTCAAGATTTGATTGTAAATAAAAAACCATAAAAGTGATCATCCACCCTTCTATCCTTTAAAATTTTGATCATTGGCAGGTGTTCAATAATGACCAACAGATCATACACTTCCTCTAGAAATAAAATCAATTCACAAATCAACTCTAGCCAAAAATTGAGGAACCATATGGGGATTAGATAAATTAGCTAAAGAAAAATAAGATCCTGATAGGGTTAATTACCGTTGAAAGTATTTTCCACTCAAATGACACTATTTTTGATTGAAGAAAGTTCAAGGCAGTAAAAGAAGACTATGTAGAACTAGAAATAACTAAGGAAAGATGGATGAAAGTTAGAAAATAGGTGACTCAAAGGGAAAGAGACAGACACATAGCCTTATGTCATAAATATGATAAGGTAATGGATTTGACATATAATGATCTACATGGTTATGAAAAAGACATTATCCAACACACCATCAACCTGGAAGAGGGGACTAAGCCTGTGCATCAAAAATAGAGGCATATGAACCCTAAGGTAGAAACCCTCATGGCTAAAGAATTGAGAAATCTATTGGAGGATTGTATAATATTTCTGATCAAATGCACGATGTGTGTCTCCAACCTAGTCCCAGTGAGGAAGAAGAATGGTGAAATACGTCTCTACATAGATTTCAAGGATTTGAATAGGGCCTCCCTAAAAAACCATTACCCCTCTCCCTCTATGGAACAAATATTATAGACTATCATAGGCTCCAAGATTTTTTCTCTATTGGATGGCTTTTCAGGCTATAACAAAATATGGCTCACATAAAAACATCAATATAAGTCTACCTTCACAACTAAATGGGAAACCTTTGCTTATGAGAAAATTCCTTTTGGGCTTACCAATGTAGGGGATACCTTTCAAAGGGCCATGGATACCACATTTGGGGCATTAATAAAAAAGGTAATCCTCATATACCTTGATGAACTTATAATGTTCACTAAAGCAATAGAGGAACATTTTGATGCCTTGGAAACTATATTAAAAAATACCAAGAGTTTGGAATCTCTTTGAACCTGAAGAAATGTATCTTCAGAATTTCCCAAGGAAAAATCCTAGGACTTATTGTGTCAAAGGAGGGAGTCTCTATTGACCCTAAAAGAGTCAGGACCATTCTAAAGCTTCCCCTACCAATTAACAAGAAGGTTGTTTAATCCTTCTTAGGAAAGATCAACTTTTTCAGCAAGTTTATATCATATTTTATGGGGACAATCCACCTGATCACTCTCATGCTAAGAAAAGACCTCAACTTCAAATGGACCAATGAAGGTCATTAGTCCTTTGAATTAATAAAAGGGGCTATTGCATTGACCGAGGTGCTCCACAACCCTGACTTCTCAAAATATTTCATTATGTATGTATACGGGGGAAAACATAGCATAACATCTATGTTGACCCAAAAAGGAGAACTACAAGGGGATGAACACCCAGTCACTTTCTTTTCAAATACTATCCATGATTATGAAACAAGATACAATTTTGTGGAAACACAAGCTTACACCATAGTTAAAGGTCTAAAGAAGTTTAGACACCTTGTCACACATAACAATATTTGGGTCATGGTGGCTCACTCTAGTGTCAAGGAATACATAATGGAGGGTGAGATAACTGAGAAAAGGGAAAACTAGATTATCAAGATCCTAAAGTATGACATAGAATTGAAACCCATGAAACATGTGAGAGGCAGGGGGTTGTGTCAATATTTGATGCAGGAATCTATCTCAGAGGTCAATAACGAATGTGGGGAAGTAATGTACCTTCAAGAAAATAAGTATGAAGGTTGGGTTTTAGACCAATTTCACTTTATGTGAACTGGAAGGTACCCCTATCATCTCCCCTTAAAAAATGAGATATTATAGAAAATAGGGGAGTAATTTTATCATAGTTAATGGCTTCCTATTTTAGAGGAATTTTAATGGAATCCTATTGAGATGCCTGGATGAAGGGGAGGTTAAATGCTTTTTTCATGAATTACACCACATGAGATTAGGAGGCCATTTTGCTTCCCAAACTATAGCCATAAAATCCTACATGCAAGATATTTTTGGCCAAATCTATTTGCCGATAGTTAGGAAGAGGTAAACAGACACAGGATGTGCCAAATTTACACCGGTTTTGGCAAGAACATGGTATTACCCCTCAATCCTATCTTGGTAGAGGAACCCTTTGCCCAATGGGGTCTAGATTTCATCGAAATGGTAAATCTAGCTTATAGCACCAATCACAAATGGATCATCACAACAATTGACTACTTCACTCGGTGGGTGGTAGTAGTGCACCTTAAGGAGGCCACATAAAATGTAATCCTAGGAATCCTACAAGATATAACTACACGCTTTGGGCCACCCTGCATTGTTATATTAGATAATGCTAAATCTTTTGTGGGAGCCAAGGTATCTGTTTTTATGGTAAAACATGGGATTTACCTAAAGACATCTTCCAAGTACTATCCATAGGGAAATGGTTTGGTAGAGTCTACCAATAAAAACATAATCAGACTCATAAAATGAATGGGGCATGAGCATGATAAATTATGGCATGAACACATCAAGACAACCTTATGGGCTAATCAAATCACCCCACACAAATCCTAAGAGCTTCACCATATGATATAGTTTATGGGAAAAATGTTGTGATGTTGGTTTCCCTAGAGATCTCCACATTACAAATATTAAAGCAAGTTGATATAGGTGAGAATGGGGAAATGCAAGTGAGACTCGCTAAGCTAGAAGACCTTCAGGAGAAATGAGAATCATCTCACAAGGCCATGATTAGCTTCCAATAAATAGTCAAGACTAGGTTTGATCGAAAGATATCAGAACCAAAATTTTAGGTCGAAACCATAGTCTTAAAATGGGATGCATGAGCCGCTAATCCCGAGAATCATGGAAAATTTGATGCCCTATGGACAGGGCCATTTAGAACAATTAGGTGCAAGTAGCACAACTCATTTGAGCTCAGAAATATGGAGGGTGATCCCTTATCCATTCTGGTAAATGGGATCCACCTAAAAAAATTCTTGTAAGTCCCTCCCCAATAGTGTATTATATGTACCATTTCTTTTATATGCTTTGTCTATTTTGTTTTGTGTTAATAAGTTTCTTAGACACATGTCCCTTTTGGAGGAAATTTTCCCCTTTTAAATTTTTTAGGGAACCGTACCTACCTATTTTATTTCTTAATTAATGATCTAGCGATTTCCTCGACGTTCGAGGGGAGAAAATATTTTGACGTGACCCTAAGTGCCTTGAAAGACACAAAGTGTCTCACTTGATTTCATTAATTGGAAAGGGACTGTTGTGCAAAGTGAACCTGTTTACGTGCAAACCATTATTCCTAAAGTGAGGGAAGCTCTTAAAGTATTAAAGAGCATTCAACGTGCTAACTCCAAACGCCAAGTTTCCCTGAATCAGTTATCAAATTCTGGAGCTAAGGGAATTATAAATATTTCTAAATTCATAAGAGCACCATGGAAGCCTCTTTTTCCACACCATTAGTAAGGCCTTATGCAAGGTGACCCTACCCCTCTCAAACTCTACAGCCAAGATTTAATTTTCCAAATGAAGGGCCCTGGTTTAGCGAAACCACTGTGACCTCTAACCCTACCGATAATGTTTTTGACCTGCCCCTCAATAGAAATCCTAAAGCTTTAAGGGAGGCATCCTTTGCTAGGTTCCTCAAGCTGGGAGATTCTGAATCTTTTGGCTCTAGGACCTAGAGAACCACACTTTCTTAGTACATTGTTTCCCCTTACACACCGATTCCTAGAACTCATTCAGATGTGTGCAGATTGTTTCGATTCTAGAACCCACACCATTTAGAGTAGGTACTTAAAGGTGGTAATTATGCCACAAACTATCAGGGACATGCTAGCCCTGACAAAAGACCCAGTGGCTAGCTTTTATGATATGGAAAAAATCCAAATTTTCTGGGCACAATGTCAAAACAAGATTTTGTTCCTTAATAGGGAACTAAGACAGGTAGATATAGACAGTTCGGGAACCTTCAGCTTTCCCATGCCACTGATATTACTTTTAGCAGACACTTAGGATGTTTGTTCCATGCTAGCCTTCATCTTCAAGTAGGATTCCACCAAGAGCATCAAATATTGGTAGATGGAAGCCATGTTTCAAATGAGGTTTATTGCCAAAGAGCAATTGTATCACTTTGACTTCACATAATTAATAAGGGATCCATTTACAAACATCTTGACCAATTCTCAGTGTCCTTAACCTTCAGTTATTCATCTTATTTGTTTCACCTCATTCTTTATCAAAACATTGAATATTTTCATCAATTTATGACCCTGAATATATGGGAGTTGGAAGTAGACTCTCAGAAGGTCATACTAGTATCCGTATGGCTCTATGTACTTTCACATTTATTTAGATGTATATGAATTCTACAATTATTTCGTGGAGCCCATATTACTTAAAATTGATTCAGAAGGGATTAAAAATAGGATGAATGACTCGGTGCATTCTATATTCACAAATCCCCCATAGCCCTGTGATTAATTCTTTTCCAAATGATATTCCATGATTGGCCTTCACAGTTTTAGGGAGGCATCCTTCATGCTCCCTAGGTTCCTCATGACTCGAGTGGTTAGCCTCAAGATAGTTTGGCAAATGGTAATCCTGGACATGGATTTTAGCTTAGCCCAAAAGAAGAAGGCATTTTTTAGCTCTCCTTGAGAAAGGGAGGAATTACCATACTTGAAAAAAAGGTAGAAAATGGACTTACAAAAAATTTGGCCTCCTATGGGTTTTCCCTAATTCAAGATTCATGGAGGTACGACCAAAATGGAGAAATGGCTAAGATTCTAGTTGATAACAAGATCCTAGAATCCTACAAACATGAGGCTAGGGATTTTTTTG
The DNA here is from genome assembly GCA_019776745.2 of Taxus chinensis. Lineage (NCBI taxonomy): Eukaryota > Viridiplantae > Streptophyta > Pinopsida > Cupressales > Taxaceae > Taxus > Taxus chinensis. Next base: position 312,832,782 of record CM034148.1, on the reverse strand, counting down.
ACACAATATGAAGTCCCTAGGAGGAGTCACCCGACATATTTATCAAGGTCTTGGACATACCAACCATGAGCTGAGAGTCATTCCATCAAGTAAAATACAAGTATGATCCCGCTCTTATTACGGCTAAGGGAATCTAAATGACCCTAAAAAAGAGAGAATGAAGCATAGAAAAAATTGAGGCCTTTTGAAAATATAGGCAAGAGATCAGTCATACCATCCTAAATTTTGAGGACATCTCCAGTGATGAGCAGTGGGAAGAATTCTAGGATGCGGATCATGCATCTGAAGTGGAGAGTGATGATATGGTCACAATCACATCGGGATGGCCTGTGAAATCAACCACAGAGTCCTCTAGCCCCTAATGAAAACAATTTCTTGTCCCCTCTATCTTTCATTCCTCAGTAGAATCTTGTAGTTCTAGCTCCCACGCCACACCCTCATGTTATCCCCTCGAGAGAAAGACTTGTAGAAGAACCTGTCTTCAGCCCACCGCACAAGAGGTCAAAATCAGTAGCAATTTTTGTTTGTCCTCAGCCTCTCCCTCCTCTTAGAGCTCCATTTCAATCTCCCCCTCCACCTCCTTTTTATATTTTTGAAATTTTTCCTTCTTCTATTGCTCCATTACAGACTCTCCCTCCACCCACACTTCTTTGTTTCCAGAACTTCCCTCAAACATACCAACCTTCTCCCCCTGCATGATGATGTGTTTCTCCACAAACCTATTGGTGTCAACACCCTAACCAAAGATTACAATCCCTTATGGCCTACCACACAGTTTACCATTCGCATAATGGATTGTCCCCTCTTCCTCTGAGTTTTTGAGTCAAGGAAATTCTACCAAGGTTTCCCGAGATAGTAGAAGGGAAAAGAAAAATAAAAAGGAGATGACAGATGGAGATACCAGGCATATGTGGTCATTATATGACCATCAAAAAATTTCCTTAACAACTCCCATCTTGTCCCTCAAATATCCAAACTTGTGGAGAAAATGTAGCCAGAGGATTATTCCATTAGTGTTGTTGAACTTTCAGAGTTCCAGCCTCAGGATAAGGTTGAATTAATGAAAAAAACTATGGAGATAATCACTACAGACTATTTAAAACTCAGTAATCAGCTTAAGAAGGTATAGTCCAACCTTTAGAAAGTAGAATCCATGGTTTCTACTCACCAAGATGAGATAAAGGCTAAAGGGAAATAAATTGACTATATTCGTAAATATTTGAAAGGAGCTCCATCCCAAGAGACCCTCATAGATTCACATGTGGAGGTATCAGAAATCCAGGCCAAGTTATGTACAGTTGAGGTGGAAAATGACAGCCTCTAAACCAATCTCATATCATTTGATGATGTGCTTAAGTATTTGACCCATAAATTGGGGCAACAATCCTAGAAGGGAGGAATTGTAACGTTAGAACAAGGGTTGTATGCCTCGTCATGTGACCAAATTACTACTACGGTGAGGGCCTTGTCCCCCACACTAGGATTCATATTTGATGCTCATAGATTATGGTCGAATGTGAAATCTATTGCCTCCACCATCATCAATTCAGTTTTTGCCAAGGTCTATGAAGCAAGACTCTTAATTCAAAAGCTTTATGACACTTCAAACTTCACCCTTCAGGGGGAAAGGATAATAGACATGTGGCTAATTGTTGCAAAAATTAATGAGATTATGAGCTATGATAAGGCTTCCACCAAATGGCAGAATCTCTTGGCACAACTTCACCATGGTATCAGGGAGAGGAAGAAAAGCATTAATGAGCTAGTTTAGTTAAGCTTCCCTTCTCCCTTCCCTGATGATTCTACGGTCCTCACAAAGGACTAAATTCAATAGCTCTTGATCGCTAACCGCCAGGACAAGACTTTCTTTCATTCTTTAAAGGAGAGCTCTAGTGTAGCCAAGGTGGAGACAATCCTAAACTCCATTTTCCAATCGAAGTTCCACCTACATGCAATAGTGCAGAACCTTCATAATTTCTCTCATAAGGAGATAATTTAGCTAGATCGATCCTTTTAAGCGTTGCAGAGAAGAACCCACTTCTTTAAATATTAAGGTCACCTTAAGGTGCATGTCCCACTAACCTAAGGTTTCCTATAACTCTAACAATTCATCTATAAGGATAATTGCCAACAATACATAAACTCCCAACTATGTTGTTTTATTTTAATGATTACTCGAAGATATAGTTTATAATAATAAACACTAGTGAACTTGTACAATCTAAAAACACAATAATTGAGTTGTCACAAGGTATATTTCGGAGTGAGAACATAATTTTATTGTGAGTTCACCAAAAATCAAAATAATACCACTAAAAATTTATAGCTCGTGTCAAATTTAAGGATATGTGCATATTAAACATTGAAAGTATGCACCTCGCACTTTCAAAGTTTTAGATTCAAACTCTAAAAGTGTGAGTGTGATAATTTTCACTTTCAAGGTGTGAATAAAAAAAATTTAAAGTGCAAGGCTCACACCTTTAGATTGTGAGGCTCAGATTCTTCAGAGTGCTCACTTTGAAAGTGTGAGGATCAAAATTTTCATATTATGGGGGTCACACTTCAAAATTTGTGGGGCTCTCAAATTTTTAAGAGTTTGGGGCTTGCACTTTGAAACTGCAAGGATCTCATACTTTATAAGTGTGATCCCCACACATATAGAGAGCGAGGCTCACACTTTTTGACTATGGGGATCATATTTAAATACAATGGGATCATGAATCAAAATAGTTACTGGTAGCTAACCTTACAACGAGGATTTTTCACTTTCATTTAATACAATAGGCTCATGAATTATAAGAGTTAGCGACCGCTCACCTTAGATTGATACTCATGAAATCTAAGAGTTAGTGACCACTCACCGTAGATCGATGCTCATGACTTATAAGATTTAACAACCACTCACCTTACATTGAGGCTCATGACTTATAAGAGTTAGTGAACGTAGTTACTAGCCTTATATACTCTCAACATTGAAAATATAAAAAATGGTGAAATTGGAATCCAATAATAGCAATATTGAAATAAAAAAATAGCGATATTGGAATCCAATAATAGTGAAATTGGAACTAGAATAATTTCAATAATGACAACATTGGAATATAATATTGGTACTATTGGATTCCAATAATAGTAATAATGGAATCCAATATTAAAAAAATGGATTTCCTCCAATACTTGAAATGTTGGAGTTTCAATTCACTGGAATATGTCCTAATTTAGTGAAATAATAATTCCTACCTAAATTTTTCATTCATACACTTTTTTATGTATTGACGACACATCCTATCAACATAGACATGATGATTTGGTTCAAATATGATCTTCCTTTCATCCAAGACTTCTAAGTAATTCAATATCATTTCTCAGTACACTTCTTTATCAAGGATGTCTTGCAAAGACACACGAAGACTCGGTAGTTTTACCTCTAGCGGTAAGACTGCTTCAATACCAAAAATTAAATAAAATGGGGTTTCCCCCATAGGTGTTTTCACCAACATTATATAGGCCCACAAGGGCAAAAACAAATTTAAGTGTCATTCTCTTTTGTTCTCCTTAACCATCTTAAAGAGTAAGGACTTTAACATCTTTTTTGTAGCCTTATCCTATCCATTAGCCTAAGGATTATATAAAGAGGTTGTGTGATGGGATATCTTAAATTATGCACAAAACTCACACACCCTTTCATTCTTAAAAGGTGTGACATTATCTAAGTTAATGAATTATGGGACACTATACCTATAACTTATTTAGTTTAAGATAAATTTGATAGTTACTGATCTAGGTACTGTAGTATGAGGCATGGCCTCAAACCACTTTGTGAAATAATCTTTGGTCTTGATAATGAAGTTATGGCCTCCAAGGATGAGGGAGATAATTTCCCAATTAGATCAATCCCCCAAGTAGAGAAGGGCTAGGGCATAACAATCGATTGTAGATCTTGTGCTAGAATATATATGGCATGTGATAACTCTTGTAATTTTTGGAACCTGCACATGTATTCAACATCATGTTCTAATGTAGGCAAAAAATATCCCATTCAATGAATCTTACGATTGGTTAAGTTCCCTCCAAAGTTACCATCATATACTCCATTATGGGCTTGAAAGAGAATTTTTGACACTTCTTATTTGTCAAAACACCTTAACAACATGCCATCAAAGGATTTTCAATAAATAACTTTCTCTAAAATTACATAATTTTTTCCTATGATATGCATTCATCACATTTGTTGTGAATTTTATCCTTTGGGATACGTTTGACCTATTATGTTATTTATGACGTCTGTATACCATCAATAAGAGGAAATTACAGGTCTTTCCTCTATGTAAAACACACATTCATTGGTGAAATATAAATCAACTATCTGTTTGCAATCTATAGGGTTAAGTGCCGACCAATCAGTGATGATTTTTCCTTTGACAAAATTTTGATTGACGAAGGTGATTTCAAACTCACCCATTAACGTGATGAATCTTCCCTCCTTGGACAATGTTGCTTGAGTACTGAAAATATGCAATTGTTGTGACTTAACAATTACACATGATTCTAGGTTAAGCATGTAGTACTTTAGGATCTTAGTTGTAAAGATAATGGCAAAAAACTATTTCTTTTCTTGAGTATACCTTGTTTTGTAATCAAGGAGAGTGTGGTTAATAAATTAGATGGCCCATTCGTGACCATCATCATCCTCTTGTGCCAACATGCATGCTATCAAGACTTTAATAGCTTGAGAATACAATATTAGAGGGTGATCAACCTTAGGTGGCATGAGCGTAGGTGGAGGCATGAGAAAATTATTTATTAACTCAAATGTGTTGTGAAATTCATCAGTCTGATCCTTATAACAATCCTTCTTTAGCAAGCCATTAATAAGGTGAATGGCATATGTCAAATTGGGGATAGATCTATGAATTTCCCCAAGCTTACCTAAGAAAAATATAATTCTTGACTCATCCATTATTGGGGTCATCTCAAAGATTTCTTGAATCTTCGTAGGATCTACATTGATTCCTTTAGAAGACATGATATAACCCAACAATTTACCACTTGTAACTTTAAAAACACACTTTTCTAGATTTATGGTTACACCATATTCAATCAGCCATGAGAGAATAATACGAAGGACTTCAGGATGATCACCCAATTTCTTATATTTTCCCAAGAGTTTGTCAACATATGTCTTGACAATCTTATGGATGATATCATGGAAGATATATGTCATGGATTTTTGGTACATGTATCTAGCGTTTTTCAGACTGAAAGACATGATGGCATACAAAAATGTTCCTGAGTGAGTCATGAATGTATTCTTAGTATGATCCTCCTTGGATATCCTTATTTTTTTATATTCATAAAATCCTTCCATGAGAGACGATAAATCATAACCATTTGTTATATCAATAATGATCTTGATATAAGGTAATGGGAAATCATCTTTAGGGAAGGCTTTGTTAATATCTCTAAAGTCAATACATTTTTGTATCTTGCCATTATTTTTAAGGATCATGATGATATTTGAAAACCAATTGGTGTAGTCAATTAGATTTATAAACCCTACCTAAAGAATTTACAATACTTCCTCCTTAACCATCGAAGCAACCTTAGGTTTTATGGGTATTAATTTCTATTTTATGGGCTTCAAATCATGTTTAGTAACTAGGTTATGAACTACCACATCAAGAGTGCCACATGTCATCTCCTTGTAACTGAAAGAAAAATATTTGGAATGTTCTTTAAGAACTTTTATGTGCACTTCTACTTTTTTAGGCATCAGCAAAGAGCCAATATTTAAAATTCTTGGCTCCTCTTATGTTCCAATATTAATATCTATGGTTCCCTCGATTAAAGAATCATTACCCTCTTCAAATTTAGGAGTTAGAGGTATCTCTACTTCCTCTTCTTTAACCTCATAAATTTTAAAATAATTTAATGTATAAGGATTCATCATTCTTTCTCTAAAGTAAGAAGAAGGGTGAGGAGAGGGGAAAAATCCTTTCTTGTGATGTGCAGGATGAAGATCAGTATATGTGTGGAGGTATCATATGATTTCCTCTTCATTATCTACAAAATATACTTTAACAAGATCATTTTCATTCTCCACATATGCCAAAATTACATTGGTAGGAACCTTATGAACCAAAGGTTCAACTAAGATAGAGACAATTAATTTTATTTCCTTTAAAAATTCATTAGGACAAACTTGAGAGGAGGAAGTGGCCACAACATCATAAATTTAGTTCTTCTCTCTTGGAATGGATTCAATATAAATAAAATCAAAATATTTACATAATTCGGGCACGACAGACTTGTAAAGTTTGAGGTGATTTTCTCTAGTCTTATAGACCTCTGAGAACTAGTTTTCAATAAGTTGTGAATCACCTAGGACTCTGACATTATACACACCCATCCTCTTGGCTACAAAGAGGCCAATAAGTAGATATTTATATTCAGATACATTGTTCATATCTTCAAAATTTAATTTAAAAGTGAAGGATATGATTCTCCCTTCCAGAGAAGTGAGAATCACCCTTGCCCCTGCACCATAGAGGAACTTCACTTTGTCATAGTTGAGATTCCAACAATTTTTATAAAATATAGATTTTTCATCATCCTTTAAATCCTCTTAGTGAACCGTGGACACCTCAACTACGTAAATATATCCAAGGCCATTAGTAGAAGAGAGGCTATCCTAAGAGCATGGCCTATGCCTAGATAATCGAATGGGAGAATAATTGGAAAATCATTCTCAAGGAGCTTCACAATCTGTGTCATAGATTTTGTTGAAATATTTTCCACAACGATATCATTTTTTTGTTAACATCCACCCCATCAATTGCCTTTGGTGGCTCTAAATCTATTGTTTCAAAAAATTTCATCATGGGAATTTGTCCCCCTAAAGTGAGGAGATTGTTTAAGTGGTTTTCTGTAAGCTTGAATTCTAAATGGACCTCATGCTTCTTATTAAGGCTAGCTAGATGGATTTCAAAAGGTTTTGGATCCCCTTGAGTGAAAAATACCTTCCCTAGGTGAAGAAATATGACTTCTTGAAGCAAAGTAGAGGGAATGGACTTCATCCTATGAATACATGGTCAACCAAGAATACTATTATAGGTCATTTCCCTATATAGAATATAAAATTCATTTAAAATAGTCTTAATTCCTAGGGTGACTAGGAGAACTATGGTCCTAATGGAAGTAGTCTTAAGGCTATCATAACCTCTCAATGTATTTCAATTTGAAGAGTAATTGATTTCTCCATAACCTATCTTTTGAAAGAAAGAAAAGGGGACAATATTACCTCAGTCCCGTCATCTGTCATGGCCCATTTAACGTAATTGTTATAAATCCATACTTGTAGACACAACATAGGATCACCTCTCCTCACTAATTTGGCGTATGTGGGCATCTTAATAAAATAAAACACAAATACAATGTCCCTCTCATGTGATCCTGGAGGATAGACATCAAATTCTATGTAATTTATTTGGGCCTTAGGAGGGAGAGTAACGTGAGTTAAGTATCCAAGACCTAGCACTTCCAAGAAGGATATGTGAGAAAAGGTATTTTTTAGGTCATTAATCAAATCATAAGCCCCCACTAGCTTAGGGACTACCAGTGCATCCTATTTCAGTGAAGGGTAAGTGGGGAGTGGTTGTGATGTATAATATGAGTGTAGGTAGTGGCATGAATTTTATTAATTGGTCTCTAACTTAACTAGGCCTACAATATTAGGCTAGTTTCGTTGGTCCAACGGAGGATAAAATCATGGGTCAATAAACATGGAAGCTTCATGATCATTGTTCCTTATAGAAATACCTTTTTTTACTACTTGAGTATTAACTTCCTGATTTTTGTGGTGATTTGGGAAAGGATCCCTATAAATCCCAGGATTAGCGTTCTGTGGAGAAATAGGTTCTAGGTGGGTGTTGTGTCATTGGCCAAGAATATTTCAATGAAGAGTTTCTTGTGGTCCTATAGAATACGTTGTTTGAATTTTTTAAAATCCCTACAAGTCTCCTATAACTCTATGGAAACCACAATACAAGTTGGGATCGTAATCTCTTGATCTTTGATTCTAATTTTGTTGTGGTATGTAATTCCTATTATTGTTTTGATTCAAGTTATTATATTCATGGTTATAGTTTAGAGGCCTTTTCCCCTGGTTCTTGTATTAGTTTAGAAATCTATTCAGATAGGGACTATGTCCATATATTTTATCTTGTTCAATGGGAGGGTGACTAAATTTAACCATATTGATAGAAGGGATAAGGTTGTTCCTTTGATTTTTTGCATTGGAATTATTTTTATTAAAATTGTTGGTGTTTGTAACATTGGGTTTCTTAGGCTGATTACTCACGCCATCAGTTGTGACACCATGGTTTTGATTGAGGACCTTGGGTCTTTGATTTTTGTTCTAATAATTTTGATAGTTAGAATTGTTCTGAGATGGAGTGACCAACTTCCCATTTGTAACATAAGTATTACATCCATTTTCTATTACATCCTGATCAATATAAAGGGCACCCTCTAATACTTATTCATATCTTCAAAGAGGTAACTTTAATACTTCCTCCTTAGTCTCTTAGTTAAAATAATGAAGGAAAAAATCACAAAACTCCATCTAGTCCATGTTGGGAGAACTTACAAAAAATATAGAACCTACCGACACCTCTAAATGAAGTAGGAAATAGACTTGTTATGTTCTTATTTGATATGTAGGAATTATCTAATCCATTTTCTCAACAACTTTTTCATGTATAAATACTTAATGAATTCGAATATGAGTTGTTTGAATGATTGGATTGAGGCTTCTAGTATTTTTTAGTACTGATCAAGAGAAATACCCTCAAGAGTATTAGGAAAAAAATTATGATGACTACATCTCAAGGGAATAGTTCTCTAATGGAAGTGGTATATGCATTTATATGGGTATTTGGATCTCCCTCCCCCTTGAGCTTAAGGAGGTCTGGTAATGGCTACAGGAGCATGAAACCTCATATAGTGAAATCTAAATGTTCTTCTAAGTACTCAGAGTATGTCCCAACCACTTATGATTCAACCATTGATGATCCTTTATGGGGAGGTGGAGGTGAAACCATAGTTTTGTACGACATATCCTAGGCATTAGTCAGGGAATAAGGAACCCATTTTTGCTAAGCATAAGGTACAAGAAAAGATAGAAGTCCATGGGATAATATTTGGAATACATGTACACATAGGGAGGAAAAACACTAGGGTATGGGCTTGTAGGCGTAAAACCAGGGAGTGCTACATTTTCTAAAGAAGCAACATTTGAGACTGAACTTCTGGTTGCCCCTTGTGTTGGATATACATATGAAGAATGAGGGGCCATAAGTTCTATGACCTATCTTGTAAGAAGGTCTCTTGGGTTAGGAGAACCCCGGTAGGTGTGAGACAACAGTTACTAATAGGCACTCACGGAATACGGTATATATACATACAGACACTTTTTTTTGGTTTGATATTCTTTTCAAGAGTTGATTTCATTATAGTTTGCTTCATTTGTGTACTCTTAGATGGTTTGGAGTTTATGATTTTTTTTTATATGTTTTATGGATGCATGTTATGGATGATGTTGATGCAAATGTGTAAATAGAATGATTTTTTTATATGATGCATATGAGGAAAAATTGTGATTTGATACTCTAGTTTTCAAGAAATATTTAGCACCTTTATTTGATTGCAAAAATATGGCGAGTATAATACAATAAGAAAATGAACTTAATCGAATCCTACCCCCATGTAACTAGTAAGATGTGAGGGCTCATCACTGAAAGCTAGGTGGGACGTGAGCTGTATGATTTTGATGATTTAAAATTGTGAGAGAAATACAAGACATTAACAAATATCCAATGAGAACTTACAAACCAACCCTAACCAAAGTCAACTAACTAGCCTAGAATGCATTTGATTGTAAATTTAACTAAACGTAGATTCGTAGATGGCCATTTGATGGACAAAATCTGGTTTTAATGATTTGAATTTATTGTAACAAACACATCTAACTCATTTTGTTATGATTTTTGACATTTCAAACCACTTTTTATTCATTGAATTATTTACAACTTATCGAATTATTTGATGGGACACCCTACATATTTCCTCATGCTACTAGTAAGAAGCATGGGCTCATCACCAAGGAAATGACAAATGTAAGAAGTGTGGGTTCATCACCAAAGATTGATAGGGAAAGGAACTGTAGTATTATTTATGAAAGAAATCATTTTTGCATTTATTTGTCGATTGATTTTTTTGTTTTCACTTTACACCCCTTCTTTTGGGAAGGAATTCTTTCCCCTAGCATCCACCCTATGTAACCAATAAGATGTGAGGGCTCAATACCGAGGGATGAGATAGGAAAACAAGAGATCTGGGTGATTTAGATTGTTTTTTTCATAAGAGTGGTAATTAGGGAAAGATGTGACATCAATAGACTTCTAGTACAAACTATGGGCAAAGACACCTAGACTAGAAGAAACCATTGATATAACCAGGGGTGTAATTTTTGGTAGGATCAATGTAATTATTCCATCTAACAACTGAAGTGGTGAAGAGATTAGAAAAAAATGGTGATGATATGATGGATACTTAAAGAGGTATGATTAAATGATTTCTCCAATATTTGAATGTTTTTAAAATTTTCTTGAAAAGTAAGTTTCAATATACAATTTCACAAAATGATAATGCAAATGATAAACAATATGGATGTAATAATGTATAGTGTGGAAATACAAATGAACTATGCATGGAAACATTTATGGTGAAGCCAGTTGATGGATGTCAAACTCTTTACCTCCTAAGGTACACAAATGATACACATGATATTTGAAGTTTGCATTTTCTAGGCAAGGGCCTACTGCCTTAGGTTTAAACATACCACCCTTTCCTACAATTGTGTGTGTGTGTGTGTGTGTGTGTGTGTGTGTGTGTGTGTGTGTGTACACATACATACATATATATATATATATATATATATATATATATATAACCTTGGCATGAATTTATACATTTTAAAGAGGTATTTGTGAACCTCTTTGTAATGTTTGTGATATATTGTATTCATGTGAGAATGAGTATGTTTATTTTTTTTACTACCTACGTACGGATTAGTGGTTACATTTGACATTTTTCGCACTAATGGATTATGTCCCGTGGGCACAATAATCTTGGATTTTAAAATATTTGTGTCTAGACCAAGGTTCATAATGGAAGAATCCCTAGAGATGGCTTTGATGGGTATAATTTTTTTCCCAAAACCCTTTCCTTTCTTTGTTGTTTCTATCATGTTTATGCTTAGGACGAGATGATCAGCAGGAAGGGAAGCTATACCAAGGAGGTTACCCATTCATTGTGGTTTGAAGGGGAGAAGGATTGGTTTGTCACTCTTTGAAAGTTTCATAATATCAGTTGTGGTTTTGGTGGATACAATTTCCACAGATATTACCTTACCCTTATCAGTTTTTGCTACCTCAATTTTTTTTACGTCATCGACTTAAACTTTTGGAATTCTCAGAGTGGTCATGAAAAACTATTTTTATGGAAGTGGTTTATTCAAATGATCCATAGGGAGCTCATATTATAAATGGACCCCTAGTTTCTTCTCGATATTTTTCAAACATATGTCAAAGGTCTTAGGATCCCCTTGAGTGACAAAGACCTTTCCCAAGTGGAGAAATCTAACTTCTTGGAACAAAGTGGAGGGAATAGCCTTCATTTAGTGAATCTAGGGTCTATAGAGGATCGTGTTCTAATTTTTATCCTTGCAAATAATGTAAAAATATGTGAAGATAGTTTTTAGCCAATGGGAGACAGGAAGAACTATAGTTCCAATTGAGGTTTCCTTAAGACTGTCACACCCTCGCAACGTGTTTCTTGTAGTGGAGTAGTTAGTATACCAATATCCCAAATTTTGAAAGAAAGAGAAGGGAATCACATTCAGAGTAACCCCATCATCAATCATGTCTCTCTTAATGTATTTTTTATAAACCTAGACATGCAAATATAAGTCAGGATCACCTCTTTGAGATATTTCAATGTCATAAGACATCTTATTTATATAAAAAAAACCCATTATCCCTATCACTTTACCCCAGAGGATGTATGTTGAAGTAAATATGATTTATTTGATCCCCAGGTGGATATGTAACATGAATTAGGTGACCAATACCCATTGCATCAAGAAATGCAGAATGATACGCAGGGAAATTCTTCAAAAAATCTAGAAATAAGATGTGAGAAAATTTATTGTTCAAATCCAATATCGATTCATAGGCTTCCACTAGTTTTCATATTGTAGGAATTCCATCTTGTAAGAAAGAATGATTAGGGAGGGGTTATGAAATGTATTCCCTTGCCCAAGTTTTTGTGTTAATTTTGGTTTAACCTCTAACTCAACTAATCCCAACATCTATGCATTGTTGTTTGAGCCAAGGTTAGGATCAACTTGAGAGTTATCAGAAGTTGAGGCTCTATCGTAATTATTCCTAACATGGGTACCCTTGTTTATGTTTTGATGATTTACCTTAAAATATTTAGGGTATTCAAGGAACGGGTCCTAGTAGATGCATAGGTTTGCATTCTGAGGTGCAAGAAGTCATGTATGACCAAGTTGTGAGGTTCCTTTAAGAGTTTCCAAGAAAATGTCCACAAAGATATGCCTTTAATTTTTAAGGAGTCTTTATATGAAATTTTTGCAATCCTTACAATTTCTAGTGTCAAGACCAACAAAATGATAACAACCACAATAAATATTGGGATCATAGTATCTTGGCCTTTGGTTCAAGTTTTTTTATTGATTATAACACCAGTTGTAGTTTTGAAAATTGTTTCTATAACCATAATTCGTTGCCCTTTGGCTAGAGTTATGGTATTTTTTCAGGCCTTGGGGTTGAGCATGTAAAGGAGGAGGGTGATTCACATCGGCTATGTTGATAGAGGAACAAAATTAGGGTCTATTTGGTTTCCTGTGTTGTTAGTATTATCATTATTTGTAAAAACAACATTATTCACTTGATCAGTAACACCATCCTTGGTAGCACCATGATTGCAATTCAAGGAATTATGCAATTGGTTGTTGGATCATTTTTATTGATTATTTTCATTGTTTTGATAAGGTGACACCAATTTCCCATTAAGACTGTAAGTCTTACTCCCACTATCGATGGTGGCTAGGTTGATTCTAAGTGCACCTTATTACACTTCTTCATAACTATGGAAATGAAACTTTTGTACTTCTTCCTTGGTATCTCAATTGAGTAAATGAAGGACGAGATCAAAAAGTTCCATTTGGTACATGTTAGGTATGTTTGTAGAGGAATAAATAACTTGACACCATCTCTGAATGAAATTGGAAATAGATTCAATTTACTCCTACCTAATATAAAAAAACTCTCTAATCCCCATTCAAAGTAACTTGTTCATATCATATGATCTAATTATCTTAGAGATAAGTTACTTCAAATAATGTATAGAAGCCTCAAGAATCCAATTGCACCAATCTAAAGTGATTAACTCAAGGGTTTTTGGAAATATATTAGCCACCACAACATCCTAAGGAGTTAATTCCCGTATGGCAGTAGCACATGCCTTGATATGATTGTTAGGATCTTCTTTTCCCTTAAACTTATGAAAATCAAGAAATGGGCATGGAAGCATGACACCCCATATTGTGGAATCAAGGGTTTCTTTCATATACTTAGCGTAAGTGTCCATTGTGTAAGATTCCACCATTGAATCTCCTTCATGAGGAGGTGGAGGAGGAGGAGTTAGATAGGATATAATGTAGGCATTGGATATAACGTATAGAACTCATTTATATGGTGTATAGGGAGTAGGGAAGATAAATGGGTCCATGTGGGGATAATTTATGTACATATGTAGGTAAGGTGTAACAACACTAGGAAATGGGCTAATTGGCATTAATCTAGGGAATGTCAAATTTCCTGATGGAGTGGAATTTGAGAACACACTGTTGGCCATCCCTTATGTAGGATAAGCACGAGAAGGGTGACGGCCCATTCCAAGGGTATCAACTCCCATGAGAAGATCACTCAGATTTTATTGGATGGAATAGCCTTGCAACATAAGAGGTTGCATTAGTTGTGCATTAAAAGGGGTGTGCCCTTTATTATTAATGAGATACCCCATTTTCCACCCTACTGCATAGGTTGGTTTTGAAGGTTAGGAACTCTCTAGTTCTCTAATCCTGCCTACTAAAGTGGAAATAACATCACGGGGTGAGGATTGGGTCTCTTTTTTAGGTGTTTGTGGTGTAGGGTTTGGTTGAGAGAACACGTGATATTCCTTTATAAATTTCCCAACATTGTTATTCTTGTTTTCCTTAATAATAAGATTCTCAAGATAAGTATTCGATGCATTATTCTTTAACATCTCAGAGGTGTGGATCTTCATCCTATCCAAGGACTCATCTATTTGGTGAAGAGGATTATCAATTCCTGGAAAGATGTCATCTTCTTTAGATTGCATGGTAATGTGAGGTCTTGACAAGACTCTAGGGTAAGGACTTGATCCACTCATAAAATCCATATTATTTAAAATGGGTTGGATGTATTGCATGTTTAAATTTTGGTCAACCTCCTCTATAATCACATAACAAGTGGGATTTGAAACATAGTTAGGGGAGGCTTACAATTTATTTGTGTAATTTTCATTCCATATGGAAAGGGAAGGGGATTGTTGTGGTTAAACGTTGGTGTAGTACCTATCAAATCCAAATGGCCCACAAAATTCTCTACATACATATTTGGGGAAGTATAAAAATACCTATCGAAATAGTGGAAGAAACAGAATGATAAGGTAATAGTAATGAAAGTAAAGGAGATAAGAAGGAACTAGTCCTTCACATTGGCTTCACCAATTTTGTACTCTCGAGAATCAACACATGATTCCTATATACACACAACCTCCTGATGTGCAAGATTGTGGGAATTTTGATGGGCAACTATAAGATAATCAGGTATTAAGATCAAGTAGTGTGAATTCCTAGTAGTTGAATTGGCCAAAGGGGAATTAGAGGCTATGTATGGGTAGTGTAAGTTCCCTATTTTTTAATTGTTTGATTTGATATGTTTGCTAAATTAATTTGAAAGTTTGTTTTAAATAAATAAATAAAGTAAATTTAGCGTAAATAAAAAACAAGTGTGTTTAATATTTTAACTAGCCAAATTCATTCCCAATTAATTAAATAAAACAAAATGAAACATCATTTATTCTATTTTTGTAAGATATGAATTAAAGGAAAACTAATTAAGAAACAAACATCTTTTTGTATTCCTCATAATTTAGATAAAACAAACAAATAAACTATTCTACAAACACAAAAAACTAATTAAAATAAAATAATACTACTTCTAATAAAATATGACAAAAAAAGGGAAATAGTTGAATGTAGCTATTCCTTTGTTGCAAGGTTGTCTCACAATGCTATTCTAAAAGATTTTTTAAAAAAATCTATTAATCTAAATAAAATAAAATAAAATAAACTTCTTCTAGAAAAAAAATTGCCTCAAGTTTTTTGGAAAGTGAAAAGCTTATTAGAAGAAATTTCCTCTTTTTCGTATGAAATTTTTGTTAGTTTAGGACTTATTTTTCTCACTTTATTGGTATTATACTACTCAGGATATTCCACCTCACTTAGATTTTCCCTACACTTATGGGATATGCTTTCTTAGGTGTAAACTTGACTACACTATTTTAGGTGTTAGTTACCACTTGACTACACTATTCTAGGTGTGAGTCACCACTTGACTACACCATTCTAGTTGTTGGTTACCACTATTCTAGGTAGATATTTCCTTAATTATAGGAGGAGGTTACACATTCAACTCTTATATGTAGATATCTTTCATTATTCTATTTGATCAGATTGAGTTGGAGCCATTTCTATGTTATTACAATCATCTCTCTTGAATTTTCATATTTGGTAGTTTGTATGCTTGCATTGTTTTGTCTTAGAAAAAATCATGTCTCACATTACTCACATGTGCAATCTTCGAACCAATATATCCAAAGATCTTCTCCAATATGGTATAAGATCAAAGCTAGCATAGATATTGCCTAGTTATTATTCTACAAATTTATATTTTGAGATCATTATTTGCAAGTATTTCGGTGTTATTTGGTGCTGGTTTTTCCTTTTTTGTGGGTATATAGCCTATTTTTAGGCTTCATAGATTTACAGGCACATATAGTGCATATATAGTTCTGGTGGTTACTTTTTTACATGCCCTAAATCATTGTTACAGGATCCCTAGAATATTTATCCTGATCTAGGCATTTTTTCAGACCTGTGAAGGGAGTTTTTGCTTGTGGTTTTTCTTTGCATTAGACTTTCTACGGGTGTGTTTCTAAGAAATATGCATTTCAAACCTACAATCATGTTTCAAACAACCCATACACGCATTACAGTTCTGTCTTCAGTCATTTATTTAGTCTTGTGCTAATGTTGTTTTTTACACTCGGATCTATAGCAATTTCAGGGCCACAGTGAAGATCTTCTTGATGAAACATGACTACATCATATATATAGTCAAAAAAAATAATGTCTCAACCTAGCGGCTTCCTTGGGAAAACATTCAGTTGTGCAAGGTTGCTTATGCCAGCCCCCCTATGACCCCCGACATATTTTGGCCTTTATCCGCACCTAGCACATACAAACCATCATTTTTCTAAAACTATTTTTTAATTAAAAAAATTTTCATTTCAAGTTTAGTTAAAATTCATTTAAAATAGGGATTATTTACGAGAAATGGTGATTGTACAAGGTTTGATTGGTAGCTCATTATCAAGTGCCATTTTTGGAAAATTTAAATATTTTTTATTTCCCAAAACCCTTGGACCTATTTATTTTTTAAAACACACTAATTTAGAAAGGGCCAAAATTTTGGGGGTGCTTCTTGATATAGTTTATGAGGGGTATACAGAGTCTTTCCTCTCTTGTTCAAAACTTATTTCTTTCTACACATTTATTTACTTTTTACAACAACTACCACAACCTTTCTTTCTACAATAATGGATATAATTTCAATAAACTCACCTACACATTGTAACTACCATGAATGGATATGAAAAATATCTATTGGAATAAGGAGCAAAGGGTTGTACCGTATCACAATGGGGTTAGAACCAAAGCCTAATATAAATGCAGAAAAATTTAAGTGGTATAAAAAGTGTGATGAATTTGTTGGTATTTTGTGTCTTTTAGTGTCTATTTAACTCCTTTTTCACATAGAGCCATCAAAATATCCCAACAACATGTGGAAAACCTTAGAAACATTATTTAGAAACTTTGACTCTATGAAGGGTCCTGAGCTAGAAATAGAACTTATCAACTTAATTCCTAGTAACTTTGACACCTTGGAATATTTCTTTACCAATCTCAATTCCTTACGATTATAATTAAAATAATGTGGAATAGAAAATAAGGATGAACAACTTGTTCTTTCAATGCTTTCCAAAATAGGTCCTGACTACTGTTTCTTTTTTATACATTTTACGCTACCCAAGGGGATCTTAGAGCCACATGGTCTATGCAATCCTTAGATGACCTCATTCATGATTTGATTAAGGAGCGAGACAAGTTAATTTCAATACTTACTGTAAATTCATCTACACCTCAAGCCGTCATTACGGGGAATGGGAAACAAAAATATTCTAGTAACCAAGAGAAGAAGAAAAATAGTAAGGATCCAGAAATGAAGAAAGAAACAAAATCCACTACTTCTTCCAATTCTACCACTAAAACATCCAATTAAAATGGGAAACCTAAGAAGTAAAATTTTGAGTGTGCCTATTAGAATAAACTTTGGCAAGATGAGAAAAAAGTTATGAAGAAAAAAATTTACTACCCCAATCATCTCCTTGAGAAGAACAACATAGGGGTCCCTGAATCTATCAAATAGTCTTCATCAACCCAAGAATATACTAAGGAAAAGGAAAAAGATAAAGAGAAACATAAGGGAAAAGAACTATTTCTAGTTGCATCCTCATCTACTCCTTTGTGGGTTATCAAATCTGGTGCTTCAAACCACATGGGTTCTTCACAAGTTGAGTTCTCTTCGATAGATCCCTGCATTATGTCCTCCATCACTTTGGTTGATGATACTCTACCCAAAGTTTTAGGAAGAGGTTATGTTGAACTTGAAGGTGGAACATTCACAAATTTTCTTAGTGTACCTTCACTTTCAACTAATCTCTTTTAATTGTATTAGATGACTCATATAGGGAAGGGCATGAGATTCCTATTTGATCTAAATTTAGTTGAGATCAAGCATTTGCATAGTGACACTGTAGTAGCAGTGGGAAGGGTAGACCACCATGCTAGGTTATATACATTCTCACACTTTTCACCTAATTTTTCCCCTATTGCATTTCTCACACACTCAGATGGAATTAACAGATTATCACATGAGTAGTTTGGACATCTTAACTACTGCTACCTTGAGTAGGTCAGTCATTGTGACATGGTTACAAGATTTCCTAGAGTTCGTTTCTCAAAGGAACTTTGCGAGGTTTTTTCTCTTAGGAAACACCCTGAAGAGAAATTTTACAAGGGAAAATCTTGGATAACTTCAACACCTTTAGAATTGATTCATAGTGATGTCACAAGGGATTTTCCTCATCCTTCTTACACTAGGGCCAAATATGCTCTCATCTTCATAGATGAATTTTCCAGATATACATGGATGTACTTTGTTAGGAAAAAATATGAATTACTTTTAGGACATCAAAGAACTTGCTGAGAATAAATCTGGGAAAAAAATAAAATTTATTTGAATAAATAATGGGGGTGAGTATGTTAGTAATAGATTTGATCAGTTTTGCACCATAGAGGGTATTGATCTATAATAGACAGTGCCTTATAATCCAAAGTAGAATGGTGTGATAGAACACAAAAATAGGTCCTGAAAGAGATGGAAAACTGTATGATCCACTCTAAATCTTTGACTCCCCTGTTTTGGGAAGAAGCCATCAATTATTCCTGTTATATATAGAACCGGGTTCCCCAAAAATATTTAAAAGGTATAACTCCCTTTGAATCTTGGCACAATAGGAAAATGGAAGTAAATCACTTAAGGGTCTTCCGATCACCTATGATGGAATGAACTCCCAAAAAGAAATATAATGTAATGAAGCCTCAATCCAAACCTTGCATATTTTTTCAGTATCTAGAGAGGATCTAGGGCTATAGACTTATCCATCCTACTACTCATGAGTTGTTCATCGAGAGATGTGTGGAGTTTCAGGAGAGTGTCATCGACTCTGTACTTGACACTTCTCCATCTAATTTTGATTCACTCATTTTTTATGAGCAATTTAAGGATTCAGATCATCAACAACATGTTCTTGAGGTAGCATCTACTACTTCTTCAAGTTATGATAGTGAGAAAATCAACGAGGAGACATTCTCACCTAATTATGTCCATACTTTAAAGGATGAGGATGAGGCACATGACTCACCCATTTCAAGCCCTCTTTGGTATAGGCAGACACTTCAGAGTGCATGCACTTGGGTAGGGGATCCAAAGGATGATAGACATACTCAAGAAGACTATCAGAGTAGGCCACATACCTTATATGCTTCAGTGATAGATCCATAGAAATTTTGAGAGGCATCAGGCATACCTGAGTGGAATAGTGATATGCATGAGGAATATAATTCCTTAATCATTAATCACACTTGGGATTTGACTTCACTTCTTAAGGTAAGGAATATGGTTTGATGTCGATGGATATATTAGACCAAATTTGTAGCATATGGGTCAGTTGATAAGTACAAGGCTTGGGTAGTAGCCAAGGGTTTTTCATAGGTAGGTGGAATAGAATACTCAGAGAACTTTTCACCCATAGCCAAGATGAATTTGATTAGACTCACACTTTCTTTAGCTGCAACACATGGTTAGAGTGTGCACCATATGGATGTGAAGAGAGATTTTCTTCATGGAGACCTACAAGAGGAATTATACATGGAGAAACCACCAGGTTTTATTCAATATTCATCTTTAGTTTACAGACTTAGTAAATCTATCTATGGCCTCAAATAGGCTCCTAGGGCTTGGTATGCCAATATTGATTCCTTCATCCTAGATTTTAGTTTCATTCAGTGTCATTCAAATCCTAATGTATATCTATTATAGTGGGATGATTCATTAATGATATGGGTACTTTATGTTGATGACCTTTTGATCACCGGGAATACTTCATCAAAAATATTAGTAGTGAGGACAACTCTTCAGGATAGATTCACCATGACTGACTTGGGTCTATTACACTACTTCCTTAGCATTGAGATCACACAATTTGATTCAGGGATTTCGCTTGCACAACCCTAGTACTCTCTTGTTCTTCTGGCTCAGTTTCACATGGCTAACTATAAGCCATCTCCCACTCCTTTCTTATCTATATTTAAGATCGAGGTTGATTTATCCACACCCCTGGTTGATGCTACTTTTTATCAAAAATGTGTTGGAATCTTTATTTACTTGACTCACACTAGACTTGATATCTCTTATGCCATTGGTATTGTTTTTAGGTTCATGCAGGAACCCCATGAGCTATATTGAAAATTATCTAAGAGGATGTTTCACTGCATATAGGGATTACACAAATATGGGATTCACTACAGGGTTAGTTTAGACATTTACTTGGTCGGCTACATAGACTCAGATTGGGATGATGACACTAAGTGTCATAAGTTCACTCTAGGATATAGTTTCTCATTGGTTTATGGTCATATCAGTTGTTTGAGCAAGAAACAAAATGCTATTACTCTATCATCCATAGAGGCAGAGTATAGGGGAGATGTTAATGCAACTACTAAGGCTATTTGGCTTTAGGGGATTCTTTCTTAGCTTGGTATCCAGATCAGGCAACCTACAATCATCTTTTGTGACAACCAGAGCACCATCCAGATATGTGGGAATCCTATTTTTCATAAAATTACAAAACACATTGAGATCACATGCACTTTATTCATGAGATCATTCATGAGAAGTTCATCGATTTGATATTTTTCTAGTCTTTAGAACAAGTTACTTAAATATTCACCAAACCTTTCACTGAGAGAAATTTCATTCATCTTCAAGATCTTCTTGGGGTGGGGTCTATGCTAATGGCTTCATCATCTTCAGGGGGCCTTCTAGCCTCTTCACTTCTTCATGTCTCTCTTTTGGGAGGGATTTTTTCCC
Organism: Taxus chinensis; assembly: GCA_019776745.2. Classification (NCBI taxonomy): domain Eukaryota; kingdom Viridiplantae; phylum Streptophyta; class Pinopsida; order Cupressales; family Taxaceae; genus Taxus; species Taxus chinensis. The sequence continues at coordinate 312,811,555 of CM034148.1, read as the reverse complement.
ACTAGGTTTTCTCCTTTTACTCTATGCTATGAGAGATTTCATTGTATGTGGGTACCTCATCAAGCCTTGTTTCTGAGACCCATTTTTATTTTTCACTAGCCACCTAAGTTGTGCTTATAGGGGGCATGTTAGTGTAGGATTTATTTTCCCCACTTTATTTGTATTATCCTACAAAGGATATTCCACATCACTTGGATTTTCCCTACAATTATCGGATATGATTTCTTTTGTTGTACACTTGACTACACTATTCTAGGTGTTGGTTACCACTTGACTTCATTATTCGAGGTGTGAGTCACCACTTGACTACACCATTCTAGTTGTTGGTTACAAGCATTCTAGGTAGATATTTCCATTATTCTAGGAGGAGGTTACACATTCACCTCCTATATGTACATATCTTGCATTATTCTATTTGATCATATTCATTTGGAGCTATTTCTAGGTTATTATAATGATCTCTCTTGCATTTTCATATTTTCATAGTCATGTATACTTGTATTGTTTTATCTTGGAACAATTCATGTCTCGTATCATTCACTTGTGCAATATTCAAACCATTAGATCCAAAGCACTTCTTAAATACTTTCCCTGGTAAAAGTAAATCTAAACTAAATTCAAGAAATAAAATATGTGCAAGGATTTCTTCACTTCTTCCTCCAACTAATTTCCCGAGCAGTTCCATAAGCTCGAAAGATGTTATTAAGGGAAGATATAAGAAATATTCAAAAATGAGTACTATAAATAACATAAATACATTTAGGAAGTGATGAAATCGTCTACTTCTATAATTCTACCAACTCAAAATAAATGTGTTCTTACTATTATAAAAAAATAAAAAGTAATCAAAGCTTCAAATAATTTAATTCCAACCCTAACCTAGTTACTATTATACTATGGTATCTTCCCAAAGATGAGATGTGATTTTCATCTCCTCATCTTTTTATCCTCTTCCAAATATGAAGTCCAATTGATCTAGGAATGCACAGATGTGGGTTGGTAGCAAAGAAAAAAAATAATGACTATGGATGACTTCAATCAAGAAACGACTGAAAGTAAATGGTAGGAAAGAAAAGAGAAAAGAGATGGTTTTCTATGTGGTTCCTCTCAAAGTTTTAGTGGCATAACTTTACCTCAATAATATGAAAAATTCAACCCATTATATGGGTAAATGTTTGTCTTTTATAAAATCTTGGAAAGAAGAAGTCAATTACATGTGTCGATGAAGAAGTGATAAATCGAAAAAACAAGAGGTAGTCAACATTTTAAATAGATCCAAATAAGAAGAGAAAATCAATATGATTCCAATGAGTCCAAAAATTGGCAAAACGGTTGAGAAACGAGTGAAAAAATAACTCCCAAAATCTAAACATGCACTAAAAAATGCGCATTTTAGGTATCTTATTTTAAGTGATAGGACCACTGGTGAACGTTGAGGGATGGTTGTACAACTGGTGGGGTAGTTTTGCAACCACCACTGATAATTATGTAACCATTGGTTACATGACTGCCAAGGAGGTTGCACAATTATCGGGACAGTTACGTAACCACCGCTTAAGATAAAGAAAAATCTAAAAATTTTCCTTATAAGAAAAATTAAAGTTTGCAGACAAAAAAGAAGGGTTGATTTGAGTCAGAGGAGGGATGTAAAGAAAAGGGGGAAGGATCTGGACCTCATTTTTACCTTGGAAGATGTTTTTATCATCATTGGAGATTTAATGTTCCAACAATATAGCACCTTGCAATTTTGGGTGCATACAGACACCAAGTGTTTGACCAAATGAAATAATGTGATATATGTTTAATGAATATCATCCTTATAAGTGAATTGATTTCATTTGTGTAACACCAAACTTTATAACCTTTTCTAGGTTTTTCACCTAAATTGAAGATTTAAAGTAAGCCTTGGAAAACCATCAAAGCATAATGGTGGTAGTTTTTTGTCAGATGCAGTTGCAAGTGTCTAATTAATGAACATGTATGAAAATTTTGGTTGACATAAAACCTCATAGATTTTTGGTTTCATGGAACATACCTTGATCATATTAGCTTCATTTTTTTATTACCATTTTTTCATGCAAGTTTGTTAGGTGAGGGTCACAAATATTTCAATGGCATGAGGTTATAACTTATGTTATTCTATCAAACATATATGTATAACTATGTATTTTGGGGTTATGTTAAAATGGTGAGGATATTAATGAAAGATAGAGGAATTAAAAAATATTGTTCTCGTAAAATTATTATGAGAGATGTAAAAACAATCTATCAATTCAAAAAATACATGTGACTCTTATAAAGATTTTTGGTAATTCTATGTGAAGAAATATGTAAACATAAACACATAAAAATGTTGAAGCACATAAAATAAACAATGCATAAGGTTTACTTGGTCATAGCCTAATTCGATTTATCATGGTTGTGTCTTCTTTAAATTGTGTCTTTGTCTTCAAACCTTAGGTTTAATTATCCTCTCAAAGTTATACCCCTATGAGGTGTATCTTCCTCATCTAAATAAGAATCATCTACACCTATAGAGGTATTCCCATACATAAATGTGTAATAATTATCACCCCACCATGAAGGTTTGTTGGTGAAATATTTTGTTAGGGAACAAAATATGAAATGTCATCAATGCTCACAAGAAAACCTTCCTCCTTCTGGAAATGGGGAGGCTCCCATTCATTTAAAGTTTTAAACTATGTACACTAGACTAATATTAGGGGTGGCCAAATGCCAAAAAATGTGAAGAAAAACTCTTATTGTGACTATAATGATAGACTAGAGGAAGATAAATTTGTGGGTCAGAAATGAGAGAGAAATAAGAAGGGGGATTGTATTAATGATTAAATCTCATATATCATCAACTAAAACTTAAATATGATTCCAGTTTCAATATGAATAAACAAGAAAGCACAACACAACATCATAATAAGATAATGAAACATATAATACAAGATAAATACAAATCCTTATCAATATACATTCATTTGAGAAAAAGGTGTAAACACAAAATCATGCACTTGGGTACATTTCTAGGTCCTAAAAACATGCTAGAATTTACATGATTCCTAAGCAAGAAAACTAGTAATTTACAACTCCCCTTAGCATTTTTATTTTCCATTTTCTATTTTATTAGATGCATGCATCTTTTACTCTTATCAACACTTGATTGTTTTATCTTTCTATGGATTTGGACACTAGCACCCATTTCAAATGCTAACGTCAGGTAATCCTATCCTCATGGGCGCTCCTACCCCTCTTTATATTTTTCCTACCCTTTTTAGACCCCTTTTGCTTCTAAATTACATTTTATTACCTTGGGTCATCCTTTTAGTTTTCAATTACTAAATTCAGAAAAGGGAATCATATAAATACATAGTTATGTTTTAACCATGAGGGACCGAACACTAAGTATTAATATTATCACTTAAGATTACATTCAAAAGGAACCTAAATAACTTCAAAGCATCCACTCAAGGGATAATGGAATACATAATCTACATACACATCATAGGAAGGGGAAGTTTATTCTATTCCATCCACACATTTTACATCATTGATAAAATATATCCCACTATCTAGTGAATATTTCACATGTGCATCCTAGGAAATAACTCCTACACACACTTACAAGAACTACATGGAGTCTGAGATGTAGTGCAGAGCTCTATTGTAACTTCACTCTTCTGGTGACCATCAGGGTCAATCTAAATCCCCATTCTACATTTTCCATTTTAGGTTTGATGTGGTTTTATGGGATTGGGTAGGTGAACTTCTCTTTTACATGTTACATATAACATCAGAAATCATAGTGAAAATATCATATGATCAATAGAGAAAAATAGTGAAACCCTAGCAACACTAAAAAAATTAGATTCTGAGATCCTGTGCAATCATGGGCACCCTGTTCCAGTATCCAACACTAAGGCAACCTTATCCTGATATGATCACCCATTTCAGGAAGTATCGATGAGTTATAAAATTTATGTTGAGCATTTATGACACTATTTTCATCATGTTCAATACTTTACCCTACATAGATCACTTATAAATTACACGTAAACTAGCTAAGTCTCTTTATCCATCTCTTGCGCTTAAGGTTTCATATTTTTACTTGTTTATTTTCTTGTGACATTATTGTATTATAACATCTAAATATCATACATTACAGTAGGTACTCTATAATAGTGTTTAATCATATTTCTATTTTTATTAAATCATTTGGTGAACCCCACTCATAATCATACACTTATATCCTCCTTCTTATTCTTTCATGGCTCCTAATAATCCTTTAGTCTCCTTGTATTGATTTCTTCAAATGCACCCACCTTGAAAATATGAAATAAGGAGGAGGATCTAAGTGTATAATCACGAGTGTTGTTCTCCAAAAATCCCTAGACACTATGTACCTCCCTAGCAATATGCCATAAACTCAAATAAGTTCCATTATAGATCGTCTATCTGATGAATCTATCAGTCTTAATCATCCATTCAATAAACCCATCTTAGAGTATATTCAAGATTTCTGTTTTTTATTTCAAGATAAAATTCAAGCTATGGAAACAATGATTACATCTCTTAAAACTTAAATCTAACATCTCAAGGATGATTCTCACACCCATGTTTGTTCTTCTTATACATCTCATCCTACTTCTATTTCTTCTACATGTGCTCATATTAATGAAGCTCGTGTCTTACCACTACCTGCACCTCTGAAGTTTGATCTAAATTTAAGAAACACGATATCATTCCTTAGATTCTCGTAAACCAATTGATTAAATTTCCAACTACTCATTATTACCTCCTTATCATCTTACAAAATACCAAGGTCTCCAATTTTATAATTATCATATACTTAAAACACATCATTAAAATGATTATTATGCTTTACAATGATGATTTAAGAACCTTGATCATTATGTATTTATTTCATTCGCTTCACAACATTATGTTTTTTCTCATCTTCAATGGCTAAATCCCAATGGGATATAAAATTTGGTATTTACATGTCTAATGAGCATCATTCCATAGTTACTATTGTTACTCCTTTGGTCAGTCAAGATCCACCTATCCAACCAATTCTAATAAAGCAACATCCTCTAAAAATAATTCCATCCCCTCCTCCTCTCAATCCTTTTACAACATTACCAATTCCAACTAAGAAACCTCCTCTAAAAACCATTCCATCCCTTCCTCTTCCTGATCCTTCAACAATGTTATCAATCCCAAATAAGATAACACTATTCAAGTTTCCTCTCCTCCCTACTCCACTTCATTGTCCAATTCTCTTTTTCAAAGAAGATAATCCTTACATTGATGGGTTAGACACATTTAAATTTCTGCCACTTTGGAATGGTCCTTCTCACATCACTACATATAACTCCATCACTCACATACTTTGGGGCCATCACAACTTATCCCCCCATTTCATTACTCTCAAAGTGTCTACCTTTAAATTTCACACACCACGCTTAATTCATAATATTTCCTAGCATTCACACACCATTGATATAAACATTGCATCATCATTACCCTATGATGCACTCTAGTTCCATGTTTCATAATCCACTGTTGAAGGTATAAATCTGAAATGAACCTCACCTCTTCTACACTTCACACTCTATGCTTCATTTTACATCTTTCCAACACCTACTCGCATGGCATACTCATTACCCTATGATGCACTCTAGTTCCACTATTCATACTCAACTGTTGAGCATATAATTCTGAAATGAACTTCACCTCATCTACATCTCATGCATTATGCTTCATGGTACATCTTTCTAACATCTACTCACACAAAAAGCTCATTTCCCAATGATTCACTCTTGTTTTATTGTTCATTATTTATTGTTGAGGGATATTTTATAAATGAACCTCATCTTATACATTTTCATTGGGGGAAATGCTGCCCCTACCATTTATAGATTACATTTGCATAATTTTGGTTGCATTTAATCTTTATTTCTTAGACTACTTACATGTTGCACTTTGCTTACTATGTTATCCAAAGACTCAGTATGTCACTATATTTACCATATACACATGCACGTTCACTTGTTATTTTGAGGTGAATGATGATATCTTATAGGTTCTTACATGTTGCAATGATGCTTGGCACTATGCCTTTTACCAGTCCCACTAAGGCTCTTGGGGGAATCTATTTTTTCTATCATACACTACATAGGTTCTATTGCTATATTTTTCACTAATTTTCACTACATTTACTTTACTCTTTTTTTATTCATACACGCTTATGACATAAGACTTATCTTTCTAACATGATAACATGTTCTTCACGTGTAGAATTTTATTTGCAATACTATATGCCACCATGGTTATCTGATACACTTTGTTTTCCATTGTTTTCTATTATATATTACTTTTTGTGGGCTATTCCCTATGTCTTGTTCGATCATTGTATTTTTTTTTCCACTTCGGACTTGATTGTCTTATGACATTGTGAATGATGTCCCATCTCTGAAACCCAATTTTCATGATCTATATTATTTACACACTTGATTTTTATATTATATTTTACTTGCATACTATCTTTTTTTGCACTAACACATGTTATTATCCCACTTTTTTTGCTTGTTCCTTGGTTTCTATAATGCACATCCCCTCCCCCTACAGGTATCCATTTCATATTTATTCCATGTCCTCTCCTTTGGAATACACACTCCTAAATTCATCACATGCACACAAAATGAGGGGGGCATACATTAGGTGAATAAATCACCCCTACAACATCCTAGAGCTATAGCACATCACAGTACAATATAGAAACACAATAGGTAATAGTTACAACACCATCCCATAATATGACTTGGGCCTCAACACAACACATACACCAATGCTCAACATCAAACATTAGTTCCTAGGCACCTATGTCATCCTTTGGGAACTATTTTCATGGGGGAACCTATAGGAAGCTTATTTGATCAACATAGTTCACATAAGTCTTCATAGAAATTATACAGTTACACACATAGTCCTCTAGTCATAGAATACATTCTATCTCCTATAATCAAATGTAATCAGTATAATTAGAAATTAAACAAGGACATAAGTAAAAAATCATTTACTTACCATCTGTAGTGGTAGTTGTTGAGCAACATCATGGAAGGAGAGTAACACTAGAGCTCTCTCCTCAACACCTTCTCTTGGATTGAGATCTCCCAAAAAACTCAATATTGGTGTGAGATTTTCAAAAAAATCTCTCTTGGCATGAGATCTCCCAAAAAATAATGCTTGTCATGCGATCACCCAAAAAACGTGCACTTGGCATGAGATCACCCAAAAAAATTCTACTTAGCATGAGATCACTCAAAATACTCATACTTGGCATGAGATATCCCAAAAAACTCACTGTTGACATGAGATCACCCAAAAAAAATTCTCTTCATAGCATTTTTAGGACATTTTTATATCCTTTACACTCTTACATATCAGGTGAACACTTTCATTTTTACACATTTTTACATACTTTTACATACTTATGCATACTTTACTCAAATTTTTCATATATAAAAATTTGACTACTCTTTCACTCTTCTTTTGCAGGTCTGTCCTTAGTAAATAACAAGTAGAAGCTTAATTTAGCAAAAAATTATTCTAGAAACACATATTTATGCATATGCTTCACCCCTAGCAACACACTTCCCTTATCCTTGTCTCGATGCTTCACTTGTTAACTTGGCACACTATTTTCTGCACACTCTACATGGATCATAAGGTACACATCTTCTATCTACTATATGTTATCAAATATTCACTCAAAACCATAAAGTGTGGGAAAATATGGACACAAAATCACACACTTTGGTACATTTTTAGGTCCTAAAAGCATGTTAGCATTTACATAATTCCTAAGTAAGAAAATTAGTAATTGATAACTCCCCTTAGCATGTTTCTTTATCATTTACACTTTTATTTGCTTCATACATCTGCTACTCTTTCTTGCACTTTAATATTTTATCTTTCTATGGCTTTGGAAACTAGCGCTCAATTCAGATAGTAGCCTCAGGTGCTCTTGTCCTCTTGGCGTCTCATGTCCCTCTTTATTTTTTTCCTTCCCCTTTTGCTTCTTAACTGTATTTTATTACCTTGGCTACGAAATTCAAACAAGGGAATCATATAAATACATAGTTATGTTATCAAAATGAGAAAATAAGAATTAAGAATTATTATTACCACCTAAGCTTGCATTCAAAATGCACCTAAAGAAATTCAAAGCATCCATCTAGCATCATGTCAAGGGACAAGGGACTACATACTCGACATACACAACATAGGAAGGGGAATTTTATTCTATTCCATCCACACATTTTGCATCATTGAGCTAATATATCTTGTTATATAGTGCATCTTGCACAAGGGCATCCTAGGGAAAAATATCTACACACACTCAAAATAAGTACATGGATTTTTAGATGTAGTGCATTTCTTGGTTGTAATTTCACTCTTCGGGTGACTATCGGGTTCAGTCTCACTCCTCGTTCTACATTTTCCTTTTTAAGTTTGATGTGGTTTATGGGCATGTGTATGTGAACTTCTCTTTTTTAGGTTACAGGTATCATCAGTGATCATAGTGCAAATATCAGGTGATTAATATACAATAACATAAAAACCCTAAGGATACTACAAAAATTAGATTATGAACTCTAGTGAAGTCACAGGTTCCTAGTTGCAATATCCAACGCCCAAGAACCCATGTATGGAAGTATCCATGAGTTCTAGAATTTATAATGAACATTTACAATTTTTTTTGCATCATGTTCAACATTTTAACCTCCACATATCACTTATATATTACATGTAAACTAGATAAATTTATTTATCCATCTCGTGTGCTTAAGGTTTCATATTTTTAGTTCCTAATTTTCTTTTGTCTTTATTTTATCATAGCATATGCATATCATACATTATAGTAGTTACTATATAATAGGTTTTAATAATATTTCTATTTTTATTAAATCAAAAGGAAAAAAGCCCTTCAACTTTTTACAAATGTCAACATGTGGTCAGTTGAGTGATAAGATGAGAATGAAAGAAAATATCAATACAATACATAAAATAATACATAATACTAGAGAGATAAAAATATTATCCTTTAAAATAGAGATAACATTCCAATTTATCTCCTAAACTAGTGAATATTTGCATTCCCATGGGATTTTTCAAGTTTAAGTAAAATCTCAATTAAGAAATAAAATATTTAAGTTACTTAATTCACTTTTAGTAAATTTATTTATCAACAAATAAATATAATGTTAGAGAGAGAAAATAATATAGAGAAGGTATGGTTAAAAGAAGATGACCCATGATGAATGTTTGATCTTCCCTCATTATGGACATGAAGGTTGAAATTGAATATGATCTTCTTCAGATGCTTCTTTGATAAGAGCATATAGTTTCTTGGACTTAGAAATGGTGCTCCACATTTTATCTAGAATTATCATCTTTTTACATGCCTCAAAATCTCTCTTTTGACTTTTTATCTCTATGAGAAATGGTAGGCTTTACAAATAAATACTTTCTCATAATCACAATATCATTTCTCCCATATGGGAAACAACCTATATTGAAATTTTTATGAAGAATACACTCACATCACCCATGTCCCATATTAGGTAGGAAAGTACACACCTTGATCTCTCTTTTATTTAATAATATTAAATACTTATGAGAATCCTTAGTAATAACAAAATAATCCTATAAATGGAAACACTTCTCTTCATGAGATGGAATCAAGCATTGACTGAATGGACAATGTCTTGATGAAGAATAGGATAACATCTTGTTATGTATCTTGAAGGGAGGATGGTAAGGAGATCAAGAATACACCAAAACCATGATGTTCATCACAAAATTTCTCAGTTAATTCAACTCTATGTTTCATGATCAATAATCTTCTTTTGTACTCTAGCTTAGGTTAAAAAATGTGTTTTAATCTCTTTTGAGGAGTTTACATTAGTCCTTGATGATGTTTTTTTCTGGAACATGGATATCATCATCACGTATGGTGATCTCATCTAAATTACTTGTGAATGGATTTTTTTGGAATATTCTTGAGAGAAGAAGTGATGCTCCAATTTTGAGACAATTCTCTCATAAAAATCAATGGGAAAATGCAAAATCTAACGAAAAAGTTAGAATACTATGAAAACATCGGTCTCCATATCTTGAAAAATATTCAACCTCATCATGTAAGATATGGACCAAATGAAATTATACTTTAATAAGAACATTTTTCTCAAAATTTTAGGCAATTTGGCTTGATGAGTCACCACAAAAAAATAAAACAATTTTCAGTTATTTTAGGCACAACTGGAGGTTTTTAGATGTAACCTTGATTATAACACCATGAGAGTAAAAAATATCTAATCCACATGATACTTGATCCATTTTATAGATGTTTTGATGAGGAAGAAATTATCCACTTTTCTTTACGTTTTCTCATATGAAGTGGAAAAACAAGTTTTGGTTGTGTAATGCGTTTTTGAATAGTGTTTGCAAAAAAATTTGGATCAAATCATATCAAATGAATACTCTTGCTGTAGAAAATGAGAGAAAAATAAATTTCAAGGAATTTTGGAGGGGAGATAATTGATAAAATCTCATGGTAATTAACCTTTGGGTTTGCATGATATTAACGCTTGATTTTTGTAATAACTATGAGAAACAAGGTTTTCTATATCAACAAATTTCAAGTGGGAAGATAAAATAACCACCTATTTATAGACCATTTTTCTTATATAATATTAAAGGAATTTTCATGGAGGACTAGTATGTAGTGTTTCAAATGATTTTTTCCATGGGAGCTCAAGATATGGGAAAAATTAGTGTGAGCAACATTAGTGAATCAAGCTAGTTTTCTTAGAGGAATGAAAGGAATAAGTGAAATTTTAAGGAGCAAATGACAATGCACTTTTTATATTAAATTATTTTTTTGGTTGGGATGTGTTTTAAGTGATTTTTCCCTAGATTTTGGAGGGAAAGTGTACTATTAAAGGACATGATTAAATCCAAAGAATATTGTTAAGTTGTGGAAGGAACTTAAGGTTCAAAAAGTGCAATTTTAGTTCCCAAGTGGAACCAAATTGCATTTTGGATCTTCATGAGGAACCCCTAGATTAAATTTTTGTTCCCATGTGGAACCTTATGTGAAAGTACATGTTAATGATAAAATAGGACACAAGAACAAATAAAGTGCCTATCAATGAGAAAGTAGAATTTGGACCTTTTTGAGCCCCTAAGGAGAATAGGAACATAAGGCACTTAAGGTTTTATCATATGCTAGTGAGGCACAAAGGATCGTGTAGAAGTAAATACAAAGGAGGTATGGAGGTTTGTGCCCATACATAATAGGATCAAGAATTAGCCATATTTTGGAGCACGGTTTGATTTACAATGAGGGACACATGGAGATGTGATCAAATCTAATTCTGGATAAGACTATAACATGGAGACTTGCAGCCCATCGAAATCATATCCTATAATTTGATTATCATAATGGGATAAAGAGTTGTGAAGCAGAGTTAGTTAAGGTTTAGCTCGTACTTGTATGCTGAGGATACTTGAGTATCGAAATACATGATGAAATTTGTCAGGAGGTTCACTTTGAGTGATGAGTAGGCAATAAGGGAAGATTCCTTTGATTCCCTTGATATGTATTGATTTGCATGGAAAAAAAGGAGAACAAAAAGAGAGGGAGGAAAAATGAGAGTTGTGAATAATATATGAAAGATATGGGAGAAAGAAGGTAGAGAGAGCTAGGAGAGATATGTGTGATTACTGTTGTGACTTCTCTAATGGATCCATTATAGGAAAATATTGAAACCTTGACAATGTATCTATTCCATTTATGGATTTCTTGATGTAATTGAATACTATGTGTTCGTGCCCAATATTGAAGCATCCCTATTTTGCTAAGGAGAAATGCATTTTTTGCCGTGTTTATGAGGAAAAATGGTTTTGGGATTCTCATATACTTTGAGTTTAACAAAAAAAAACCCATTTTTGTGTTTGAGTGCTATGTGTTGTTTGCATTTTCTACATTTTGAACCATTATGAAGGAATCCCCAGGTTTACTGTAGTGTTTTGCCCTAATTTTTCCTGTTCCAAATGCCTCTGCCATCTTTTTCATTTTTTCCCAGCCTTTGGAGCTTGAAATAATCTGATTTGTACTTATTTTCCCTTGAACATCCCTTGCCATGGTTGTAAATTGCCTAAAATCACTTTCCATTCATCTTTTGATTGAAAAAATTCTTCACCCACGAAAAAAAAATCAATTTTGGGGGTCACTGGCAATTTCTGCATTTTTTGACGGTCATACGGAGCGTCCTTTGCCCGTCAAATTATAGCTCATTTAATTTCACATATGTGGCCGTTTGTAATTTGAAAAGGATCAGCCAGGGTCATTTCTAAAAACATAAAAAAATTATGTTTTTGGAAAAATGTGCAAGTTGCCCCTGCAGCTTTGTAGGCCCCAGAGGAAGGCTTTTGGTAGGCGGGGAGATGGAAAGGCAGAGGAGTTTGATAATTTTCATGGCTTTGGTGAAAAAGATTTAAAGTATAAAATTGGACCACAAACTCGCAGCCAATGGGATGAAGACATGTGTCAGCATCAGAGCACAGAGCAGAAGATGGAGCCTCGAAGGAAAGTTAGAATTTTCACCCATTTTGGAAAAAAAGGGAGAAAATCATCAAAATGGACCGTGGCCCACCATCGAATCAAAGGACAACATGTGGCAGGCTCAGAGGTGAGGGAGGTAGGGCCATCGGAGGCAAGTTGTATTTTTAGCCTCTAGTTATCAAAAGGGTAAAATCGTTGAATGGACCCATGAGCCCGAAGGTAAAAAGTCAAAATTCATTTCGAGGAGTCAATGGCGGAGGAGCAGGCTGGCAGAGGAAATGTTGAAACATTTCCTTTGGTGAAATAAGATTAAAATCTAAAATCAGAGTGCTTCCCCTTAGCCAATCATATGAGGACACGTGTCTTGCGGGAGGGTGGAGCCATGGAGGAAAATTGAAATTTTTTCCTTTGTCTAAAAAGATGAAAAATGTGTAAAATTGAGCCACGACTCCATGTCCAGTCATATTGCGCCACGTGTTAGACCCAAATCGCAAAGGCAGATCGGAAAAGGAAATCAAGAAATTTTGCAAAGTTTTAAAAAGTTGTAAAAAGGTCAAAAGTGTCCCCGAGGCCCATTTTTTCCAGATTTGCCATGTGGAGGGCTCAGATTTAAAGATAAGAATAGATCGATGGTAGTTATACATTTCACCAATTTGGCTACCATTTGAGCTCTGGGAAGTTTGGAGATGCATTTTCTGCATTAATCTTCATCGAATTTTTCACCAATTCGTGTCATTTTGGCCTGCAGGGTCCAAATTGATCGAATTGGGGGCTCAATTTGTGAATCCAAAGCACATTTCAAATGAATTTTTACTCTAATTCATGAAAAACATGAATTACCAGATCCAAAGTTGCAAAGTAAAAAATTGGGAAAGGAAAAGATGAAATAATGAAATGAAAGGGTCTACATGCATGGGGAATGAAAAATGTGCTTCCACTTTGAAGAATGATGAAATTTTTGTAATGATTCACCTTTTGAAATAACAATTGGCAACTTTTTGTGAGTTTGTTAAAGGTCATTTTCCATAAATATTAGTAAAGCAAAGGTACTTTGAATATTCAACTTTTGGAGGGAAGATTTGAGAGGCAAAGTCTCCAGTGAGTGACAGTGAAAATGTATATATTTCATGAATTTGTCATGCAAAGCACCAGAGAAACTTAGGTTCTTTTCATTGATAGGAAAATCTAGGAAGAAGGCCATTCTCTGAGAAACCACCTAAGAACCATTTTAACTCCTTTTTGCATCAAATTTGTATCATATTAGGTTGGTTGCAGATGTATATAAACCACTTATCAAGCCTCTGAGATTGTTCTTATAACATTCCATGATGCTAATAAATTTGGTGATTCTGAGATTATTTTGTGTTGTCTCTTGGTAAAATTTGCATTTACTTATGTTTCAGAATGTTTTCAATTTGTGTTTCTTGCTCCAGTTGCAATCTGGTGTTTGGAATTTCCTTTTGATCCGATGCAGATCTAATTCTAGTAACAACTTAGTGACATTTGTAATTCCAAAATCTCTGGAGAGATACTTCATCATGATTTTAGGCAATAAACAAATTTAAATTCACTCAGTCTTTCCTTGATATATATTTGATACGTAAACCTTTGGGGGTACCTGTAGGTCTAATAGAATAGAAATTTCTAAATGCTTTGTTGATTCATTTAACTCAAGATTTTGTGATAAATCATCAGAGATTGTGTGGAATATTGCAGATCTAGGATTCCAGCTTTGCATGCACATATTTGCTCAGTTGAAAGAACACCTAGCCTCTTTAAATAATTTATGTTGTCTGAGTCTTTCATGTTTTGCTACTCTTCCTCAAATAAGTTTGACAAATTCTAGTTAGTCTTGTCTGAATATCTCCAACCTCAAAATTCATTTCAAATCTAACTCATCCTACCTATAATACCCATGCATTGTATTCATGTGTCAACAAAAGAATACAATCCATTTACAAGCATGCAGAAAGAAAATCAGGATCAAACCATGTCTTTAGTAGCCTTAGCCTTGTCTTGAAAGGTATTTCCATCATTTAGTAGTGACAACTCTGTTGATTTTGAATAATGGGAAATTGATCATGTTTTCTCAAGGCCATCTCCATACAATCTTCAACCAGTACAAGGATATTTTCACCTCCTTCACAAAATAGAGGCTTCAATATAGGTTCTCTTACCTTGGTTGATAGGCACAACTCTAAAATATTGAGGATTAGATAAAATCCTTCTAAGGTGCTACCCACACTCTTCCTAAGCTTGAGTGCTAACAAGTCAGATAAATTGCTTCACTGGCTACAAAATGACATATAAACCATTTATCTAGGCCTATTGAGTTTCTTGTAAAATCCATGATGCAGCTCAAATTTTGAAGGAGATTAAATGGCTGGGTACCAACACACTTAATGGTGCCATTGCTAGGAATGAAGAATGCAAATATCCAGACCAATTTGTTAATCTGCTTCCAGTTGATATTATTTTAAACCCTTTATCAACACCCGAATGGCGGATGTTTGAAATTGGATGAAGAATGTAATATCTAGACTAATTTGTTAATCTACTTCTAGTTCATAATGTTTTGGATCCCGTCAACACTTGCCAAATGTTGCACATTGATTCATGGGGACATTTTGCATTCAGTATTTCAATTTGGTTCAAAATACTTGGTAATACTTCTCACATATTTTATGTGCAAGTACAACCCAAATGAGCATCCAGTTTTTGATCAAATTTATAAAAATTTGAGGAATGAGAGTAGAATTTAAGAGTTTGATATGTTCAAGTGTTGACCTCCAATTTTTTGATTCAAACTTTGCACAATAGTTGATAAATTGAGTGAAAGAAAATAAAATCCTGTTCAATCTTTATATAGTGCTAATATTTACAGTCATTTGATAGATCTTCATAGTGAGATTTGCACAAACTAGGGTGAAATTCCTTAGTGGTGACTTCTGGTTGTTATATTTTGATAAATACTAGTACATTATCGTAGATTAAGTGAAGTGTGTCATATAAATTTGTAAACCTGGAAGGAAGAAGATCTCTCTTCAGGAGGGACCCAAGTAGAAAGCTATTTCAAGAATTTGGAAAAACTTCAGTTTTAGAGGAGAGAAAGATTTTGGAAGGACCATGTTGAATGAGTAGACATCAAGAAAAAGGTATATCCATTGGTGAGAGAGATCAGGCCTTTAATAGAGAATTATCACTCTTCTTCTAGTGATTCTGATTCAAGAAATCTTCTAGATAAACTTTGTTACTTCAACTAGTGAAGGTCCTTCTACTGGTAGCTGACAGATGTTCCTTCTTCAATCTGCACATGTGTGTTCAATTCTAGTAAAACTTTCCAAGAAAATCAGCATCTAGAGAATATCAATCTTGATGAACCAAATTCTTGAGCCCCATAGACCTCGCACTCCTCATCAGCTTGTGTCACCCCCAAGATCACCTCCACTGATAACAACATGGCTCAGCCTTCACCTAGGCCTCCAAATTTGTGGTCAATACCTTTGGCCCAATAAATTTTAGGGGAATGAATGGTTATCCTAATGTTGTGCCTTAAGATTTCAGAAATAGATTGCCAAAATTCCAAGGTAACAATGGCATAACATGTGATCATGACATTTGAAGTCTCTTTATTAATATGATGGAGGATTTTGAAATTGGATTTGAGGATGTGCGTACATTAAATTGTTTGTCGCGCACATTAGAGGAGGATGCTAGGGATTGGTACAAGGCCTTTCCAAATAATTCAATTGATTCATGGACTGAAATGTAGAATGCATTCATCATTGCAATATGGTGACAAAACTGATCCTAGATTCCTCTTATCAAAGTTTGAGAATATCAAGTCAACAACCCATATGAAATCCTGTCCATGACTTCAACACAAGGTTCAATAAAACTTTGAGGAGATTGCCGATAAATTTAAGACCATGTCATGAATCCTTGTTTGATAAAATATTATGATGCATTTGACAAGAAGGCTGCATATTACTTGATCACCACAAAAATCCTCGCGCAATTTAAGGCACTGCCTTCACCACGGCACTTCAAATTGAGATCAATATCAAGGCTGTTGGGAAACCTCCTAAGAGAGATCGCGAGTTAAATTGGTAAACCCTAATAAGCCTCAAGAAAACAAGAGTGTAGACTCTGAATGGAAGTGGTCAAAACTTTCTGCAGGTGTTGTCAAAGATATTTCCTACAAATTGCGTCAAGAGCTAAGAAAGGAATTGGACAAACTTCACAAGGTCAGCCTAGGCAACAAGCACAAGATAGATTTGGCAATCACCATAGGAATGAGTAGAGATTTTATGATAAAGGTAAGGGACCTATGGGATTTGGAAATAGGAAATTTCAGGCTAAAGAAAGTAAGGTTGTTCCTGATCCGTTAAATTCTAGAGTGGCTGCTATTGATGATGAAAATCAGATTGATTGGTGTGATATATGTTTCTTAACCCATCCGCCATGTGAAATAGATCAAAAAATTAAAGAGGAAGTTTATGATTATAATACGGATGATGATCCTTGTATGATTGAATTACCTACACACTCATGTCAAGGAGCAACATCTACTGAAGTGATAAGTGCATGGACTACTGCTAGATTTTGGGATTGCATCCAACAGGTACATCTTCTTCCTCCTTCTCATGTTTTATAAATTGATAATGTACAAGCCTTTGAGCTGCCCAATAATGATTTTGAGTACTTGAGGGTATTGATGATCAAGAAGTATGATGGATCTATACCCTCAGAAGAAGATAGGAAGCTACTTTTGAACGTTTTGGTTTCCCAAGAGAAGGAGTATAACACAAGAAGTAAGGATGTCAAGGGAGCTGGGCTTCAGGCCAAGAATAAAACCCCATTGCTTTCTAATATCCCAAAATAAGTTCCTAAGAAAGAAACATCTGCTAAGAGCCCTGTTGTCCCAAGTAAAATTTATGCTTCACCCCATGCTCAAAATGTTAAAAACCTTGTGCCATCTGATGAAATTTCCAGCCCTCCTTCTACTACTGTTTTTCCTAAATACATTCCCTATGACATTGCTCAAGTTCTGAGCCAAATCAAGGTCAGTGTTCTAATTTTTTAGTTGCTTAGAATTCTTGAGCATAAGAAGGGAGCACTTGAGTATTTGGTATTGAAATAGGAGAAGGATTCCATGAAGAGAAATGTGAATGTTGTTGAAGCTCCACTTACTATTGCAGAAGTAGGAAAGAAATCAGCATTGGAAGAATTTGGTGAACCACCGGAGGTCTATTTGGGAACATCCTTGGTTGAATCTCAGCTGAGTGTTGACCCTTTCTTCACAACTTTGATTATCAAGGACCGGTTGCTACACAATTGTATGTTTGACTCTAGGGAATCATCCAATGTCATGCCTTTGGAAGTTATGAATGAGTTAGATATCAAAGTAACAATAGCATATGGCAAGTGTACTACCATGGATTCTAGGGAAGTGCCAGTTGTTGGGTGTGTCAAAGGTTTGGTGGTGCAACTTGCAGCCTATCCGGGTAAAAATTTGAAACTCAATGTTGTAATTGTTGATTGCCCTACCAAATGGGGTATGTTATTATCAAGAAAGTGGGCTGCAAGTGTTGGAGGGAGTGTCCAAATGGATATGTATTTTTCCACCATTCCCATTGAAGGCAGCCTTGTAAAATTATATGGAGAGAAGAAGATGTTGCATCTAATTGAGTATCCAAACAATGCTTCTTATGAAGTATTATTTGCTAATGTTGATAATTTTGTTAGGTTTGTTGATGGTAAGGAGCAAAAGATGGATCAGTATAAGTGTATTGAAGAAGTAGGCTCTCCATGGACTTTTTTATTTGATGGAGCTTGCTCCAAATTTTGTAATGGTGCTGGTGTTGTTTTAATCTCTCCAAGCAATGAGGAATTTGTTTTCTCCTTCAAAATTAACTCTGAATGCACCAACAACATAGCTGATTATGAGGCATTAATGTTAGGGTTGAGGATTTCTTGGAAGTATGGTGTAAAATATGTTGTTGTAAAGGGAGATTCTGAGTTGGTTGTAAAACAAGTTAGAAAACTGTATGCAATAAAAAATCAGCAGATGAAACAATACAAACATGCAGATTGGGATCTGATTGAGATGATTGATTCCTTCAAAATTCTTCATCATGATAGAAATTTAAATATGATTTTTGATAATTTGGAAGTGTTGGGGTCTAGATTTGACAATTCTACCATTTCTCCATATTGTGAATATGATGTAGAAATACTCACTAGGCCTGCAATCCCTGATAACATCAAAAATTGGTAAGTGTTTGAAGATGATGCTCAAGTTTAGAGGTTTTCGCAGAACCAAGGTGAGTTTTTGGATCAGCATATTGATTTGGAACCATTGGTGTGTAATGTTGATGGAAAAGAAACCTTGTCTGGCAAGGATATCATTTAATTGAAGACTAACACCATTACTGGAGGGTTGGTTTCTCTTGAGTTAAATTTTAAAAAATGCTGATTGTGTAATCAATAGAAACATGTTTACATCTAGAGATGTTGAAGATCATGACTTGGGAACAAAGGAAAAACCCATGAAGATTTGGTTAGGGAGTGGTTTAAATAGGGAAGAAAAACAATCCTACCTCTAATTGTTGAAACAATATCAAGACTGTTTAGCTTGGTCTTATTCCAAGATGAAAGCATATAGAGAAGAATTATTTGAACATGAGATCCCTCTTGATGAAGATGCCAAACCATTTAGATAGAAGAAAAATCCAACTAACCCACTCCTTTCTTTCAAAATGCAAGAGGAATTGAAAAAGTTGAAGGATGGAGGAATCATTCAGCCCACAAGGTATTCTTCTTGGGTTGCAAACTTGGTGCTGGTTACAAAGAAGAATGGAGATATCAGAATTTTTGTGGATTTTAGAAATATAAATAGAGCATCAATAAAGGACAACTATCATTTATCAAACATGGAGAAAATGCTATAATTAGTGACTAGTTTTGAGATGCTTTCTACTTTGGATGGTTTCTCCAGTTATAACCAAGTTGTCAAAGAATCAAAGAGGATTAAAATTGTCTTTACTACTCTGTGGGGAACATATTTTTTTTTTAGGATGCCCTTTGGTTTAATGAATGTTGGAGCTACTTTTCAAAGGGCCATGGATGTTGCTTTCTATAGTTATATCAATGATTTTATTGCTATGTATCAAGATGATATTATTGTTTTTATAGAAAGAGAATTGACCACTTGCAACATTTGGAAAGAATTTTGATCAGATGTAGAGAATATGGCATTTCACTCGATCCAAAGAATTTCCATTTTGGAGTGCAAAGAGGAAAACTACTTGGTCACATTGTATCTAAAGAAGGAGTTATGATTGATCCACAAAGGATATAAGCTATCAACAAGATCCCGGTTCCGAAAACTAAGAAAGGAATCCAATCCTTCTTTGGTTAAATAAATTTCATTAGAAGGTTTATGTCTAATTTTTCTTAGTTAACTCTCCCCATTACTTGCATGTTGAAGAAGTACCAGGATATCAAGTGGGAAGAGGCTGCTCTTAAAGCTTTTGATGGAATCAAAGAAGCATTGAAGAATGCTCATGTTCTAGTAGCCCCAAATTACAAGAAACCTTTCCAAATCTTCTCCTTTGCTTCTGAGCACACCATTGCATCTGTTTTGTTGTAAAAGGATGATGATGGATCTGAAAGACCTATTGAATTCTTTAGTAAGGCTTCATTACAAGAAACTGAGTTAAAATACACAATCATGGAGAAGCAGGTGTTTGCATTGGTGAAAGCAACTAAGGTTTTCAGACCTTATATTTTGAGTTCCAAATTTATTGCTTACGTTCCTCACACAATGGTAAAATATGTCTTATCAGAGATGGAGATTTCAAGAAAAATATGCAGGTGGGTTAACAAATTACAGGAGTATGATATGGACATTCATACCACAAATCTAGTTAGAGGTTTGGGTCTTGCCAAGCTCATGGCTGAAAGTAATTTGTAGAATGCTAAAGTAAATTAAGTAGAAGAAGAGACGACAGATGTTCTTGAAAAAATTTTGAACTCTAAGTGGTACAAGGATGTAATCTATTATCTCATACACTTATTCTACCCTAGACATTTGAATAAAAATTAGTAAAGAGCTCTCAAGCTGGCTTCTCAAAAATATATCATTACAAACTTTGGGTTGGCTTGGAAGAATCCTGAGGGAATCCTCTTGATATGTGTGACTAAAGATGAAGCTCCCAAAATAATTGTTGGTTTACATGGGGGAGTTTGTGGAGGACATTTTACTGGGAGGGTTATTGTACACAAGATTTTGAGGGCTGGTTATTGGTGGCCAAATATTTTTAAAGATGCAACTCAGTTGGTTAGAAGATGTGAGAGTTGTCAGTGTTTCTCTGGAAGAATGAAAGGTTCAGGCTCCCTTCCTTTACAGCTTGTATCAATTGAAGCTCCTTTCAAACAATGGGGGCTAGACTTCATTGGTGAAATATCTGATTCATCAAGTGCTAGACACAAATTGATTTTGGTAGCTAATGATTTCTTCACAAAATGGGTGGAAGCAATCCCCATTAGAAAGGCAACGCACCAAGTTGTAATGGAATTCATATTAAATAATATAATATGTAGATTTGGAGTGCCAGTCAATATTGTTGCTGATAATGCCATGAGTTTTATAGTTGGACCTTTAGTGGCAATGTGTAAAGAATATGAAATAAAGTTGACATATGCTTCTAACTACAATCCATAAGGAAATGGACAAGTTGAGTCCAGCAATAAAAACTTGTTGAAGATTATTAAAAGGACTTTGGAATTAAACAAGAAGAAGTGGGGTGAAAAACTAAAGTTTGTTGTTTGGGCTGATAGGATCATTACCAAAAGAGCTACTGGTAAAATCCTATTTGAATTGGTATATGGAACACAAGCTCTGTTGCCCTTGCATCTGTAGTTGTCTTCATTTTAGTTTGTTCAACAAGTTGAAGATCAAGAAATTAGTTCATATGAAGCAAGGATTAATTAGATTGTTTAACTTGATGAAGCAAGAAGAGCATCTGATCAGAGGCATGTCAAATTCAAAGAGAGAATGAAGAATTTGTTTAATAAGAAGGTAACCTCAAGATCTTTCAGTATTGGAGATCTTGTGCTATTGTGGGATAGTACGCATGAAGATAAGGGAAAGCATGGTAAATTTGATGCTTTGTGGATGGTCCCATATTTAATTGACATAAGAATTGGTGAAAATAATTTTTTCCTCAAGGACCTAGACAGTGAATTGCTTGATCTTCTTGTTAATGGCAAAAATTTGAAGCATTTCTAAGATTGATCCCCAAAACTGAAGTTTGCATATCACTTGTACAGTATACAGTTTTTTGTTGTTTTGGTCAGTTTTTTGTTTGCCTTTATATGTGGCGACCCTTTTTGTTGGTTTATTAGTTGGTTTGTTGGATGTTTTGGCTTGTGAATCTGTTTACCCAATGGTTTTTTGGCACATGTTCTACTTCATTTCTTGTGGCACTCGTTGGGAGTGCCCATCCCCAAAGCTGGAGCCAATGTTGGTGCCCAATATTGAAACATTCCTGTTTTGCTAAGGAGAAATGCATTTTTGCCCTGTTTCTGAGGAAAAATGGTTTTGGGATTCTCATATACTTTGAATTTGACAAAAAAATTGTTTTTGTGTTTGAGTGCTATGTTTTTGTTCACATTTCCTCCATTTTGCACCATTATGAAGGAATCTCCAAGTTTACTTTACGTTTTGCCCTAATTTTTCCCATTTCAAATGCCTCTGCTGTTTTTTCATTTTTTCCTGGCATTTGGAGCTCAAAATCATTTGATTTGTACTTATTTTCCCTTAAAAATCCCTTTCCATGGTCGTAAATTGCCTAAAATCACTTTCCATTTGTCTTTTGATAGAAAAATTCTTCACCCACAAAGAAAAAATTGATTTTGGGGGTCACTGGAAATTTCTACATTTTTTTACAGTCATACGGGTGTCCTTTTCCCGTCAAATTCTAGCTCATATACTTTTTCATATGTGGTCATTTGTAGTTCTACAAGGATCGGCGAGTCATTTCTAAAAATCTTAATGTTTTTGTGTTTTTGGAAAAATGTGCAAGTTACCCACGTAGTTCCGTAGGCCCTAGAGGAGAACACGTGGCAGGTGGGGAGATGGAAAGGCAGAGGAGTTAGATACTTTTCAGCCTTTGGTGAAAAAGAGTTAAAGTATAAAATTGGACCACAAACTCACTGCCAATGGGATGAAGACACGTGGCAGCATCAGAGCACAGAGCGGAAGATGAAGCCTCAGAGGAAAGTTAGAATTTTTGCCCATTTTGGAAAAACGGAGAAAATCATCATAATGGACTGTGGCCCACCATTGAATCAAAGGATGACACATGGCAAGCTCAGAGGCAGGGAGGCGGGCCATCAGAGGCAAGTTGTACTTTTAGCCTCTAGTTATCAAAAGGGTAAAATCATTGAATGGACCCATGAGCCCGAAGGTAAAAGGTCAAAATTCATCTCGAGGAGTGGGATGGAAAAGGAAAATTTGAAACATTTCGTTTGGTGAAATAAGATTAAAATCTAAAATCAGAGTGCTTCCCCTCAGCCAATCATATTAGGACATGTACCTTGCGGGAGGGTGGAGATGCGGAGGAAAATTGAAATTTTTTCCTTTGTCTAAAAAGATAAAAAATGTGTAAAATTGATCTATGAATCCATATCTAGTCATATTGAACCATGTGTTAGACCCAAATCGCAAAGGCAGAGAGGTAGAGGAAATTAAGAAATTTTGTAAAGTTTCAAAAAGTTGTAAAAAGGTCAAAAGTGTCCCTGAGACCCATTTTTTCCAGATCTACCATGTGGAGGGCTCAGATTTAAAGATAAGAACAGATCGATGGTAGTTGTACATTTCACCAATTTGGCCGCCATTTGAGCTCCAGGAAGTTTGGAGATGCATTTTTTGCATCAATTTTCATCAATTTTTTTACCAATTCATGTCGTTTTGGCCTACAGGGTCTGAATTGATTGAATTGGGGGCTCAATTTGTGAATCCAAAGCACATTTCAAATGAATTTTTACTCTAATTCATAAAAAATGTGAATTACCAGATCCAAAGTTGCAGAGTAAAAAATTGGGAAAGGAAAAGATGAAATAATGAAATGAAAGGGGTCTACATGCATGGGGAATGAAAAATGTGCTTCCATTTTGAAGAATGATGAAATTTTTGTAATGATTCACCTTTTGAAAGAACAACTGGTAACTTTTTGTCAGTTTTTTAAATGTCATTTTCCAAAAAAATTGTAAAGCAAAGGTGCTTCAAATATTCCACTTTTGGAGCAAATATTTGAGAGGAAAAGTAAGTGAGTGAGTGAAAATTTATATATTGCATGAATTTGTCATGTAAAGGGTCAGAGAAACTTAGAATTTTCACGGGAAAATCTTGGAAGAAGCCCATTCTCTGAGAAACCACATGAGAACCATTTTAACTCCTTTTTGCCTCAAATTTGTACCATGTTAGGTTGGTTGCAGATGTATAGCCATTAACAAGCTCTGAGATTGTTCTTATAACATTCCCCTGTTGATAAATTTGGTCATTCTGGATTATTTTGTTTTGTCTCTTGGTAAAATTTTCATTTAATTATGTTTCAGAATGTTTTCAATTTGTGTTTCTTACTCTTGTTGCAATCTAGTGTTTGGAATTTCCTTTTAATCATGCAGATCTAATTCTAGTAATAGCTTAGTGGCATTTTCAATTCCAAAATCAAGAGATCTTTCATTTGATGAAGAGATAAACAAATTTAAATTCACTCTACTTTCCTTGATATAGATTTTATCGTAAACCTTTGGGGGTACCTTTGGTCAAATAGAATAGAAATTTCTAAATGCTTTGCGGATTCATTTAACTCAATATTTTTTGATAAATCATAGATATTGTGTGGAAGTGTGTAGATCTAGGCTTCCATTTGATGCACATATCTTTTTTGAAGGAATACCTTAACCTATTTGAAGAATTTCTGTTGTCTGAGTCTTTCAAGTTTTGTAAAGGTCCTCAAATAAGTTGGCAAATTCTGGTTAGTCTTGTCTAAATATCTCCCACCCCAAAATTCATTTCAAATTAACTCATCCTACCTATAATACCCCTGCATTGTATTGTGTGTCAACAAAAGAATACAATCCATTTACAAAAATGCACAAAGCAAATCAGCATCATACCATGTCTTTAGTAGCCTTAGCCTTGTCTTGAAAGCATTTCCATCATTTAGTAGTGACAGCTCTATTGAGTTTGAATAATGGGAAATTGATCATGTTTTCTCAAGGCCATCTCTATACAATCTACACAGTACAAGGAAATTTTCACCTCCTTCACAAAACAGAGGCTACAATATAGGTTCTCTTACCTTGGTTGATAGGCACAACCTAAAATAGTGAGGATTAGATCAAATCCTTCCAAGGTGCTACCCACTTCTTCAAAGCCCGAGTGCTAACAAGTTAGATAAGTTGCTTCCCTGGCTACAAAAAGAAATATAAACCATTTATTTTCCTCTATGGGTTTTGTAAAATCCATGATGCAGCTCAAGTTGCAAAGGAGATTAAATCTAGGTACCAACACTATGACATTGGTGAATTAATATAATGGTGTTGTTCTAAATATCAGTGTTCAATGGATCTAAGTGTTTTTGTTCTTTATTGTGTTCATGGTTTAGATTTGGTTCATGTATGTTATTTTTAATATTAAAATTGTAATATGGACCATTTAGATTCAGATCTAGTCCCATTATCTCTATTATAAGATATATGTGTTTATGTCTATATGTTGTTCTACTATAATAATGAATATTCTTACAAGGCTCACATATAAGAGGGGCTCGACTCCTTTATGTGCCATGGGTTAGGACCCAATTTAGGATGGGTGATATGTCGATGCGCATGGGGTTTAAAAGGAGTAGGTAAAAGTGAATACATTTTAGTTTCGTTTCTAGGACCTCTTTTGAATTTTTTTTAAGAATGGTGTGTGATGGGAGAGCAGTTGACTTTGGCTAGTGTGGAGACTTGGATTAAAAACATGGAGGATGATTTTACACTGTGATTCAACACTCAACCTGAGTTTGATGCGCATACATGGGTAGATGAGTATCTGTGTCATGAGCTCTATGAAAAATTCTTTCTCTTTTTTCCAATAGAAATATATGAATAGTTGTTAGTGTACACATTAAGGAGGAGTTGGTA
The DNA here is from genome assembly GCA_019776745.2 of Taxus chinensis. NCBI lineage: Eukaryota > Viridiplantae > Streptophyta > Pinopsida > Cupressales > Taxaceae > Taxus > Taxus chinensis. The sequence continues at coordinate 312,785,709 of CM034148.1, read as the reverse complement.
CTATCAACCTCATGAGTGTAACATCCTCATGTATAAATTAAGAAAATAGAGGAGTTTTTTTTATATATCATAATGTTTAATGTTCTAAATTCACATAATTTAGAATAAAAATTCCTTGTTAATCCATCGCATAACAGTAAATCATATGCAACTGTAATGACTCGGTATAAGACCGATCTCTCATTTCATGACTCGATATTAAACTGATATCTCACGTTTCATTATGTTTATGTGTATACTAAGTATAATTTGGTTCATGTACCCTTTACGGGTCAGTAAAGTGTTAATGTATAAGATGTATATCTAAGTATCAGTTACTAATACTCATTTTAAATCAATTAACCTTAGACGAGGTGACATAAGAAAACACATCCAGCAGTTTGTGATAATTTGGCCAAACTTTAAGGTCATGTATGTCATGCCTTTATTCCTATTCCTTGATGTAATACTCATCAAAAGGATTATTTCCTTCACCCCACTTGAAACTTTCATTTAGATTAGACTTCCTTGAGTTCTGTCAACCTAATTTTGGGTCAATATTTTGCACTAAATAGGGATAGCTCACATAAACTAGCATGAATGATGAGTGCATTATTTGGATCATTTATATCACTCCTATGGTTAATAAATTGTCATTTAGATATGATTTTCCAATGCATGGGGATTCTTTGTATAGTTATATCTTATCGAGTTTGATACATTTTCCTTTCTTTTTTAATTCAACCTGATTACCGTATAAAATCCTACTAAATGTATTTATGAGGGAAATGTGATGATGTGTGCAGAGAAACTATGAATGTTTATTCCCGATGCAATTAAGAAGTCTGATTTTGGAGCTAGAATGTTGGAGCAGAAGACTTTTTACACCCATCAACCTATAAGTATGGGACTTGTTTCTAACAGTCCTATAGGAATTTATGAGTCTTGGTTAATGTTGATTAGTGGGATATTTTAGTGCCGCCTAGTATGGTGAATTTTGTAACTGTTTGTGTCTATATAAAGACACCTTCTTAAGAACATGATGGTAGTTGTTATTTTTATATACTCTGTAATATATAGCTTATGATATTTAGAACTCTTCTTTTCATGTACTGGATATGCTATGGAAATTATTTAAACCAATATAAGTAAGCATCATTTTGAGGATCTAAATATGTTGATATTTCCTTTTTCCCAAGGGAGAGTAAGGGCCCACTTGAACAAGGAAATAAGAGGTTGTTTAGATTTATATACATATTCTGTTTTCTGATAAGTTTCATTGTAATCTCTATTTCAATATGTCTCTACTTTAGTATGTTTTATGTAATCTCATTTTGAAGGTATTTCCTTTTCCTATTGGAATTTCTATTCAAAACTTTTGTTTCCCTTTATATAAAGTTTAAATTAACATATTCTTTTACTTGTACTGATTCTTAGTTACGAGTGTACAATTTCAATTCTATTCTTTCAGATTCTGTGTGCACAAATCCATTTAAATTAGAAGTATAGCTTTTAAAATTTATTTCATCGCAGCAACTAAATTCCATAGATTTATATTGAGATTCCATAGATTAGTAACTAACTTAGAAATATCTTACAACAACACCCCAATAAAAGACCCAACAAGAGAACTGATTACATAAAGCTCCATTACATACAACCTAGGATAGAGCCCCGATTTATAATGACAGTAACGGAAGATTCATTTAGTTAAATGATTGGAGAATAAAATGACCCATCATTTTTGGTTCCGTTTCCAGGGACACCATAGTACACCACATCATTTTTATCACTTCACATGCTATGGGTGTTAATGGAGTTCACATATGCAACTAGTAAAAGTCTTGATGTTTGTTTCAATAACCAACCTTGATGCACAGGCCACAGGACAAACAAGGTATATTTACACCACACAAAATACAACAAATATCTCCAAACATAATACATGAAGATAACATTGAGAGTGACATTGACTCTAATACAATTCCTAGAAACCATTTTAAGCATCTTGCATCCTCCAACCATCAGTCAAAAATGAGGGATCACAGGAATAATGGAAACCGACCCTTGGGTAGAACCTTCACTTATCTGATTGTCTTGGATGAGGATGAGAATGTGCCCATGAAAAACACCTCACCATCCATCCTCCCTATTTTTTAGGCATGTCTATTGAAGAACCTGATCAGTTCTTGTTTGAGTTAAAAATTATTTACCAAACCTATGACTACATAACCAATAATCAAAAACTGAAACTCTTTCCTTCCGCTCTTAAAGACTCTGATATGAGATGGTTCATGGGGTTGTCTTCTAACTCCATTGATTCTTGGGAAGCCATGCAGACAACCTTTTTGGATAAATACTAGGACTACTATAGGGGAAGGGATAGGAAAGAAGAGTTCTTCCAGATATAGCAAAAAGAAGATGAAAATCTAGTGGATTATCTGGATAGATTTCTATTTCTTCATCGACAGAGTGGTTATGAGTTACATGCAGACATCACTAAGAAATTTTTTCTTAAAGGACTTGAAGAGGAAACCAAATATTCCCTCCATATTATGGGAGGAGGAGACATGCATAAAATTACTATGGAACAAATCACTAAGCTATTTAGAAGTTACTCCAGAACATGAAGTGGTATAATGAAGATAAAAACAACCAATTTTTCCCTAGGTACCTCTGAACGTTTGGAGGAAATGGATAACATGAAAATAAAATTTTTGATACAATTAATATCAACCATAGATGGGCTTAAGGCCAAAACCATTGCTGCCAAATAACCTCTGGACATATATTTCCCTAAGTGTAGGAAGATACATCCCCTGAGAGAATGGCCTTTGGATGTTACAAACATGTGTTTGATCTCTAAAGTTGTTGACCATGACACTAAGAATTGTACCTTCTTATCATAGTTGAAAGGAGGATTGAATGTTGTCTCTCAAGCTGATGTGGAAGTCAACTTTGTTCAAAGGCCAAATAATCAAGATTTATATTCCCGTCAACCTACTTAGAACCTTTGTAGGATGTCATGGCTCAGTTAGGCTCCTCAGCATACTTGGGGACAACTTAAGTGGACAACATCAAATTGGATGACTTACCCACATCCACCACCCTAGATGAATCCCTACACTCAGCCAGGTTGGACACCACCAAGCCCGACAAGTCCATGACACAACCAACAGTGGGTACCTCAGCATAATCCTAACCAAATCCAGGAGTGAGCACAACAACAAAACATTCATCAACAACAAAGGTTCTAGTAACCACAAAAATATTTAATGGCCCAACTACAAAACTATAAATGACACAGATAGGAAACACAAACACAACTTATAGCCCAGCCTATAGTAAACCCTTAAAATCAGTAGATTACTTTAATTGATGAAGTAGGACCAAGTAGTACAATGCATGTTAATATTATTAGTAATATGATACTAATGTATCGGAAAACATTGAATACTCCTATTGTTATTACGGAAATTCCTGTAGACACTGATAAATACGAGATACTTGAGGAAAATGAAGGAACTGCACCTTCTCCAAAAACACAAAACTCTCATAATGATCCAGAAACTTATCAAAATGCCCATAAAGCTCCTTTTCCTCAGTGGTTATAGGACACTCAAACTGCTAATGAAATGACGTTAGTTCAAGAGTTGAAAAAGGTGTACATTGAGGTCCCACTTTTACAAACAATAAGGGACATTCTAGAATTAAACCAAACCATTAGAAATGAGTGTATAAAGAGACTTGGAAGAAAGAATAAATACCCAAAGACCATCAGGGTGGAAGGAAATTTGGCTGATCTTGTTGCTAACACACTTATTTCACCAAAATATGGGGATCTTGGGAGTCCACTCATTACCATTTGTATAAAAAATTAGTCAATATCTAACATTTAGGTGTATCTTTGTGCTGCCATAAATGTTATAATAATATATATGTTCAATTTGTTGTCCTTGATAGGACTACAACCTACGAATACCGTTCTTCAATTAGTATATCAGTCCATTACTGTACCAGATGGTGTGATTGAGAATATAATGATAACTATTGAATCCTGGGAGTATCCTGTCGATTTTATGGTCTTACAGCCTAAAGATTGAAAATTAGGATATCCAATCATCTTGGGATAACCTTGGTTGGCTATTATTGCTACATATATTGAATCTAGGTCACGAAAAATGACTATTCTAAATGGGCAGAAATCTAAACATATTTCATTATATCCTCTTACCTAGCCATATGTGTATGCTTGTGAACATGTATGGGTGGATTCTTTAGATACTAATTCTCTTAGTTCTTCTTATTTGGCCACCATTGCATTGCAAAACCATATGATAGAAGTTTTTGAGTGATACACAGTGACTGATGCAAAGGGCTTTGTGGCTATGGAAATCAGCATTGTGGCTACAGAAATTGGAACTCTGACTGTAGACCCATTTATTCTAGACATGACCAATATTGTTACCTTGGTAAGTGATACTTCTAATGAATCCTGTAAATAAATCTATACTTATAATATGGAATCCATAGTCTCTGATTTCTATTTTCCTTTGACCAAGATTTTGTCTCTTGAAAATGTATCCATTTTGCACATGCTTCATCCCCATGTTTTCCCATTGAATTATTTAACCACCAATGCATAGCTCACCATTTTGGAAGATACCAAACAAGTGCCTATTGGCATACGAAAAGAACAAACCATTAGTAATAATTTAGAGTCAAACAAAGAGGCTAGGGTTCTCGAGATTTTGAGGAAACATTCCCACGCTTTTTCTTGGGATTACACTGACATGAAAGGAATTCATCCTACAATCTATAATCACCATATCTACACTGAAGATGTTAAACCCATAAGGCAGCCACAAATAATAATTAAGCCAACCCTTAGAGACATAGTAAAAAATGAGAGAGAAAAATTGCTAAAGGTAGGATTCATCTACCTTATATCTGACAGTCAGTGGGTCTCACCATTACTTACAGTTCCCAAGAAAAATGGTAAATGGATAATCTACATTGACTATAGGGAACTTAACAAAGCCACCAAGAAATATTATTTTCCCCTACCTTTAGTGACCATGTTCTGGAAAATCTAGCTGGTAATAAATATTTTTCTTTCTTGGATGGGTTTAATGGGTATAAAAAAATAAGCATTACACCTATTGACTAGGAGAAAACCACCTTTACTTTCCCTTGGGGTACATTTGCTTATTCATTCTTACCTTTTGGGATTTGTAATGCACCTGCTACATTTCAGAGGGTAGTCTTGGCCATTTTTATAGATCTTACAAATTACTATGTTGAGGTTTACATGGATGATTTCACTGTCCACGGATCCACTTTTGATGAATCTCTGAATAACCTTGAAAAAGTATTGAGTAGATGTGAGCAGCACCAAATATCCTTGAGTCATGAAAAATTTCTGATGATGGTTGATCAGGGAATTTTCTTAGGTCACCATGTTTCTACCAAAGGTATATAGGTCGACCCCAAAAAGATTGCAGTCGTCACTACTCTACCTACACCAACAAATCAGACTGACATCAAAATTTTCCTTGGACATGCAGGGTATTATCGGTGATTCATTAAAGACTTTAGTAAAATTATTGCACTTATGTTTTCATTGCTGGCAAAAGATTGTATGTTTGAAATGTCCCCTTAGTGTCATCAAACATTCAATATTATCAAGGAGAAGTTGACCAAAGCACAAGTCTTACGAGGTCCCAATTGGGGATAACCTTTCCATATCCACACTGATGCCTCCAATACAACTATGGGAGCTATTCTTGGGCAGAAAGATGAAGAGGATCACATGTGTGCCATTTAATTTATTAGCAAGAACCTGACTCCTACAGAAAGAAACTATATCACTACGGAAAAGGATTTTTTAGATGTTGTGTATTCTTTGAACAAATTCTGACATTACATCACTTGGTATAAAAATTTTGTTTATACTAACCACTCTGCCATCCGATATTTTATGAATAAACCAGTACTTAGGGTTATATTATTAGATGGTTACTCTTGTTAAAGGAATTCAATCTGACCATTATTTATAAGCCCAAAAAATATAATGTTTTTGCTGATTTTATTTCAATATTGAATGTTTTAGGTGATGATGAGGCAGTCCAGGATCAATTTCCAGATGAATATTTTTTGATAGATCAACTCAGACTTCGTGGTTCGCTGATCTTGCAAATTATTTAACCACGGGGAAGTTTCGTACCTATTTTATTCATAAAGAGAGATGAATATTGGTTAAAAATAGAACAACATATGAATGGTGTAATGGAATCTTGTTAAAATGTTTTCCTAATATGGTTCTTCATAGGTGTATTCAGGAAGATGAAGTATATGACATACTACAATCTTGTCATGATGAGCCAGGAGGAGGACATTACTCAGTAAAGAGGAAATTTCACAAAACTCTTGGTGATGGGTATTATTGGAATTCCCTCAACAAGACTATCAAGAAGTATGTATGTAAGTGTGACGCATGTCAAATAATTGGGAAGCCTACACTATCAATGGAAATGCCTCTTAATCCTTAGTCAGTCTTAGGACCATATGAGAAATGGGTAATTAAGTTTTATGGACCTTTTGATCCTCCATATTTTGGGAAATAATACCTCTTCGTATGCATGGACTACATTACAAAATGGGATAAAGCTCATTCATTGGCATCTTCTAATGAGGATTTTGTTATTGATTTCCTATACAATCAGATATTGCTATGATTTGTAGCCCTAGGGGCCATTGTATCTGATCAAGGTCCTCAATTTGTGTCTAAAATGATCAAGTATTTTCTATAAATATACTGAATCAAGCACCATAAATCGTTACCATATAAACCCCAATCCAATGGGTAGGTGGAAGTCACCAATAGAGAACTTGAGAACATTCTCACTAAACTCATCAGTGCTGATAGGAAAAATTGGGCACAAAAACTTCCCAAGGCAATGTCTAGGCCCCTAACACGACCTAGAAAATCACTATTGGTTTTTCTCCCCGTGAGTTGGTATATTATAAGAAGCCACTGTTACCTGTTGAGTTCGAGTTACACACCTAAAGAACAACACTGGAAGTCAAGATCAATTTGGATGAAGCACAATGTGAATGGGTGGTGCAGCTGAATGAATTGGATGAAATGCGGATGGAAGAACAACAACAGATGTAAATTATCTTACATCAGAGGAAGACCTGTCATGATACTCATGTCAAATCCAGGACGTTTCACGAGGGGGAATGGGTCTTACTCTTTGATTCTAAATATCAACAATTTAAAGGTAATTTATGGACACATTGGTTAGGTCCATATCAGATCAACAAAGTGTTTGATAATGATTCTATTTGAATGGTATTGATTGATGGTGACAGAAGGACTCTTCTTGTAAAGGGCCACAGGCTCAAGATTTATCAACGACCTCTTGACAAGAAAAATTTCACCAGTGACATCATGCTGAGTGAGGACATGCATGCTGAAGCGTCTCTTTGCCCCTCGCACTAGGAGTAATTATTTTCTTTCAATTTAAATAAAGGAGGATGGTCATGACCTTGATCTTCTTCCCTTAGATGTTTTATTTTCAATAAATGCATAAATCTTCATTATTTCATAGCCACTAATCACATTTTATATTAGACTATAGGATGTGGGAATCTATGGATATCAGATGTGAACTTAGCATGGGTAAGTTCATTCTAACTCACTACGGATATTACTTTATGAAGCAACTCCCCATGCGTGAACTTATCATAATTGCATCCATACACAATGATGAATGTATTTATTATGGATATCATTCCAAATCAAATGCTACAACATGACAACATAAGGGTGTAATGAGTCATGATTTCCACACACACCATATGTGTCACATTCTATGAAAGGGACAAGTGGCAATTTTGTTTCAAGTGATGGGATGTGTACCATCTCACATATAAAAAACCCTCACAGATAACTAGTCTTGTCCACCTTTTTATGCCACAACAATTGCTCTAATTTTATGTGATTCAAGGATCTAGGTGCAAATTAATAGTTCTTAACCATTTCCTGTCATTGCTTCATGAATATTGAGCACATCTTTCTACTTGCCATCACATTTTGAATTTGAGAACACTCTTATTCTTGTTTCTCTACTATCTGTATTCATTCGCCTTCATCATGGGACAAAAGAAAAAGTCAGAGCTTAATTCTCTAGACCCATTGCTCAGGAACATTGTGATTTTGTAGGTATTTTATGATTTCAATCAGATTTAATTCATCTAAAAATTTGAAGGTTTTGATGAAGGAATAGTGGATGAATTCTTGGAGAATTTTGAAGCTACTTTCTCACGCATTAGAGGGAAGTGAGTGGAGATTACTAGCTAGATAGTTTTTGAACTATCTAGTTTAGAAAATTTTGGTCTGAAAGTCATGAAAATTTCTCCCCTCAAATACTTTTTTTCTCTTTTTCATGAGGATGGTGAGGCATTTCCTAAGGTAATCCTTACTTTATAGGGTGTTTAAAAAGGAGTTAAGAGGGAAAGTCTACCTAGAATTTGGAGGGAGATAGTCAAATGGGTTGATAGATACTTTATATGTGATGGCCAGCTATCTATGCTAGGTGGTGATTCACTCAAAAATATCATCCATTTGAAGAAAGGATGTGTCAACCCTATACTCAGGGTGAATTTAGCAGAATACTTGGTAGATGTAGTTATCAAATTTGATCAAAAATACAATACTAGTGGAGGAAAGGTAGTGCTAAAGCACCCAAGGCTCATTCACTTACTATGTTCACATCAAGTGTTTTTAAAGCCAAAAAAATTCTTGAAAGGATGAATGTGGGGGAAGGGTCCAAGCCGAAGTAGCTCAAACTAGGGCCATCTTCCACACCTTGGGTTCTTATTGTATCATTCAGTCGTCATACAAACAAGGAGGAACCCGACACTCAAATGAACATGGAAAAATATGGTGATCAATTGATCCCATCTTCAACACCTTTCAGTTCTAAGGAAGAAATACCTTGACTCTATCTTCTTCTATTTTCCTCTGCGACAATCTTGTGCATTACATAAACCTGGGAGTTCCCAATTAGAGGGTTTTGTTGGTGCTTCTGACCCTATGTGGGAAGCAAGGGATGAGGAAGGAAACCTAGCTATCCACAATGAAAAATCACTAGACACTATATTCACTACAGCTATTCCAACCCCAAAGAGCTCAGATATGCCCTCATCTTCAAAAATCCACTTTGTAGCTCCGAAAACTACTTTGGTATCTAATCCAGCTCAAGAATCAATTGCACTAGAAATTGGTCACCTTGGGTTATGTCAAGCTTCTGATCCTCATCGTTATTTGGAAGATATTATACTCCTTAAATCCCATTTGAAAGGTATGGAAGAAACAAACCTTTCTTTACAAATTGAATTTAGTAAATGCACAGTAGAAAATGTTAGAGAAATTACAGCTCTACAAGTAGAGGTTAGTAGCCTAAAATGTTAGAGAGATAGACGTCTTAGTATTTTGAATGATTTCCACCAATTGTCTCTTCAGAAATAAGAATTAAAAAAGGAAAATAAGAAATTGAAGGGGGAAATAGAAATCATCCAAGGTGAAAAAAAAAATTGCAGTCTCTTTTAGACTCCATCTGTCCTTTGGATTAAAAGCTCCTGTCTTATTGGAGACCATCTTCATTTTACAGCATGTTTGTTTAAGAACTATTTTACTCTTGGAAGTTGTCGTAGTTTTGTTTTCAGGTACCGTACGAAGCCCCTAATGCTAATGTTTTCATCTCCATTTACAAATCAGGTACCCCAAAAATTCAAAACCTTCTATGTGAGTTCTACCTTCATAATATGTTAGTCCCCAATGTCCCTGACTTCTTCATTAACTTGTTCATGGGGGATTTTCAATTAAAATCCTTTCATTCCTTGCTTTAAATTAGAATGTGTGGGGTGAAAAAATGGATATCTTTAATCAAACAACTCAAACAATAGGATTCTATATTCAACCTACACATCACAATGATGTGGTTATGCAGAAAATATTTTGATCTCTTTACTACTAAGCTAGTATGGGAGAGAATACCTTGAAGATATTACTAAAATGTGTGGGGTACATTGAAACCTATAGTCAACATCACTTTGGGAAAACAAGGTAGACCTGTGAGAGGATATGGGACACTTTGAGCTTACCATTGAAGAGAAGGGAGGTTACCTCACCTTATAATTTGAGTTGGAGTATGTAACCAGGTGATGCCCTCATCACAATAACCAGGAAGTTATAAAAAAAAACTAATAAGAAGAACAATGATGAATAGGTAGGACTTTAGGTGTGACCACCTCTCCTCTTAAGTCCTACTACCACCTAGAAAAATAATGTTGCATAGTCAAATGAGGTTTTTACAGCTTGGATCGAAGTAAATTCCAACACTCAGGGATGTAAAGGTACCAGGAAGCAATATGTTGATCAGTTTGAAGAGTATTACATGGCCCAACAGCTTGGTCACAGGGTAGGGTTTCGATAAGTTGCATTGGGACATGCAACAGTTAAAGTTCGGGGGAAATGATGATTGCATTATTTCACTCATTTATATCATTCCTATGGTTAATAAATTAACATTTAGATATGATTTTATAATGCATGGGGATGCTTTGTATAGTTATATCTTAGCGCGTTTGATGCATAAATTCCTTTCTTTTGTTCATGCAACATGATTACCGTATAACCTCCTACTAATTGTCTATGTGAGGGAAATGTGATGATGTGTGTAGGGAAATGATGAACGTTTGTTACCAATGCAATTAAGAGGTATGAGTTTGGAGCTGGAATTCAAGAGTGGGAGACTTTATCAAGCCATCAACCTATAAGTATGAGACTTGTTTCTAATAGTCCCATAGGAATTTATGATTCTTGGTTAATGTTGATTAGTGGGAGATGTTAGTTCCACCTATTATGGTGAATTTTGTAATTGCTTGTGTCTATATAAAGACACCTTCTTAAGAACATGATGGTAGCTGTTATTTTTATATACTTTGCAATATATAGCCCATGGTATTTAGAACTCTTCTTTTCATGTACTGGATATGCTATGGAACTTATTTAAATTAATATAAGTAAGCGTCATTTTGAGGATATAAAGATGTTGATATTTCCACTGTCCCAAGGGAGAGCACCACTCGACCAAGGAGACAGAACATTGTTTACATTTACATACACATCTAGTTTTTAGATAAGTTTTACTCTAATCTTTATTTCAGTATGTCTCTACTTTAGTAAGTTTTATGCAATCTTAGTTTGAACGTATTTTCTTATCCTATTGGAATTTCTAATCAGAATGTGTGTTTCCCTTTATACAAAGTTTAAATTAGCATATTATTTTACTTCTACTGATTCTTAGTTACGAGTGTGCAATTTCAATTATGTTATTTCAAATTATGTGTGCACATTTCCATTTAAATTAGAAGTATAGCTTTTAAACTTCATTTCATCATAGCAACTAAATTCCATAGATTTATATTAATATTCCATATATTAGTACCTAACTTAGAAATATCTCACAACAACACCCAATAGAAGACCCAATAGGAAAATTGGTTACATAAAGCTCCATTACATACAGTAACAAAATATTTGGTTAGTTAAATGATTGGTGAATACAACAAAACATCAGTGGACATTCCTCTTATGTTATTAAGGATAAGTAGACATAATCAAATCGATTTCTATTGATTCGGTTGTGTTTACTCACCCTAGGTCAATGTAAGTTGGCGTCAATGCTAGGGTATATGCCTATCATAGTTTAGAGTACAATAGTGACCTATAATTCCACTTTATGATAGTTGAGTTAAAGGAGTTGAGTGGGATATTTAGGCATAATGGATGCTTCACAGTATCCACCTAATGACCTACGTCATTAAGTGGGTACCGTGTAGAAGCAACTATACTACAACAATCCACTAATTTCCATTAACGAAACTAGCATACTTAACGAGCTCATAATTTCTTAATTCCCAGCTTGTTAATTAGTTTAATTTAACATTAAGCATCGTACCTAGGGATCTACTATGTTTGTATGATTAATCCTTTTAGAAGGGGATAGGAATTATCCCCCCTTTAAATTGAAGGTATGCAGATCAAATGTGCATAAATCTCTAAGAATACATTATTCACTCTCGATTAGTTCATTAAGCCCTAAAAATCAATCTAATTTGAATAATTAAATGAAATAACCTAAATACTATTTATTTAAGTTCATCAATGAGTATACATCAGATTGTATAATGGTTAAGATCATTTTTAATAAATTATTTATTTTTTATCCCCCATCTTAACATAACCTTGATATATTTCCAATTTACTATACATTGGGTTCCATTTAAATAAGTATTATCTCAATTCACTTTATAGATAAAATCATCAGTCATAGGTTAGAGATCATAAACTATGTCCCTATTAACTATACAAGAAATTTCCCCTTTTCTTCCACTTCGGGGACATATTATTTCATCAATAAGTTAAACCATCATTATTTAGTTCAATCCGGATAAGGAATACAATATAAAATGTAATACCTATATTACATTATAGTCATAACCTAGTAAGGTAAAATATATCAGAGTTATAACTTAAATTAGTTTTCCATTCTCCTTTTAGATTAATGGTCTTAGATATATATAGTTCCTATCCAATCAACACATAATCCTAAGTTATCTAATAATTCATGTATACTTGTGACTTAGGATTTAATAGACAAATCAGCATTGGACATTTTGAAAATTTAACTATATTTCAAATTCCAATCATGAAATAAGTCCTTCATAAAAAATGTAGAATTTCCTTTATTTCAGCCACAATAAATATTTTAGTCAACAAATGATATCATTTTTTTAACAATTACAGAGTACAATGGCCATAGGCGTTCATTGTTCTTCAACATGATCATTTCAATAAATTTTAATACTTTCAAGTATCCAAAGTAAAAGAATGTCATTAGTAAAACAAATGAATTTTAACTTCCTATAGTTCTTTATTATTTCACTTTTCATGAAATCCATCTATAAAATGTTAGCATGTGTCAGTTCATGAGAATTGAGCATGATAAGAACTAAAACGTTATAACAAAATGCTTCTACCTAAAAATATTGTGAAAGGAACACTGCTAATTACTTCAATTGTTCTAAGTTCCATAATATGAACAAATCTTAAAATCATTCCTGAAATTCCACAATGTTTAAATAAGAAAAGAAGTCAAATTCAGTCACAACTATGAATCATGTAACATTCCCATTTTAAGACTTTAGAAACAAGGGGAAATTTTTTTATGCATAATGTTCTCTATTATAGATAATCATAATTTAGAATACACATTCCATGCCAATCAATCTCATAACAGATAAACATATGCAGTTGTTAATGACTCCGTGAACTACCGATCTCTCATTTCATGACTCGATTACTAACCAATCTCTCATGTCAACTTAAGTATTCAATACTATGGGTATACTATGTATACTTGGTTCTCTTACCCTATTCTGGGTATTTAGTGTTCTATTTAAGAAATCTATCTGAATATTTGTTACCATATTCCTCTAAAATCACATTTCTCAAACTAGGTGACATAGGATAATACAACCAATATCTTGTGATACTTTGGCCAAATATTTCCCACACACTGTTCATGTTACTATTCCTAGATGGAATACTCGTCTAATCGGAATACATCCTTCACCCCAATCATTTATTATCTAGAATGGTCTTTACTGACTTTTTTCAATCCACTTCTCCAAGGTCTTATCCTAACCCAAGTTATTGACATAATTTTGGTATATGGGCATACTCAGTCAACCTAAGTCAATTGAATGTGCCTAATTACCCTAAGTCATTAAGAGTCACTTCCTATGCTAAATCATATCCTTAACCTGTTCTAGAGAGAAACTAAGTTCAAGTCCAGATTTGAGTAGATCTAGATCAACCAATACTGAAGGGTGTTACAACATGTCAACTGCAACATTGTATCCTCGTGAAGAAACAAGTCTTCACAAAGGTATACTTCTACAGTTGACATGTTCCAACATCTGACAGAATTAATTCATCACAATTTACACACCTCAAGAGGTCATATCCGCTTAACTATCTCTGGATTAAAATTCAAATCACAATAACCTTGCATAACCCTAATCCCAACAACCCTTAAGTTTTCCATCCTTATTTGAGTTGATTAAATAATAAGGAACTTCAAAAACCTTTTCTTTATTTTATCTTCATTAACTTTTTCTTAACATGCAATTAATCAAAAAATGAAACAACATCCATCATAAGATTTAATTAATGTGTCTCAACCATTAATGGAATTAATAAGAACCAAAATAGGTTTTGTTATGGTAGACTTCATAAATATGAAGTCTAAATGGTTATCAAATATACCATTCATTTATTTTGTATCCTTTTGAGAGGAGGAGAACCTACCTCTTTATGGTTAAGTATTAGGATTTATTATACCCATATCTAATTCACACATCCTGATATTTTAACTATACATTCATAACATCATAATAAACCATACAAGATAGGTAAAGAACATCAATACATGCAACTTAGTAAGTTGCATTAGAGTAAGGGAAATTTTATTAAATCCCATTTATCAAAAATATTCAATGACAATAGAAATAAGGATCTTATCAGATATGAATGACAACATCATAAATAGGATTACAAATTTCGTTCATATTATGGGAAAGAGAATTTACATAATCAATTAATGTAACTTCAGTCTTTTCAATTCATCATGATAAAATACACATTTTACTAGACTTTGCATTACTGATATATTTCATGTCAACAACATCAAGATCATTAAAGAATACAACTTTTCTTCTTTGAATAAATCTCATTAATGAAACATAATTCTTTATAAATAGTGTAGATATTTAATCAACCAATACATCATAAAAGTTATTACCTTCCTTTATCACTTATGAAGTCCATCTGTAAAAAATCCTAGCACAAGTCAGTTCATTGAACTGATCATGATAAGCACTAAGCATTGAAACGATGTGCTTTCAAATAACTATTTCATTAAACCAACTCTACTTTTATGAAACAATGAGCTCATGCAGACAAATAAATCATTAGTATAGATCCATAAGAGAAGAATAATTAATCATTCTGAATAAAATTCAAGGAAAGATCATGATGAAATCAGCAATCTCTAGCATAATAGTACATAAATAATATTCCAACAAAAACACTTATCTATATCAATTAAAAGTACCTCCTAATGATTTCCTTCACAATTCATTTGAATTTGAAATACAAAAATTAACTTTACTATTTAACTGAAATAGAGTTACTTTCAGAAATAGGAACCTTCTAACTCAACTTACAGAGTTTCAGAAAAAGACAACTACAACCAAGATCATTCTAGCTTCATAAAGTATTTAGGTTGAATCATCTAACAATATAAGTAATATAAGAGTTTCACATATCAGATGTGACATCCTAATTCCAAATCCAAGACATAGCCTAATTTCTCAAGTTATGCCATACATTAACATTAGGATAGTATTTACTCAATATACATCATATCACATTAATCTACTATCACAAATATTAAAATAATTTAATACCATTCAAGTGAATAAACAAGTAGTAATGTCGACTACAAAAGGGCATTAAATAAAGTAATATAACTGAACCAATTAAATCTTATGACAATATTTACCCAAAAGAAGAAGAACGAATCTGATAAAATAGTTAAGAACTTCCTTTATAATTCAATCAACCTGAATCCCCATTCACGACTTCATAAAAGAGAACACAACACATAACCTCCCATAATTTCCAAAGGGAAATGATTAGACTTAACCTCAGAGAATGAAAGAGAAGGAGTCAAATGACATGATCAGAAGAGAATTTCTACACTCTATCACATGTGAAGAAGGTCACAAAGGACAAATGTAGACCTAACCGAAACATCCCCAACTCCCTTTATAAAAGAAAACAAATATAAGAAGAGATTAAATAGAATGTGTGACTGCTGCATTAAAACATATTTAAGCAAGGTTCCACCATTATGGACAACCAATGATAGTAATATCATACCCATATCTAAAAGTAGATGCAATGAAAAAAATTTCTAAGTGTGATATAGGGTAATTACAATCTCCAACAGTCATTCAAAAACGTAAAAAAAATTTATTCATGGGTTCACAGACTGACTATTCCTTCAAGATGAAAGTACAACAATCAGTGAGACAAAATCACAATTGAATCCTCACAGAGGTGAAAGAAATACATCTTATGAAGGAAAAAATAAAGTTCCATCATGATTCAATTCCAAATAAGGTGCAATCCAAGATTGACATGGCTCAACTATAGGCGCACAAGCTATCAACAAAAAATGATAAACTTATTTTCATTGGATTTCTACAAATAGGTTCAACTACACACCTCTACGAAATTGACAAGATAAATTATTCCCTTCAATATTAGTTAGACATCAAAGAAATGGAAGAGTCCAGAAAACCTTATTCAGAATCGATTTGGTTAGTTCTAAATCAAGAAACGTCAACCAAAAGTCCGAATAGCTCCCTTAAAGCTTCACAATATCCCAATCAGGAAGGATTTAACAGTTTTACTCAAGCAAGATACTCAATAGATTAACCCAGATCATGAACAAATATTCTAAACCAACAACATATACTTCAAAAATAAAGTAGACAACATGATCAACATATAGAAAACTCAAATAGAGCTATGGGAATAACCCTAGTATTGACTCAGAAAAATCCAACTCTCACAATGTCTCCAACCAATTAAGACCTAATCTATTTATCCTTTAGTTCAGTACACAAGAACTTAAAGAAAGACATAGTAAATATGAGATCAAAAGAAAAGACTTCACACATAGGTATTCCCAGCAAGATAACATTGAAATCTAAGGGTCCATGAAATAATTATCTCATAGTTTCCATAAAAGATGAATCCACAAAACAGAGATTCCAAACACCCAATATCTTTCCAGCTCCCATCATATACCGAATTAAAAGAACTGATAGATTATACAGTAAGTTAAGAAGAAGGCACACATTTATTGTTTTTCTATACAAATTCGAGTTCACACAACTCTTAATCCAAGCATGCATATTCATACAGTTCCAACAGGAGTAACAAAACTTTAAAAAAACCAAGAAGCGACAACGAAGGATATTCATTTAACTTCTAACAACTCAAACTACAAACCCAATTTGAAACTTGAAGCCACATTTCATTTCCATAAACCCCTTTTCGAATAGACAAGAAAGATTTACGCATGCACTTTATTACTCAAATCACCAAAATATTTAATGTGGGATTCAAAATCAAATAAATAGGAAAAACAACCCATCTCCTACCTTATCAAGCAGATATTCCTCAAAACAAAAACATAGATTTATCAATCAAGAAAGCATGGTAATCATAACAAAATAAAATACCCATTTATTTCATGAGAGTAAAGTTGTTTTAATGAAGAAATTTAGATAAAAGGATAGCAGCTTAATGAATATATCCTATCATGCCTGATAGTGCTTCTGTCGATTTGAAGAAGATTTATAGTCGAGCCTTTACAACTCCTTTTCCAAACGAAATCAGCAACCAAAAAATTTCTTCTCAAATGCCTCATATATTTCCATTGGATCGAAAATAGTCCAACGGAGTTAAAAATAGCAATGAACTGAAAATAGAACCGTTGGTTCGTAGAACCAGATAGCTCCATGTAGAGAAAATATCGAAATGCATTAAGCAAAAAACAATTCCCAAAAAATCCACTCACATGGTTTCCATGGTGGTTTTCTCGCCAAAACTGATGACCATAAATGTCATTTATTTCTAATCTCCTACCTATATCTCCATACCACCCCCATCTAAAGTTGGTGAGTCTGAATTCAAAGATAACATGCATTACTTAACTTTAGTGATGATGTCAACTTGGATTCCCTCTAGTTTCCATGCCTCTGTCAAACTAACAGTACCGCAATGTTTTAAATTCAAAATCAAATCAAATAAATGACTTAGAAACTATCACCACCATCTCATACTTGCCATGTGACCCCTTAGGTCCCTTTTCCTCCTTGCATTAGTTTAGGATAGATATCATTAGCTTAGGATCCAACCTTAGGTTAGTTTAGAAATTATTTGCCTTAGGTTTTAAAACATTCCCTTAGGTAAATTTTCCATCTTAGGATAGACCATACTCCATACCAATTTAGCATTAGGTAATAGGTTAGAAATACACCTATAGTTACCTTAGGTTATTTCCAAATCTCCCACTTTGTAAAACATACAACTTAGGTTAGGATGTAACAAGATTAGTGTAAACATAGACATAAGGTAGGTCTAGTTTACCTTAGGCTAGAATCTTGTTAGGATAGATATTAAAGATCTAGGACATAGGTTTTTACCCTCACTAGTGTTGAAGAAGACCTCCATCCTCTTTACGCCATTTAGTTTCTTAGAGAACTGAATAAGAATATCTGAGCACACTACTTATAGCATAATGCAAAGCAAGAAATTCCAATAAGATCAAAGAAATTGTAAAAATACAAGAGTTCAGTATTTTATTTCCTTCAACCTTTGAATGTCAGTTTACTATACAGATTAGGTAAGAAGAATTAAAACATACCTTAGATCAATGCAATTGATCAAGGTTTTGTTATTATAAAGAGATAATTTGCAAACAACATTACCAATTTACAACCTTTCTTATCTCAAATAGAATGGATTCCTTATAAGAAACAACATTTCAGAAAAAATGAATCCAAGAACATAAATAAATTATCCATGGCAAACATGATTTCTAACTGTCAAAAGAATAAACCTTCCTAGGAAAAATCACATGTCAATGCTTGTAATGCAAAAGAAGAAAAGGTAACAGTTTTCCACATGTGTTACATACTTCCCTCCTAAAAGAATCATCGTCCCAATGATTAACTTATTTAAACAATTTTCATCAAGGACAATCAATTTATTATCTTTCTTTCCATATGTTAAAAGTAGAACTGGATTTTCAAAATTCCCAAAATCAGCATTTATGTAGTTGTTTATTTTAAACAAATAAAATTTCTGCCCAAAACTGACAGATTTATTATCATAAAAAGAATAAAATCATAAATTTTATCAGTCAATAGAATCAGTTCTATTCAAATAAAACATCAAAAAGTAGTTTTCATATCTTCTAGATTTTACCAGGTTTCACTTTTCTCGTTAAACTAGTCCCAATGGACCTTACATTGACTTATTTCATTATTTTTTAAGTGCAATTGGCGAGTTTCCAGCACTCGTATAGGTTTAACCTCGATTATTCTTGGGTCTTAGACCTACACAAAATTCCAATTTAATACATGTGATAAATCTAAAATGCATTTCTTAAGCAAAGAAATATGGAAAACATCATGCATTCATGACAAAGTAGGAGGCAATGCTAAATGATAAGCTACATGGTTGATTACTTTAACAATTTCAAAGGGTCCCACATAACAAGGTGATAACTTGGCATCCTTGCCAAAAGTTATAGAGATCTTTTTTGGTTTAACCCAAAGAAAGAGCTTCTCACCAAGTTCAAATTTCCTATCAACCCGCTTTAAGTGAGCATAACTATTTTTCATATCTGTTGCTTCTTTCAAGAATTCACAAAACATTTTAACTTGTTGTTCCATTTCCGTAAGGATTTCAGGTCTAATTACCTCTCTATCCTCAATGTTGTCCCAACTAACAGGGGTTATGCATTTCCTTCCATATAATTCTTTGAAAGGTGTCATCTTTAGAGAGGTGTGATATGTGTTATTATATGCAAACTCAACTAATGGAAGGCACCCTTCCCATTTATACTGCTGATCCATACAATACATTCATAACATATACTCTAAAACTTGATTAACTCTTTTAGTTTGCCCATCTGTTCTTGGATGATACGTAGAACTGAAATTCAACTTAGTTCCTAAAGTTACGTTAATTGTTTTCAAAAATATTGAAGTCATCCTTGGATCTCTATTAGATATTATTAATTCAAGTACTCCCTGTAATATGAAAATCTCATGAACATACCTTTTTGCTAAAATAGGTGAATCATCCTTAAGATTACCAGCAATAAAGTGTGCTACTTTTGTTAGTTTATCAACAACAACCATAATAACATCATGTTTATTTCTTGACATAGGCAACCCTTGTACAAAATCCATGCTTATCACTTGCCATTTGTACTGTGGTATATTGTGAGGATACAATAAACTAGCTGGATGCATATGTTTAGCTTTAACACGTTGACATTCTAAAAAATGTGTCAAGATGACAAATTTTTAGTTCCAAAGGTTTACCAAGAAATTAATGCCTCCAAACTTGAAGTGCATGAACAATGGTAACAATATCTAGATCATGTGGAGCAGAATTCAGCTCATGTAACTTAAGTTTTCTACTTTTGTATGCTATGACATGATCATTTTGTAACGAAATACCTCCAAGACCTTCCCCAGATGCATCAGTTATAACAGTAAAGTCTCCATTAGGGTCAGGTACAACCAAAATAGGTGCTGAAGTTAATTGATCCTTTACATTTTTATATGCAAATTCACATTTCTCCTTCCACACAAATTTCTTATCCTTTTTATGTAATGAAGTTATTGGTGCAGCAACCTTGGAGAAATATTTTACAAATTTCCTATATTAACCAGCAAGACCCATGAATTTTCTGACTTCATGCACATTCTTTGGTGTAGGCCATTCATTTATAGTTAAAATTTTAGAAGGATCTACAGCTATTCCATATTTTATTATAACATAACCCAAATAGTGCACTTCTGTGACATAGAAAGAACATTTAGACAACTTACCAAATAACTATCTTTTTCTCAAGATTTCTAAGACTATCTTCAAATGCTTATGGTGTTCTTCCATACTTTTAGAATATATGAGAATTCCATCTAAGAATACAAGCAAAAATTTGACCAAGTATTATTGAAAAATATTGTTCATTAGATTCATAAAAGTTGCAGGTGCATTTGTTAATCCAAAAGGTAAAACTGTGAATTCATAATGTCCATACCTTGTTCTAAAAGTTGTTTTATGAATGTACTCATCCTTAATTCATAACTGATGATATATAGATCATAGATCTATCTTAGAATATACCGATGCTCCACACATCTGATCAAACAGATCATCAATTATAGGAAGTGGATATCTATTCTTAATCTTTGCCTTGTTTAACATTCTGTAATTAATACATAATCTAAGTGTTCCATCTTTCTTTTTCACAAAACCTACAGGTGCTCCCCAAGGTGAGACACTCGGTCTAATAAAACCTTTAGATAAAATTTCTTGTAATTGTGCCTTAAGCTCTACCAATTCAATAGTATTCATCTGATCAGGTTCATTAGAAATAGGCTTGGTTTCAGGTTTGATTTCAATTGTGAAGTCAAATTCCCTTTTGGGTGGAAGACCTGGTAATTCTTCCAGAACACATCACTTTAGTTTCGTAACAACGAGTAACATTCTAAGAAATCATTGTTTTCTTTAGTACATTCAGAAATGTTTACTACAAATAAGGTACAACCTCTATTTTTGGCCTTCTTCAGTTGCATGGCAGACATTTTCCTAACTGAAATTTCACATTTTATACCCTGAATCTTTGTTGGTTTCTGTAGGTCATCTAAACAACTAATATGTTTTTCAAAATAGTCCACTTTTGCTTTATGCTCAGCTAGCCAATTAACACCTATGATTACATCATAAGACCCCAAAGGAGCAACATAAAGATCAACTTACGTAAAAAACTAGGTAAATCAAGGACTGCTCCAAAATGACACATACTAATTGTATGAACAACATTATTCCCATAATGTACAACCCATGGTTTATCCATTTTTCCATCTTTTATTTTTAATTTTGATACTAATTTAGTAGAAATAAAACATTCAATAGCTCCCATATCAAAAAGGATAGTTATAGGTATGCCAAATAACTTACCTAGAACTTCTATTGGTGTGACTTGCTTTTCTGCTTGTTTATCAACTACTGTAGCGTGTATCTTGTGCTACTGATTGTGGTCATCCTTTTTCAAAGGACATTGGTTTGTGTAATGATCCTTGCCACAATTGTAACAACCTCCTACAGGTCCCTTTTAGGCTAAAATTTATTTCAAGCCTTAAAGTTATCATTTTGACCTCTATAGGACTTCCATCTGTTATTATTGTTCTTGACAAAGTTATTGCGTACATTAGCAGTAGGATTATTTGTTGTTTTTTTCTTATTATTATCCCCTAAGAACTTGTTGTTCATACAAAAAATCGTCCATGGTCATTTCTTAGGTGCAAGAGATGATGAAGAGGAGTTTGGAATTTTCTTTCTTACTTCCTCCTTATGAGCAGAAATTACCTTTAATTTATGTTCCTACCTTATGTATTTTTCAACAACCCCTTCCATAGTGGTTGGGCTGTGAACATCCACCTCTCCCCATATATTGGGATTCAATCCCATGATAAATTTATGTATCCTAAACTTCTCATCAGTTTGATATTAAGGTACATACTTAAGGAGTTTAGTAAACCACTCCCAGTACTCTATTACAGTTAATTTATCTTGGGTTAATTCTGAAATTCAGTCATTTTCTAATCATAGTAAAGTTTTGGCAGCCAACATTTCCTAAAATAACTTTTAAATTGATCCCAAGTAATGTTTGTTTCATCAATATTCAAATCATCCTTACGGATGTCCCACCATGAAGATGCTTCATGGGAAAGCTGATATGCTCCTCATATTGCCTTTGTTTCCTCTGAGAAGTTCCTTATTGCAAAGTACTTCTCTATTTCACTAAGCCAATTCTCAACTCCATCTCCTAATGTGGTGTCATCAAACTTAGGTTGAATTATCCTTTTTATATCATTAGTGAGTTTAGTTGTCAGCCTTGCCTTTTTATTTTCTAGCTGATCTGGCATGTTTACATTATTCTTATCAAAACCTAAATTTCCCAAATTGGTTTTTTCTGTAGGAGATGGTTGATTGTTATTACCAAAATATTCTTCCTCCTCATTTCTCATTACTTGTTGTTCAAGTACAGTCAAACAGTCTCTTGTGTCCAACAGCGCAGCAAGGATCTCATCAAGTTTTTGGGCAGTTGCTACTTCTCCACCAGGTGATGGATTGTTTGCATCATTTCCTCTTGTTCTAACCATTTTTTGTTAACAAGAAAATTTGAGTTTTATCATATTGTGGACATAATAGGTCCAAGAGCTGTAGCCTTCAACTCTAATACCAAGACGTAACATTTTCATTTTTAGACTTTAGAAACAAGGGATATTTTTTTTATACATAATGTTCTTTGTTCTAGATAATCATAATTTAGAATACACATTCCATGTCAAACAATATCACAACAGATAACCATATGTAGTTGTAAATGACTTGTTGAACTACCAATGTCTCATTTCATGACTTAGTTACTAACCGATCTCTCATGTTAACTTAAGTATTTAATACTATGGGTATATTATGTATACTTGGTTCTCTTACGTTATTCTAGGTATTGAGTATTCTGTTTAAGAAATATATCTAAATATTTGTTACCATATTCCTCTGAAATGACATTTATCAAACTAGGTGACATAGGACAATGCAACCAATAGCTTGTGATACTTTAGCCAAATATTTCCCACATACTGTTCATGTTATTATTCCTAGATGACATACTCATCTAATTGGAATACATCCTTCACCCCACTCATCTGTTATCTAGAATGGTCTTTACTAATTTCTGTTAGTCCACTTATCTAGGGTTTGACCCTAACCCAAGTTATTGCCATAATTTGGTATCGGGAACCGCTCATGATGACCTAGGTTATATGGGCATACTCAGTCGACCTAAGTAAATTGAATGTGCCTAGTTACCCTAAGTCATTGAGAGTCAATTCCTATGCTAAATCATATCCTTAGACTATTCTAGAGAGAAACTAAGTTCAAGTCTAGATTTGAGTAGATCTAGATGAACCAATGTTGAAGGGTATTGTAACATGTCAACTGCAACAATGTATCCTTGTGAAGACCCAAATCTTGACAAAGGTATAGTTCTACAGTTGGCGTGTGCCAACATCCGACATAATTACTTCATAATGATTTACACACCTTAATAGGTCATATCCACTTAATTATATTTGGATTAAGATTCAAATCACAACAATCTTGTGTAACCCTAATCCCAAAAACCCCTAAGTTTTCCATCCTTATTTGAGTTGATTAAATAATAATGACCTTCAAAAAGCTATGATTACTTTTATGTTCTTAAATTTTTCTTAACATGCAATTAATCAAAAATTGAAACAAAATCCATCATAAGATTTAATTAATGTGTCTCAACCATTCATGGAATAAATAAGAACCAAAACAGGTTCTGTTATGGTAGACTTCATAAATATGAAGTCTAAATGGTTATCAAAATCATATATCATTCATTTATTTTGTATCCTTTTGAGAGGAGGAGAACCTGCCTCTTTATGGTTAAGTATTAGGATTTATTATACCCTTATCTAATTCACACATCCTGATATTTTAACTATACGTTCTGTTGGTACCCAAATTTTTTCTCCTTTTTAGTTTGAGAAGAATCAAAGATATGGCATGAAGCTTGAAGACATATAGATCATGATGTATGTCATTTTGTAGCCAGGGATGTGATCTAACTAACACTCAGATTTGTGGAGAGATGGATGGCACTCAAATAGGACTTGATCTTGTCCTAACTGTTTTAGGTTGTGCCTTTTAACCAAGGTAAGAGAACCTATTTTGTAACCCTCAAATGGTTAAGGAGATGAAGATATCCCTCAATTTGTGCAAATAGTATGACAATGGCCTTGAGAAAACATGATCAATTTCCCTTTTTTCAAACTCAACAGAGCCGTCACTACTAAATGATGGAAAAGCTTTCAAGACAAGGCAAGGGTTACTGAAGACATTGTATGATCCTAATTTTCTTTGGGCATTTTTGTAAATGGATTGTATTCTTTTGTTGACACACAATGTAATGCAGGGGTATTATAGGTAGGATTTGTTTGTTTGAATGAAATTTTGGTGGGAGATTTTATACAAGATTAACCATAATTTGCCAAATTCTTTGAGGACCTTTGTAAAAAGCTTGTAAGACCTAAACAACAGAATGCTTCAAAGGGGTTAAAGTACTCCTTCAACCAGGATATGTGCAATGAATGGAGGCCTAGATTTGTACTCTTCCACGTAATATTTGACAACCTACCACAAAATCTTGAATTAGATGAACTAACAAAGCATCCAGAAATCTCTATTTTATCATGACATAATGTGCACCCAAATGTTTACAAACAATCTATGAATTCAAGGAAGATAAAGTGATTTTAAATTTGTTTATCTCTTTATCAGATGAAAGCTATTCTGAATGTGATATTTCAAATGCCACTAAACTATCAACAAGAAATGAGACCATGTATGATCAAGAGATATTTTAAACACAAGACTATAATAGGAGCAAGAAACATAGATTGAAAACATTTTAAAACATAAGTGTAAGCAAATTTTGCCAAGAGACAACAAAAAATAATCCAGAATGACCAAATTTATTAGTAGGGGAATGTTATAAGAACAATATTAGAGCTTGTTCATGGCTTTATAATTGAATCCAACTCAACATGATACAAATCTGATGTAAAAAGGAATTAGAAATGGTTCTCAGGTGGTTTATCAAAGAATGGGCTTTTTCCTAGATTTTCTCATGAAATTATAAGTTTCTCTGACCATTTGCATGATAAATTCATGCAATATATAACTTTTCATTAAAAATAATCCTTTGCCTCTCAAATATTCCCTCCAAAAGTGGAATATTTAGAGAACCTTTGCTTTGCAATATTTTTGGAAAATGACATCTAATAGACTCGTAAAAAATTTCCAGTTGTTCCTTCAAAAGGTGAATCATTACAAAAATTTCATCATTATCCATTGTGGGGGCATGTTTTTCATCTTCAAAGCATGCAGACCCCTTTCATTTCATCATTTCATCCTTATCCATCCAAAATTTGGCTCTGCAACTTCTTGATTTGATATTTTACGTTTTTACACGGGCTAGGGCAAAAATTTACTTCAAAAACATCTCAAATCTGCAAGTTGATCCTTAACACCAATTGCATTGGTCCTTTTAGGCACAATCGACATGAATTTGATGAAAATTGATGCAAAATTCATATCTCCAAGCTTCCTAGAGCTTAAATGGTGGCCAAACTGAAAAATGCATAGTTACCATTGATCTATCTTTCTCCCTTCAATCTGAGCCCTCCATGTGTGATAACATGGTTAGAAATGGATTTGGGATCACTTTTTGAGTTTTTAACATTTTTGGAAAAATGTAAAATTTTGACATTTTTCTCTGCCCCTCCGCCCTTGAGATTTGGTGCTAAAATGTGTCCCAAGGTGGACCCCATTAGAATCGCAACACAATTTTACGCATTTCCACCCTTTTTGGAAAAAATGATTTTTTTCTCACTTTTCCCCACAGACCCGCACCTCTTATTCCATCCTTGCCATGTGTCGGTCGTTGATTCATTACAGGGCCATGCTTCAAATTATCACTCTAACTTATTTTGTTAAAAGGGAAAAATTTTCCTTTTTCCTCCAGTGACCCGCACTCCCCTCTGCCCTGCCACGTGTCTCCCTGTGATTCTCTGAGGATCTACGGGCTCATTTCATATTTTAACTCCTTTTTTCACCAAGGGAAATTTTCTGAATTTTCTTCCATTGGCCTGCCTTGTGCTCTGATGCTGACATGTTTCCACTACTAACTTGATGCGGGCCTGTGCTCCTTTTCACAACTTTCATCCCTTTTCACCAAAAGTTAAAATTCTTCCAAGTCCTCTACCACCCTGCCTTGCATCTCGTCTACCACGTGTCCTCCTCTGGGGCTTACAGGGGAAATTTGTAACTTTTTCCAAAGCACAAATAAAAACATTAAGTTTTCTAGCAAACCCACTAATTCCCATCCAATTACAAATGACCACATTGTTGATGAATGTGAGATAGAAATTAATGGGAAAAGGACACCCGCATGATCGTAAAAAAATGCAGAAACTGCCAGAGATGCCTGAATTAAATTTTTTCTTCGTGGGTAAAGAATTTTTTGATCAAAAAACAAATGGGAAGTGATTTTAGGCAATTTATGACCATGGCAAGGGATTTTTGAGGGAAAATATGCATAAAACGAACAATCACGAGCTCCAAAGGCCGGGAAAAGTGGAAAAAATGGTAGAGGTATTTGAAAAGGGAAAAATTAGGGCACAAAACAAGGCATACATACATATTTCTTTCAAATTGGGGAAAAACAATAAGTTTATGAGCATTTCAAGGCATTTAATCTGGAGGGAAAAGTTGTAGACCACCAATTTAAGAGAAAAAACATTCCAAAGCATGCAAACCAAAGGAAAATTTAGGGGAAAATGCCAAAGGATCAAAATGGGCACCAACGCGTTCATAACATCATAATAAATGATACAAGATTACATACAGAACATCAATACATGCAACTTAGTAAGTTTCATTCAAGTAAGGGAAATTGAACTAATTCTCATTTATCCAACCTATTCAATCACAACAAAAATAAGGATCCAATCAGATAAGAATGACAAAAACAAAGATAGGATTACAAATTTCCTTCATATTATGAGCAAGAGAATTGACATAATCAATTAATGAAACTTCAGTCTTTTCAATTCATCATGATAAAATACACATTTTACAAGACTATGCATTACTAACATATTTCATGTCAACAACATCAAGATCATTAAAGAAAACAACTTTTCTTCTTTTAATACATCTCAATAATGAATCAGAATTCTCTATAAATAGTCCAAACTTTTAAGCAACCAATACATCATAAACTTTATTGCCTTCCTTTAGCACTTATGAAGTCCATTTGTAAAAATTGCTAGCATGGGTCAGTTCATTGAACTGAGCATGATAAACAATAAGCATTAAAACAATGTGCTTTCAACTAACTATTTCATTAAACCAACTTTGCTTTTATGAAATAGTGACCTCATGCAGACAAATAAATCATTAGTATAGATCCATAAGAGAAGAACAATTTATCATTCTGAATAAATTCAAGGAAAGATCACGATGAAATCAAAAATCTCTAGGATAATATTAGATAAATAATATTCCAACAAAAACACTTATCTATATCAATTAAAAGTACCTCCTAATGATTTCCTTCACAATTCATTTGAATTTGAAATACAAAAATTAACTTTACTATTTAACTGAAATAGAGTTACTTTCAGAAATAGGAACCTTCTAACTTAGCTTATACAGTTTCAGAAAAAGACAACTACAACCAAGCTCTTTCCAGTTTCATAAAGGATTTAGGATGAATCATCTAACAATATAAGTAATATAAGAGTTTCACATATCAAATGTGACATCCTAATTCCAAATCCAAGACATAGCCTAATTTCTCATGTTAGGCCATACATTAACATTAGGATAGTATTTACTCAATGCACATCATATCACATTAAAATACTATCACAAATATTAAAATCATTTAATATCATTCAAGTGAATAAGCAATTAGTAATGTCGACTACACAAGGGCATTAAAGAAAGTAATGTAACTGAACCAATTAAATCTTATGACAAGATTTACCAAAAAGAAGAAGAATGACTGTGATAAAATAGTTAAGAACTTCCTTTATAATTTGGTTAACCTGAATCCCCATTCACAACTTCAGAAAAGAGAACACAACACATAACCTCCCATAATTTCCAAAGGGAAATGATTAGACTTAACCTTAGAGAATGAAAGAGAAGGAGTCAAATGACATGATCAGAAGAGAATTCCTACACTCTTTCACATGTGAAGAAGGTTGTAAAGGACAAATGAAAACCCAACCAAAACACTCCCAACTCCTTTTATAATACAAAACACATATAAGAAGAGATTAAACAAAATGTGTGACTGCTGCATTGAAATAAATTTAAGCAAGGTTCCCCCATTATTGAAAACCAATGATACTAATATTATACCCATATCAAAATTGAGATGCAATGAAAAAAGTTACTAATCATAATACAAGGTAATTATAGTCTTTAACAATCATTCAAAAACGTCAAAGTTTCATTCAAGGGTCCACAGACTGACCATTCCTTCAAGAAGAAAGTACATCAATCAATGAGATACACTCACAATTGAATCCTAACAGAGGTGAAAGAAATACATCTTATTAAGGGACAGATAAAGTTCCATCATGATTCAATTCCAAAGAAGGTACAATCCAAGATCAACATGGCTCAGCTACAAGCACACAAGCTATCAAAACAAAATATTAAAATTATTTTCATTACATTTCTACAAATAGGTTCAACTGCACACCTCTACAAAATCGACAAGATAACTTATTCCCTTCAATCTTACTTAGACATCAAAGAAATGGAAGATTCCAGAAACCACTTATTCAGAATTGATTTGGTTAGTTCTAAATCAAGAAAAGTCAACCATAAGTCTGAATAGCTCCCTTAAAGCTTCACGATATCCCATTCAGGAAGGATTTAACAATTTTACTCAAGCAAGATACTCAATAGATTAACCCAGATCATGAACAAATATTCTAAACCAACAACATCTACTTCAATAGGAAAGTATACAACATGATCAACATACAAAAAACTTAAACAGAGCTATGCAAATAACCCTAGTATCGACTTAGACAAAGCCAATTCTCATAATGTCTCTAACCAATCAGGACCTCATATATTTATCCTTTAGTTTAGTACACAAGAAATTACAGATATAAACAATAAATATGAGATCAGAAGAAAATACTTCACACAAGTATTCCAAATAAGATAACATCAAAATGTAAGGGATTATGAAAAAATTATCTCGTAGTTTCCATAAAATATGAATCCAAAAAATAGAGATTCCAAACACCCAATATTTGCCCATCTCCCATCGTATACCGAATTCAAATAACTGATAGATTATATAGTTAGTTAAAAAGAAGGCATGCATTCATTGTTTTTCTATATAAATTCGAGTTCACACAACTCTTAATCCAAGCCTGCATATTCATACAGTTCCAACAGGAGTAAAAAAACTTTAAAAAAACCAAGAAGCGAGAGCAAAGGATATTCATTTACCTTCTAACAACTCAAACTACAAACCCAATTCGAAACTTGAAGCCACATTTCATTTCCATAAACCCCTTTTTGAATAGACAAGAAATATTTACACATGCACTTTATTACTCAAATCACCACAAGATTTAAGGTGGGATTCAACATCAAATAAACAGGAAAAATAACCCATCTCCTACCTTATCAAGCAGAGATTCCTCAAAAGAAAAATAGATATTTATCAAGCACGACAACATGGTAATCACAAAAAAATAAAATACCTAATTATTTCATGAGAGAAAATTTGTTTTAATAAAAACATTTAGAGAAAAGTAGAGTAGCTTAATGGATAGAGCCTATCATGCCTGATAGTGCTTCTATCGATTCGAAGAAGATTTCCAAACGAGCCTTCAAAAATCCTTTTCCAAATGAAATCAACAACCAAAAACTTCCTTCTCAAATGCCTCATAAACTTCCATTGGATTGAAAATAGTCCAAGGTAGTTAAAAATAGCAACAATCTTAAAATAGAACTGCTGGTTCAAAGAACCAGATAGCTCCATGTAGATAAAAAATTGAAATGCATGAAATACCAAACAACTCAAAAAAAATCTACTCGCATGGTTTCCAAGGAAGTTTTCTCACCAAAACCAATGACCATAAATGTCATTTATTTCCAATCTCCCACCTATATCTCTATGCCACCACCATCTGAAGTTGGCGAGTGTGAATTCAAAGATAACATGCATTACTTAACTTTAGTGATGATGCCAACTAGGATTCTCTCTAGTTTCCATGCCTCTATCAAACTGATAGTACCACAATGTTTTAAATTCAAAATCAAATCAAATCAATGACTTATAAACCATCGCCACCATCTCATACTTGCCATGTGACCCCTTAGGTTCCTTTTCATCCTTGGATTAGTTTAGGATAGATATAATTAGCTTAGGATCAGACCTTAGGTTAGTTTAGAAAGTATTTACCTTAGGTTTTTAAACATTTTCTTAGGTAAATTTGCCATCTTAGGATAGACCATACTCCATACCAATTTAGCATTAGGTAATAGGTTATAAATAAACCTATAGTTGCCTTAGGTTATTTCCGAATCCCCCACTTTGTAAAACATACAACTTAGGTTAGGATGCAACAAGATTAGTGTAAACATAGACATAAGGTAAGTCTAGTTTACCTTAGGTTAGAATCCCATTAGGATAGATCTTAAAGATCTAGGAATCTAGTTTTTACCCTCACTAGTCCTGAAGGAGACCTCCATTCTCTTTACGCCATTCAACGTCCTGGAGAAATTAATTAGAATATCTTAGCACACTACTTACAACATAATGCAAAGTAAGAACTTCCAATAAGATCAAAGAAATTATAAAAATACAAGAGTTTAGTCTTTTATTTCCTTCAACCTTTGAATGTCAATTTACTATATAGATTAGGTAAGAAGAATTAAAACATACCTTAGATCAATGCAAATGATCAAGGTTTCATTCTTATAAAGAGATAATTTGAAAACAACATTACGAGTTTACAATGTTCCTTTTCTCAAACAGAATGGATTCCTTGCAAGCAACAACATTTCAGAAAAAATGAATCCAAGAACAGAAATAAATTATCCATGGAAAGCATGATTTAGAAAATTCAAAATAATACACCTTAGGAAAAATCACATGTCAACACTTCCAATGCAAAAGAGGAAAAGTTAACAGTTTGCCACAGGTGTTAAAAATCAATTAAATATATATCAACAAAGTTTCACCACTCAAACACAGTTAAGTACCTTTTGACACTAAAAAGTCAAAATAGAAATACAAGTGTGTTAGGGTTTCAATCATATAATATTATAGATTATTTGATTGAAAAATAACACCATTTCCTTCTTTTATTATTTACTGATCTAAGTAAATTATTTCAACACACCAAAGTACTCAATCGATAAGCAAGTCAAATGATCAGATTTAGACCTTACATAAAAATATAAACTTAAACAATTAACCTGATGATACCATTTATAACTGTAAATCGATTAAAGGAAAAATATTAAACGGTCGAGTTAATTTCCTTTCTAGATTTTCTAGCCAAATTAACCTCGAAAGACCGTTATAGTTTTACTATTATCTAATCAGTCTGATTCTATATAAACTGAATGCAATATAATGGGTGCCAACATAAAGGATTAAAACTATTTCCAACTATATAATCAGTAAAGATGAATTCAATAAAATACTAGAGGAAGACT
The DNA here is from genome assembly GCA_019776745.2 of Taxus chinensis. Classification (NCBI taxonomy): domain Eukaryota; kingdom Viridiplantae; phylum Streptophyta; class Pinopsida; order Cupressales; family Taxaceae; genus Taxus; species Taxus chinensis. Next base: position 312,753,344 of record CM034148.1, on the reverse strand, counting down.
GTTGTACCAAATTCAAATAGTGAACTTCAACCAAATTATTCTTCAATAATTTATTGACCAAGTCAACCATGAAATATCCGTAAGTTAATGTACCAAAAAGGATATCATTTATAGTTGTTAATATCAATCAACTATAAAACCCACATCCTACAGGAGGTCAAAATAAGGTTAATATAGCTAAAGTAAATCTGAATACAACTCAATCCCAAAAAGTATAAGATCTCGAATTTGTACTCTCATGGATTAAGAATCCTACTAGCTCGTTTGCAAAAATCTGTCATAACCTATTAAAAATCAATCCAAAATTTTTTGTCAAGTCTAATCAAAGGTTTAGCCATTAAAAAAATGAATACCAAGAAAAATATCGAATCTAGTTCGATACAAGAGAGGTTTCATTAATAATAAGGAAAAAATTAAAGAACTAGAGTCGGGTTTTCTCCTTGATAAAATATAGAACAAACACATTAATAGCTCATATTTGAAAAGGAATTCCCTTATACGGGACCTATTCAGAGATCAAGTCAAGTAACAGTTATCAAGATATCAGATGTCATCAGAGGAGAACAATTCGAAACCATAAATTTAAGTATATTCCCTAAGTGGAAAAAAAACCCAACCCATAACCTAAATATTAAAGAAGATCAAGAGAAAGACATTACCCACATTTGATCAAGATTCATGCCAACACTAAAAGGGTATTTTATATACAATAACAATTAACCAAAACTGTAAAGCAGATTGGTAGCACATACTAGTAAACCATTCACCTTATCCTTATGGAGAGATTCATAACATTCGAAAATATTAACACCCAGAATGGGTTTAAATTGATTTTTGAGACTCAATAAGGAACAGACCAAGATTCACATAAATAATAGTCATCAAAACCAAAAAAAGATCCTACAAGAAGATATTATGAAAACAACACAATATTCGATTGCATAATGCCTATCTTCTCAAGAATCCTTTTTCTTCAACCATTGTTTCTTTGTGGGTTTTGACCCAGAACTAGTAACTTCCAAAAAATAAAAAATTATTGCATGCAAACATAAATATGTAACCATTAGGAAATAATTTCACTATATATAGTCTTAAAAACACTAGTAGAGTCATATATGCAAATAAAATTATTTTATACGACTAAACCAGAAAAGTAAAAAAAGTAAGCCAACCACAAGAACTCAAACTCATAATGCAATTCCAAAATTGAGCATAGTTGTTTTCATTAAAATTTTAAATAAAGAATAATATCATAATGAGTTAGAGCCTATCATGCCTATTAGTGTTATCGAACTCCTTTTCCAAGATTCCAAACTTTCCTATGAAGTTTCCACAACAAGATTTCAACAAAAAATTAACGAAATGCTCTGAGAACCCATTATCTTATTTCCTATTTTCTTTTTAAAGACCCAACAATAAATTTCTTCCTCTATTCTTTCCATGTAATGGAAAGTTTAAAAGTGTGATAAAATCAAACTATTAGTTTCAAAAATGGAAAAACAACACGCAGGGCAATTGAGCTCAAAAAATTGAAATGCAAAGTGAAACTGACTCTTTTCCTTTTCCACTAACCCATCTTTTCATTTCCAAGGTGGTATTCACTCACGATTCAAGATCAATTAATGCCCTGTAAAACTATCAAAATCCATAAAGAAACTCGCCAACCACTCATTTAAACTTAACATCAACTATTAGTTCTAATAAACAATGCCAACTTTTTAGTGATGCATTTTAGTGTGAATTCCAAAATAGATAGGGTCACCGCCAAAGATGGCATGATAAAACATTAATTTAGAAATTAAATTCACAATTAATCCTTTAGAATGGTGTCACCGCCCTTATCTTTAACCTTGCCTTACCCATCATGCTAGCCTTAGTGTTCTAAAGGTTAGGTTCACAGTTAGGTTTAGGGATAGTTACCCCTTTAATAATTAATCCTAGTTTAGGTTAGATTAGCAATGAATCCCTTAGGATAGTTTTAGGGATTAATACCCTTCCAAAAGCATTCACCTTAGCTTATGTTAATGATAATATAAATGCATCAGGATAGTTAGATTCCCAATATTTAACCTTCACCTTAATATATGTTTAGTTAGTTCCTAACAGAATTCAACAAGAACATTACCTGTAGAAATTTCAAACCAAGAAGGAAGATTAATGGAAATAACTATTTACCAGACATTCCTAGTAATATTTTATTTATTTAAGCCTGAGTATGAAGGTATCTTAGTAATAAAAAGGTGTTACCTTGACATATTAAATATGATCGAAATAACATATTGATCATAGGCATGCTTTAGATCAATGAAATTGATCCAAGGTATGACTATTCCTTTATTATTAATGAAATAGACTAAGGAACGAGTTTTAATATTATAACTTAAGTATCTTACCAGAATAGTCCCATAAGACTTCATTTACTTCCTATCACCTAGATTCACATAATGTACTTCCAAACCTCAGCATAATGCGTACATGAAATAATTCAATATCAATTCAACATTGCCAAAGTATGGTTACATCTAGCTTAGAAGATAAAACATATCATCTTCAACAAACATGATCAATAGTTCAGAAGAGGATATTGAATCATAAAATAAATCACATTTCAATGTTTGCAAACTTCAGTTATAGAAGTAAGTTAAGATATCAATCATGACAGAGGCATTAGAGTGTGTGGTCCCAAGAAGATTATTAGCGGCATCATGATGTCGATCTGATTTGGAATCGTGTTGTTGATCATTGGTGGAATGTTATGTTGACTAGGTACACATTGGAGTATGTGATTTATAATTAATCTTGCCCATAGGTTTCCAAGTTTGAATTCTTATGAGAACCAAGAGGATCCTTCTTACATGTTATAACATTAGCCATCAAGATCTCTAATCATCACTCTGAGTTTAGAAGCATTTCCAATGGCTAGATAAACTCTCACTAGGCACAGGGTGCAGAAGTGGGTGTAATGAGAAATGGAAGATCCTACGGTAGAGGTGGAGAGAGAGGAGAGGTGGCTAATGTATAATGAAGCTTAGGAGAGAGATCTAGCGAGAGAACATGAGATTGTAGGAACGATGGATGTTTAGAGGCAGACCTTGTGGGAAATGTTTGCATAGAGGATGTGGAACCTGATCAGTCTATGCTAACCAATCTTGGAAAAAATGGAATGAGAACCCCCTTATCTTCTGATGAGATCTCATCAGATGGAGAAAGGAGATGGACTGTAGGCATGCATTTGAATCCACCTGTTAACCAATCCCTTATGCTTAGTTTTCCTAGTTTCTGAGACAAGTATTGCTAGTACAGTTGGAATTGGTAAGTAAGCATCATCATATAGATATAATTTTACATTACATATATCTAAGGCCATGTATAAATTTCCTATATTTTGTGGTATCCTATCAGGTGCATCATTTGGATAAGGATTGGGCTTATAGAATGTGGGTATCATGTCTAGAAGTAGTTTAACTTTGCAAACTGTTGGATCTCAATTTAGTAAAATGGTGGGCATGTAAAGTAGCACTACTTAAGGCCCTGTACTTGCTATAAGAGGAGGATCTAGTGGATCTGGAGGGTCAGGGTTAGTGGAACTAATGGATCTGGTTGTGGAGGCATCACAGGAGGAAATCATAGTTCTGGATCTGGTGGAAAAGGATCACAACCCCATCTACATGTATTTTATGAGACGTCTCTTCATTTTTGTGATTATAAAGGTGTTGAAGATACTATAGAGGATACAGGGATCACTACCCAATAACAGAAGGAAAGCCAGTTTGTAACTATGTTACAGTGGCATGCACATAGCTACTACTAAAAATATGACCCACATCAGATGACGATGGATTATACTTTGTTGCATGATGTCATTTTGGAATAATTTCATATTCTTGAATTTGATAAAAAGAACATCAGTGTGCTCAAGGAGATTTAACAAGGTATGGTAGAGAGTGTGTGGGAGTATGATGCACATTTTAAGACTCTTTTTTCAAATTTATCCAATGATATCCATCCTTCTCAACATGCTTAGTGGTTCATTGGAGGCCTGATAAGACCTTTTAGATGAGCTCTTTCGAATAATACTTTCCCGGATCCACGCAAGGCCTTGGAGGCTGCTTTGCGCACTGAGTTTGTGGGGATCATTGATACTGGGTAAGTCCTATTTTGGAGGTGTATATTTCTTCCATGGAAAATAAACTTGAGAAATTATCTGTGAATTTAACACATGAGACTCATATCAGACTTTGGTGTATAGATTGTGAAGTATAAGGACATACCAAGGATAGTTTTCCTCAAAGTTAGTGCACGCCATGTCAGGAGACTATAAAATCTATCACTTGGATCATGATCTAAGTAGATTCCCCTTGTTACAAAGCATGACCCGTAAGAATTTTTCTTTCTATTGTAAGATTTGTACATCTACCACTCATGATACTAAGGAATTCTAGTTAATAGACCATATTCATGATGCAATTAATACTAGTGTGTGTCATACCAGCGTTGCAAATAGTTCTAAGAATGAGGGGCATCAACATGAAGGGCATGAAAATGGAAAACGAAGGGGAATAAGATTTTATAGAGGATTCAAATGATGTGGTGGTCATGGTGGAGGAAGGATTGAATTTCACCATAGAACATGTTTCAAGTGTGGACCTAGAGATCACTACAAGTGCGAGTGTTTGGATTTAATACAATTCTCATAATTTGGAAGAAAACATAAGTAATAGGAGCTCCTTTACTTGTATGATCACATGAGCCATAATCAAAAGAAGGACAAGGGCATGGGAATTGACATAGGTGTAGAGGTTAATGTTCTTACTATGGATGCATGGAATTAGATGGGGAGACTGTCATTGTAACCATCTTCAAATGTGTTGTATATGGTAAATAGAAATAAAGCTACTGTTAGTGAAAAATCACATCACCCCCAAATGAGTTTTCAAATCTACTTTTCTCAGGAAAATTCATTTGGTGTGATTTGCATAACACTGAGTTTTCCCCAAAATGTGGGACTTTGTAAATGGGAAAACTCTCTAGATTAAAGGCTTGTTGCTATTCCTTTGTTTAGGTGCATGCGTGAAAACTTGTAAAGGACCTATTCCTAAGCCTAATCTAAGTTTTACCAAGGAGGAAGGGATAAAAGAAATACAAGAAATCAAAACTATGCTAGAAGGTGATGCACCAAAGGATTGATGAACATTAGTCTTTCCAATAGACACAAAACAGCAAAAATTGTACACAATAATCAAGCACAGATAACCAGATTTGTAATGGAAAACTAGATGAGAGAAATGGAGACAAGAAAGGATCTAAAATAAATCACAAACATTTTTTATTGCTCTGTAGATTGATACAATGCATTACAAATGGCTCGATGGCAGAAAATGTGTTACAATCTAATGGAAGGTCTAAAAACTTGACGAATTCCTTTTCCAGAAGAAAAGGGGAGCCTACAAAAATAGAAGAATCCATGCTTTTATAGATTCAACACAGAGGGAAGAAAGAGAGAGAAGTAGGAAAAAAATTCTGAAGTTCAACCACTGCTATTAATGCGTCCTACAAAAATTTTCCCCCGAATCTATCTTGACTGCATCAATTTATTGTTCGAAACCTTGAGGGAGGAGGAAATAGTGGATCAGATTGAATCCTATCTGATTTTTGAGGTAAAATAGATCTTGCATTAATAGCCTAAAGATTGTTTTCTCCATTTTCTCCCACCTAACCTCTCCAAAATTAATGTTTTAGATCTCCATGGCATACATGAAGTTGAGATCTTTCCAACGGTGTCAAATTTTCTAGATTTTGAGCCCCGAGTTGAAAGATATGCCCATTTGAAATTTAGATCGGGTCCCTACAAAAAGGCAAGAAAACGAGTTCAAAAATAGGCCTCCTTTTGAAACTAAACACATGGAGATCTGGTGCATATCTAAGGGTAGCCTTTGTATTTTGTTTTTGAAGTAGTGTCAGGTTGACACATGGTTTCTTCCGTGACCTTCTTGATTTCCTTATGTTTTTTTCCTAAGTCCTTTTCTCAATGGGGTCATATATCTGACCGGTGACACGCGGTGCCCTAGCACTTTCTTCAAAACCTCCCTTCAATTCTACTATAGAACTAGCACCATTTGGACACTTGACACTCTTTGTCAGCCTGCCACAATGCATTGACTACACAACCTGACTCTGTCACTTTTTTGAAATTAGATGCGTGGAGGCTCCGTGCTCACTTGGAAACCTATATAGGATTTTTCCTCTAGAGGAGTGTCGGGTCAACACGTGGCTACCTCTGTGGACTCTTAGAATTTTCAATAGCCCCTCTTACCTTTTTAGACCTTGGACTATGTGGAAAGCTCACACTCATTTGGGTCTCCACCTTTGGACTAACTTTTGGAGATGCGCCAAGATGACACGTGGTGGATTCCGATAACATTTCTATACTTAGCCTTTTTTGAGGTCGACTTTGTCCACCTTTTAACTATGATGCTTTGACTCTGCCTCCGTTTCAGGCCTAGGACACGTGGATCCCTGACACTTGTTCGAGCCTCTCTTTTTGGATTCAACTTTGAAGATGCGTCATTCTGACATGTGCCTCTCTCTGCTCTCCTCCATACTTAGTCAATTTTTGGACTCATTTTTAACTGTTTTGAGCCTGAAGACCTCTAAACTTCATCATTTTTTGTATTTCTTGCTTCTAGCTTCTCTGACCCTATTTTTCTATTTCCCAGCTGACCTATAAGCTGTTAAATAGATTTAAGACATAGATTTTCTCAAAAGAGTCATTTCTTCTCTTTCTTCTTACATCAGGTTGTTTAATCTTTCATAGGCTCTGCCACTCCATCGTAGAGTCCCTCTATAACCTGTTTGTAAGGTTTGAATGTGGTTTCTCTAGTTTTTTCTATGTGGGGTTGTGTCTGATCCAATATTTTTCCAGGGGGTGAAATGTGGATAACAATCTGGCTACTCGTAAGGGTATCTTCCTACTAGATGAAAAGACCAATTTCCTTATCATATCCATTGGGCATGGAGTCAAGAATGATGGTATAATAATGATCCTACCTTTGATCCATATTTCTTCTAACAATCCTTCTAGTAGTAATGTTTAAGATAGATTCCATTCACTGGAATCTGAAGCTCTTCACCATCCAATGCAAACAATTGGAAAGCATTGCTACTTTTACATCTTATGACAAGTTCTTGTTTCGGGGCCACTTAGCTTGGCCATTACCTTGAGGGTAATAGTTTGATGAAGTACTCAAGTAAATCCCGTTCCTAACAGCCCATTATGTGACTTTGTAACCTATGAAATCCAATGCGTTGTCTGATATAATGGTGGCTGGCACTCCAAATCTGGTTACTATCCCTTCATAGAAAGCTAGGATGCTAGACTCATTAGCTTCTTTGAGTACCACTGCCTCAGTCCACTTGGTGAAATAATCTGTTGCAATTAGAATCCATTTGTGTCCTTAGTTTGAATTTGGATTGATGACCCTAATGAAGTCCAATCCCCATTGCATGAAAGGATAGTCAATTAAGATTGGGTGCAATGGAAGGGATGCTAGCTTTTCTTTTCCTCTAAATAATGCACAATTCTTACACTTTTTGATCCATGTATAGCAGTCACTAAACACCCTGGGCCAATAATAAATGGCCTTCATGATCTTGAGTGTTGCCCCCTATGGAGAAAAATGGCCTCCAAGAGAAAAATGGCCTCTAGCTGCTCCAACATGGAACTCCTGTGACACTCTCTCAATCTGATTTTTCCCAATGCATCTTAATAGAATTCCATTGATGTCCCTTTTGAATAGGACACCATCAATAAGCACATATGGGATGGCTTGCAGTATGAAGTGTCTCCTTTTTACTTTACTCATTTCATGAGGGCATAAGCTTATTTGTATGAAGTACATAATATCTTGAGTCTAGCAAGGAGTGGGTACATCATCATTTTCTTTCTCTTGACTATTTTACAGGACAAAAACAACTTCATTTTCACTTCTTACTTCATCTTGTTGACTTGAGGCCAATTTTTCACACAATCCCTTCCCATGGACCAACTTAGTGATCTTGATCTTAATGTCATATTCCATGACAGGAGTGATCCATCCTGCACATTTTTCATTCAAATCCTTGCTGAGAATGAAGTATTTAACTCCCGCATGGGAGAGTAATAATTGGATTTTATTGTTTGAAACTAGATGCTTAAATTTCTTTAACCCTCTTATTACTATAAGGACATGCTTCTCATTGAAGGAGTATCTCACTTCATAATCTTCTAGACCTTGGCTGAAGAAGGCAATTGGATGCTTTGTACCCTCTTTGTTCTGTTGTACTAAGATTGCAAAAAATGTATCACTACCACCAAAGACATATAGTATGAAGTCCTTAGAAAAATTTGGATTCAAGAGAGTTGGGGCTTGTGATATAGCTTCCTTGATGGCCTCAAAAATTTCTCTTCCTTTAGTTATCCACCAAAATGCCAAGATTTTCTTCAACATCAATGTTATTGACTTGATAAGGGTGGAAAATTTTGGTAAAAACCTGTGGAAAAAATTGATCTTTCCTAAGAAGATTTGAAGGGTGTTCTTATGGCTTAGCAATGGTAATGCACTTATTGCTTCAACTCTCTTTGGGTCAATTGCCAAACCTTTGTTCAACACAATAAGGCCTAGAATCTGGCCCTTATGGGCCAAGAATATACATTTCTTAGGGTTCAATGATACCCTAAATCTCCTACACCTTTGAAACACCTATCTTAGGTGAAAAAAGTGTTCTGCTGCATTTTTTGAGAGCACGGTAATATCATCTAGATAGATCAATACTATTTGGTTGATCATCCCTTTGAATGCCATATCCATTGCCCTCTAGAAAGTGGATCCATTATTAGACAATCCAAATGGAATTTTTCTATAGGTGTAGGTGCCCTATTTGGTGGTGAAATCCATTTTGAATTGATTATCTTCTTTCACCATTATCTGGTTGTACCCTAAGTAGCCATCTAGGAGAGAGAATCTCTTTGATCCATAAACTACTTGCAAAATCTGCTCCATTGAGGGGAGTGGGTAGTGGTCCTTTAGTGATGCTCTGTTCAAGTCTCAAAATTCTACACACAACCTAGTCTCTCTATTCTTCTTCCTGACTGGGACCAAGTTTGCAACCTAGCTTGAGTGTTTGATTAGAAATATAATACTTGCCTATATCAACTTGTTTAGCTCTTTCTTCATCAGAGGCTCAATATGTGGATTAATTGGTCTCTGCTTTTTCCTGATGGGCTTAGCATATGGATCTATTTTGATTATGTGTTGTGATAGCTTCAGATTGAACCCTCTTAGGTCTTCATAGATCTAAGCAAATACATCTAGAAACTCTTGGAAAAGTTGCATGAATTCATACCTTTCTTTCTCGGTGGCCACTTTGCCGATTTGAATTGTTTTTCCTTCTCCAACTCAAATTGACTCTGAATCTTCTCCTTTGATCTGTATGTTATCCTTCTCTTTTCGAAAATGATCATTAGGATTGAAGATAGATTCCAATTTCACCAAACCTTTGGGAATCTTGTTTGTACGTAGATGCAATACTTGATCTCCATATTGCTACTCTAATTTGTCTTGATTCTTGGCTAAGAATTCAGCTTCCTCTTACAAGAAATTGATGATCTCCTGATCATTATTAAACACCTGCTAGTACATGTTGTTACCTTGCACTGCTGGCCCCATAACCGCATGGATATGTGGCTGTCCTTTGTCTCTTTTGATGTTGTCAAACACATCAAATGTTGCTCCAACTGCTGCAATCCTATCAGTAGCTTCATTCTCCTTCCAACGTATGGGCACAATGTTGAAGGATTCAAAATCCTCCATGAGATCCCATACCCTATTTTTGTAGCCTTTGAGTAGGTTGTTTTTTATAGCATTAAGTCCTCTAAATTGATTGGCAACTAGTTCACTATCACTAAAAACTTGTAAGTTCTTGATTCCTCATTTCCTCACCCAATGAAGACCCTAGACTAAAGCCTCATCTTCGGTAGTGTTATTTGAGTAGGAAACCTAAAATTTAAAGGATGAATAATACTTGATGCTTTGTGGTGAAACCAACATTGCACCACCTCTAGCTCCTTGTCTACTCCTCGAGCCATCAAAAAACAATTTCCATACTTCATTGTTATCTTTGTGTTATGACTTAATGATGTCGAGTAGAGGATGATTCTCCTCATGTAGACAAGATACTCCTCAGCTTCTTCCATCTCCTTATATGGGTCAAAAACATGTCTTTTTCTGGCCCATTCATCGAGATTCAAGTCTGGGATACACCCCACCTTAGTATCAACTTCACAAGTGCTTAGGAGGTCCTCCTAGTCAAAAGTTGAATAATTGGCATTGATTGGGCTAGGCACATAAGACTCAATATGGTAATCAGCAATGGGCTCAAACCTGATTGTGGCTTGGCCCCATACCTTGTTCTAAAAAGCATATGTAACCAATCAGTAGAAAAATAACCTCCAATTTTGGTAGTGAAGTCTCTCGAAAAACATAGTGAAACATATGGTGGCAAGTCTATGACTGATATGTTCTACAATACAGTCACATTGAGGTAGGCATGCAGTGTGAGATTCATATCCTTGATGACTCCAACAGTTGTCACTGCTATCCCATCCAATTGCACTACCCCTCTAGAGATGACTTCATATTGGAGACCCAATTGATCAGCTATTTGTTTCAGCATTATGGAACTACTTACCCCCAAATAAATCATACAATTATACACCAGTTTATCCCCAATAATTAATGAAACATAGAATTGAGGAGGCCTTAGGTTCTTACCTTATTGTTCTTCATGGTTTTTCTCAGGTTGAACCACATTGGTAAGCACTTTCTGTTGTTGGCTGGGGGGTTAATTTGCACTTGACCAATTTTCCATAGCAATTTGTAATAGATCCCTCTATCCTGGGATGGCTAGTGACTACCATAGTGAAATGTTCACACTTTTCTTCTTCATTTTATCAATGATATTAAATGAGCTATCCTTCTATTGCCCCTTTCCTGGCACATTTTTCTCTTACACATGGGTTGTTACAACCGATGCTTGAGTGGATTTAGATGGTGATTTGGAATGGCTCTGTATGTTGGGAGTTACATTTGGAGTACCAAAACCTTATGGAGTAATGGAAGGTTGAAGGTTTCCTGATTTTGGTGATTTTTCTTCTCTAATATTTCTCCTTTTGGACCATGTATTATAAGATACACTTTGAGAAGGGAAGTGATTCATTCCATAGAAGTCTTTAGATTTCCAATTGACAAGCATAGTTTCACTTGGAGGTGTCTCTTGCTAAGATCCTTGCTGCTAGTTTTATTCTTGACTAGATTCTTGTAACACACCACTGTTATGTACTTTCAAGGCTTGGGTTAGTGCACCATTGAAGCACGTTGATTGATTATGTGGCTAATTACAATGGAAGCGCCAATCATATTCTTTTGCCATATTATTTTGTACAGGAACCAATTCCCTTGATGTTGAGGCTATATTTGGATCATATAACCTGAAAGTTTTAACAGCTTGAGGTTGTCCTTAGTTTTGACTCTGATTTACAATCTAAGCTGGTGTTCTATTTTGCTAATATTGAGGTCTATCCTGATGCTGAGCTTGGGGCTAGCATCACCTATAAATTTGAGCCTATTGCCTCTTGATAGTTACTAACTCATTCCCTAGGATTTGAAGTTGTTTCATGACCTCTTGAAGTTATTTTGAGGTGTTAGAGGATGAGGTGGAGGCTTTGGCTAAACTTTGATTCCTAGGAGTATGTATAGGAGCTAGTGTGGGTGTCTGGATGGAACTTGGGTTTCCTAATTCAAGGTATAGAGGCATTGAGGTCCTAGGAGAAATATTTTCAACCTCAATTAAAGAATTTTCAGCTCTTATAGAGAGGTTATAGGCTGTAGGAAGAGTGGTGCCTCCCATTGATTGAATTATTAAAGTAATATCAGAATGTAAAGCTCTAAGAAAGTATAAGAAGGCACCTTCTTCTGTGGGCTTCACTGCTAGTGGAATCTTGTCCCGAGTCCTTTGAAATATGAGGTTGAAATTTGTTAATTACTCATTCAGAGCTCTCTTATGTCCCTTTTCTCCAAATAGATCATGAAGAGCTCTGCACATATGTTCCTAATTTTGAATAGAGCCTACTTCTAGGCTCCTGAATCATTGTGAGGCTTTACCCTTGAGTGAAAAGGATAGAAACTTGACTGCAATGTCCATCTCAGTGATATCATGGATTATACAGACATTTGTAATGTCTTGAACATGGTCACCAGGAGAAGTCTAGTTTTCTCCAGTGAAATATGGGATGCTCTTTAATGCTGCCACTGGAACTGTATTTTGTGCATTTAGAGCGAGCAGACTGATTTCAGTGAAATTGAAATATGGATTTGGTTATGTCATCCTAATCATATTGAGCACCCTTCTTGGTTGAAAGAATAACCTATTGGGAGGAGGTGTTGATAAGAATCTGTTTGGTGGAGATGGAAACCTCGGGGCTCTTTTTCCTCTTCTCCTTCTTTCTGGAGACAAATGCAGATGTACAAATTTTCCCTCCTCTCTAGTTCTTGAACTTGTTCATATTATTCTCATAAACTTGGCAAGATTGGACTGCTAAAACTAGTGGCCTTTGTCCCCTTTGGAGTCACCAGATGCACAGTTTTAAAACTTCTTAAAAGTTTCACAACAAGAGTGCATCAAACTTACTGTAATAAAGATGGAAACTTCTTGGTCCCATTGGGCGTGCTAAAACTATTAGTGCAAAATCACAGCACTCATAAATGAGTTTTTAGATCTACTTTTCTAAGGTAGAGTCATTTGGTGTGATTTGCATAACATTAAGTTTTCCCCAAAATGTGGGACTTTACAAATGGGAAACTCTTCAGATTAAAGACCAGTTCCTATTCCTTTGTTTAGTTGCATGCATGAAAACTTGTAAAGGACCTATTCCTAAACCTATTCTAATTTTTACCAAGGAGACAAGGATAAAATAAATACAAGAAATTAAAACTAAGCTATAAGGTGATGCACCGAAAGAATGATGAACATTAGTTTTGTTGATAGACACAAACCAACAAAAAATGCACACAATAATCAAGCATAGATAACTAGATTTGTAATGGAAGACCAGATGAGAGAAGCAGAGACAAAAAAGGATCTAAAATCAATCAAAAACATGTTTTATTGCTCTGCAGATTGATACAATGCATTACAAACAACCCGAAGGTAGAAAATGTGTTGCAATCTAATACATAAGGTCTAAAAAATCCATGAATTCCTTTGCTAGAAGAAAAGGGGAGCCTGCAAAAATAGAAGAATGTCCAACCCCTTACAATGAGTCCCGACCATGCTTTTATAGATTCAACATAGAGGGAAGAAAGAGAGAAAAGCAGGAAAAATATTCTAAAGTTTAACCACTCTTATTAATGCCTCCTACAAAAATATGACCCCAAATCTATCTTGACTACATCAATTTCTTGTTTGGTACCTCAAGGAAGGAGGTAACGGTGGATCAAATCAAATCTGATTTGGTTATTGAGGTAAAATAGATCCTACATTAATGTCTTAAAGATTGTTTTCTCCATTTTTATTCCACCTAACCTCTCCAAACTTAAAGTTTTATATCTCCATAGTGTAGACGAAGCCAATATATTTCCAAAAGTGTCAAATTTGCTAGATTTTGATCCCTGAGTTGAAAGATATGCCCATTTGACATTTAGAATGGGTCCGTACAAAAAGGTGGGAAAACCAGCTCTAAAATAAGCCCCCTTTTGAAACTGGACATGTGGAGAGCTAGCACATGTCTGAGGAAAGCATTTGTATTTTGTTTTTGAAGTTACATCAGGTTGACATGTGGCTTCTTCCGCGACCTGCTTGATTTCATTATGTTTTTTTCCCTAAGTCCTTTGCTCGGCGGGCTCATATATCTGACCAAGGACACACAATAGCCTGGCACTTTCTTAGAAACCTCCCTTCAATTATGCTCCTGAAATAGCACCATTTAGACACTTGGCACTCTCCACCGGCCTTCCACAATGAATTGACTATTCAACCCTACTCTATCCCCTTTTTGAAATTGGATGTGTGGAGGCTCCGTGCTCACTTGGAAACCCCCTTAGGATTTTTCCTCTAGAGGAGCGTCAGGTTGACACGTAGCTACCTCCATGGGATCTTAGACTTTTCAATGGCCACTCTTACCTTTTCAGACCTTGGACTACGTGGCGAGCTCACACTCATTTGGGTATCCTCCTTTGGACTAACTTTTAGAGATGTGCCAAGCTGACACCTGGTGGCTTTTGCTAACATTTCTATACTTGGCCTTTTTTTAGGCCCACTTTGTCTAACTTTTGAATTTGATGCTTTGACTCTACCTCTATTTTAAGCCTAGGACATGTGGAACCTTGGCACTTGTTTGAGCCTCTCCTTTTGGATTCAACTTTGAAGATGCATCATTTTGACACATGGCTCTCTCTACTGTCTCCTCCATACGTAGCTGATTTTTAAACTCCTTCTAAACTTTTTTGAGCCCAAAGACCGTGAAACTTTTTTCATTTTTTCTCTTTCTTGCTCCTTTATTCCTTGACCCTGTTGTTCTATTTCTAAGCCCACATGTAACCTATTAAATAGATTTAAGACACAGATTCACTCAACAGAGTCATTTATTCTCTTTCTTCTTTGATCAGGTTGTTTAATCTTTTGTAGGCTCCACCACTCCATTATAGAGTCCCTCTGCAACCTATTTGCAAGGTTTTAATGTGGTTTCTCTAGCTATTTCTGTGTCGGGTTGTGGATGATCTAATATTTTACCGGGGGGTCCAAATATAGATAACAATTACACCCATCAGAATCTTGAAGGATGCTTCCATAACCATTCAAGGGTCAATTTCATTAGGGACTTTGAAATCTTGGTGCTTGCCGAGGTAGATAATTTCCCAAAATTACTCAGATACCCTTTTGTGTTATGCGAATAATGTTGAGTTACACTTCAACAAGGGATACATCATCTTTAAGAACAAGGAGTGCTTTATTATTCCACTAACAGATGGTAGGTCTATGCCTTATGTTGATCCTTTGGGTAAGAATACATCAATATAATTTTTTTATGCACCATCATTGACCCAGAGGTTATCAAGCTGTCAGGAGTCATTCAGTGGGATGATGCTTAGTCCTTGAGTGATATGACTAGCATTGCATGTGATAATTGGGTGCATGGAACTTATGAGTTGGTTAGGAGATAATTCAAGGGCATCTGGGAGGAAGACAGTTACCAAGTTACACTAGAGAAGGTCAACCTGATGTCTTTTTGTGCTATGGAAGTCCAATGGAATTTTGAATTAGAAAGAAGGAATATGGTTGTTTATATCTTTCGTGGGATAGTCACACATTGATGGATGACTCACTGGGATAATCTTATAGAGTGGCGTGAGGTAAGAATCACATTTTGTGTTAAATTCCTATGGACCAATGCACCTTTAAGGATATGTGACTCTCATGGGAGGGAGTTAGCCTTGTACCACGTTCAAGAATGTGAAAAGGTACTTATAGAAGGCCTGAAGTATTTACACCCATATCTTTGCGTGCATAGGTTTTATTCCACTTTTTCAGGTTTTTACACACACTTGGTATGTTCATTCAGAGTTACGTCATCAGATGGGACATTGGCAACATTTGACAATAGCTATTATTCAGACATTTAGTATCTATCTTCTAAACCATCAGTGAATGATTCGTTAAAGGTAGTCAAGTGCCTACTTTTAGTAGAAAGTGCTAAAGGTTAGGAAATCATCCTATATTTTCTAGGGGATCTTGATTTGAAGGCATGATTCAAGAAAAGAGATGAAACAGATGAAGTTTAGTTGGAGCACACATACCTAAAAAGGGAGAAAGGAAAAATTGTGTACCTGATAGAAGATGAAGAGATAGAGAACCTTGATGTTGATCACATAGAGAGTAAGAAAAATATCTTGGATAGTGTGGAAGAGAAAACAAAGAAGGTAAACATTGGCATAGAATCAAAACCAAAATATGTAATCACTAGCAATCACTGATTGGACCAAGAGGTTTCAAAGATAATCAAATTACTGCAAGACTTCCAGGATTTGTTTCCATGCAGGTATCATGAGTTAAAAGTATTTCATCAATCATTGGGGGAGATGTAGATTAATTCAAAGGAGGGTGCACACTCGATTAGGAAGATACCTTAGAGGATGAATCCTAATCTGTGTGTAAAGGTGAACGAAAAAATAGACAAAATGATAGAATCTGGGATCATTGAAGCTATTACATAATATGAATAGGTTATTCCAATGGTGATTATTATCAAGAAATATGGAAGGATACAAATATGTGTAGACTATAGAGACTTGAATACTACATGTGTGATAGATCCTTTTCCAATGCCTTTTATTGAGGAAATATTTGAAGGTGTAGCATGGCATGAGATCTACGCTTTGAAAGATGGATTCTCAAGGTATCATCAAGTAAGGATTGCAAAAGAAGACTAGGAGAAGAATACTTTCACCATGAAATTTGGAAGTTTTCTTATAATATTATGCCATTTGGGTTTAAGAATGTGCCTGTTGTATTTTCTGGCATTGTTGTACAAGCATTCCAAGACTTTATTCTTAAATTTCTACAAGTCTACCTGGATTATTAGACAGTGTATGGATTAGTGAAAGATCATTGCAAAAAATTTAGATTTATGTTTGAAAGATGCAGGCAGTTAAGTATCTCTTTAAATATTAAGAAATGTGTTTTTTCTACTCCTTTTGGTACATTACGAGGGCACATTATTTGCAAGGAAGGTTTATTGGTGAATCCTACCCAAAATGTTATTTTGGGTTAGGAGGATCTTGCCCATCAAATTGCAATGCACATATTTTTGGGGCATATGGTTTACTACATAAAATTCATCAAGGGTTATGCTGAGATCACCACAACCTTGGAGGAACTATTGAGGCATAAAGGGATATTTCACTGGGATGAGGCGCAACAAGTGGTTTTTGATACACTGAAGGATAATCTTACTACTGCACCCATTTTACACTTTCCCTCATGGTAAAATCCATTTCATGTGCATGTGGATGCATCAGGTATTGCAATTGGAGAAGTGTTATCACAACATGGAGAAGGGATTGTTGATCACTCATTATGTTTCACAAGCAAAAATTTAACCCCAGCTAAGAAGAATTACACAACAATAGAGCATGAAGCATTGTCTATGATTTATGTACTACATAAGTTTATGTAGTACTTGTTGGATACTCTATTTATATTTTACATAGATCACATGACACTTAAGTATTTGGTAAACAAACGTGTTTTACAAGGGCACATATGTTAGTGGATCTTTTTATTTTAGGAGTTTCAATTTTTGGTGGTAGTCAAACAAGGAAAGTGTAATTCAGGACTTGACTATATTTCTAGAATTAATTCAAGTGAGGATGTGTATAACATTGAAGACACAATGAAATATACATAGTTTTTCAGATTACAATGTGCACCCACTGATTTGGAGGATATTGCTATCTTTTTATGAATAGGTGTGGCGCCTGACAGAATGAAGAGTATGGAAAAGAAATGGCTTTCCATTTGCACCACACCTTATATGTTGATTGGTGGAGATCTATAAAAACTTAGTCAGGATGATATTTTTTGTCGGTGTGTACTAGAGCATGAGTGTGTGGGTATTATGGAGGAAGCTCATCAAGGGATTTCTATTGGACATTATGTAGGTTGATCCACTTCACGCAAGATTCTAATGGTTGGTTATTTGTGGGAGACATTTTACAGGGATTGGCAAGAATATGTCGGGGGATGTGATCATTTCCAGTGCCTTGGGAAGCTTGTAAATAGAAATGAAATGCTATTGAGGCCTATAGAAAGTGTGGAACCTTTTGAAAAATGGGAAATTGATTTCATGGGACCTATTTCCCCCCATCACGTAGGACAGGATCATGCTACATCATTACTTGTATAAACTATATCTTTCACGGTGGGCAGAAGCAACACCTACAAAGGATTGCACTACAACTACTATAGCAAGGTTCCTTTGGGAGAATATCATAAGTGCGTATGGATGTCCATTGATGTTAACAAGTGATAGGGGCACTCATTTCTTGAATGAGACTATTAGGATATTATTAGAAAAATTTATGGTATCCCATCCTAAGATTACACCCTATCACCCACAAGCTAATGGAACTATTGAAGATTTCAAAAATATTTTGAGCCACACATTGAAAAATATCTGTGATGTTGGGAGGAAAAATTGGGATGATAAAGTATCTTTCGTACTTTGGTCATATAAAAAAACCTACAAGAGGTTTAAGAAAGCCACACCCTTTTTGTTAGTGTTTGGCATCGAGGTTATTTTACCAGTTGAATTTATGTTACCATCCCACCATATTGCACATGCTATAGGATTTTCTGATGAGAAAGCACTTTAAGAGCACATTGAAAAACTAATTTAGTTAGATGAGAGGCATGTTATAGCCTGAGGGAGATAGAAGGTAGAGAAAGCAAGATAGAAGGCCTGATATGATCGAAACGTTAAGAATAAGAAGTTAGAGGTTAGAAAAATGGTTCTTTTATATGAATATAGGTTTTTGTACCACCTTAGAGTGTTCTAATTTCATTGGTTGGGTCCGTATATTGTGACATATACACTTGACTCAAGAAATTTCCAGTTAGAAGCTTTGGATGGCACACGGTTTCCTGATTTTTTTAATGGGGGTAGGTTGAAGCCATACTATAAATAAGTCTTCTTGGTGTATGTAATAAGTCAGTGTTTTTATTTAGCTTAGGTTTCCCTTTAATGAAATTTCCTTTATGTGTGTTTCCTTTCATTGTCACTATGCTTTGTCTTTTTTCCTGTGTTGTGTTTCACATTTGTGCGGCATTAGCTAATTACATTTTAAGTGATTCCATGTGGAGAGTATCACAAATACCTTTAATGTGGGGTGGATTGGTGTATAAATTCATAAAATGGTTGGCAAATTTCTAAAGGAGGCGTGATTGATGGAAGACTCATTTAGGAATGATGGGTGCAAAGGTAGAAGAATGATCTATGTGGTATATAAGGTGTTTCGGGTTTATGTTGTAGTAGAGGTTTTTTGTGAAGAGTTGAACGGATTAAAGGCCACATTGGAAAGAAACATAGATCACATAGGATAACATGAAGTAAGTGGGGACATGGTAAATTAACTAGTAGATGGCATATAGGTTAATTACTTTAGTGTAGTAATGTGCATGAAGGAATTATATAACAGGGAAGTAATGATAGTGCACCAAAATATTATGACTATAGCACGTGAGTTGGAGGTGCAGAAGATCATTTAAGAAGAAAAAGGTACTTTATTAAAAAGTAACGTTAAGACACATGAGTCAAAAGGACATTGAGGTTTTGGAAAAAGTATAAATAGGGGGTGAGGGTATTAATTTTAACTACCTTTCCTTTGGAATTTTTTTTTCTCCCGAGCTATTGAAGTGCGACAAGGGTGCGATACAAAAATGAAGTACTTTCTACAAACTAGTAGAATTGTGTGAACTGTAGCATGACCTTGCGGAGTACCAAGTAGAGAAGATAGTGAGGCAATAAGGGGTTATGTAAAATTTAAGTTTTTGAAGTTGAAAATCTCAGGCACAAAGTAATGACACCAAAGAAGGCACGAACCAAGAAAATAGTGGTGGAGAAGGAGGAACCCATTAAGGTATACTCGAAAATGCAATATCTCCTTGGTGTGATTAAAATGGAGAAGTGGAGTTCGAAGCTTTATAGGTGTAATATTAGTGAATTCAACTAGAGGAAAAAATAACATGATAAGGAGATATGGGCAGACTTGGTCAAGGACATTCTAGGGTTAGACAAGATCAAAAACCCTAGGGTTGATGACTTAATGCAACAGGAGTTGTAGAAGACTTGATTATTTTAACTTTGGGAGCTACCCTTCTTCACTAAACCCACCCCTCTTTTTTATGGTTAATTTCACGGGTGCATGAGGATTTTTTATACTTTACAGGGAGGAGAATGAAGATTATAGGACAATTTATTAGGAGAGTGACATGCCTGTAGAACACAGGTGAAGATATGGCACTTGACCTATGTGCTAATGTGAAAATTGAGGAATTAGAAAATAAGTTAAACTATGTGAAGGGGGGAAGGGCCTAGGTTATCTCAGACCTTGGTGACCCAACGTTAAGGGTCATAGACCAAATCATCAACTTAAAATTAGGTGCATCAAAGTGGTGGACATATATAAGTAAGAGTTTCATGTACATTACATAAATTTTATCCAAGTGGGCACACTACAACTTCACATAATTCATTTTGAATAGTATCATTGAGGAGGCGTGGGTACAAAATTAAGTTGGAGAAAAGATAACATAGGGTTCCATTCTATTATTAATTGTTTTTATGGAAATCAATGTCCCTGATGGACTAGATGGGAACATATGGGTTTACCCACCTACACACCCATCTCCTATGTTGCAGTTCTCATAGTTCACTTGTGATGTCCCCATTATGAATACTTACTAGAATTGGATGAAGAAGTGGTATAAGAGACTACACACAACCTTCAAGAATGAGTGGTGTATTCCACTTGAATTGACAAAAATTATAGGAACCGGGTGCATTTTGTAGTTATGCAACACTTTAGCTAGGAAAAATTTATGATGGCCAAAGGAGAAATGGGTCCATGGTACAAGCTTCCATTTGCATTCACTACTAAATATATGAAATATGACATCAATTGGTCTAAGGACATGTATAAGTTGACCTTCGATGCTGAGAAAGTGGATGATGACATTCACACTCTTAACATGACCTATAAGTATGATACAAGGCCAACTTATGTCAAAGTCTTTGAGCCAGAATTCCTAGATATGCATCTATAGATAAATTTGACCATTAAAGGCTTCATCCACCGAGTGTTTTTGTAGTTGCATCCCAAGATATAAGAATAATTTGAGGTGGAGGTTACAGAATCCATGTTTCTAAAGCCATAAGAGACATCAACCATGCTTATGAGAGTGGTCCATGCATGAGAAGAAGAAGAAGAATAAGGAAGTCAGGATAAATTGGACACTTCTAGGAAGAGGAAGTATGGTACATGTAGGAGTAGTAGTAAGGGAGTGGTTACATTACAACAAGGTAGCACCAAGGCTTCACAGCCAGAGTGTGAGGAAGATAAACTATTAGAAGGGGAAGAGCCAAAATAGAAAAAGATAAAAGTACATGATGTCTCTAGTTTTACGATGGAGAAAAGATCAAAGGAGGATAAAATAACTTTTATGGAGGAACTCGAGGCATAACTTGAGGAGGAGGAGGACAAGTAAATGGTTGATGTGCACACCAAGGAGAAATAAATTCTATGGAGGAACCTGTGAAGAGTTTAGTGTGAGGTGACTTCACCTATCTAGCGCACCATCCTTGGAAAAAAAAAGGAGACTCTTTTGTGATCAAGGAGGATAAATGGTTCACTATAGGAACAAATAGCCTAAGGAAACAATGTTTAGAGCATAAGGAAAAGAGGAAGAAGTGGAAACCTATTTCCCCCCATTTGGACTTCATGGATAATCTCACAAATGTGTTGCATGGAAGGTTCTAGAGAACCCTTTCCCCGAAGAAGCTACATGCTTGAGATATTTTTGACCGAGAAGGGGGCGTAACAAGGAAAAAGAAGATGATAAGATAGAATTTGCATTATCATGTAGAGGATCCTAAATCGAGTTCAACGATCATGCGGTCGAGACCATTCACTTGAAGAATAATAGAGGGGAAACATATAAGGCAATGGATCCGAGCCACCTCACTGATGAGCAGGTGTGTAACATAGTGTAAAATATGTCCTTAGAGGTTATAAGGTGGAGTTTATATGTGGAGGTGACTATTCATACTTTGGTCGTAGCTAAGAAGGAAAAATAAAAGGAGATAGAGTGCTTGCACCATGGGTTAAAGGGGGAGCACGCGTGGACTAATGAAGCATATGATCAAGCTGGAGCCTTTGTGAAGAAGGTCCTGCAACAATTTTCAACACTAGTAAGCCAAGCCAGGAAAGATTATGGTTTTGAAATGGAGTATTTAGAAGACTTAATGGGGATATTTTTGGACAACATCAAAGGTTACACAGGGCTTATGGATAAGGAGATCACTAAGGAAAATAAAAACAACAAGATCATTTTAGAGGCCTAGATTAATGAGTTGGAGAATGTTTTCATCTAACCCAAGGAAGTAAATATATTAGTTAATAGGGGATTTAACATTTGTTGGAAATGTGAGCCCATTATTGACACACGGCTAAAAGAGGAAGAGGTTATCCTTAAGGCCTTACAAGAGAAGGTTCCGATGAATAATATTGAGCTTGCATTGTTGATCATTGAAACCGTAGTAGAAAAGTAAAATATTAATACCAAACACGAGTAGCTAGAATTTTTGATTGGAAAACTCTAAGATTCCATAACATAATGAATGGATGAATTCAAGGGATTTTATGCAGAGCTAGTGGTAGTCATACAAGAGATCAAGGGGGAGGTTAGAGAGATTACACCTGACCAAGTACCCAACATAGAAGGGGAGGCACCGGGAAAATACTTAGTGGATTTGGAAGCATGGAAGAAGTTGAATGGCGAGATAGATGTAGAGTTTTTTAAACTCCTGCAGTTGGTCATCTAGATTGTTGCATCATGCAAGATTTTTTCCTTATCTTATTTTTGGATTAATGGTGTTTTTTTTGGCAAGTGTGAGATATTTACATGGGTAGTAATCAAACTAGTGTGGGGTAATTTTAATCCCTTAAGGAGAATAGGAACCTAAGGTGCAGAAGGTTTTGTCATGCGTCAGCAAACTGCAAAGTCTTGTGCAGAAGTAACTACAGAGGTTCACACCGAGGTAGAAAAATATTAGTACTTATCCATATTTTAGACCAAATTCAGAGTTGCTGATGGTTCATTGTATTCTTCCAATCATTTAACTAACATAATCCTTGTTAGTGTCATTCTAAACCAGGGTTGTGTCCTACGCAATATGCAATGGAGTCTAGGAGAACTAGTTATATGTTGAGTTTGTTGGGGGGTTGCTTAGTTTTAGTGACTATTCTACTGAAGTGCGGTTAAAATCTATGAAAATTAAATACAAGTCTATGGAATTAAAATATTTGTAATGAAAGGGATTTCAGCAACTAATATTCTACTGTAAAGTAAAATATGCACACACTTATTCTTAACAAAATAAATCACAACTGAATAACTGGAATTTTGAGCAAAAAACAAGACTATTCATGAACTATATTTGCATAAAAAAGCATCTACTCTAAGAAAAAGTGGTAATGGAGAAAGTAGATATAGTTAATCAAAGCATGTATGTAAAATTCATCAAATGAAAATTACAGTAAAACTAATCGAAGGACTGTATGCATGTAAAATTCAAAGTAACCTCATATCTCCTCGGTCAAGTGGGCGCTTGCTCTTCTTTGGGATAGAGTGATCAACAACTTCTGATTCTCAAAATTTCATGGCTTTCATTAAATTTGAAATGAGTTCATAACATATCAAAAACAAATCCAGAACAATATGCAGATAATCTTCTTCGATAATAAAAAAAGTGGTACTTGGTGTGAACGCAATAGATGAATCAACCTCGGGTGCTTAGTCATAGACTTGCCTCCACTAGACCAGTGTTTCTGGCATACCTTAATGATGGAGTCTGTGAGGTACTCTAGCAGATTTACCTGAAGGGCCTAGTTGACATGTCCCTTTTTAAGGTGAATGAGCATTTTGAGTGCATCACCACCCAAAACAGAGGCCTGGCCATCACATATAAAATACTGGTTGACCCATTTAGCAAACTCACCCCAGATTCTCGGCAAAATTGTCCACTTAACACCCTTCTGGACACCCAATGGAGTCAAGATGACCTTTAGGAGTGCCTCTCCTTTGTTGCGGAACTGAGCAATTAGAATTTTCAAAGGGGAATTCATCATAACCTTTAAACCGAAGTTTAGCAGGTTAGAAAGGTCAAGAAAGACCTGACTAGTAATTTAAACTCTTTGTCCACCAACTTGCGAGCATGTGGACTCAAAATTGTTCAATAACTCTTCCACAATGCCCTCATCAAAACCTTCAAATTTCTGAATGAAATTCAACCATCCAAAATCATGAAATACCTATGAAAGGGCAGCATTCCAGAGAAAGGCATCAGGTGAAGTAGGTTCTAATGTCTTTCACAGTCCCATGCTGAGCCAAAAAGTGAGAAATACATGGTAGAGGAAAAACCAGAGCAGAGCATCTCTTCCACTTCCTATCTAGTGCCTAATAAAACTAGTGATGATGGATGTGCATACCACAACGAGAAGAAGTGGTTGCAGAGCATTAAATTTCAAATGACACCATATTCCTTGGGTAGTGCAACATCAAGCAAAGGTGATGGAAAAAAAATAGTGATGAGACCAGCCACCTGTATGAGATTAAGATTTTTACGGCGGCACATATCCCATGGTTGAGGAACAAGCACCACCTATCTTGACATTGGAGAGTGTGACACATCAAGCATGTGGTGATTTATGAGCCATTACTCCTTTTATTCCGTCATTCATAGAGCCGGATTTGGAAGAGATCCAAAATGACCATAGAAATAATTTCATGATGGCGTCAAAATGACAAATGAATACATGGGGAAATGTTTCGCATAGAAATATCATTAACAAGTTAAAATGCACTTACCCATGCCACATTTAGTTAGTCGATATCTGTAGACTCCTACGCCCTGTAATTTGGGATGAAACATGATTAGCGGTAGTAGAAATAACGAAAATTCCTGAATTTATTGGAAATTACAATAAAAACTACTAACTAAGGGAAGAAGATCAAATGAAGGATCATCTTCCTTTATTGAATTTGCAAAAGATTAATTACTCCATGTGTGATAGGAAAAGAGCCTCCTTAACATGCATGTCTATTCGTAATAGAATGTCATTGGTGAAAGTATTCTTATCTAGTGGTTGGTGACAAACTCAGAGCCTGTGCTCATTCACCAGAAGATTTTGTTTGTCTCCATCAATTGGTATCAATTGAATAGAGTCATTATCAAACACTTGATTTACCAGATAGGGACCTAACCAATGTGTACGCAACTTTCCTGTAAACTACTGATAGTGGGAATCAAAGAGTAAAACCCATTGTCCTTCATGAAATATCCTTTTTTTTATGTGAGCATCATGCCATGTTTTTCGTTGATGCTGTAGAATTTTGGTCTATTGTTGTGCCTCCATCTGTATTTCATCTAATTCATTCAACTACAACACTTGTTCACGATGTGCTTCATCCAAATTGATCCCAACTTCCAATGTTGTTTTCCAGGTGCGTAACTCAAACTCAACAGGTAACAATGGCTTCTTCCCAAAGACCAACTCATAGGGAGAAAAACCCACAGTTGTTTTCCAAGTCATGTTGTAGGTCCATAAGACCTCAGGAAGATTTGGTACCCAATTATTTCTATCGGCATTAACCACCTTAGTTAGAATATTCTCAAGCTCTCGATTGGTTACCTCCACTTACCCATTGGATTGGGGGTGATATGGTGATGATTTTTGGTGCCTGATTCTGTAGATTCCTAAGAAAGCTTCAGTCATATTTGAAACAAATTGAGGACCTTGATTAGATACAATGGCCCTTGGTGCTCCAAATCGCAGCAATATCTAGTTGTAGAGAAAATCAGCAACAACATCTTCATTGGCAGATTCCAATGCTTGAACTTTAGCCCATTTGGTGACATAATCCGTGCATACCAAGAGATACTCCTTCCCGAAAGATGGAGGATCAAATGGTCTAACAAAATCAATACCCCATTTCTCAAATGGTCCTAGAACCAACTGAGGGTTCAGAGGCATTTCCGTAGAAAGTGTAGGTTTTCCCATTTGTTGGCATACATCACACTGCCACACATACTTTTTGATAGTCTTATGGAGGGAAGACCAATAGTACCCTCCTCTAAGGATCTTGTGAAGTGTTCATTTCACTGAATACTGTCCACCTCCTGGCTCATCATGACATGTTCGCAGTATGTCATGTACCTCATCCTCTTGAACACACATGTAAAGAACCATGTCAGGACAACATTTAAATAAGAATCCGTTACACCATTTATATGTTACACTATTTCTAACCAATCACATTCTTTCCTTATGAGTAAAATAGGTAGGAAACTTACTTGTTGTTAAATAATTCACAAGATCAGCGAACCAGGGAGTCTTAGTGGAGATAGCAAACAAGAGTTCATTAGGAAATTGGTCTTGGACTACTTCGTCATCACCTGAAACATTTATTCTGGAAATAAAGTCAGCAACAATGTTATATTTCCTAGGCTTATCTATAATAGTGAGATTGAATTCTTACAACAAGAGTAACCAGTGAATGAGCCTTCCACCAACCACTAGTTTGTTCATCAAATATCGAATGGAAGAGTGGTCAGTGTAAACAAAAATTTTATATCCAGTAATGTAATGGCGAAATTTATTCAAAGCATAAACAACAGCCAAAAACTCTTTTTCCGTAGTAGTGTAATTCTTTTCCGTAGGAGTCAGATTTTTGCTGATAAAATAAATTACATACATATGATCTTCTGAGTCTTTTTGTCCAAGGATAGTGCCCATGGCTGTATTAGAAGCATCAGTGTGGATATGGAAAGGTTGTCCCCAGTCAGGGCCATGTAAGACAGGGGCTATTGTTAGCTTTTCTTTGATAGAATCAAATGCCTATTGACACTAAGAAGACCATTGAAAAACAGAATCTTTGGTTAGCAATGAAAACATTGGGGTAGAAATTTTGCTAAAATCTTTTATGAATCGGCGGTAATAACCTGCATGGCCAAGGAAAATTTTGAATTCAGTCTGATTAGCTGGTATAGGTAATTGGGTGATGACTGATATCTTTTTAGGATCCACCTTTATACCTTGGGCTGAAACATGGTGACCTAAGACAATTCTTTGATCAACCATCATTAGACATTTTTCATGACTCAGAGATAGTTAGTGTTGTTCACATCGACTGAGTACTTTCTCAAGATTATTCAAAGATTCTTCAAAATTGGATCCATGGATAGTGAAATCATCCATATAGTCGTTAGCAAGATCTGTGAAAATCACCAAGACTACCCGCTAAAATGTGGCAGGGGCATTACAAATCCCAAAAGGTAAGACTCTGTAAGAGAATTTACCCCAAGGGCACATAAAATTAGTATTATCTTGATCAACAAGGGAAATACTAATTTGATTATACCCAGTAAACCCATCCAAGAAAGAGAAATATTTCTTTCTAGCCGAATTGTCTAGGACTTGGTCAATGAAAAGCAGGGGAAAATAATCTTTCTTGGTGGCTTTATTAAGTTCCCTGTAATCAACACATATTTTCCACTTACCATTCTTTTTGGGAAAAATAACTAATGGGGAAACCCACTGACTATCAGATATAGGATAGATGAAACCTACCTTTAGGAGCTTTTTGATCTCAATTTTGACTATGTCTCTCAATGCTGGATTGATTTTTCATTGTGGCTGCCTTATAGGTTTGACGTCATCGGTGTAAATATGATGTGTATAGATACTAGGATGAATTCCTTTCATATCAGTCTAATCCCAAGCAAAAGCATGAGAATGTTTCTTCAGAACCTCAAGCACCCTAGCTTCTTGATTGACCTCCAATTCGCTTCCTATAGTCAGCTCTCTACCCATACTGACAAGCACCTGCTTAGTATCATTTGCAAGAGCAAGCTCTATACTAGTGATAAAAGAATTCAATGGGAAAACATGGGGCTGAAGCACGTGTAGGATGGATATGTTATCAAAAGACAGAACCTTAGTTAAAGGAAAATATAAATTAGGAACTAAATGTTTGAAATTATAAGCATAGAGTTTCCTAACAGACTCAGCAGAGGTAATGTCTAATGCCGATATTCCAAATTCTATAGCAGTAGTGCTGATTTCCATAGTTGTAGAGTCCTTAGAATCAGTCAGCGCCTATGACTCTGTAGCTTCCTTCATATGATTGTGTACTGCAATAGTGGCTAGAAAAGAAGAATTTAAAGAGTTAGCATCCAAAGAATCCACCCATCCCTGGTCACAATTGTTCGTATAAGGATGGGCAAGAGGATATAATGAAATGTGACCTTGATAATTGGACCTGGACCATTGCTAGTGACCTTTGACCTCATGTGTTCACTATACCTTGCGTCATTGTTACCTATGTTGGTTGACCTAATGACCTTACCTTGCCTCTTATCATGACTATTTATCCTGACCTATTCCTTGGTGTACTGGAACATACCTAAATGTTCCTGCACTTGACTTGTGTTGTGTTTCCTAACCATATCCTATACCTTGGATACCGAAACCACTTCAACCTTGTTTGGATAAACCTATCAACCTTAGATGATGTAGTTTTTCCTGTTCTTCAACCCGGTAGTGTGCTGCAGTTTATACATGTGCGTGTGTTTAACTGTTACTACCTTTGACCCTGACCCATTACCTAGCTTACCCGAGTAGACCTTGCTCATTTTTTTCCCCTGTTATCAACCTTTCTTTTCATCACATTTACCTTTTATCAAAACACTCACCAATTTTTCCTTTGGAATTGTCATTTCCTAGTTTGAGGGGGATCACCTTCACCCACACATGGGGCAACCACATCTTATTTTTGTTAGCATCACTTACCAATACAAGATACAGAACAAAAAGGGGAAAAATGTAGACACTAAAATTAGGTCACACTCCCCTTTGATCCCTCAACAAATAAGCACCCTTCATCACATTCACCTAGCCATGGTCCCCTTCACCCTACTTATATTAATTTAATTAATTTAATTAAATTAATTCATTATCCTCACCATATTTATAATTTAAATATCTTAATTTAAATAATATCCACACATACACTTCACTTAGACACCTCACCAAGCTAACTCACCCTAAAAACCTATTCTTAGTAAGTTACCATAACTAACTGAGACATACCTAAACCCTAAAAATCAATGCCTACATTCCCTCTAACCACATTCTCGCATGCTTACAAGAATCTCCCAATTTAATCCACACGTAAATGACACAAGATCCAAGGAAATCAAGATGATCTCCCTAGTTTAGTAAAACTAGGAAATCCCACCTTCACCGATGCTGGTTACCCCTAACCATCACTGGTTAACCCGGAACCACCGTCAGTTACCCTTTTAACCCCAAAAAAACCTTATTCTCAAGGTTGGTAGAAGGTTGAAAAAATATTGGAAAATTTGGTGAACATTAGCACATTCCACAAAGATATCGCATCTTTTGAGAGTGAATTCCAGTGAGAACATGCATGCAAGGAAGGAGACCAAGCATCTTTTCCTACAAATCCATCCCAACAATGATCTAATCTAACCAAGAAAAAGAGGAATGTACATGTAGCCCATGTAGAAGCTTTCCTTCAGTTGGTGATCACCTGTAGCATTCAAAACCTCTCATTAGTACCTCCAGCCCTCACTCACAGGCATCCAGGACTAGAATCCAAGTAAGTAAACATTATACTTCTATGGTTTATTCCATTTCATCATTATATTATCATATTTTGTTTACCTAGCCACCCATTGACCTCCCCCAACACTCACCCCTCTAAATACCCATTAAAACCCCACCAAATCCTACCTAAATCACCCAATACCTCATCCCAACCAAACCAAGTCCATTTTGTAATTACAAAGGAGACCTAAATCTCATTCTATGGCATTCCTAGAACTCCACAGTAACTAGCACTGATTAAACCCAACCATCACCGGTCACCCTTAATTGACATTGGTCTTTATATTTTCCCATACAACCTAGAACAGTGACCTATCCACTTAATTCCCTTTCACCCTCATTCACCTGTGATCTACCTAAGACCTCTGTCAGACCTGCAAAGACCCAGAACCAATTACTTGACTTTTGGATCCTATTCTAACCTAGCCTATTAGATTAGATATATTTCTTATTATGTTTTAAGTGAGATACCTATATCATTTCGAATTACAATAGGATTTACGTTATTTACCACATTAAATTGTTTAACATAGTGGACTGACAGTCATCTAGGAAGTATCACACTTCCTGGATCTAGCATACGCTAGGAAGTTCACTGTATATATTGTTTAACTTTTTTTGGTGGTCTTGCTTTGTATTACAGGTAGTTCCTCCTAGCCAAAAGGAATCTCTCACAATCATCTATGGATTCAAAAGTCATACGCGCACAATAACCTATCAACCAACATTTGACCATGTATTCCTCCTGCGCCCGTTACACTATTTGTTTCATCAATACTTCAAAGAAATGATCTAGAAAACGGTGAAACACATACCATAAGTAATATTGATCTAATAGGAAAGGTTATAATGAAGTCTAATGGTATAATAGATTAGTCTAGGTCTGTATGTCTAACAGAGGTTGTAGGTGAGGTTTGGGTAAGGTTTTATAAGGTTCTGGGTTATTTTGGATGAGTTAGAAGCTTTTTGATTTAGCAAAAGTTACCAGTCGTAGAGATTGATGTCAATTGGGTGACCGATCCGACTATTGGTAGTGAACCAACGCTGGTTGGGTGACCTTTGTCAATAGGGGAAATTTGCTAAGAATATTACTTGCTATAAATCTCCCTTGGATTATCTCGTGACCTATGCATCCAGGTTGGTTGATTTAAATCGAGAGTCCGAGAGAAGTTTACTGGTTTTTCTATATGATCACTCCATTAACACTTTGATATCATAATGGAATAAAATAAGGGAAAGCTATGATGGTTATGTATCCCCAGCAACATTGCCAAAAATGGATGGGTACTGTTGTATTCT
This sequence comes from Taxus chinensis, assembly GCA_019776745.2. NCBI lineage: Eukaryota > Viridiplantae > Streptophyta > Pinopsida > Cupressales > Taxaceae > Taxus > Taxus chinensis. The sequence goes on along the minus strand of CM034148.1, from coordinate 312,722,487 downwards.
TCCAGGTCATTTAGACTGGACATAATCTTTGTTAGTAGATCACTATCTAAACTAGGGCTGTGTCCTACTGCAATATGTAATGGAGTCTAGGAGAACCAGTTATACGTTGAGTTTTTTGGAATGCAAGTTGAAAGCATGTAGTTTTAATGACTATTCTACAGAATGTGCAGTCCCAAATGATTTCCATAGTGGAAGGAGGACATGATGCTTCCATGTGAGTTCAACTATGTAGCTCTGAAAGGAATCTCTTGATGCAACTAATCTTATGACTGTTTGAATAAAATACGCACAGGGTCACTGGTATGTCTGTAACATCATTAAACCATAATTGAGAGTCAACTATGTAATTTCGCAAGTGCTAGAAAGCAAGACTATTCATGAACCTAGATTTACATAGAGTTAGAAAGCATCTTACTCTAAGAGAAAGTGATAATGGAGAAAGTAGAGATGAGTTAATCAAATCATGCATGCAAAAACTCATCAAATGATAATTTCAGTTAAGGAGCTAATCGAAGGATTGTATGTTGAAAAAAATCAAAGTAATCCTTAGTATCACCTCGGTCGAGTGGGCCCTTGCTCTTCCTTCCAGGTCATAGAGTATTCAATGGTGATAAATTCTGATTCTAAAAATTCCGTAGCTTTCATTAACTTTGATAATGAGTTCATTAACATTAGGCTTAGACTAAGTCATAGTAGGTCCAGAACAATATGCAGACAATCTTCTTTGATAATCAAAAAGTGGTACTCAAGTTTCGAAGACAAAGTCTTCATAGGGTGAGATGGAGATGTGAGGTTACAAGATCCGCCATATGGAGGTGTGCAGGTAGATAATTAATTGTAACTATGGTAATATCAATTAAAACTCGTAGATTCCTATGTGCAAGTTAGAATCAAGCCCAAGCTATTAGTGTGGAATTCGATGGATTAACAGGTGGTTTAGAGGGTTGCATGACTTCAAACTTGGGTGTCTACAATTAGTTTCAATATAACATATTTCTACGGTTGAATTCCTATGCACACAATCATCACATTTGATCTCATAATTAGGTAGTTGAGAACATAGGAATTTGGCCTTTCATGGGATAAACGATTTTCATAAATAATAGACTTTGAAAATGCATCAACCTACTAAGACATGGTCTTATGTGACAAAACATCCCCAGTATACTAATTAGTCATATTCAAAGACAAAGAGTATTTCCGGTATGAAGAAATGATATAAATGAGCCAAACAATTGTCACCTTTCATCAAAAAGTAGATAGATAATGCATTTGGTTTGTGAATCCCTTGTGGATATTATAGAATTCATGTAGATCCTAGTTACATCAATGTTTGTAGCATAGAGACCCTCTGGTAACCAAATTGATCTATAGTGATATGTTGAAGATAATGGAAAGAGTTGATAATATGGCAGTTGAGTCCATAAGGAAAAATCCATACAGATATTCCTATAGATGTAAAATAGTTATCCCAACACTTATATCCTTTCTCAAGATAGTAACATGATAATGTTTTGTCTACGGGTGTGTCAAAAGATACACCTATGATGCCATAGATGCATGTGTGAAACTTTGAGATAGGTCACCCAAGATATCGGATATACTATGATATATGGATTAATTCACCTAGTTTAACATTAGCACAAAGTGATAGGTTCATAACTTGTTAGTGAATAGATTTTACTACATATAGTAAAATACAAAAATTAAAAGTTACTTTAGATTTGTAATTGTGTGATTGAGAAGAGTGATCTAAGATGAGGAGGATAATCATAGAGCTAGATCCTAAATCTCAATCAATGATTTTGTTAGCTTGATCAAATTTATTCAGATGCACAACACCATATAGAGCTAGGTCCAAGAAAAAATTAAGGCAACATATTAATGAGAGTATAACTAGGCCTTTTAATTAACCCAAAAAAACATCTCTAAACCTTCATTAATATAGGCTACTAGAGATCTAAATATTTATGAGGAATGGTCATAGATAAACCAATGTAAATTCTAAATTGTACCTCTTTTCATGGTGAAACCATATGTGATTGGATTAAATGTCCCTCGATGCCTTCTGAGATATTTCAAAAGTGAAATGGTACTATGATAAAATATTTAACTCTAAATCCTGAAACACTGTAAGGTACCTAAACAACAAATGATCCTCCCACATTAACAAGTTAAAATGATACACTGCCATGGTGTCTAAAGTATTCCTTTAGCTTCCCCTACCAATCTAGGAAAACTAAAAATGAGGATAATATTGGATGGTAGATTTATGGATTCCAATAGTTGCCTAAAGGAATAATTATGTCCTTAGGATTAGAAATAAAAAAAATTCCTAAGATGGACCTCTGTTGGAAAGAAAATTTATTAGGTGGAAAAAATTGTGGATTTCTTTCCAATGCTCTTGGAATCTAAGTCCCTCTACTCAACTGATGTAGCTTGTCGTATATGCATGTGCATGTGCAAGAAAATGCTGGATTTCTGTGGTAACCTTTCAACCGAGGATCCAACAAGGGGCACTCCACTGACCCTGCGACAAAGTTAGAAATATATTGCTAGGGAAGAATTTGTTCTGAAAGTGGGAACGAGAGTGAGAAAAGAGGTAGGAGAACTTATGTCTGCAGGTAGAAAATTAGATTCCTTCACATAAACTAGTTAGAAACTATCATCACATTCATTTATGAGAAGAAACAACTTTGTGAATAGCATCATTAATACCAAATAGAAATTTAATGAATCACAAAGTATCAAGAAATATCTTAGTCAAAGAAAGATAGAAACTCCTTCTTCTTGTATTAATTTCTCAAATCAAAGTTGTACATAGTGTGAGAAATGGAGGAAATTGAGAAGGGGAGAGAAAGTGGAAGAAAATTGGCAATCTCTTTTGCTTCTCTCAAAGTACAATATACTTTTGAGTTTACAAGATCAATCACCAACCCTTTTAAATGGGAATGACATTATAATTTATAGAGTGAGAGGTAAGAATCTTCATCTACCCCATAATGCCTTTTCATATGTCCTTAATATGACTTAAGACTTTTTCATATTCCACTTCAAATATTTAAGTCCCTTTTATAATATACAAGGTGACTTAATTTACATTATGTTTCTAAAGTCACTTTTAAGTGACTTAAAGGCATATAAAAAAGTGCAAACCCCAACGAAGAATTAGAACATTTGAAAGTGAGAGAAAGTTGGGGGAAGAGGAGAGAGAAAGAATAGAGAGAGAGAAGAAGTCCGTTGAGAGGAGATACAGTTCGTGAATCCTGATGAAGTTCCCCATTTGATCCTCGCTCACCATGGAAAGGTCTCAAATGCCCTATGAAAAAGTTCTAAATGTCCCATTATGCCAAAGTTGATCTTTGAGTGCGGCTTACTATTTTTAGTAAATGGCCATTTCCACTATTTTTAGTAAGTGGTCATTTCCACTATTTTTTGCTTCTGAGATAATCATTCTATGACCTTTTGGAGATCTTCAATGCACACTGCTCTTTCCATAGCCATCTTTTGATGAAGACTTACCAAAAATAGCAAACATGTGTAAGGAAACTTACTATTTTTAGAAAGTGCGCGCACAAATGTTTCGACAGTATATTGATTTGTTTTATGGAACGTACTTTTTTGGACTCTTCATCTTGTCAAGTAAAAATGATCACACCCTTGGTGGGGGAATTTCACATAGTTTTATCCCACTAGAATTCTTGGAAATAAATTTTGAAATTTTGACCTGGCAGTGGCTTCGGGCATAATTTTTGGAGTTGCTGTGGCGGCCATTAATGGACATTAAAATTTGTAGGTCTGGTTTTCTGTAAAAAACACATTTATCAATGAAAAATAACTTCATTGTGATAGGTTTTTTATATTTTTCGAGCTCGTGTGTGCTCCAAGTTTTTAGCTCGTTTCCATTGCCTTGAGAATGATAGGAAATCCAACGAATGTGAGCTGGTGCATGAAGGGAGGTCTAGTTTTGTTTCTCCAGAAAATTATTCTAGCGCACCATTTTACCTCTTGTTTGTTTTTCATCTTTATCCGGTGACCTTGAAAAATGAAGAATTTTCCTGCAAAAAATGGCATCTCGATCCGACTTGTATCTTGCTGAGATATGAATATGATTTTTCAATCGGGTGACTTCAATAGGTTATCTCAGCAAAAACTCCTTTTTTCTCCCAACGTTCTTGCAAGATATTTCACTCCATTTTTCTCTGAGGATTTCCTGTTCTTCTTCTATGTGTATTCATTTCTATGATGAATTATTATTATGAGACTTGTGTATCACCATGTGATAGAGTATTTTATTGTTTTTGAGAAGCTTGGTGTGTCAGGTGTCTGGACAATCATGCAGTGGAGCCACTGACAAGGTCTGTAATTTGTTTTGAATGTAGAAATGCTAGAAGGAAGAAACGGCTAAGTAGTTAGAATTAAACTTTCTCATACATACTCATGGAGTTGGTCCATTGGTGCACATTTTTTCATGTCCCTGATATCCTTGACCTTAGGGATGTGAGGGACATCAATTTCCACAATGGTGGTCAAGACTGCGACATTGTGTGTCACTAGATCCAATGAAATGGAATGGAGGGATTTAAGCTTGCTTTAAATGAACCTAGGGAGCTGAAAGTTGGTCATGTGGGTGTCCAAAAGAATCCCCATAGGGTCTGGGAACATTTTATCCATGTCTGATGTCCCCCACCTTAGGTAAAAGGGATACCAGTTTCCATGGTGGTCCTGGAGCTGACATGTGGCACCATGATCCAACGGCAGGGAATGGATGCTCAAAAAATGCGTCCTAGGGAGCTGAAAGTTGGTAACATGTGGGTGTCCAAATGAATCTTCATATGGGTTGGGATACATTTTTTCAAGGTATGATGTCCCCCACCTCTAGGTGCATAAGGGACATCAGTTTCCACAGTGGTCCTGGATGCGTGACACGTGGCGCCTAATCCGATGACAGTAGCGAATAAATGCTTCCAAAAATATGCACCTCGGGGGCTGAAGTATCGAGTTTGGGAGGTCACATGAGGGTCCAAGAGGTCACATGAGGGCTGAGAGGGATTCAAGGGGGCCGGGAGAAATTTTACAATGTTTTGTTGTACCTGACCTCAGGGGACGTCAAGGACACAAAATCCCGCCAGGATCCTAGTGCTGACACGTGTCCTCCCAAAAACTTGGCTAAGTCCTGAACTGCGTATGAGAGGGCAACTTAGAAAGAAGATAAATTAAGCTCTCGGTGGAATTTATTGGTGAAAATTTTATATTATACTGATTGTAAATGGTCTTATTGAATCTAAATGGTTTTAGTATAATGTCTTGATGCATTCCATATGACTCCATGAAAAGTTGGATTTGTGAGTTTGAAATTCCACTTGTACCTGATAAAAATTGCTTACCAGATCCTGATGAACCAAGGCGTTGTGAAAAATATGATTTCACCATCATGTTGGTATTTGAATTATATTTTTGGATAGGTATTTTGTTTTCCTTATAACTCCATCCGGAGCTTCTAGAAATCATCTTCTGAATCTCAATAGTTTTTTTAAGCATGTGTACTACCTAGGCTTGTGAACCCTAATTTTTACCTCAAACTGCTCGAAGTTTCTTGCAAAATTTCCCCAAATCATCCAAGATCATTTACATGATGTTATAAGGTCTCCATATTCACCTCCATGTTGAATTTTTCCCATTTCTGTTCCGCTCCAAGGGGTTGAATCTAGTCCTAGGAAGGCCAACAATAGCCCTTCCCAATACTGCTAGAAGATAACATCTCTTTCAGAACTCCCTAAAATCACTTCGGTGGGAATGAACAAAATTTCTTTAAATCACCTAGGGGGACCATATTGAAATCAGTTAGGGGGTGATCAAGACTGACTAGATTTTGACCCGGGGCATCCTAGGAATGCTAAAACATGAAAATTTTGCCATAGGGGTATAATTGTCGTGCTTGAAAACTTCCAATTTCCCTGTTGCACATTTTCACGATAACAAAACTAAAAATAAAATGGATTAGATAGTAGATGAGGGGGTTTCCCAATAAAGTTGGTTCCAAGAAATTAGATTTAGTGTAATCTGAACAAAAATAGAAACTAAAATGTTAGATGTAGGATAAAAATGCAGATCTGATCTAAATGTTATCAAAATAAATCAAACCTAGGTGGGTCGATGGCAACCTGTGATTGAAAAGGCCAGTTGAAGGTGACCAGGATAAAATGGGAAACAAATTTAGAAATATAGGCTTGTAATAAATCCTATAATTGGATTTTAGGTTGATCTAGATCTGAAAGTGGATCTGAGTTAAAGGCATAACACTGCAAAAAATGTTAAAAATATAAACAATGCAAGAAAATTAAGCAAACTTATGATAAATGCAATAAAGATAAATTCAGTTGGCCTTGATCTGGATGAGTCAGTGGTGACTGGGGATTTGCATAAAATATTTGAGATGGTAGAGAAGCATAATGAAAATATCTTGATCTTGGATGGATGCAAAGAAAGAATGATGATGACAGAGGATCTAGATGACAGATAAATTGATAGCATGAAGGCTAGGTTGATGACGACCTGGGTGGAGTAACAAAAACCTATGAAATGTTAAAAAAATATGAGGATTGATGGGCTTGATAGAAAACTTGCAGATAAAATCACTGAAAGAGGAAGCTGAAGATGAGGATTTGATGACAGCTGAACCTGCAAAATGTTAGTACCTAAAAGATAATAACAATAATAACATATGATAGCGATGAATAAAAAAAAATCAAAGTAAACCTCCTAAAGTCTCCACAAGTGATGAAAGAAAAACTCAAATGGACTTCAAGAAGGTCAAAACAACTTCAAGAATTCTCAATCTCAAAGATAAGTTCACACAACGCAAGAAAACTTTGATTATGCCTCCATTTTGGAAGGGGGTGAAATTAGTCTTATAGGGTCAATGGCAACATGTGTGGGTCACCGCCAATTATGGGAAACTATTCCTTAAAGCAGTGAATGATTGATTTATTCAAGATATGGGGTTTTTAGAGATTGGTATAAGTGCTTTAGAAGCATGATAAGTGGAATAAGGGTTGTATATGATACGTAAATATCATGGGTAGGTAGGATGATACAGATGGGTTAGATAAAAGCTATTGAGAGTGTAAAACATGTGGATTTAGGTGGCCTGGGGAGGATAAAATAACATATTTAAAAGGAGGAAAGTGAAATAAATGAGGGTAATTAGCTAATGTAGATTAAACATGATTAAGGATGAATAATTAATTGAATAATAATGATGGGATTAATGAGTAATAGGCTGGGATAAATATGGGAATCTAGGAGGGAAGAAATAAAATTGAAATTAGAAGATGAGCTCTAGTATGGGACCACGGTGACAGATGTGTATGTGGGGTAATCAAGGGTGGTGATACCAAATTTTGGTGTCTACATTGCCCCCTTTTTATTGAGTCGATTTATATTGAGAAATTCGTGAGACAAAAACAATGAGGGACAAAAGGGTAAGATCAAGGGTGACGGAGATGATTGATGATGTGATACCCCTCAAAGTGAGGGTTTGATGATACAATGAAGGAATTCGATCATGATTTTTAAAGAGATATGATGAAGAGAGGAAAGTGTATGGGAAAAGAAAGAAGGGTAAAAATAAGATAAGGTGAGGTAAGATATCCCCAAGACAAGAATGATTTAAACAACAAGTAAAAAAGTAACCTACAAATATGATGTTGATTTGATAGTCACATCGGTAGGGACTAAAGGACAGACCTCAATGGAGATGTCATGAAAATGTTCTACAGACCTATGAGTGGGAAAAAAACCACAACAGAATGGAGGGAATCCAATATAAATCCTCTCAAATGGATGTGCAAGATGTGGGACCAACGGGTCAAAGGAAGAAATTAAATATTTGTAGAAAAATGAGAAAAATGCTTGAGACAAGGGTCACAACAAAAGGGATAAAGGGTGGTTCATGCAATTTCCTTTAGAGGAGGAATCAAAAATATGCATTCAGAGTGGGACGAAAAAGTGGTAAAATAATGGTGCCCTAAGAGGAGTACGAGGAGTTTCATAAAGGTGAGATGATGTGAAATAAATATGGGATAGATAACAAAGCCATAGCAAGACATAAAAATCATTTGAAATGAAGACCACACTAGGAAAAAGTGGAAGGAAAGATAATTTGAAAGGAGGTGTTGATCGAAAATATCCAAGAGAAAGATCTATTAAAAAGATAGGTCCAAGTTGATGAAGATGGGGAAAGATCAGTGACGACCAAGGATGAAGCGATGGTGACCCATGCGGGTTAGTGGCGACTGGGGTTGGTGGGCTATATAATCTCCTGGTTCATTCAATTAGGCTGATTTGTACTATTGGAAGTGATGATCAAGAAATCTAATCTAAAAAGAGAAAATGATATTATGAGAAAAATGGAGGATGAAGGATTACCGAGGAAGCGTCTATAGACTCGCAAGATAGTAAGTGCCTAAACCCTGTCATATTTTTAAGTATTATTTATTTATTTTTTGATTTTTTTCAAATTTTTGTATTGGCGCAAGGGGTGATCATTTTTGACTAGAGGTTTTCACCATCTACTGGGCCTAAAAATGCATCGATCCTAGCTAGGAAGTGCCAACCTAACATGTGTTTCCATCGACTGAGAATGGAATTCATGAATTTTTATTTTTGATGAGATTTGGATGATGAGGAATCTAATGTTTGTGTGTTTGATTGGTTTTGCATGCCCCAAATACCTTGTAATTATGAGACAGATTACCTACCTTATATGACAAGATTAGACGTGATATAAGAAATGTTGAGTGAGGTAACTTAGGTACAATTGGATTGGGGGGATTCCTTCACTACTAGCAGATTCCACAAGATGTCGGATTGATGATTGCACTATTGGATAGATGGGATGTGCACACAAGAACATTTTTTTTAGGATGGGAGAGATGGAAATCACACTTGAGGATGTATACCACATCTTGAGGTTATCGATATAGGGTGAGCCAGTTTAAACTATTTCATCAAATAGGAAATTGGGGGTTATTACATGGTTGTTTGGATCTGATACCCCATAGGTTACTTTATCACTAGGAAAATTTCACATAGAGACCTGATATGAGCAGGGTGTGGCTAGGAGAAATTTTATTTTCTTGGTGATGATGGTGATTTCAAGCTATGCTTTACTAATTTCAAGTGGTGTTAGGTTCCCATGGACACTACTAAGAGTGGTCTTAGATATTTTGGATCACGTGAGAGTGTTTTTATTTAGGACTACATTATTGTCACAATTGTATCACGAGTTGTGCATGTACACTAAGAGGAGGAAGACTAGATTGGATGTGGGGTTCATGTTTGGTTGTTGGGCCTTCAAACATATAGAAGTGCTTAGGCCACCATGGCTATCACAGATCACAGGAAACCACATTGAGCTAGATGTTGGATTTTTTAGATGGTGAGCTAACCAAGCTCATGGTTATAGGGGGAGAGTAGATCACAGTGATATGCAGAGAGATTAATAGATCTTGATGTGGTTCAGGTTATATGGTAGCCATACTGTGACTATCAGACATGGGCTAGGATAGTTGTAGAGTTGACTAGTATGAGATCGATATAGGGGCAGAGGCTCAAGATGATATAAGTGGTCCAGTTTGATAGGGTTATATGTTAGTTAGGCACCATACAAAAAATGCTGAGAGAGCCTAATATATAGGCAAGATGAGATGGAAAAGGACCTTTTGAGTCTCAATATTGCTGACCTATTAGAGGAGGATGCAACACCATGAGAAGATGACAATGACCTAGGAGTTGGGTCTAGGTTTGCTTATTGGATGACCACCACATGGGAATATTAGATGGTAGAAGAGGGATTTGAGGGAGGTGATGAGGAGGAGGTGCATGTGGAGGATGATGTAGGTCCTAGTGATGAGGAGGGTGATGATTGAGGAGCTACCATAAAGATAGTTTACCTACACACCAAGTGTGATCCAACCCACTTAGAGAGGGATAATGGATGGAAAGAGTGTGAGGTGGCTCACTAAGAGGCTTTGGTCCTACACCAAGAGAGGTACCATGTCATTGAGTAGAAAAATTAGTACAAAAGGTAGTGAGAGGCGTATAGAGATAGATTTGGAGATATCACACCAATCTTAGTAGTAAAGTCAAGCAGTGGTGCTCTAACAACATCATAGGGAACAGGGTAGATGATACCTCAAGGTACCATTCCCTGATATTTTTATAGATCACTCACGAATGAGGCACGATATTATGAGCATATCATGACCTTGAAGCAGCCACAAACATTGAGATATCCAGCTTATCTAGCTTCATAGTGAGGAGTAAGTGGCGTAATACCATTTGGGAGTACAACAAGTGTGGCACAAACACCATGATTTTTGGGCCAAAAGAGAGATGATGAAGTCTAGGGATTGATCCACACACCTACCCAAAGAGGGAAATATTTGAGACTTTCTGATTTACAATTTACTAATTTGCATGATGTATCTTCTTTAAGATAGGACCCTTAGTGGCCTATGACTTAATGTGTATATGGACGCATGATGATATATATATATATATATATATATATATATATATATATATATATATATATGATTTTTGTTGTGATTCATCACATGTTATGTGTTTTTATCCATGGTTTTAATGATGTGATATTAGATTTAGATGTAATGATTATGATTATGGTGTTATGGATTAGATTTAAATGATGTGGATTATGGATTAGATATAGATGGATTATGGATGATGGATTAGATATTTATATGGTTGTAAATTTGATGTGATCTTCTATTAAGATGTTATGGGTTTGATTATGATTTAGATGTGACTAGTATGGATAGATAGTGTTTAGTCACAAATAATCGATACAAATGATATGATGGATGTGAATATATGTTTAAATATGAATGATGTGGGCATGATTAGTGTTATACTTAAAATAAAATACATAAACATAGATGAAATGGTTATAAAAGAATGATATGCTTGGTGTGAGAGAAAGGATGTGACTTCAATAGAAGGCAATAAAAATGATATGAACGACATGTGCTCATAACAAATGATAGGATCCAAATGATAGGATCCAAAAACATACTTATGCATAATACAACAAGGTATAATCTAGTTGGGAGAAACATTTCCATGTTGACTCCTTTCTACAGTAGTGGTGTTTTGATTTTCTTAAAGGAAAGGTAACCAATTTTAAATTCAGGTTCCTTTAGATGTTTCTTGGATGGAATGGGTGGGATAAGATGATAGCTCATGGAGGATTAATATATTATGTACTTTCCTTCAAAAATAAGGTAGCAATGAAATATGTGTGTTGGTGCGACGAAGATGGCAAAAAAATTGGGTTTAAGAAAGTGGGTTTAAGATGAGATATGGTGCCCAGAGAAATGCAAAAAGATGGCCACAAATGTGTACTTACGATGAGATAAGGTTGGATAAGATGAGATAAAAAAATTAGATGAGATTAGGGAAGAGGAGATTTAGATGAGACAATAGGAGTTTTAAGAGGAAGATACTTATCCTGATAGTAGATCAGTCCTAGAGTGATTGTGGTCATTAAAATCAGAAGAAATAGGTAATAGACATGGTTTCATCTATATCCATAACCTTGTGGGATGCATAAGATGTAGGATCAATGTCCATAAGATCCATAGATGGTGGAAGAGGTTCTGTGGATTGTTCCTTATAACACAACCCAAACATTTCATGGGGTTTTCACGAATGATCGATGAAGAGTTCATGCATGCCTTGTTCATAATGCCCCATTCCAAATCCTTTCCAGGAACAATGATGAAGATAGGTGTAGGAAAAATATTTCTTGTAAATAAAATAAAAAATTTTGGTGTATAACTTGGTATATGGTTGAGTGTCAATGTGAGAGGAAGGGCAATCAATTCCACCATAGATTAAATTAGTATGAAGATGAGGTAGACTGAAAGGAATGATATCCCCGAATTAGGTTTATACATTGGTGATTTGTTGGGTCTACCGATTTTATGAGGTATAGGAAATGCATTAGATGAGAGAATGTGATACTGCCCCAATGTGAGCTGATCCATCACTTTATCTAAGGATTCAACATTGGGAATCTTGGATGTTGATATGAATGAGATAGTGGATGCATTATAAGAATTGTGTGTGGGTATGAGCACATCATTAGGATGATAATTCATGTTACATTCCCTGAATGGAAGAGTTTATGTCGGGAGAGTTAATATTTTCACCTCATGTTCATACTCGATGCATCAAAGAAGGGTGGAAGGAACGCAAAGCATGGCACAAATCTATGGTCATGCAAGAAGGATATTGTATTGAAATTCTACTTCTATGATATAAAATACCTCATGGAGGATTTTTTCACCAACATGGATGGGAAGGATAATATATCCCAAAGTAGGGGAAATAACATCATTGAAAGCATGAAGTATCATGAGTGATTGAACAAAAATGGATTTAGGGAGCTTAAGTTGATCAAAGGTATGAGATGAGATGATGTTTATGTTAGATCCATTTTCAATCGTCAATAGTAGGATGAAAGTGTCATTGATATGTAAAATGATGAAAAGAGGAATTTTATGCTCTTCAAGAATGATGTCAGGAATTTTAGTGTCATCAAAGGATATGGAAGCAGAAGGAGAAGAAACTACTACTCCAACAAGAGATATAAAGGGTTGAGCCTCATTGTTAGAAGTGGGGATACATTTGAGATCTTTCTTATGGTCTAGAGAGATTTGGATGAGATCATAAAGTCACATCTTGACTGGGGTCCAATGAAGTTATTTTGTAACACTTTTCTCAATAGTGGCAATTCGAGGGGTAGATAAGATGGAAACCTTAGGTTTTGATGAAGAAGTAGGTGGAGTCGAATCACTAGGATGAGCAGTGATAATGAATTTTGTTTTGGATTGAGTGGGTGATTAGAATTCATGGGGATGCGAATGATTTGTGACTCAGACAAAATTCATGAAGAGTGGAGGACCTTCTTTAGGATAATTTGAAGTTAGAGGAGGAATGTCAATGTAATTCTTAGATGAATGAGGAAATTTAGATGTCTTAGTGGATGAAGATGAAGAAGTGATATTGTTTAATGATGAAGTGTTTTCTTCTTCAATAATAAGTTCATGCTCATCAACAATATTATGAATGATAGTTTAGAGGGCTCTACAATGTTTTGTATCATGTTTTGGTAAATTATGGTATGCACAAATAAGATTGAATCAAACCATGAAGGTTTTAGACCATGTGGATTGAATGGTTTGAATGGTGGAAGAGTGATTGTGGATGATTGGAGTAAATTTTGAAATAATTTTATAGGTACCAATAGTGGTTTTTGAAGAAGAGGCCATAGGTGAAGTGTATTTGAGGATGGTGGATGATGGTAGAATGGATAGTTTACTTTGATGAGGCTTTATAAGGGAATTTTATTGTACCTTAGATGTTGAATAAGAATAATATTATTGTGTCTTATTCTTAGTTTTGATGATCGATGACTTAGATGGTTTGGATTCCATTTTGAAGATTGAGGATGTAGACGACTTGGAACGACAATCAGATTTGAGGAATATTAGATTATGTGGCATTTTATTGCTCAGGAGGGCTACTATTGGGAGGGATGAGCTCTAAATTTTTCTGTGGATGTGTGATGGAAGTTTTCATGAGTATGCCAAGGTTCTTAGAATTTGGTTGCAAGGATTTACCTTTGGCAGGGGTGATAATAATTTCAACTAGGTAGTCTATAGAAACATAACCAGATGAAGTGGATTGTGTCATGGATGAGGATATCGTAGGTGGAAGCGGTTTCTAATGATGTTCTTGATGAGATATAAAAGGGTTGTAGATTGTGTAGGTGTTGGATCAGTAGATGGAGGGATGATTGGAGTTGTAGATGTAGCGAGAGTGTCATTTGTCAATGTATTTTGCATAGTGGAGGAGTAGAGAGGTGGTGATGTTGATGTGATTGTAGATTTGGATATCGATGTGCGTATAGTCATAGTGTAGATGTTTTTGATGTATACATGAATGTGTATGTGTGAGACGAAGGCATTGAGGTAGTTCTTGATGAAGGACTAGATGTAATTGATGAGGATGTAGATTATATGGATGGAGAAGTGGATGTGATTAAAGTTGATAGGGATGTAGTCATTATAGTCATGATGTATGTTGATATGATAGGTGTAGATAGTGATTAAGTTTTGATCATAGGGAAAGAGTATGAAAAGGGCTTGATAGAATAGATGATGAGGTGATGGGTGTAGGCGATGGTGTTGGAATTTGATGTTTGGTATTAATGGTATGGGCATTAGGTTCCTATGATGTGGATGGTGGAGTTTGATTTTATGGTGCATGATTAGGAGAGGGTTTTTTGAATATGTTAAGGGGTTGATTAGGTGGTGCATTAGGATTGTCTACTTGGAGGTCACCAGAGTCTATGAGCTTTTGGTCGATTTATTTAAAAGAGAGAAACTTCTCAATGTCATGGCCACAAACTTGGTGATATTTGTAGGAATGTTCCTCATGATACCATGTTGGTTTGGGTCATGATTCATCCAAATTATGGATGGGAGGAAGAAAAATGATATTTGCCTCCATTAATTTGTCAAATATTGAACTATAATATTCCCCAAGAAGGCTATAGTTATGTGATGGTCTAGGAGCACATTATGGAGGCTCCATATGAGAATTGGATGTAGATGATGATTTAACCACGATGGAATTAGTGGCATTCTTAGGTTTTTCACTATGTGTAACACATATAACATGGTTGATATCTATGATGAATTCTATTTTTGAAGTTGCAAACATTGACATGTGATTCTTATTGAAGACAATGTACTCTTGTGAATAAAGAAATCATGTTTTCTGTAGATAACATGTTATCTGCTGAAATAGGTACAATTCTGTCAAGTTTATGTTGAATAGAAAATGAATTAATTCATCTCTTCTTATGTTCAATAAATCACTACTTCGGATATAATGAAATTTATTTAGTTAAACTAATTCATGAGTCTTTGTTGCACTCAAATTTGTGCTTCAGTTTTCATAATTTTTAGATGCAGAATAGCAATTCCTTGGATCAATTTCATTGACTTAAGTTATGCTTCTAATTCATGACCTTGTGGTCATATTGACCAACCTAAACAAATCAAAGGATCTTTGAACTCTGGCTATCTTGAAGTCATGTGTGATCTCTTATGTCCCCTACTTTTTAAGTGACATTGGATGGTTTTCTGGTCCTTCTGTTGGTAAGTTGTATAATATAATTATTTATTTAAAAAAATAAACCTAATTAAATTTATGTTCCTAAATTGGTAACCCTATGCTGAAGTTATTATGTTCTTTTATTAATGTGTGATGTTAATAATTAAAGGACCTATGACTAAAACCTTAGACTTAGACCTAAGGACCTAAGATAATTCCTAAACTAATGTTGAACCTAACCTAATTTTTGGCTAACCTAAAAATGGCCTATGGGATGATATGGAATAGAGGAAGGTTGGTGTCATTAATCTATATAAATTTATGAGAGATTAATGCGGTCTTATCTTTTTGACGTTGCCAAATTTGGTGAATTCATGAAAAAATATAGGGGGTTGAGTTGGCACCTCCTCCAAAGTGATTATTGCATGGAAATTTAAATTTAGATCTAGCCAAACACAAGTTGGCAGTGGTGGGAGAAGTTGAATGGCTGTGAGTCCTATTTGGAAATTAATATTTTTGGAAATGGCAAAAAACTTCCTAGGAAGAAGGAAGATGGAAAAAAGGTTGATTTCGGTTTTATTTTGCTCATTTTTTCTTTTGTGAGCTTTAGCTATGCATGTGGTTTTTTTTCTTCAAACCCACAATTCAAATCCTTGCATGTGTTTTTACTTGCATGGCAGTGAAAGTGAAGAAAATACCACTGAGAAACTATAATAAGAAGGAGAAGAAGGTTTTGAGGAGTTTTTTGGCATTTCATGGAAAGGAATTGAAGATATTCTTGAATAATTTATGTGAAAAAGTGAAAAAAGGAGATCTATTAGGCATGATAGGCCCTATCCATTAAGTCTTTTTATTTTACTTAAATGATTCATAAAAACAACTCTGCTCTTTATGGAAATCTTCTGGTTCTGATTTTATGATTGATTATTCTTGCTTCATTGATGTTGTTTTGTTTCTTTGGATGCTACTGGTTCTTCATTATTGAAAACAAATCTAGAAGTGTGAAATATGACTGTAATGCTATCTTGTTTGTAATTCAGACCTTTTTGCTATTAAAACAAGTTTATGTTGTTCTCTAACTGATTAAATACTTATGTGGAGGTTTTAAATGCTTTTATCATTTGCATGACTCATGGAAATCTTTAGATATTAACTTGCATGCCACTTTACTGTTGTCATAGGAAACCTAGCTAGCATGAGTCTCCATTTTGGCATTACGTCATTATTCAGGTTTATGTGGGTTCTTCATTTTGGGTAGTTTCTTTGATAATATAAGTGGAGACCTTTGTTTTTTTCAGCATGGTTCATGAATGTATTTTATTTCTGAGTAGAATACCCAATTTTTGTTTAAATATGGAAAACTCTTATTAGGTATCATATCAAGTCTTTGTTCATTTCGTTGAAATTATACAAGAATGAATTTCTGGGTAAGTTGATTCTATTTTGTGTTGTATTATTTTTATTCTATTAAACCCACTTTGGGCTTTTGGTTTCTTGTTTAGATCTTTTCATCATGGAAATTTTTCACGTAAGGTTAACTATTGATGAAACCTTGACCGTAGGGAATTTTTTGAATGAGTTGCCTATCTTCTTGTTGACGGTTGTAAATTTTTTGTTAGGCTCGTTTTAGACTAGGTCTGATTGTTCTCCTTCCCTACATTGTTGAGTTTCTTAGAACCGAATTGATTATTTTATCAATCAATTGAATCATGTATGGTTATTTTTCTTTTATGGATGAAGGATAGACTTCTCTACTCTTTGGATGTTAAGGGTTTATGTTCTTCTTCTGGTTTTTTGTGGTTATCCAACCCTGAGTTACAATGGTGTTTCAGGTTTTTGATTGTTGATATTGTTGGGACATTCAAATTTGTTCCTTCCTTTCTCTGAAGGATTTTGTTCCCTTTTTGTTCTTTCCATGGGTGCATGGAGTGGCTACTTAGCTTGTGAAATGGGGAGTGGTTGTGTCTTCCTCCTTATCGTGCTTAAACGCCTTATCTATTTTGTATAAAGGGAGGTTTGGTTAATTTATTGTTGTTCTTAATGAGTTTCTTCCTTTATGGGAGTTTGGGAAACTGGATCTATGTGGTGTATTTATGTCTACCTTTCACTATAACTATTTTCTATCTCAAATATTTAAGTTACTTTGATGTCTTAATAGGAAGTGGTATTGAAGATTTTCTTGAGAACATCCCTTGTTTGAATAGAGTCTATTTCAATTTTGAATCGTTGTTACATTCTCTTTATAATCATTCCATTCAGATGAACTCAAACTTTTGATAAATTGGGAATGATATTGTGTTTGTATTGTTTTGATCCTTTAGTTCCTTGTTATTTACTTGAAATAGGAATGAGGATTGATATGGGAAGTACCCAAATTTAGTTTTTGATCCCTCATTGTGAATTAATGAACCTTCAATTACTGATGTCTTAGATTTTACATGATTATATTGGGATTTGTATGTTGGAGTTAGGAGTTGGATATGAATGCAAAATTGAGTGAATGTGAACCTTATATTACTTTGATTATTCTAATAATTAATTTCTCCTTACCTTGGGTATTTTTACTCATTCATGATCAATATAATCCTTAGCCACTAGGATGAGCCTGAGGTAGAATGATATGTAACTAGAATATAATGCTTATTTGTTTTCTGAAGAGTTTAGATAGTTTTATACATATCTTGTATTACTGCTTGAAAAATTCAAATGGGTTGTTTGGAGGAACTTAATTTGGATACGTGAATGAGGATGTAAATTTAGGAAGAAATAATAAGCTCTTTTCTTTAAGTCTTATGTTTTATTTCTAGCATGTTGAAAATAATTTAATGATGGAAAGTTTGGGTTGATATGCTGATTTATTGAAATAATGTTGATCATGTCATGAAATAAAGCATGATGTTTCATTTAATGAAAAACTTAAGAATGTAACCAAATGGTTAGGAAGCAAATTTTACTTGCATACCTACCTTACATGTAATTTCAACTTGTAACCTTATAGGTTAAATGATCTAGATGAATATTTATGTGTTTTTGTAATTAATCTTAAAGAAAATGATCAATGGGTTAATAAACTCATAATTTAAGGTATGCTAGTACAATTGAGGAAACTCAGTTGGATGTTGGAACTCATCAACTACAGTGTAGTACCTCCGTAATGACAAGGGTCATTACAAGATAATATGATGTAGTTGATGTGTCTCAACACCCCACTCAGTTTGTTTAACTTGATTGACATAATGTAAGAATGGATCATGGTTCTATCATAAACAGGGATATGAACATGACCAAGCATTGAGGTTAACTCCTGTTGACTTAGGATAACTAGACACACCCAATCACCTTACATCAATTGAGTATGTCTACGTACCCTTAATCACCATGAGTAGTATTCCACACAAGTGCATGTTGCTTCCCATGTCTAGAATAAAACCTTGAAATAGATTGGATTGACAAAATTCAGGAAAGACCACTCTAGATAACAGGACAAGTGTGGTGAGGGACTAGTTCCATTTGATGAGTATGTCATCAAGGAATGTAAACATGATAAACATGTTTTACAACTTTGGCCAAAGTATCGCAAGTTGTTGGTTGCATTGTCTTATGTCACCTAGTTTAAGAAGTGGGATTTTAGATGAATATCGGTAAAATATATTCAGATACGCCTCTTAGATAGAACATTTGGGTACCCTTAAAAGGTTTAAAAAAACCAAGTATATGTTGTATAAACATTATTGAGTTAACATGAGAGATTGATTTATTACCAAGTCATGCAATGACAGATCAGTGTTTCACCGAGTCATTTATAGCTGTATATGGTTTTCTATTATGAGATGGATTGGAATTGGAATGTGTGTTATAAATTATGTTAATTTAGAACAAAGAACATTATGTATGAAAAAAAAATCCTTGTTCTAAAGTATTAAAATGGGAATGTTAAACCATGCATTGAGGATTTAGTGAACTCAGATTTGGGCTTGTTTGCTCAGATTTTAAGATGGCCTTGCTCAAGGTTACGGAGTTCAAGTTTGTGAGCCATAGTAAATTACTCTTCAAAGGTTTGAAATGATTGAATTTTAAGAGTGGAGGATATATTCTTCACATAAGAACGTGAGAAGGGTTCAATAAGCTCATTTCATGGAATGGAAAATGATAGATAATTGATAATGCCATGCCATCATGTGACGAAATATATGATAGATTCATCATCATATTGTCTAATGGAATAAAGGTTGGTGATCATTATTTTATGTGAAAAATTGATTGAGAAGTTTTCCAAGAACAATTGTGTAAATTGGGTGAATGAGAACAGTGAGTGTTGTGGTATGCCATTATACCAATCCAACGTGGGTCCAGTTAATGACATGGGGAATGTGCAAAACATGATGTCTTAATCATGGGTGATTAGATAACATGAATTTATAAATGTGAAAAGGTGTTGTTGAGGGTCCTCCTTCTTATTGAACTTGGAAAATTTTGGTAATTCCCAATGAGGAGGATAAGGTTTCACAGGGATAGATGGATTCATTGGTACATTACAAATTTATTCATATCAGAATGTGGTTTTGGATCCCAAGGTAGTAGCATCAAGATTATCCATCGTACTCAACAATTCTTACAAGGGATCATTGGATGGATGGGGTTGTGAAGTTGAAGGATAATATTTTTATGTGTAAGAGGTGGATGGGTTATGTTATTGATAAGTTTGATATATTTGATGATGTGTTGGTGTTGGTAGAATTGGTTGATAAGGGGTAATGTAATTTATGGGTTTTGATTGAATATGTTATGATAAATGTTGTTTTTATGAAATGGTGATGTGATAAGATTGGCTAGATTGAGTCAATTTTTGAGTGATGGTGACATTTTATTGGTTTGTTATAGGTGGTTGAGATACTTGAGTTGATTAGTTAGGAAGTATGTATTGATAAACAACTCGAGGAGGTGGTTGATGAGTTTATGTTGATTCGAATGGGTGAGGTTGTGAAGTGATCATATTGGCATGGATTTGAGAAGTGGAAATAAGAGGAAATGTTGAATTATGTTGTTCAAATATGGGAGGAATAAATTCTGATTCTTGAGATGATTTCATGGGGGCACAAGTGATCATGGTAGTGGATGAGGTGATGGGGATGGAGGAAACAATAATGGTATTGACACAAGGTAAATTATGAGGTATGGGGACCACTAATTGAGTATTTTGGTGAGTTTGAGTGATGGAAGAAGAAATTTGATTAGGATCAAACTCATGTTGGACCATAGCAAGCTCATTCATAGCTTTAGGGAAGATACAACAAGTTGTGATGTGAGGACTTGTGTAGATTTGGGATTGTAATGCTAAGCGTAGATTTGTTGCAAAGGAGTTCCATTAATGGGGAGTTTAGTTGTATTACGAATGAGATATTAATGAATAGTAAATGGATTACCATTGAGAAGCTCCTAGAATTCTGTACACCAATGAGGGATGAGAAGAGGTCTAGAAGGGTTGATAGAGGTAGGAGATGGGGGTGTTTCTGGTCTATATGGGATGGATTGATGAAAAAGAAAAGAATATTTTTTCACATGAGTGCTAGGTTGGAATAATTGAGTGTATTAACAAATAGGATTGGAAACTATGGGTTGGGTAATCATAGAAGAGATGACCAATGGGGTGGATGTAAGAAAATAAAGTGTAGAATTTTATTGGGAGGTGTTGGTGTTGTTTGATGACATGTTTTTTTCCATTTGTTTTTCTTGGGATATTGTAGCTACTGGCTTTAAACAAACAATAAAAAAACTATGCTAATTGTTTTTAAAGCAAGCAAGTCAAGAAATATTTTTTTGATTATCTTGATTATTAGAGATGTGAAAATAAATGGAAAAATGAGCTTGAAGGGTGACTAGGAAATGGATATCTACGAATTCTTTCAACTATTTTTTATTGGATTCCTCGATATACCCAAATGTACATGAGGACTAAATTTATGATTTATACTAGTACGAGGCTTGGTATTGGAGCATACCCCCTCACTTTATGGCCTTACAATGGTAAAGGATTTGGTTGCTTAGCCAATATTCCATTATACAAAAAAATTGTAACACGGCTAGAACACCACAACAGCTTTCCTATAGGGTGATTAAATCCCAATATTTCCATCTGGGAAGAAGTGTTTGGGAATGTGAAACTTTATGTGTGTGTTTTAGGATGTGTATGATTAAGGTGTGTATACAAAGTATTAAAACCCCTAGTTATTCTATATTCCTAAGTAAGAATGAAAGGGTTATTGTTAGATCCAAAACAAAATGTGTAAATTCAATGAGGACAACAAATAAATAAGTGATGCAATGCAATAAAAACAAGATATAGGGAATAAAATCAAGGAATACCTAGATAACACTTTCCCTTTTTATATGAAATTTTAATTTTAAGAAAGCAAGCAAAATTCAATCCAAGAAACAGGATCCAATACATTTAGTCAAACAAGAAACACTCTGTCCTATGAGGTTAGTAGAAGATGGAAAGAATAAAATGACAATGAAAGACAAAAATAAAATAATCACCAAGAAAGGGTGTCTCCCACTAGGCATTCCAAAATTTTAACCAAATTCCATCGTTCCTTCTCAAACTAGTGAACTATTACCTTAAGAAAATAAGTAACTCCAAAAATGCAAGGTTTTAAGGTACCTCAAGATGGAATGATGACGAATACGGGTACAAATGATAAATATTTCTCCACGGAAAGCTAAGTGACCTATACATTAATATAACTCAATAGAAACATATAGGATTTGTAGATAGGATGGGAAGATTTCTTGAAAAAGTCAGTCTCGAGAAGTGAAAAATTATTAGAATGAATATGAACCCTTCTTTTGATAAAGATAAGATAAAATCAGATATTAATAAATTAGGTGTATCCTAATATGAGCTAAAAAATTTGAAATGTTGGATGTAAGATAAAAATATAGATATGATCTAAATGTTAACGAAATAAATCAAGCCTGGGTGGGTCGACAATGACTTGGGACTATAGAGGGCTAGTCAATGGTGACAGGGATAGGATGAGAATAAAATGTAGAAAAATAGGCCTGTAATAACTCTTATAACTAGATATGAGGCTGATCTAGATCTAGAAGTGGATATGATATTAAGGAAGAACCCTCCAAAAAAATTTAGAAACATAAAGGATGTAATTAAATTAAGAAAACAAATGAGGAATGTAATAAAGATAGATCCATTCAACACTGACCAGGATTAGTCAGAGGTGACTGGGGATGGACAAAATATATCTGCCATGGAAGATAGGTAGATGAAAATATATATATTCTGGATGGATGTAGGAATAGAATGGTGATGACAAATGATCTATTTGATAGAGAAATTTATAGAATGAAATTTGGGTTGACAATGACCTGACTCAGTTAGCAAAAATTGGGACTGATATAGAGATGGCCAAAAAGGGATGGATTGAAATTAAGGTCTGCACATAAACAAAGAAGGAAGAGAAGGTTGAGGTTGAGTCCCTGATGACAGATGAAACTGCATAAGATTTTATTGAAGGATATGGATGATATAAGTGTAATAAAGAATCATATCATGCAAAGGTGAAGGGTATCTCCCTAAGTCTCCAAAGTTGAAGCACAAGATATCTAAGAAGACTCCAAGATGTGTTTGGTACTGAAAAAATTCTCAATAATGAATGCAACATCATAAGAAAGCTTGAAGACTCCAAAATTTCATCCTTAGATAAAGAGGGGTAAGGGCAGTTTATAGGTTTGACGGTGACCCAGATGGGTCGCCACTGATTATGGGGACCATCCATTTGGGTGGTGGGTAGGTGGTGAACTCGAGATAAAGAGCCCATTTGATGTGATATTAGGGTTTATAAGAGATAGGATGAATTAGGGTTGCTTAGGATGAGAAAACAAGGTGGTGGAGGGTGAAAAATATTAAATTTAGGCCATGGAGAGATGAAAACATTAAATGATGACCTAGAAAAGATAATATGGAGGTGTTATCCCAAATGATCCCCTATTTATTTTGGATAACTTGCCTTCATTATTTCCTTCCTTGTGCTTCAACTTAAATTTTCACACATTGTAAGCACTCAAAAGATTCTAGAAATGGCTTCATCAAATAGGATTTTTCTTCCCCTTTCCAGAAAGGTAATGAAGTCATCCTAACTCCCTATATTTTTTGAGTTATGGCTCAGTGGAGTTTGGAAGGGAAATTTTCCCTAGGCGGGCCCTTGGAGGTAAGGAAGCATTTTTTCCAAGGAAACTTTTCCAAGGTGGACCCGCGAGAATTTTTTTGGCACTTATCCATTTTGGGAAAAGAACTCAAAGGAAAAATTCAACCCGAAAGATCGCAGAGGAAACGAAATTATTTTAGACAAGATGGAATGATGACGAATACGGGTACAAATGATAAATCTTTCTCCACGGAAAGCTAAGTGACCTGTAAGTTAATATAACTCAATAGAAACATATAGGATTCGTAGATAGGATGGGAATATTTCTTGAAAAATTCAGTCTTGAGAAGTGAAAAAGTTTCTTAGAATGAATATAAACCCTTCTTTTGATAAAGATAAGATAAAATCAGATATTAATAAATTAGGTGTATCCTAATATGAGCTAAAAAAATTGAAATGTTGGATGTAAGATAAAAATATAGATATGATCTAAATGTTAACAAAATAAATCAAGCCTGGGTGGGTCGACAATGACTTGGGACTGTAGAGGGCTAGTCAATGGTGACAGGGATAGGATGAGAATAAAATGTAGAAAAATAGGCCTGTAATAACTCTTATAACTAGATATGAGGCTGATCTAGATCTGGAAGTGGATATGATATTAAGGAAGAACCCTCCAAAAAAATTTAGAAACATAAAGGATGTAATTAAATTAAGAAAACAAATGAGGAATGTAATAAAGATAGATCCATTCGACACTGACCAGGATTAGTCAGAGGTGACTGGGGATGGACAAAATATATCTGCCATGGAAGATAGGTAGATGAAAATATATATATTCTGGATAGATGTAGAAATAGAATGGTGATGACAAATGATCTATTTGATAGAGAAATTTATAGAATGAAATTTGGGTTGACAATGACCTGACCCAGTCAGCAAAAATTGGGACTGATATAGAGATGGCCAAAAAGGGATGGATTGAAATTAAGATCTGCACATAAACAAAGAAGGAAGAGAAGGTTGAGGTTGAGTCCCTGATGACAGATGAAACTGCATAAGATTTTATTGAAGGATATGGATGATATAAGTGTAATAAAGAATCATATCATGCAAAGGTGAAGGGTATCTCCCTAAGTCTCCAAAGTTGAAGCACAAGATCTCTAAGAAGACTCCAAGATGTGTTTGGTACTGAAAAAATTCTCAATAATGAATGCAACATCATAAGAAAGCTTGAAGACTCCAAAATGTCATCCTTAGATAAAGAGGGGTAAGGGCAGTTTATAGGTTTGATGGTGACCCAGATGGGTCGCCACTGATTATGGGGATCCATCCATTTGGGTGGTGGGTAGGTGGTGAGCTCGAGATAAGGATCCCATTTGATGCAATATTAGGGTTTAGAAGAGAGGAAAAATTAGGGTTGCTTAGGATGAGAAAACAAGGTGGTGGAGGGTGAAAAATATTAAATTTAGGCCATGGAGAGATGAAAACATTAAATGATGACCTAGAAAAGATAATATGGAGGTGTTATCCCAAATGAGCCCCTATTTATTTTTTATAACTTGCCTTCATTATTTCCTTCCTTGTGTTTCAACTTAAATTTTCACACATTGTAAGCACTCAAAAGATTCTAGAAATGGCTTCATCAAATAGGATTTTTCTTCCCCTTTCCAGAATGGTAATGAAGTCATCCTAACTCCCTATATTTTTTGAGTTATGGCTCGGCGGAGTTTAGAGGGGAAATTTTCCCTGGACGGGCCCGCGGAGGTAAGGAAGCATTTTTTCCAAGGAAATTTTGCCAAGGTGGGCTCGCGGGAAAAATTTTGGCACTTAGCCCTTTTGGGAAAAGAACTCAAAGGAAAAATTCAACCCGAAAGATCGCAGAGGAAACGAAATTACTTAAGGCATGTGGCGAATGAAATGATGCCACGTGTCAAGGCAGAGCAGCGGGCGTCAAAGGGATTTCTAGTTTTTTGGTGTTTGGTCAAAATGTGTCAAAGGAAAAAATGGAAGCACAACCCCATTCACCAATCAAAAGGTGCCACGTGTCCATTCATCGGTAGGAATCGAGGTGTCGAGAGGATTTTGGATTTTTTTCAAAAGTGGTGAAAAATGTAAAATTGAAGAATGGGCTGCATCTCCTCAGCTAATCAGGCAGTGCCACGTGTCTAGGAATGGCGGGGCCATGGAGAATTTTGGGAAAAATTCCCATTTTTAAGAAAGGGGAAACATGTTCTATTGAAGCTGCGGATCAACCAGAAGGTGTCACATGTCATCAGGCTAGTGGGGCATGGAGATTTTTTGAACAAATTTCATAATTTGAAAAAAAGAGGGAAAAAGTTCAGGTTTTGGCCCACCAACCCAATTTTTTCCCTAATTTTGCCATTTTTTCCCTAAATCTTCAAAGGGGCATATCTTTCACACCAGGGCTCAGATTTTCATGATTTTGGTATCATTGGAAAGCTGGTGAAATTATCCACATGGTAGACACTTCAATTTTAAATTTTGATGTATTTTTGTGGGATAAAAATGGGAAAATGTCTCTGGCATGGGAAAAAATGTAGAACTGACCCCCAACCACCAAAATTAATGGAGTATGGCATCCGTTTATTCTCCAACATGGCCAAATGCATCTAAAAATGTATTTATGAGGGTGCCCTTGCTGTTTTAATGAATCTTGTTGGTGGTTGGATTTTTAAAATTGATTTTCCCACGTTTTCTCATTTCCTTCATTTTTTTTAGCATAAAAATCTAGTTTTGGCTCATTTATAAAGGGTTGTTCATCCTTCTTCTCTGACTCTCCGTTATTTTCTTCCCCAAGGTTGAAAATGGAGTTTGAACCTCCTCCTCTGCTATGTAATGGCATTTTTGCCTCTTACCCATGAAATAATGTTCTGTGTAAACTTCTGAGAAATATAAAATGTGTTTTTGTGATGTATTTGTCCATCCTTGGCTCATTTTCTTTGTTTTTTTCCTTACCTCTCTTCATTACATGGTATTTGTGCATGTTTGGATGTTCATTGTAGGTTTTAGAGTTGTGTTCATGGATTTTTGGAACATTTTTTGTGTGAAATCCATCTTTGGTCTGTGATGCACTTGTCCATCCTTTCCATTGCTCACCTCTCTTTATTTCCATTACAATTTTGATAGATGATCAACATTTTCCTTCTCTAGTGTATCACCATTTTAGTTTAGGCTCTATTTTTCCTTATTTTCTTCCTCTCCTCATCTCCTTAGAAGTTAGATTAAGATTAGATTAGCTTTTCTACACTAGAATAGCTTGTGGTAGGTAGTTTAGGAAGAGGAACAAGCCTTCTCTGGATAGCTTTCCCCATTTGCAAAGGTCCCACACTTTGGGAAAGCTCAATGTTGTGAAATCACACCAAACGAATTTACCTTAGAAAAGTAGATCCATAACTCATTTGGGGTTGTTGTGATTTTATACTAATAGTTTTGACACACTCGATGGGACACTGGGGTTAGATATTTCATCTTCTCTTAGTGTCTCATGTAAACAACAACATATCTTACACCACCGTGCACCACTAACAGTTTTGGCTTGCCCGGTGGGACCTTAAAGGTCTTCCACTTCATCTTTTTTAGGTTGGTGTGTTCCTGTGAAGATTTTAGCCTTTGGAGGAATTTACAAACACATCTGGTGACTCCATCTAGTCAATAACCCATCTCTGAAGTTGCAGGCCTTCTTTCCATTCATTTTATTTCATTTTTCTTTCCATCTCTTCATTATTTTTCCATTCCATGAAGTTGTGCAATCATGACTTCATTTCCATCATGGAATTCACATTTACAGCAGCAGCAGTACATTCCACCTCCAACATGTTTTACAACTCCTTCAAATCAACATTTTGAACAAATTCAAAATCATCATGCTTACCCATATGAGCAATACCAAAAATCAGTTTGGTTATGAAACATATCAAGAGAAAGGGTATGCATGCAATGATAGTAGTCAAATGTAATATTTTATAGCCAAGCTAAAATGCCTCTTGAATCAAAGTTAGAAGAATTTGATCTTCCAAAAGCTACAATGGAGGAACTCCAAAGCCAACAATGTATTGCAGTAGGTTACAATAATGCAAAAGAAACTTCAATAGATGTTGCAAAACATAATGATGAGCTGCATATTATAGAAGAGTTCCATACTACCATGAAGGAAGGAAAAGAGTAGGAGAACTTCATCATCTCTTCCACATCATCCATCCAGGAAGGTCCACAAGAAGACTCCATTTTTGGAGTTAAATTTCAGAGCTATGGGCATATCAAACGGATCATACCTTTCCTAATAAGGTATTTGGCTTCATTGGAGCCAAGGGAGAAGCCACAACTAGTCATGCTTGCTTCATGGCATGAGGATGAGCTAAAAAGTACCAAGGATCAACTTCCATACCTCTTCAATCTAAATGTAAAACAACTAAAAGAGGTATTTGATTTGTTTCGAGTTGACACCTTGATGATTTGGGTGGAAGATCAGCTTGCAGTTAGTTTTTCACTCATCCAAGAATCCATATTCAGTGTCAAATCAATTGCATGGCTGCCAATTTTGAGGAAAGGAAGCTATTTTTCACAACTAGTTGCAGGGTTTGTTTAGCTTACCTTTTCTCTTTGTTAGAGTAGTGTAAGCAGGTTTGTTTCCAGTAGAATAAGTGCTTGTGCACACTCTGCATGTTCCATTTGGAGCATGTATGATTTTCAGTTTTGTACATAGTTTTTTGGTGTTGTTTTGGTTGCTCTTGCACAATCCATTTCAGTGGCTTTTTGTGAAGATCAAATCCAAGTTTTAGTGGGTTTCCAAGTGGCTCAAAGGTCATATTTTCATAGTGAAAATAAGAATTAGTTTATCAAGCTTGAATCCATGCCCAATGAATGATTCAAAGGCCACTGATCATTCATCTAGTAAGCAGATGACCCCTCTAAGTCACCAAAATTGTTATCCAAAATGAGCCCCTGCTTATTTTGGATAACTTGCTTTCATTCTTTTCTTCCTTGTGATTAAAAATCAATTTTCACACATTGCAAGAACTCAAAAGATTCTTGAAATGGTTTCATTAGATAGCATTTTTCTTCCCCTTTCCAGAAAGGTAAAGAAGTCCTCCTAACTCCCTATATTTTTTGAGTTATGGCTCGGTGGAGTTTGGAGGGGAAATTTTCCCTGGTCGGGCCCGCGGAGGTAAGGAAGCATTTTTACCAAGGAAAATTTTCCAAGGAAAACCCGTGGGAAATTTTTTTGGAACTTAGCCCTTTTGGGAAAATAATTCAAAGGAAAAATTTGGCCCAAAATCCCGCAGAGGAAATGAAATATCTTAAGGCCCGTAATGAATGAAATGATGCCACATGTTAAGGTAGAGTGCCAGGCATCATAGAGATTTATATTTTGTTGGCATTTGGTCAAAATGTGTCAAAGGAAAAAATGGAAGCGCAACCCCATCCACCAATAAAAAGGTGCCACGTGTCCATTCATCAGTGGGAATTGGGGCATCGGGAGGATTTTGTAATTTTTTCCAAAGTGATGAAAAACGTAAAAGTGAAGAATGAGTCGCATCTCCTCAGCTAATCAGGCAATGCCACATGTCTCGGAGCATTGAGGCCATGGAGAATTTTGGGAAAATTTCCCATTTTTGCAACAGGGGAAAAATGTTGTTTTGAAGCCATGGATCAACCAGAAGGTGCCACGTGTCATCAGGCCGGTGGGGTGTGGAGATTTTTTGGAAAAATTTCCCAATTTGAAAAAAGAGGGAAAAAGTTCAAGTTTTGGCCCGCCGACCTGATTTTTTCCCTAATTTCACCATTTTTGCCCTAAATATTCAGAGGGGCATATCTTTTGTACCAGATCTCAAATTTTTGTGATTTTAGTATCATTGGAAAGCTGGTGAAGTTCTCCACATGGTGGACACTTCAATTTTAAATTTTAATGGAGTTTTATAGGAGAAAAATGGGAAAATGTCTCTAGCACTGGAAAAAATGCATAACTAACCCCCAACCACCAAAATTGATGAAGTATGGTGTCTGTTTCTTCTCCAACATGGCTGAATGCATCAAAAAATGGATTTGTGAGGGTACCCTTGCTGTTTTAATGAATCTTATAGGTGGTTGGAGTTTTAAAATCAATTTACCCATGTTTTCTCATTTCCTTCATTCTGTTTGAGCATAAAAAGCCAGTTTTGGCTCATTTGTAAAGGGTTGTTCATCCTTCTTCTCTGCCTCTCCCTTATTTTCTTCCCCAAGGTTGAAAATGGAGTTTGAACCTCCTCCACTACTCTGTAATGGAATTTTTTCCTCTTGCCCACAAAATGATGTTCTTTGTAAACTTCTAAGCAATAAAAAACGTATTTTTGCTATGCATGTTTCCATCCTTGGCTCATTTTCTTTGTTTTTTTCCTTACCTCTCTTCAGTACATGGTATTTGTGCATTTTTGGATGTTTATTTCAGGTTTTGGAGCTGTGTTCATGGAGTTTTGGCATTTTCTGTGTGAAATCCATCTTTGGTCTGTGATGTACTTGTCCATCCTTTCCATTGCTCACCTCTCTTTATTTTCATGGCAGTTTTGATAGATGATAAACATTTTCCTTCCCTGGTGTATCACCGTTTTATCTTAGGCTCTTTTTTTTCTTGTTTTATTCCTCTCCTTGTCTCCTTGGAAGTTAGATTAAGATTAGATTAGCTTTCCTACACTAGAATAGCTTGTGTCAGGTAGTTTAGGAAGAGGAACAAGCCTTCTCTGGAGAGCTTTCCCCATTTACAAAGGTCCCACACTTTGGGAAAGCTCAATGTTGTGCAATCACACCAAATGACTTTGCCTTAGAAAAGAAAATCCATAACTCATTTTGGGGTACTGTGATTTTTCACTAACAGGAGGATTTAAGAGGAGTAAATAAAGTAAATGTGTGTTTATAATTAACTAAACATGATTAGGGATGAATAATATATGATTAATGATGGAAAATAATGGTAGGTTGGATAAATTTAATTTAGGAGGGAAGAAGGAAATTCAAAAGTAGAAGAGAGGTATCAATAAAAAAGATGAAAAAGATTAAACGTGGGGTGAGGGGTAGAGAGAACAAATATTGGTGTTTACAATATGGTTTTGATGAATTTAAAATGCTTTTGACCTAGTTTAGGATGGATTCAAAAAAAAATTATGATTTTATGAGGAATATTCATTATGGAAGGTTGTCAATACATGTTTGTGTGTTGTTTGGAATTTGCAGAGATATGCACATGTGAGAGAGTTTCATGGTGGGTGACATATTTTTACCCTATTTCCACAAGTAATGGATGATTTTGATTAGTATGTATTAGATAGAGTGGGGATTCATGATGTAACATGGTTGAGGACTCTTCCCCCAATATGAACTTGATTACAAATTTTTGTGAGTGATGGAATGTCAATACTTATACATTTAGCCTTCCAATAAGGGAGATAATTGTCACTTTATAGGATGTGTATTAGATTATGAGGTTTCCATTAGTTAGAGAGAGATAGATAGTACATGTGTTTTCTGTAGATAAAACATATCATATGAGAGCTACATGGATATATTTTATGGGATGGGGTGGGCCAAGAGAGCCCTAAATTATATTGAGAAATATTGTGACATCCTAGGCTCTGTGGTTGTGGAAATATATTGTTGTGTTTTTGGCTTCATGTGTAGCAATTGATGGTGGTGGATAATTGATGCAACCTATAATTCACTAGTAAGATCCCAGGTGCACTGGCACATCACTTAGCCTAGACTGAGCACTCACTCGAAGCACACAAAGGTACTAGGTCCCTCTTTTGGGTTGCTATTGTAGGATGTTAGCATGATAAATACTTAATACATGCAATTCCATCATTAATACATCATTCTATAGAGCATGCCAGATAGCAATGGAATTCTATGCCCATACGTGCACAAATTTGATACAGTAGTCCAATCCTGCACACATACATACATATATCCATCTCCCTACTCATTATGTTATATTCTATGATCTACTATGTAGTTCACTACATATTTATAAGGGTGGGGACTTGCCCTTCACCGCTTATCCAATCCTAGAATAGGTCACATGCTATTATTATCTACATGCTTTTTACAGCCATAGCCCCACATGTAAGTGTGCTAATAATAGACTTCCTTTAGTTAATTGATAATGATAAACCTATTCTTAGCCCGCATCCATGCAAAGTGTTTTATAGCCGATCCTCCAAAAATAGCCAATGTGTGGCCCGTAATTCTCTGCCTCATTTATGTTCTCTACACACCATCTATAAAAATAGATTCTCATTTGCAAAATGGATAAGTACTGAAATATGAACTAATCCTCTATGCGTATGTTTCCCTTATCCATTCACACCTTTGAACATGCCCTATTTTACCATGCAGACCTTTTGTATTTTCTCAACTAAGTGCAAGAGTTTGACTCATCAAAATTACCCCACACTAGTTTCATTAACGCTACAACAATTATCATCTCCAAAAACAAATCAAAGAATATGAATAAAGGAATAAAAATAATTTTGATGAATGAAATAATTTCTTCAACTTGCAGTATCCTCTTCTGTAACTAGAATAATAAATTCTAGATATTCCTCTTTTATCTCTTCCTCTACAGTTTGTCATTCATTGAGCATGGCCTCTGCTTTCTCTGGAATATCTATTGCAACTGACTCCAATTCATCCCTTACAATCTCTCCTTTTTCATTTTGTAATACCAACACAATGTTGGACATGCCAATCATTCTCCCTTCCAATAAGTCCATCTTTTAAGCAATCATTTTTCCTAGCTCATCCTGCCTTTCCCTGTGAGGATCCTAAGTGGCTGTAAAGGCCTCACACTTCTTCTTAACAAGTGTTAACCATTCTACATGACCCAATGTCTCATCCTTCATGGCCTTTAGGAAATCATTTTCTTTTAAATGGTCCTTGTCCTTATGCAGCCTCTGGCACTATGCAAATATTCAACGCTTGATCCTTCTTCTTGAGTTATTCTTGCAAGATTTGAAGCAATCCTTCATATGATGCTATCTTCCGCATCACTGAAGCATTTTCACACTCTTATTTTTGTGCTAGATCCTTTGGCTCAGGTATGTGTAGAGGTTCATCTTCAAGTACTAAGTCCACCAATGTAATGACATAATGTATTGCTGAATGAAATGTATTGGGTACCTTTGGCTCTAAGTGTAGCCTAGCTTTCATGTAATTGTCACCATCTCCTCTACCATGTTGATAATAATAGCGTTCTTATTTTGTGCCAAGTCCTTTTCCTATTTCATTCGCGCTATCTCATCATCCTTAGTCTTGATATCCTCCCTTAGATCCCTAATTGTGGCATATTTTTCCATATTCTAACGTGTGAATTTTGTTGAAACTTTCACTAAAGAATCACTTACCTTTTCATATGACATAACAATAGGCTTTACTATTATGTGTCTAGCCTGAGGTGTCTTTTTCAACATCCTTGACACACATGATGCCTCACATACATCAAATTTTGGTTCATCCATGTGCGTGTCCATTGACCATGATAATTGCTTCCTTGTGAACATTGTTGCCATATCTTCATCTATTAATTCCCAGCTATATAACTACTTTTATGCCATTTTTCTCTTGAAACGGGTGCAAATAAATTTACTTGTGTTCTCCACATAGCCCATGGCTAGTGGAATATACTCCCCACTCATTCTTCTTGATCTAGGCTACTTAGGAACTTGGGCTTCAAGATTGGGAGCTTATGCTACTATGTCTTGAGAAGTCTCTTTTGTTGTCTCTTTTCCCTCTTTTTCTTCCTCTTCTCCATCCTTCATTTATTCATCTTTTTTCTCCTCTACATTCTCTAGAGGTGTAGGATAATTGGGTGCACTTTCCTCTCATTATTCTTCTTCCTCATTCAACTTTAATTTCCTTCTCCTTTTCTCATTTGTCTCCTTCTGTGGGGAGAGTCAAGGTGATCTACACATTTTTTGCAGAGTAACACCTTGAGTCCTTGTTTTCCTGAATACTCTTTTAAAGTGGCACTCTCCTTGAACTGATTTTAGATCCTTTTCTTCTTCCTATCCATGAGTTGGCATAGTCACATGCTCTAATTCTCTTCTATCAAATGGATGCCTCCTCATGTGCTCCAAACCACCATTATCCTTTCTCTCATCCTCCTCATCCTTGACTTCGATTGTCTCTGTGGGCTTAGGTACTGGAATGTTCTCCATGGCATGCTTACCCTTCAATGACCCTAGGAGTGTGAACTCATATTCCACATACTTGTTGTTTTCCATCTTGGGCTTCAATTATAGGTACAAGAGTACTACTCCAATGTCTCGAGTATCCAAACTTAGTGGATTTATTCTCAACACATCTTAGATGAGCCTTTCAATATATGCATTACATCTAGGATATACATACTTCTTCCTCAGTGTGTGGTAGTCACAGTCTACCTTGTCTCCATTGAATGTTAGGTAGCACACGTCTAAGAACCTTTGAACCAATGCATGGAAATACCTCACTCTGAAGTCATACAGTAGTTTGCACCATGGGATCCAAGTCCCGTCCTTCATTTCAATGCAAAAATGCTAGTAAAATAAAAATTGTACTGCCTTACCCACAACTGAAGGAAATTATTTTGGGATGGACCATTCCTCTTCAAATGATGCATAGAACCTATCTTACCACTTCTTATCCCTCCACTTGAATAGTTCGGTCAATGATCATTCACACAAATACTTTTTGAATCATTCTTCAGGTGACTTGTTCTCCATGAGATACTCCCAGATCTTCTCCTTTGGTCCATCGGGCACCCCTATCTCCATGAATACCAGAGAAAACATAACATCCCCAAAACTGATATTTTCTCTTGAATGCACTTCTTCGATGATAGTTTCTACAATGTAACTTAAAATTTTGTAGAGCACTCCTTCAGATATCCTTCTAGCAATGTACAACCACATGGTATTCACTTGTGACCACCTATCTTGGTCATTTAAATTTTTCGCAAGGTACGTGGCTGCCTACACAACTAGGTAATTTTTAAGCTTGTCTATGTCCATGCCACGTAGATCTTTGGTGTACCCCAGCTCCCTCCTAGTATCCATAATTACATCCTTGTCTGTTAAGTCCCCATTTAGGTCTTCACTTATAGGCTTCAACACTATCACTATGGAGATCAATGTGGCTAAAATCCTTACTCTATGTCCTACAAAGTAGAAGAATCCTTTGTGTACTCTGCTCATGAGCCATTGGTACAAGGTTTCATATTTTCCAAAGTAGGGGAGCTCATATAACTGATATACTCCAATATTTTTCAATCAATTCTCCCTAGCGTCGTCATAGACCGACATGTCCTCTATCACGCACTTATTTGTCTTCGTGTTCAACAATGCATCCAACTCCTTGTTTTATGTAGTACGATTGTTTTACTCACTTATATTTCTTCTCTAAATGTGGGAATTCCATTCTTGGCCTACTATAACCCCCTCTGGATATTTCATTTTTGAAAAATTACTCTCAGGGATCATTTCTTCTTCCTCCATGACCACTTTCTTCTTTCCCTTAACTCCTACTGCAGTTTCCTTCTTTGGTGCCATTTCTACCCTACAATCCTCTGAAAATACTCATCTTTTGAATTCTACAATGTGAAACTCAAACCCTAGCTCAAATATCTATGCCCTAGTTGAAATTGTGTGCCCTATCTTGTTTGTAATGCATTTTCTTTGCTCAAACCTTTCTCCTATGGGAACACATGATTCTCCTTCACACAAACCTCTTTTCCATGTCTAGTTTCACACTCTTCACACATCAACATGATTTCTTGGCTCTTCTCACTTAGCTCTTTTCAAATTCTATTAATCACAATGGTAAGAATGAACTTGTATCCCATCCTTATATATATTTTCAAAATTTTGATGCATTTATTGGTCCTTCACTTACCTAATGTCCTCTCATTTATTGAGAAATTTCATTCATTCTGCATGGTACATCTTCGTGCCCTAGCTATAACCTTCTAACACACCTTCCTACCCTCTAGCCAGATACTTCTCTTCAGTGTGCTTCCTTGCACCCAAGTACCTTATCACTGCACCTTCCACTAGTAGTTGTTATGGCATCCACTTACCTCATGTTATATTGTCCCTTCATTCATCTCCATCTTTTGTCACTTTTTAGAAGAAATCCTTTGACTTGAATAGCACCCATAGTAGATTATTCCTTTCATTGTTCAATTCCAACAATGTTGTACCTAGATATCAACAACCACCCTACACTAAAAGTATGTGTAGTCCTCTACGCATAAAAATTGTTCAAATAGTAATTATCTTCACTCATGCAAATAGGATTATTACACAATAAAAATAACTAAATTGACAAAGCATAGTGACGAAGAAGGAAATACATTAAGGAACTACAGAATTGAAAACATAATATAAATGGAAACATTGCCTTATTATAAACACCAAGAAGACTTATTTATAGTAGGGATTCAGCCTACTCCCATTAAAGTAACCAGGTAACTGTATTCCATCAAGGTCTTCTAACTGAAAAGCGCATGATTCGAGTATGTGAGTGATAACATACAGCCCCAGCTAATGTAATTTGAGTTTTCCTAGATGGTACAAATACTTAGAATCATAAAGGAGCACCATATGTCATATCTCCAAATTTTTACCCATTATGTCTCTGTCGTGCCATATTTTATGCTTAGCCTTCTCTTTTTTTTGACTTCATCGTGCTATGGCTCATCGCTCATCTAGCTATATTATCTTTTCAATCCATTATTCTAAATATTTCTCATCAGCTAGACCTCCAGTGTGTGTGATATGCAAAGAAGGTAAAATGAATTCCATAGGAAGAACGGCTTCTACGCCAAGCACTAACTAAAATGGTTTGGCTTTGTCTAACCTCCTATAAGTTGTTTTATATGCCCAAAATACAACAGACACTTTATCATCCCAAACCTTTCTTCCAACATCACAAATTTTTGTCAAGGTCTAGCTCAAAATCTTGTTGAAAGCCTCAACAGTTCCATTTTCCTAATGATGGTAAGGTGTAGTCCTATGATGCACAACCATAAACTCATATAATAATATCCTTATTATAACATTTAAAAAATGTGTGCCCCTATCACTTGTCATACTTAGAGGACATCCATACATTGTAAGGACATTTTCCCATAAAAACCTAGCTAATGTATTTTTCATACAATCCTTTGTAGGTGCTACTTCTGCCCACCTTCTGAGATAATCTGTGCAAGTAATGATGTATCGTGATCTAGTCCTACACGCGGATGGTGGTATAGGACCCAAAAAATCTATATCCCATTTCTCAAATAGATATGAACTAGTAATGGGTCTTAGAGGCATTTCATCTCATTGATCTGATTTTCAAAAAAGTTGACAATAATCACAAGCCTTACACAATTCCTTACAATATTTATATAGGGTATCCCACCATAATCCAATGAGTATAATCGAGCACATAGTGGCATCACCAGCATAGTGGCCAATGGTAATTCCACCATGAGATTCTTCCATAATATTTGTGCACTCATGTTCCAATACACAATGACACAATACTTCATCTCGGCCTAATTTTTATAGATCACCGCTAATTAACATATATGGGGTTGCATGTATAGCAAGTTATTTCTTCTCTAAGGATTTCATTCCTTTTGGTGCCATTTGTGTTTGTAGAAAGACAATAATGTCCTCTAGTTCTAATGATGCTCATTGTAACTTGTATAATTTTACATCTGGCATGGTATCTTCAATTGCCTGTGCTTCTTCACTTGACTGTATTCTTGATAGATGGTCTAGTCTAGAATTACTTTTCCTTGGTTTTACCATAATGGTGAAATCAAGTTCTTGAAATAAGAGCACCCATCAACATATGTGCCCTTGTCGCACATGTTTGTTTACCAAATACTTCAATGCCATTTGATCCATATAAAAGATGAATGGTGTAGCTAGTAAGTACTGGAGGAATTTATGTAGTGCATAGATCATTGACAAAGCTTTAAGCTCTATAGTTGTGTAATTTTTTTCTGCAGGAGTCAGCTTTCTACTTGTAAAACAGATAGGATGATCTACAATATTTTCCTCAATTTGAGCCAACACCATGCCAATGGTCATGCCAGAGGTGTCAACATGTACATGAAAGGGTTGGTCCCACAAAGAAAAACATAGAATAGGCACGGTAGTAAGTTTTTCCTTTTACGTCTCGAATGTGCGTTGTTACAGTTCTCCCTAGTAGAACGTACCTTTTCCTTTCAGTAACTCTTCCAACGGTGTGGCAATATTATCATATCCTTTGATAAACTTCCTGTAATATATTGTATGACCCAAAAATACACACACCTCTCTCTAACTGGTAGGATCCCTTAGGCCTATAATGACTATAACTTTGGCTGGATCAACCAACAAACCCTCCTTACAGATTATGTGTCCTAATAGTATCCCAAACAGTGTAGTAAATATGCACTTCTTGATGTTCATTGAGATACTCAATTGTCTACATATTTCAAACATTAAGCACAGATTGTTACAATGATCCTTAACCAATCCATACACCATCCAATCATCTAAATAGACCTCTAAGAACTTGTGAATAAATTCCTTGAGTGCTTGAACAACTATGCGCAAAAATATAGCAAGTGTATTTTTTAGACCAAAAGGCATTACAGTATATGTGAAGCTACCCCATTCAGTAGTAAACATAGTATTTTCTTGATCCTCCTATGGAATCTAAACCTGATGATACCCAGAAAACCCATTTGTAAATGAATAGATTCCACGCCCTCCAACACCTTCTAGTATTTCCTTAGTGAATAGCGTGGGAAAGGGATCAGTCACACATGTATCATTCAACTCCCTGTAGTCCACAAAAATCATGATACATCCATCCTTCTTGATACTGATCACCATTAGACTAACCCATTCTAACTCATCAAGGGGCTTGATAATTCCATACTTTAACATTTTGTCAATATCTTCTTTGACCTTTTCACGAGTTGGGGTTCATCCTATAAGGTATCTTTCTAACTGGGCATGCACCCTATTTAAGTTTTATCTTCATCTTCCGTAACGATTCATGCATTCCTTTCAGGTCATGGTACCCCATAGTGAACAAGTCTTGGTAATCCCTTAGTAAATCTATGATTTTTTCCACTTCGGAGTTTGACCAATAATCTTTAATTGCAGCTTCGTTAGGCTCAGCCTCTAATCCAATATTTACCTTCTTTGTCTTCATAGGTGCATGATAGGCGTGTGTGGTCTTATCTACACTATCCAACACCTCCTGCCTACCCGTTGAATGATTTACCTCCTAATTTTCTACTTCTTCATCATCCACTAAGTGGACCATTTTTCCTTTTTATTTCTCAAGGCAAGTGCATAAAATTAATGTTACTTCAGCCTCTGTCTCTTCAACAAGACATGCTCCTGAGGCTCCTTCATCTAATAACTCTTGAAGGAGTTCTTTAGCCTTAGCACTATCTCCCATAGTTAAGCACTTTATGACTTTCAATGCTTTGTCCACTGGAGGCTTTGTAGAGAAGACGTCAAATGTCTAGGTTATTCATGTAATTAAATCCTACCAATTTCTAGTCTCTTTATGGATTTCTACATATACATAACAAACACACGCGCATCCATGTAAAGTGGAATAAAAATTGTGCACCCATAGCGAAGGTGGTGAAGCTTCATTTCGTTCTATTCAGAGTCTCTCACACTTATGAACATGGTGTTGAACTTGTTTATTACCATAATAAGTGCATATTTGAGTAGGTGCATTTCCC
This sequence comes from Taxus chinensis, assembly GCA_019776745.2. NCBI lineage: Eukaryota > Viridiplantae > Streptophyta > Pinopsida > Cupressales > Taxaceae > Taxus > Taxus chinensis. The sequence goes on along the minus strand of CM034148.1, from coordinate 312,683,328 downwards.
CTAAAGAACCTAGTAGCAAGAGCAATCCTAATTTCATCACATCCTACAATATTATCCTTTTGGGCCATCCACCAGTGTGTTGTTGTCCCATGGATTTTATATGCTAGGATATTTCTTCTTTCCAATGATTCTATCCACTATTCTTCCATGGTGCACAAGAATACCATAGGATCTCCCCCTCTGGTGTAACAAGGTACCAAATTATTACCTATTCTCCTGACATAACATGACTTTCTTCCTCTAGGAAATATGCTCTTTACTTCGCGCCATACCAACTCATAAGTACTATGAGCCCAATTATCACAAGCAACACTTGTAGAATAGCTAATAGACTATACATTTTACCACTGAATTATTCCTTCTTTGGTTGACTCAAGTGTCTCTAGATCTCAGATGGCACATACATAAATTCTATTCAGATCTTCTTCACTTAAGGGCTCAACATAGGGCACAAATTTTTGATCTGTTAATGGGATAATAACTCTCTCCTCCTTGTTTTCGAAACTGATATACCCCTTTTTGAACCAAATATCAACATTATTTGCATAGCACCAAGAATGCCCTAATAGAGTTGGAAAGTTATCTGACTCTAATAGTGCTAAAACCTAAAAGTCTCTAGTGAACTTAGCCCCTTGTATAGTAACGGATGCATCCTTTAAAACCCCGATGAGAGTGGCCCTAGTTTGATTAGCCATGAACAATATATTAGAGGATGGTTGAATGGGGGTCTTCTTATTTATAGCCATGCATATAAGGTAAGAACATTGACTTCCACGCTTGTATCAATCAGTATATTACTCAATAGCCAACCATCCACAAAAACATTCAGAGTGATTTCCTTATCATAATCTAGGTTATGAGGGGGAAGTTTTGTATGTAGGATCTGCCATCTAGTATTAATACTTGTGTGTGGAATGTTTCCCTTTAACCAATCTCCTAACAATGGAATGATATTTTCCTAGCGCAATATTTTACTTACTTCCCTTTAGTCATCTATATCAGTTAGGACCATCTATAATAAATTCTTTTATTCCATCTTCCATGATTTCTCTTTTAAGTATTGTATCTCACCCTGAAGATTCCTAAGAACTTCCATGAATTTTTGATAGACCTCCTTCTGATGGGCCGGATTTGGGTACCGTGCTTGTAGAACCTCCTCCTTAGTAATGGTAGGATTTTTCTGCAATGCTTCTTGGGTGCATGCCGCCTCAGCACGGGTCATGATCTTCACTTGCAACTCCTCAGAATCTGCCTCCAACTTAGGCATCCATTAATTTTCCACAGTGCATTGTATCCTAACCATTCCCATGCCTTTGTTTTCTTGTTTATGTTGCTTACTAAGGTGATAATATAGGTCCAGGAACTCCTCATAGCTATGGTTCTTTCCAAAAAATGAACATGTAATATTCTAAGGAAATTCATGCCTCTAGTGGTCAGGAGATCCACATGTATAACATGTTCCATGAGGGAACTCACTTCTTCCACTACCATGTCCTCATCCTCCTAATCCACTACGGTATTCTCATCCTCTGCCATGACCACCTTCAAAATGACCTTCATTCTACTCATAGTGGACCTGATTGTTATCCTGGTGCTGATGTGTGTTCTTTCCCTTAGAGTTATCTTAAACTCTTGTTTGTCGTACACTAATATCTATAGCATCATGGATCTAAGAAAATAGCTGAAAGTATTTCATGTCATGAGTTGTGGACCTGCAGATTTTATAGTAGCAGGAAACGTTCTTCCTTATCACGTGTTGTAGTAATGGGAAGTGGTTAGCATCATGGTTCAAATAGAATATCTCACAATTGATCAACAATGAGCATACTGATCTGCAACGAAAACTATCCTTTGTGTGATCTTCTACTTCATAATCTATATACCAAATCTTTGTGCATGTCTAATGTGCTAAATTTTCTAATAGTTTTTCCAACTGTTTCGCCATAGCTGCGATCTGTGCTTCTAGAAAAGGGCTCACCCTAGTATTTATACTTCCAACTACCTCAATGTGTAAGGCTGATTCAAGTTCTTCATGCAGATTAGTGTATGTCTTATGTGATAATTCCCTTTCTAAAAGGGGTAATTAGGCCCCCAATGAACCATTGTGCATGCTAGCTTGCATGTATATCATAAGAAAGCTTAAATAACAATTTTTTAAAATAGGCATCATACTCTCTAACAATCTCAATAGTTCCTTTCTTAATGTCCTTGAGTATACTTTACTCTTTTTCTCAAACTCAGGGGTGTGAAAATCTGTAAGGAATGCCTCTTTTAGGGTTATATAATCTACACAAGTTTGATCAGGGTCAAACTTTTTGTACTAGTTGTGTGTGCACCCTTGTAATGTAGTAGCAAATTGGTTTTCCCTATGCTCATAAGACATGATCCCTTTTGCACACCATAGTATTTCACACATGTGTACATGTTCAGCAGCATCTTCTATGCCTCTATACTCTAGATACAAAGAGACATCTCCATGTAAATATTCTAGGGTTGGTGGGGACCCTGCCCACCTCATTCAAAACATGCTAGGTTTCCCCTGCCTCTAGAACCACCAGACCCACTGGAACTAGAGCTACATATGCCTCCTGATCCCACACCTGTAGTTGGTGTTGGACCATAAGATGTGCTTCCTTGTGTCCCAATAGTAGAACTGAACTATACCCTGATAGTCTATGAATCATTACCACTTCAAGAATTAAGTCCAAAAATTGGTACACCTAAGTTCTATGTAGATGATACACCTGAAAAGGTACTCACATATAAAAACAAATTCATTTGCACTGACATAACTATTTTTTTTATAAGACTCGATCCTACTCTTCCACTACTTGAATTAACTTGTTGACTATTTATTGTACTAGATGCTAGAAAACCAAGCACAAGAGCAAGGTTTCGAGTTGGATACTGATGCGCGTACATGACCCAGGTCATCTCTATAGGTGTGCTTCTATGTGAGGCTAAGGAGGGTTCCCTATCATGTTTTCCCAAATGGGGGAGTTTCTGAGGCTTATGTTCCATGTCTTCTATGTGAAATTCAACTCCTTCTCGAGCTATCTTTCTCCACAATGCCATTTACTCTGTAACCTCTTGCTACTTCTTGATCTCTCTCGTGTGCCTCATTATACTTAAGCCACCTTTCCTCTCACTTCCTTTCTACTACTAGGTCTACCATATTTCACCGAACCCACTTCTACCCCCACGTGTGGTGGGGTTTAGTTAGCCATCAATTTATGCTCCAAATTCAAAGTTACCATCAGGATCTTGATCACCAATGGAATGCCTTACAGGTAAGTTCCCCTTGGATATCATAAAAATGGGAATTCAGATACCTTTGGTCATGAATAAGTGGAAATTGAGTACTCCAAGATATAACTATTTAAAACACCATAGAACCACGTATCCATAGATTGAGTCTAAATCAGATCAACATCATAAAGGGCCTGAAATTCTTCCTATGTCCAAACAAGTGCACGATACCTCCAATTCCACTTAGATGCATATGCAATCAACCACTCATACAACTCTACTGAAAAAATAGTGAAGAAGCTCTCATATAAACTATCCTACATGTTCTGTTCCACCCACACGCGTGTGTTAAACTTAGATCTAATGTTGAACTGTCATGCGTATTCTTCTCCCAGATCATGTATCCACTCTTCAACACTTGATAAGGTCAACCGGTATGTCTTCATTGCAAACCATCCTAAAAACAATTGAAAAAGAGGTCCCAGAAATAGAACTAATGATGAAACCTATAATTCACCAGTAAGACCCCAAGCACATTGGCACATCACTCAGCTTAGACTAAGTGCTCACCCAAAGCACAAAAGGGTACTATGTCCCTCTTTAGGATTATTGTTGCAAGATGTTAACATGATGAAGACTTAATACATGCATTTCCATTATTAATACATCATTTTATAGAGCATGATAGATAACAATGTCATTCTACACCCATACATGCACATATCTGATACATTAGTCTAGTCTTACACACATACATACATATATCCGTCTCTCTACTCATTATTTTATATTCTATTCTCTACTATGTAGTTCACTACTTATTTATAAGGGTGGGGACTTTCCCTTCACCACTTATCCAATCCTATAATAGGTCACATGCTATTATTAGCCACGTTATTTTTACAACCATAGCCCCACATGCAAGTGTGCTAATAATAGAATTCCTTTAGTTAACTGATAGTGATAAACCTATTCTTATCCCACATCCATGCAAAGTGATTTGTAGCTGATCCTCCAAAAATAGCAATGCGTGGCACACAAGTCTCTACCTCGTTTATGTGCTCTGCATGCATCTCTAAAAATAGATCCTCATGTGCAAAAATGACTAAGTCCCAAAATATGAACTTATCCTCTACATGCGTATTTAAATTATCCATTCACACCTTTGAAAATGCCCTATTTTCCTGTGAGGACCTTCTGTATTTTCTCAACTATGTGTCAGAGTTTGAATGATCAACAATAATCAATACCCTATAGACTGTGGAAGAATTTTTGGGATATTTAGGATCATGTGACTCAGTATGCATGAGGTAGATATATGTTAACATACTTATATAGAGGTTAGTATAGATTCACTTTTGAGAGCCATGATGGTGGTATGGAAATAATTTATTCATTACATATTTGGGATTATGATAAAATTACTTGTATGTGGCCAATAGGTGGGTCACAGATAGATTGCAATAATCTAGAGATAGTTTCAGCATGGTAGGTTATGCCCAAGAGGTAGAATTTTGATAACACGTGAATTATAGATCATTTTTAGATAGATTGACATAAGTGCATATTATCTAGAGACCATATTAGGATTATCCAAGATGTCTAAAAGATGTTGTAGAGCTCTAATGTATTCAAAATACTATATGGCTAGAGGATTGATTCCCTATACAGGGAGGAGTCATATCAATATAAGAGAGTGAATTTCGTTTCGAATCATGCAAGAGGTGCCCCCATTACCATACCCATATAGGAGGTATACAAATGCATCTCATAGAGATGTAGCCCATCTTGGGCTCACAACAACTAACCTACTACCACCCTAGTAAGATAGGTAGATCCAATAATAGTAGTGAGTAATAAAGATGATACGGGTTATATTACATCCTATATAGTATGGTGGTTTGAGTACTAATGGGTGATCTCTTTTTTATCTTTTTTGGTGGTCTAGATGGAGGTGTACAACCTATTGGTACAGGTGAAGCACAAGGTTGGTGGTGGAGAGGTATATTCCACTGGCGAGGATTATGTAAAAATGACAATAGATAAACATAACAATGTATTACAATTGAGTTATTTGTTGATGATGAAATTGACAATTTATAAGGCAGGTATTGTGATGATTACAGGTGACACCTATTGGACCACCATTATATATGCCTCATTCTGTACATTGATGCAAAATATTATGGGGGACCTTATCACAGGTGGGTTTTTTGAGAGAGTAGACAATATTGCATGTGATCATGCCTATTTATTTGAACTAGTAGCATTTGTAGTAGCTAATTAAGTTGTACTACTATAGACACAAAATCACACACTTACTACTATTTACTATACTAGCAAAGTATGTATTTTCATATAAGGACCTTACATAAGAAAAGTATACACTGGTGACCCATTCCCTAGTCTTTCTATTTTTCTTGTTGGTTTCTATTTCTTTTTATCTTTCGCACTTATCACTCATAAACCTAGTTCTCATTAGATCACAGGGATCCCTGTCATTCAGTCTCTACTCATTTGTCATCATTTGTCTCTAAACACTAGCACCCAAGTGTTACTTTCCATCTTGGGCACCCGTGCCCTCTTTATGTTTGATCTTAGTTCTGATAGTTGAGGTCAGTATTATTGTATTTTCCAATCATATCTTGAGGTACTAGATGACATGTCAGGTCATTAGTGTTGAAATTCAAGCAAGAGATACCTAAATAAACAAATCTTACATACCATTATAAGTACGTGAAATTTATATCAATGGATATCTATATACATATCAAAGGGACTACATCTTGGGATCATTCATCTACATACACATTACATAGGAAGGAGAGTTCATTCTATTCCATCCACACATCTACATTTTATCTAACTACTTCATGCTATCTTGGCATCATTGGTGCGAGGGTGACCTATGAGCACTATTGCACACACAAGAACATAGAAATACCTTGGGTCTGAGATGTAGTACAATGCTCAATTGTAAAGTCACTAGTTGACAGATGAGGTCTATCTCACCCCTCATTTTGAATATTTATTTTTTAGGATTTGATGTCTTTTCAAGGGTTTTATAGGAGGATATTTGTGTGCAAGTTTATAGGTAACTCAGAAATCCAAGTGTGAGATATAGGTGGCCAAAGGAGAAGAAGTGTGAAACTCTAGCAATAACACCGGAACCAAGTTTCAACTATTTCTACAAACTCCAGCACCCCCATAAAGGTCTTTGGAGCCTGCAGGTGTCCCTGTTAATGCCCATGCACCCATTTCTAAGCATTTCCATCTTCTCTACATTTTTTTAAGGTTTGTTGTGATGGTATTTATTTGTATTTCATCACATTATTCATCCCAGGAACACTTCAGGATAATATAAATCAAGGTAAGTGTCCTATCTTTTCCTTTTTCTTTCATAATTAAGATTGGATAAATTTTGTAGAATATATATTTCACTATATGCCATTTGTAGAAAACATTGATTTCATATTTTAATAACTTAAATTCAATTTTTTTTAAATCATTTTGATGAACCCGTAGCTTAGAATTCATTTCCCTAGGATCTATCAAAACCCTAATCACTAAGAGTATATTTTCTCCTCCTACCTAAGCTATCCTTCATGAGAGTATGAACCCTATATATGATGAAGAAACTATTACTAATATTCACAATCTTTATGGAAATATTACTCTCTCGGATGAGACTCAAAGACATCTTTTGGAAAATGTATGCAATATTCCTACTAGCTTTGTTCATTATATTGTTAGTATTGTTTTGGATCCAACAAAAATTTGGGGTTGTCTTCTTATATATCCTATCAGCAATAGGACTCCTCCACCTTCTTATATTTCTATTGCAACTCTAAATGAGGATATTATTGATTATCTTCTTAACATTGATAGTGGTATTACAAATAAAACACATAATGACAATGTACATGTGCATGATCTTTCTTCTAATACTAGTGAGGATAATTTGTATAACTACATCTCATACTCCTTGTATTTCTAAAAATGTTTCTATTCATTCTAAAGTTTCATCTCATACTAGCTCTTATTTATTATACATTGATGATACGCTTCATGAAATTCTTACCTCTAAATATTTGTATAATATTTATGAGGCACATGATAGTAATGATTCCACCTCTTTGCATATTGTTGAATGTGAATCCCCCACTCCAGTTTCATATTCTTCTGATATTGTGTGTAGTAACATGCATGTTGAATCATCTCCTTCCATTGCTTCATTTCCTAGCAATTCTTCTAATAATATTCCTAATGATGCTATCGATATTCCATACTCTTCACCACCAATTAATTCTTCCACACCTACACCTACGGTGACTATAGCACCAGCATATTCCACTTCTTCTTATTATATTCCTATGATCACTCATAATGTAAAGATACAACCACTTAATACACCATCTACATCTCATAATACTCCATCATAGGATATCTTATCAGTCATGCATATTTTTGGTCAATTACAATCTCATATCTAATCTCTCACTCTTGAAATCACATCCTATTATGCTTTCATTGATAATAAATATTTGCATGGAAATCCTATTCCAAATAATATTCACAATTCAAAATTCCCAAAGGATTTCGTTATGCCTACATTTTCATGCTTTGATGGTACTAGCAACCCATATTTACATATCGAGCACTATCATCTAGATATGGATTCTTACTCCAATGATTGATTATTGCTTAAATTATTTCATCATAGTCTTATTACTAATGTTCTCCAATGGTACACACATTTACCTTTTGGGTCTATTGGTATCTATTATGAGATGGAATAGGTCTTTCTTTACTGCTTCATACTTAACAATGGCCTTATAGTCACACATGACCGCTTACCTAGCTTACATCAAGGAAAGACAAAACCTATTCTTGATTAAATTTTACATTTCAATGTTTATATGAATTGGTTATTATTTCATCCCATTGACTTAGAAAATCAATTCATATTTTTTCATGGTTTGATTCCTACTTTCCAAGAGTGCTTGCACTATGACACATGTGAATCATTCATGCTCTTATGCTATAAGGTCATTAATCTAGAACAAAATGTAATTTCTACACATGTTATAGATCCTCCTCCTATCATTTCTATGTTTACATCCTCTAGTTCTTCTCTACTTCCATCCATTGAGCATCCTCCATGGTCTCCATCTCCTCCACCTTGAAAGAAAGTTCATTCTTGTCCATTACGTAAGCATCTTTCATCTCCTCCACCATATAGAGATCCACCTCATACTTCTCCATCTCCCTCTCAAAATCCATTACACTTTTCTCATCACGCTAAACCTCATGATGTGATACATGCCTTACTTTACAAGAATTTTATTCACTTACCTTGTAATCAACATCATCCACCTCATTGGTTGTAATGTGAGTGTGATTGACCTTATTGTAACTATAATCATATAAATGGCCATCATGACAATGATTATTATGCCATTCATGATATATTACAACAATTATAATATAAAGGTTTCATTTCCTTTGGATCTCACTCTTTTGAGTGGTCTATGTCTCGAATTCCATGCAAGAAAGTTGTTACTCTATTTTAATTATCTCCTTCATCTAGTTCTAAGTTCATTATTCATCCACCTCCATAAGTCATTATTCATCCACACTCTCCATCCCATTCATCTAATTCTACACCATATCATCTGCCACACAATGCTACTTTTACACATTGGCTTCCTAATCCGCCACACATGCTATTTTACATAATGCACCATAATATGAAACACTAAATCAATAATCTAACTCAATACACTAACAAAAAAATGACATAATTGATGAGCCCAAGAAATAGTCCATTTTATACAATATTTGACATTCTTTTTCTTTGTATATATAAATTAGATCTAATTGTAATCTCTGAATTTATGGTTTACTTAGGATGAAATAGAGAGTATATATCATGGCTATTTATTTATAATTCATTTTTATCTTTATGTTATTTATTTCTAATTATTATTAGGAAACATGTGTCAATTTGTGCATATGTAGTCCAAACTTTTCCATCAATGTTGAGTAAGGAATTTTGAGCATTAAGCAACAGCTACAACCAACCTTCGAAGGTCTTCAAAATATCTTATATCATCTCTATATATTTTTATTTCATCATTACATTAGCTCTAGAGGGTTTTTCATTAGCTCCAAAAAATGTTTAGCATTTCTATGAGTGCCTCCTTAAGCATATATTTGGGAAACACTGAAAAACATTCATAAAAAATATAGCAAAACCCAAATCTGATTGCATATACATATTCCTCTCAAAAAAATATGTAAGTTTATTTCATGTTATCAAAGTGTTTTTTCATTCAAGAATGTTTGTTTTTAATTCTTGTAAGTGAAATATTTAATTTCCTGCAATGTGTGTTTCAATTTCATGTAGGTATGTTTCAATTTCCACAAGTGTGTTTCAATTATTGCAAATATGGATTTTGGGTAGAAATAACCATATACCGAGATCTCTCTCATATTAAATAAAGCCTTCAGACACCAAATTTTGATTGACATTATTAATTTTGGTAATTAAATACCTTCATGATGATTGGGGATTGACATGATGAGTTTTGTCAATCCCCAACATTAATAATGTCAATCCAGGGTTGGTGTCTGAAGGATATATATAAAAGGAGAGAGAGAGAGATCTCAATAAATTGTCCCTTCTACCCAAAATACACACTTACAAAAAGTAAAACACAATTGCAGAAATTGAAACACACTTGCATGAAATTGAAACACACACTGTAAAATTAAATATCACACTTACAGGAATTAAAAAGACACTTTTTTGAAAGGAAAATAGAGACTTTCATAAAAGGAAACATGCTTGCCTAATTTTTTAATAGGAATCTAAATATGCAATCAGATTTGGGTTTTGGTATATTCTTGAAGATTATTTTTCACTGTTTCCTAAACATATTCTTAAGGAGCCACTCATACAACTGTTGAACATTTCTAGAGCTAGTGAAATAACCTCTGGAGATAATGCAATGATGAAATAACAATATTTGGAGATGATATAACATATTTTGAAGATATTCCAAGCCTAGTTGTAGTTGGTGTTTAATGATCAAAATTCCTTATTCAACAATGATGGAAAAGTGTGGACTACATTTGCATAAATTGACATCTTTTTCCCAATAATCATTAGAAATAAATAACATAAAGATAACAATGAACTATAAACAAATAACCATGATATATACTCTATATTTCATCTTAGATAAACCATAAGTTCATATATTAAACTTAGATCCACTTTATTTATGCAAAGAAAAAGAATGTCAAATATTTTATAAAAGTGTCTATCTCTTGGGCAGTTCAATTATGTTAATGTCGTGTTAGTGTATCAAGATAGATTCTTTATTTAGTGTTTCATATTATGGTTTCATGTTAAGTTGATTTGTTAGTTTTTCATGTTAAGGTGTGGCCTTACTGTGTCATGTTAGGATGTCATGTGAGACTATCACATTAGTGTGTTGCGTTAGGGTATCGTGTTAGTGTGTCACATTGGAGTTATGGAAACTAGGTCAAATTTGGGGAAATTAGGAAAAGATTGGTTTCATAGGTTAAAATTTGGGAAATAAGGTCAAATTGGGGAAAAGTAAGTCAAATTCACAAAAATTATGTCAAATTAGGGAAACAAGTAAAAATAAGTGAAATGTGTGTCAAGTTAGGGTGTTGATCTAGGTTGTCAAATTCAAGTGTTTATTTAGGTTTCATTAGGTCAAATTTAAGAAAACAAGTAAAAATAAGGGGAATGTGTGTCATGTTAAGGTGTTGATCTAGGTTTTCATATTTAGGTGTCGATTTAAGTTTCATTAGGTCAAATTTGGGGAAATTAATTCAAATCGAGGAAATTATGTCTAATTTGTTGAAATTAGGTCAAATTTGGGTAAATTAGCTCAATTTTGGGGAAATGAAATCAAATTTGGTGAAATGAGGTCAACTTTGGGGAAATTAAGTCAAATTATGGGAAATTATGGAAAATTTGTCAAATTTGGAGAAATTAGTTCAAATTTGGTTTCATTCGGTCATATTTGAAAATTTTGGGGATATTAGGTCAAATTTGGGGAAATTAGGGAAAATTAGGGAAAATTAGGTCAAATTATAGGAAACAAGTCCAAATTAGGGAAATATGCATCATGTTTGAGTGGTTATCTAAGTTCTAAAATTTACGTTTCATTAGGTGAACTTTGGGGAAAATAGGTCAAATTTGGGGAAATTAGGTCAATATATATGAAAGTTAGGTCAATTTGGGGAAATTAGTTCATTGTTTCCTTAATGTGTTGCATTAGAGTATTAAGTTAAGGTTTAATGTTAGTATGACATGTCAGTGTTTCATATTACAATGTAATGCTAGGGTGCTTTGTTAGTGTGTTAGGTTAAGGTGTCACGTTATGCCAGGGTGACATGTTAGGATATCATATTAGTGTGTTGTGTTAGGGTGTCATGTTAGTGTGGCACATTCATGCTGTGGAAATTAGGTCAAATTTGCGGAACTCAAGTAAATTTATGGGAAATTAAGTCAAATTTTGGGAAATTAGTTCAAATTTGGTTTCATTATATCAAATTTGGGGAAATTATGTTGAATTTTTTTTCATTAGTTAAAATTTATGGAAATTAGGTCAAATTAGGGTAAATAAGTCAAAATAAGGGAAATGTGTGTCGTGTTAGGGTGTTTATCTAAGTTGTCAAATTTGCGTGTTGATTCATGTTTTATTAGGTGAAATTTGGGGAAATTAGGTCAAATTTAGGAAACTTTTGTCCAATTTGAGGAAATTAGGTCCATTTTGGGTATATTATGTTAAATTTTTGGTAAATTAGTTCAAATTTGGGGAAATTATTTAAATTTTGGTCTAGTGAGGTTGAATTTGGGGAAATTAGGTCAAATTTGGGTAAATTAGAGAAACTATATAAAATTTGGAGAAATTAGGTGAAATTTAGTTTATTATGTCAAATTTCGAGAAATTAGGGGAAATTAGGTTAAATTTAGGGAAATTAGTTTAAATTTGGGGAAATAAGGTCAAATTTCATTTCATTAGGTCAAATTTGGTAAAATTAGGGGAGGTGAGTCAAAATTAGGAGAGTATGTGTCGTGTCAGAGTGTTGATATAAATTTTGAATATAGGTGTTGATTTAGGTTTCATTAATTCAAATTTAGGGATATTATGTCAAATATGGGGAAATTAGGTCCAATTTGGAGAAGTAAGTCCAATTTGGAGAAAATAGGTCAATGTTGTGTTAGAGTGTAGTGTTAGGGTGTAGTGTTAGTGTGTCATATTATGGTGTCATGTTAGGGTGCTTTGTTAATGTGTCATGTTAATATGTCATATTAGTTTGTCATTTTATGGTGTTATGTTAGTGTGTTGTGTTGGGGTTTCGTGTTAGTGTATTGTGTAAATTAGGTCAAATTTGAGGAAATTAAGTAAATTTTACGGAAACTAGTACAAGTTAGGGGAAATGAGTCAAAATTAGGGGTATGTGTGTCGTGTTTGGGTGTTTATCTAAGTTGTCAAATTTGGGTGTTGATTCAAGTTTCATTAGGTCAAATTTAGGGAAATTATAGAAATAAGGTCAAAATTGAGGAATTTTCGTCAAATTTGGTTGCAATAGGTGAAAATTGAAGAGATTTTGTGAAATTAAGAAAATTAGGTTAAATTCCAAGAATTTGGGGGAATTAAGGAAATTAGGTCAAATTTGGGGAAATTAGGGGATGTTAGGTCAAATCAGGGGAAACGAGTCAAAATTATGGGAATGTGTGTCATGTTAGGGTGTTGATTCATGTTTCATTAGGTCAAATTTGGGAAAGCTAGGGAAATGAGGACAAAATTAGGGAAATCAGGACAAAGTTGGGAAAATAAGGTCAAATTTGGGGAAATTAATTCAAATTTTCTTTCATTATGTCAAATTCTCATAAATTAGGTTAAATTTGGGGAATCAAGTCAAAATTGTGAGAAAGGGTATTGTATTAGTGCATCATTTTAAATTATAAAATTTGAGTGTCAATTCAGGTTTTATTAGGTCAGAATAGGTGAAATTGAAAAAATTAGATTACATGTTAGTGTATTGTATTAGGGTGTCATGTTAGGGTATTGCATTAGTGTGTTGTGTTAGGGTGTCTTATTAGGGTGTTTCATTATCATGTTTTGTTAAGGTGTCACATTAGGGTGCCATATTAGTGTATCAGGTCAGTGTGACATATTAGGTAGTATTACGGTGCTCTATTAGTGTGTCATTTAAGTTGTCAAATTATTGTATCAGTCATATTAGGTTATTTTGTTAGGGTTTGATGTTAGTGTGTCATGTTAGTGTTCTAGGATTCAGGTCAAATTTTGGGAAATGAGTCAAAATTAGGGGAAAGGGTGTTATGTTAATGCATCATTCTAAATTTTCAAATTTAGGTGTTAATTCAGGTTTCATTAGGTGAAATTAGGTGAAATTAGATAAATTAGTGTGTGTGTGTGTGTGTGTGTGTCTTTGTCATTATATCATATTAGGGTGTCATGTTATGGTGTTTTAATAGTGTTTTGTGTTAGGGTATCACATAAGGGTGTTACATTAATATGTCCTGTTAAGGTATTACATGAGTGTGTCATGTTAGGGTTTTGTGTTAAGGTATGACATTATTGTGTCATGTTAGGTTATCACATAAGGGTGTTACATTAATATGTCTTGTTAAGGTATTACATGAGTGTGTCATGTTAGGGTTTTGTGTTAAGGTATGGCATTATTGTGTCATGTTAGGTTATCGCATTAGTGTGTCGTGCTAGGGTTTTATGATAGGGTGTCATGTTAGGTTGTCACATTTGTCTATTGTGTGAGGGTGTCATAATAGTGTTACACATTAGTGTTGTGGTAATTAGATTACATTTGGGAAAAATAAGTAATTTTTGAGGAAACTAGGTCAAATTTGGGAAATGAGCTAAAATTGGGGGTAAATGATGTTATGTTAGTGTGTTAGGGAAGGGGAAATGAGCCAAAAGTAGGGTTTATCCATCAAATATTCATAAACACCAAAATTATAATAAACATCAAAATTAGGGAAAAATTATTACACATTTTTTAATACCAAAATAACAATATACATCAAAATTATGGTGTAATTATTACACATTTATAAACACCAAAATTACAATACAGATCAAAATTAGGGCATATGCATAACACATTCATAAACACCAAAAGACACATTAATAAAGATGCCCTTAAGTTATACAATAAAATAGGTTAAATTTGGGAACAAAGATGTATTTAAGACACCTTAAAGTCATTTGTTTAAGACAAGAATCAATTATGGGAAAGAAGTCACTATTAAATTCATTCTAATGTATCCATTAAAAAAAACTTTAAGACACTATTTTAGATACTCATTTTAGTAATTTATGTCTTGCAAAAACACAAATAGAACAACGCTTCTTCACTAGACCACATTTTTCCAACTTGGTCGATTATGCTATCCCTAGTTTCATCTCATTCAATATTTCTTGGATAAAAAAATCATCTATTCATATAACAATCATTTTGGTGTCACCCAGATTTCACCCTGAAATCTGCAACTACCCTATCCAAAAAAAAATTGTACTTTTAAAATAATGGGTCATTTTGTGTTTTTATTGCCTGAAAGTTCTTGTATTGCATCAAGATAATCCCAAAGAGCCATATTAGCCTTTTTCGCCAAATACCTAGATGCCCAAAGTTGCTATATTCTGTCGTCGGGATTTGTCTGCGGGAAATTTGTATTTAATTATTTTGAGCACGCGTATGAGGCTATTTGAGCTCTTTTTTAACTCTGTTATGATCGAACATATCATTAATCCCTTGTACCAGAAGTATTTTAACAAGGAATGAGTTTTGGGCTTTATTTGTGACTTTTGACAATTTTTTCATATTTTTGTATTGTCTCGTTTTGTTTTCTGTGAAATTTCTTTAGAACAATTCCTTTGTCGGGTAAGCCCGATTTTTGGCCTGGAGAAGGTGGAAAACATATATGCACATTATTCCCAGAGGAAGTCACCATCGGAGGTCTGGATCATTGGGAAAAAGTGAATTCATGCACAGAAAAGCCCCTGTGGGGATGGGTGCATTTTTGAAAAACAAAGGATTTAAGCTGCAATGGGAAAAATAGAATCCGCATGCATGGTGGGAATTTTGTACCTACTTAGCAGGGTACTTTTTCCTGTGATATAAAATTCACTTAAGCTGCAGTGGGAAAGTTAGAGGCTGCAGGTAGGCGGGAATTTATTGCCTACCTTGCAGGGTAAAAATTCCCATGATAAAATAAAAGGAAAGTGACTTAAGTGAAATCATGGGATTTTAGTCCCATGCCTTACAGGGTAAATAATCCCATTGTCAAAATCAAATCACTTAAGTGGATCATGGGATTTTAGTGCCTGCCTTGCAGGGTAAAAATTCCCATTGTCATAAATTCTTAAAAATAGAATTCCATTATTCCAAAAAGTGCGACCCACTTTAGGTGAATAATAATGCATTAAACAAATATTTGTTAATATTTATTTACCCAATTTTGGCACCCAGGCTTGTGGAAAAGTCAACAAAGGGAAGTGGACATAAGGAATTTAAAAATAGAATTCCAAAATTAAATAAATTTAATTTATTTAATACAGACCCTTTTGAGAAGGAATTAATACTTTTTAAAGTATTAAATGATTATATTAATTCCTATTTTCAGTGGCTATGGTCAAAGCACACTGTGAAGCTTGAGTGAAGTGATGTGTGAAGGATTAAATTGGATTAATTTAATTTATTGGATGGTTGTCCTTAAACATGCTATTTTTAAAAGAGAAGAGCATGATTTTTAATTAATTAATTGCCTTTAATTGTGAGGGAAATTATTAATTATAGAATTGTGAAGGTTATATAAGCATGGGCAGCCATATGGGTGAATTATTTGATTCACAGGTAAAGAAATGCAGCCAAGAGGAAAAGTGATCCCCCATTTGAAGAAGGATTTTGCTCAGGCAAGGTGGCAACAAGGCTAAAAGCTTCTAGATTTGGCGCATGCTTTGAAGGAGGTTGATCTTTGTCTACATAATTGTTTGCACAAGTGTTACAGGAGCTCAGGTGTTGTTGAAAGGATTCATGCTCTCTTTATGTGCAAATTAAACACCAATTTTTGGGGCAGTGGGCTTGAAAAGTGCAAATTTTTACAATTAAAATTCACTATTCATGCTCCAGTGGCCATTTTTGTCTGAATAAATTACACGAATTCATTACAGGTGCTTTACAAAGGAAAAGGAGCTTTTATCAATATCCAATACATAGCATATATCCTCCGAATCTGAAGAATTGTCCAGATTTGCACCAGTATTGAAGAAATCCGGCCAAGTAAGAAGAAAAAGAATTATTCAGACAAAGATAGACAAAGCTATGTTGAAGAGAGATGAAAAAGAAAGCATGTTGGAGTCATGCATTGCTTCAAAACTTGTAGATGTAGGAGACACAGATCTAGGCCCGGAACCTCTTGCCGATTTGATTGATAGATCCAGAGCGGGAAAGACTTCACTCATGCGTGCGGTTAAAAGTAGTGGAATTATCTGAGCTACAAATTTTCCATGTGCAGGCCAATTTCCAGAGTTTGTGATGAAGTGTGCTAGATCTTATCATTCTTCATCCAGATCAGTGCGTGATGCTATGGGAAAGACAATAATTCGTTTGGATGCAGAGTTCATCAATTATTTTTTGAAGATTCCAGTGCGAAAGGTGGTGACTTCCATTAGCATTCAGGATGGTGACAGTAGATGGGAGAAACATAGAGCTGATTGCGTGAGCATAATGAATAGCTGATAAATGAAGAAGCCTAGATCTCCTTAAAAGTTCCCTAGAACTCTTCCACAGTCCAATTTGGTGCAGGAGGTAGATGATGTTATCAAATTGCTATGCAGGATGAATGGCAAAGTGAATGCCTACACTTTCCATATATGGATGTATGCTTTCATCAGGACCATTGAAATCAACAAGGTTGATTCTATAATCAATTGGTCAGAAATTATTAGCAACAACATTGGTGAGCAACTCCGGAACGTGAAGCGTACTTTCAGCTTCAAGATGACTTCATACTTGGTGTATGTTACAACTTCACAAGGCGTCTTTTCAAAGTTCGATAGATGTGGTGTTCTTTTTAAGGACCACATTTTCAAGTGTTACCCGTAGCTTACTGTACCTACATGTGAGAAAAATTTCAAACTGGTCAACGACGAATTCTTGTTTGATTTCATCTGAAGGCTAGACAAAGACTTGAAGGACAACATGGAAAGCAAGGAAGCATGGGTATTTGTGTCAAAGATTGACAGTCTACTCATTTAATTTGTAGATTTCACATACCTCAGGGTTACAGACATTTCTAGAGAACCAATAAAGATGCCCAGGTATCAAAATGATAGATTGATCACCATGGATCTGAGCAGGAAACTTGTGGAGTTAAACGACCTTTAGTCAAAGTGATACAATTCTACAGGATTCTTCCCAATCACTGTGAGATATTACAGCTGCATTAGCATTTATAGAGCTCGAAGAATGGAGGCACAAATGTTATCTGAGTATGACCGAGAGTTCTTCCCTGCACAGCTGAACTTCGATCCATTTGGAGTAGCCAGGAAGACAATATCCCAGGAGTACGCACATGTGCCTTCATTAGAAGATTTCTGGATGAAGCGCAAAAGTGAGTACGAGGTTGGAAAGAGGGATTTCAGTAGGCTATCAACATGGCAAGTGTTCGACTTCGAACTAGTGCGGATACCTGCGGATCTTAAAAATGATGGGAATGTGTTACTTGACACTTACCATCAAATGGGAGGAGATAGAGCCATACTTCAGGATAACGTAGGGGGATGCCATAAAATTGAAGAAAGGTCTGCGCTATTTTGGTGAATACTTCAAACTAGTTGCTGACAAAAGGATATTGCCTTGATGAAGCATTGATGAATCAAATCACGGGCAAATTCGGCACAGGAGATTTCGTAAAGCAGAAGCATGGAAGAGAAAGAAGCAGGAAGATCCGAAAAGTTGAAAGTACACAGAAGATCTCAATCAAAGGAGAAGATCGCTTCCACGGCCATGACTTTAGTTTCGGCTTCTCTAGTACATCTACTACTTCACCAACTGTTGCACCGCAGCAGCAGGATGTTTCCATACCTCCACTGAATCCAATGCAACATTCATCTTCTCTCCTTAACCACTTCGTTCAGTGCCTGTTCCAGAAGAAACGTTGAAGCTGTAGATGGTGGAAAATTCGAAAGAGCTTTGTCCTTGGATGATTCAGAAGATGGCAGCCATAACACTGTAGCACTTTCTGATGGAGAGGAAAACGGAGCGGGAGATAGTAGTGCACTCATCGACTTTAATGAATTCTCATTCTCCGAGAATTAACTTCTCAGAATGGTTGCCTTCGTAATTGGTTCCAGAAAGCGAGAGTGGAGATGAACTTGGAAGAGACACGACTTACAGGTACTCCAGAGTCTAGGCGGGCAGAGCCAGAAGGCCTAAAGTTGCTAAGGTAACTTCAAGGTTGATCATTGAAGATTCGGGGCAGAATTTTGCTGAGATATCAATTCTAGCAGAAGGAAAGATAGAGGAGGAGCTCACGGCAGAGGATGTAACAGTAACCAAAGTACCCCTCGGTCAAGCTACCACTAAAGGATTGAAGCAGGACACGCAGACATTGATGGATGCTTTATTCCTTAGGCTTGACAGTTAAAAGGCGGAGAAAGAAGAGCTTCAGAAGCAAGTATCTCAATTGTGTGAGATCATAGCCAAGGTTGCTAAACCTTCCATTCAGCCCATTTCAGAGCAGGTGAGTGATCATCTTATGCAGGAAATGGAGGATGCAAGCAATCAAGTAAAGGCTATTGATGAATGGAAGGATTTGATCATTCGTCAAGCTTCTGTACAACTTGGAGAAGTGCTAGCCCGCCTAAAGGTTATGGATGATGCAGCAAATCAACTAAAGAAACTGATAGCAAACATAGAAGGCATGAATACAGTTGCAGAGAGTAACCTGAGTACTTTGGCCGAGATTAACAAGCTGCCGAGAGATGTATTGATTGTAGAATAGATTGTACCAGACGGATCAGTTGAGAAGGGGAAGCAGCTAGAGTTTGCAGTATCTTTCCGTTTGGAAATCTGTAGAGTTTTGCTGAAGAGGATGCAGGCACTTGAGAGTAGGACATCAGACTTACCAGACAGTGTCATTTCTTTCACTGAGGAGAGAAGTAGATGCGAATGTCAATTCATATGTGTGGATCATCTCAACTAAGGTGCCTAATTCCTTGGAAGGATCTCTTATGATGATACAAAAGAGAATTGATAAAGCTACCAAGCCTTTCATGATGAATTCTATTAGTAGACTGGTGGCACTGCAGGTAGACATTGCAAGGTTTGGGCTGAGTTTGGAAGATGTGGAAGCATGCATCAAAGTGTTGAATGAAGGTTTGCTGTAGTTCAGGACAGAGAAAGAAGCAGTGGCTAAAACAGATGGAAGGATGCTGAATTACATGTTCGACAAGTATATCCAATATCAAAACAAGAAAAAGACATAAACATTACAGCTGGCATGACTTCTTCTATTCTTTCTTCTTCTATTTTCTGTGTTCCTAGATGAAATTGTAAAAATTCTAAGTTATTGGTCTTGTAACCATTACTTAGAGTCATGTGGAACCATTTTATTAGTTAAGTGATACATGTGTCACTTAAGGAGAAGTTAGTTGAGGATAATTTCCAAATGTCATCTTTACTTGTTTATTTTTTAGTTCAGTTTGAGTTTTCCATTTGTACTTTCCCTCCTACATGCTATAAGTAGGAGAAGAACCTCCGGGTTAATGATCGATTAGAATTTTTTGAGAAGCAATCTTGTGTTCTAGACTTTGTGTTGAACCCTTGAGAGCAACTTGGAGCAAAGGAATACAAAGGAGCAGGTTTTCGGAGAACTTTGTGTCACGGTGTACTGTGTTTCTTGCTTTTAATCTTAGATCTCTTAATAGACTTTGTGTTATTTTAGATCTAGATCTAGAGCTACCTTTGTTTTATAATTCTGTGTGTTCATATCTATTAATTTTCTTCTATGTGCATGCAATTACCTCTGCTATCTACTAATTGGGATGCACATCTTCCCCCTTTCTTCTCTGTATTTATATTTACTTCCTTCTTCTATAAAATACTTCCTTTCTTGAACAACTGCTTAGCTGCAGAACTTCTTAGTTATGGTTCATGAACTAAGTGGTTAAAGTAAAACCCCTGATAGATAATAACATATTTTTGACAAATCTGACATGGGAGCCTCACGGTAAATGAGGGAGATTTATCTCATGACTGCCTAGGTTTTATGCTATGCAGAAAATCTAGCCAACAATGATATACATGACCGTGGTAGGTACCATGAAGAGATTCCATGCATGGACGACACAAGGTATGGTAGAAATAGTCATATTTCATATTCTCTGTCTCCTCCTATTCTGCTACCATACTTGTTTCATCGTGGGCAGATTGTTGAATGGGAGAAACACATGGCAAGTTTGATGCTTCATGGTGGCCATTATGGAAAACACTCTAAAAAGGAAGGATTCAATAGGATTGTGGCTAATGAATGTTTATTTCCATGCATATGGTTAGAAGCAAAATCCATGAAGGATGTTATGCATTCACACCACTTGGTGAAAAATGAGATGATACAAAGTATCTTCATCACCAAGGGACACCAATCATTCAAGCTAGCTTTGGGGAGGCACATGGTAAGCTCCGTACTTCCATTTGTTATTCAATAGTCATTTGATTTGGATTTTCAATTCCTAGTCAATGCACATATTCATAAAAAGATTCCTCCAATTGTAATAAAGTTGTGTGCATAAAGTTGGTGTTTGAATTGAAGTGGAATGAGTGTTATTCCTTTGATCCGGGCATTGTAACTCAGCTGAGTTTAAAAGGTATGATTGGGAGCAATAAGAGGGTTGATTTATGGTGTCTTAAGCTTTCCATTGCAAGTTTTAATGGTTGCTGTTTTGGAACAGCAGTCACATTACATAGTAATTCAGTTCCTTTCATGGATAATTCATGATGAGAGGAATTCTTTGCACCATATGTTGCTACAGCAGTTGTTTTAGAAGGATTCATTTGTTTTATGGTTGACACATGCTAACGACTCTCCTTTTCCAATTGAGTTAGTACAACAGTCATTGAGGAGTGGATTTCCACTATGTCACCATGTCAAAGAAGCTAAGAAAGGCCCAAGAAAGTGGGATAACAAAGGGCCTATAAAGGAGGGCATGGAAGTTGAGATTGATGGACTCCTCTTCGCCATCACATGCATTCCATACCAGCTGGATACCCAGGAAGAAAATGTATGTGTGAAGAAAATGACTGATCTATATGTTGTTGAGTATGGTAGAAGCACTACTACTTCCCATATTTGCTTTGAATACAGTACATACTTACCATGATTACCATGATTACTGATCTATATGTTGATGACTGATCTAGTACATACTTACCATGATTATTATAACAACAGTGATTGGTACTCAATGAAATATTTTTGGCAAGAAGGAACTTGTGTGTTCATGTTGGAAATTAGAGCCAAAAGAGGGGCTCTGGAAAGGAGAAAAACTCCGCTAGAATTGGTTTTGTGGAGGCAGCCCAAAACCACCCAAATGCAACTCCAAATCACTCATGCTAAGGGGCCTAAGGTGCATCTACAGCCAGGTAACTATGAAGAATTGTTTTTAGATCAGTTCTACAAGTGTGCTAGAAGTATTTTCCAAACTTCCCTCATGGTACATAGAAGCATGAGCAATAAAGGAGAAGCAATAGAAGGAACTTCAAGCATGAATGAGAATATTTTTATGATGCGGTTTGTCCCTATCATTTTGCAGTTTCCTTTGCATAGGTTGGGTTGCACCAATATGCCAAAGCATTGCGGTTGACAAGAGATGATGTCAATACTCCTGGCTCGCATGTTACTTTGGGTTGAGGAAAAGGAAGATTGGGTCACAAGAATGATGTCAATAGGATGTTTCTAAGGCATGGGCAGCATTTGGCAACATGTTCCAATCACTTTCAGGCTGAGCCACGAAGAGGAAATGCATAGCCATAGCTATATGTGGGGCATCCATCAAATGCACGAAGTTTGAGGAGCTTCCATCAGCGAGAATGGAGAGTCAATTCCCATAACTGTGGGGCCTAAGAGGGTGTTGTTAAACACTCATGTTTTCTTTAACATGTTTATTTTTTGTGTAGGTACAAACATAAAGATCATGGAGCAGTTGAGATTCATTTGGGATCCGGGCACTTGTGATTTCTTGGGGACAAGAAATTTCAAGAGGGGAGGACTGTCATGTCCCCTTTTTGAGCTAATTCCAATTGAAGACCTTAACCCATTTTCTCCCCGAGGGTTTAAGAAGAAAACAAGGGGAAGATTTGAGCTTCGTAGTTACATCATTATTTTGATAGTTATTTCATTTATATATTCATGTATTCCTATTTGACGATTAGCACTCCAATAGATGGCTATGTAATTAGGAAATAAAATAAGGATCTGTGGCATGTAGGCCAAATACCTAATGAATGAACTTGTAAAAGATCCTTCCTTAAGGGGCCGGTCTATCTGGATTGCTTTGTAATAAGCACCCCTCGTGTCTATATAAGGAGGTCGCTTAGTCATTTGTAAGGAGGCTTTTGGTAAATCTATCTTATTGGTGAAAGTTGTTTGTTGAAGCCCTTTCTTCACTTCATTCAAGAACGAAAATCCTTGAATTGAGTACCTCCCAAGGACAAAAACCCTTGAGGAGAGGGTAGTGTGGACGAAAACCCACATTATCTTATTTGTGTTGATCTCATTGCTAATTATAACAGATTTATGTCGTGACTTGCTTAGAGGTATGTTTTGTAACATCCCCATTTTAAGATACTAGAACAAGGGAAATTTTTTTTTTTTTTTTATATAACGTTCTCTGTTATGAATTATAAAATTCAAACACACGTTCAAGTTTTAATAATTGTTCTCTGCCCAAACAACACAGTTTGGAACACACAATTTCTTTTTAAAACTAATGTTCCCTGTTCGCATATTTACAATATGGAACACACATTCAATGCCATTCAATCTTATAACAGATTCTATATGCTGCTGTAAATGACTCGAGGAACTGCCGATCTTCCATTTTCATGGCTCGGAGTTTCAACGATCCTTCATTTCATGACTCGGCAACAACCGATCCTTCATGTTCGTTTATGCATAGTATATTATATATACCAGTTCTCTTAACCGTTTCCGGTTATCGAAGTGATCCATTTAAGAAGCCTATCTGAATATCTGTTACTGATATTCATCTGACATCCTGCATCTTAAATTAAGTGATAAGGACAACGCAACCAGCACTTGCGATACTTTGGCCAAAGATTTTCACATGCTTTGCATGATCATATTCCTGGATGTGATACACATCAATGGAATACGTCCTTCACTTCACTTCACCTGTTATCTAGAATGGTCTTTCCTGGTTCCTACCAGTCCTCTCAGTTTAAGGTCGGATTAAAACTTCCGATTTCCAACTAGCAATATGAACGAATATAGGAAGGCACTCCAGGTAACTAAAGATACGCAGACATACGGTGTCGTTCCCCACGACTCCGTGTGTCTAGTTATCTTTAGTCCTCCGGAGTCACTCCGCATACGAGATCATACTCCCATCCCCAGTCAAGAACTTCACATTCAGCCTATGTATTCTTGATGTTTTAATTCGGGAGGGCATTGCAATATGTCAGCTATAACATTGTGTCGTCATGAAGACCCCGTCTTCATGAAGACACCTTGCTGTAGCTGGCGTATGTCAATGTCCTACGGAATCCTCCCATCGAGAGTACACATCCTGCTCAAGTGATTTGGATATGATCTTAATATTAAGATCAACTTTCAGCAACCGTGCTGATCCTTTATCCTCGTTCCCGTTACAGTTGTACATAGCTAAGAGAGACTAAATCTGTCCTTTAGCTTGCTATGCATCTTCTCCTTCGTACCGAAGGGTTGCATTTCTCTACTTGGTTTTCTTCTCAATCATTGGATTAAGCAGCCCGTTATCGACGGATGTGATAAGTTTAACCTATTAAACTTAACCAAGATTTTCCCAACTGTAACTAAATTTAGAATTCTAGCTTATTAGACGTCATTTAAACGAGGTCTAATTCCCAATAAATGTATTCATTTATTCTCCTTAACATTACATAGTTAAGGTCCATTAGTCATGGATATACTTATCCCATATCCTTTCTTTCTGAATTCAACATACGAGGTCATTAATGGAGTTCGAAAGCGAAGTTCGATTACTCCTAAGTTAATTGATATTCCTTAGCTTCCAAGCTAATCCTGAATACCTATCAGTTATGGAATCATGTTCTTCCTAATCCTTTTTAATGTCAATTAAAAATTCATCTTTACCCAAGTATGAACTAATTGCGTATTTCAACTTAAAAGTTGCATTAAGGTAAGAATAGATATCTGTTTCTTTTTAACGTCCATCCAAGGACAATTAAATAAATCCAAATCAAGAAATAACATTATATTTCCAATTTAATCAACAATATCAACTGATATAGTCATTAAAATATCACACTTGTATTTGTATTCATCATCCATTTCATAATCCATACATCTGCCAATCCAACTGACTGGACTTTGATTAAATAAAACATCATTACAACTCATAGTTAGAAGAATGTACTTTCTTCTTTTCACAATTCCTCGAAGAGGAATAATAGTAAGCAAATACAATTCATCTTCAAACAATCAAAGAAGCATCAGAAAACAGCCATGTCTTCGTTCTAATCAAATTCCATCTGCAAAATTATTTGCACGGGTCAGTTCAATGAACTGAGCATATTAAGCACTTGTCATTAAAATGAGGTGCTTCAATTAACTGTCTCAATAAAAGAACCCTGCTTTTATGAAACGACAGTAAGACATCAATCAAGAAATAGGCACCAAAGAATGATCAGCATAACAACTGAACCATCAAAATACCATCACAATCAACCAAAGAACTGCTGTCCCATTTTCCACATAACCGTTACAAGTTCCAAATTACAATATTTGTAAAGTTTAGGAATACAAGTAGCATACTGCTGATATAACATACTGTTATCCTTTCCACTCCTTTCATTAATAATAATGCAAAAGGGTAAAACTAACTGAAACGTAACCAATTACTTTCCTTTCAGTTCATGCATCATATTAGATTCCAAGCAATCAAGCACAGACAAGGAAGCAAACAGCAATGCATATAGTTGCTCATATCTAAGCACTACAAGATTCATTATTAACGAATTACAGATTTCCAACTGAATGAAAGAAGAAAAGATCATTTTTCCAAGTTATTCATCCATATCCCTATTTCTTTCCTCATGACTGTCCCCAAAATTGAATCCAAACGAGACACAAATCAAGATAACAGTTCAGAGTGAAACTTACAAAATCCACTCGGAATTCATTTTCCAGCAGCAAGAGTAATTTCATTCATAATCAGCTTTAAATGAAAACAAGGAAGAATGTATCGTCCTTATCAATACTTCATTTAAATCAGGCTCATATGAATATCCAAAAACGGTTAGTACAACATCGTATTTATCATAGATCAAATAGAATAAGGATGCATACTATGTATTTACGATACTAGAAGAATCCATAATTCTTTCACTGTATTGTAAACCAGATAAACAGTTATACAATCATGCAGTCAATTATTCACATGATTTCCTAATTCTATGAACGCATTCCATTCAAAATAAAATTTATTCATTGTTGTTACCTACAGCAAGACCAATCATAATGCACAGTAAGACTTCAATGCTATTTCCAGAATTCAAACAGCAAAAGAGAAGAATTCGTTCTTTAACTTTTCCAAATAAGAAAACAACCATTTTCTTCAACTCAACAAGAATTATTCATGCCGGTTTCATTTTTCCTTGACTGACAGTGCAAAGATCAGAAGACCACACGAAACATTCAAAATTCCATTTGTACAGAAAAACACAGCACTTAGGAAACGATTTAAATGCCACTGTCCTCTATACAGACTGAACTTACAAGTTCAATAAACCATCCGACTACTGATTTTACCAAATCAAAACAGCAGACAAAAGAAGAATTCCTTACCAATAAATGTTTCTACCCGAATCCATTTTTCTTATTCACAATGATGTACAGAACCCAAAAATGTGCGATTTTCATACAATAATACCCTTATTATTAAAAACCCGCATAGGATATCAGATGCACAACAAAGTATAATCAAAATAGGTCCAACAGCAAGACAACTTCCCAAGCATTTCTTCCTTTGCACAGCAATCCAAAGTAAAGTGCGTTTTCACAAAGACAGTCCGAACTAAAAGATCGAACAGCATCAATAAAACACAACAAATCATCTAACCCCCTCAGCAAGAATCAACATAATTCATTTAATGTTCAGAAATACCAGCCAAGCTCATTTTCACGACTACTGTCCAAACTGTAAGATCAATTCATTTCCATAAACACAACAAAATTAACCTTTCATCCCAGCAAGAAAGAATGTAATCATTTATAAGTTCAGAAGAAAACAATTTCTTTTCTAGCTCCCACGAATACCCAAATTGTATTCGTCCATTTATATAAAAGAAGAAGCACAACAATGAAAACATTACTATCATTTCCTTCTAACCGAGTTCGTAATGCTCAGATAAAACTCTAATGCCAATTCCTTTAAAATCCAAAAATGTTATTTCCTTCTAATCCTGAAACAGCAGAAGGAAAAGAAAAGTTTTATTTCCTTTAAGAGAAATTTCAGTATAGAAACGACATCATGCAACTCGTACATCCTGTACAATTTTATCACAAAAGATCATATAACAAAAGAACAATCACACAACAGTGAAAACAACCCACACAGCCTGCACAGTTCCTATATAAAATTTACGCAGAGAAAAAAACCCATCTCGAATTCCCAAATACCATCAACAACCAATACAACAAGTTCTTATTCCAACTCAATTCATGCAAAGACAGATCAAATCACAACAACCAGAAATGATTTTACCTATCATTTCAAAAATGACAGCAAGAATCGACTGAACCCAAATCGTATCAACACGACAACAATCACATAAACCCAAAACCCAAGAGCAGGGTTGTTTTAATGAGACGTTTAAACAAAGCAAGTATTTTTAAAGAGAAGGGCTTAACATGCCTGTAAATTCTTCCTCAAAACTCGAAGAAAATCACGTCTACCGAAGGTATTTCCTTCCACGGCGACAGCACGAGCTTTCCAACAATCCTTTCCTCTTCAGGCTCAGCAACAACCTCCAAATTTCCAAAGAACAGTGATAAACCCAATGAAACTGGTTCGACTGAACCAAACAAAAAAACCAAATGCAAAGCAACTTCACAAAATCCGAATCGACACAATAAACAATCAAATTTCCCTCATACACTTTCCAAGGTGAGCTGGTCGCGAGGACCAAGAAAATTTAATGCATTAAAGGCTCTGCCTTTTCCCAATTTCCCACGCCACTGCCAACTTGAGTTGGTGAACTCCTAATTTCGAATTTTACATGCAAAACCAAATTTAGTTCCATGTCCACTAGATACCTCTGCCACTTACCTGTCCCCGCCAAACTAGCGCTGTCCACGTATGGACTCCCCATTAATGCCATTAAACACCCCTTCATCCTTATCCTCTCCCTCTAAGGGTCTGTGCGTCCCCTTTAGGTTAGGATTAGTTTAGGATTTATATTAGTGTTCAACCTAGGTCATAGTCTAGTTTTTAGGTTAATAGGACTTAGGTTTATTTCCCTTTCTTTTTTTTTATAATTTAAAAATCCACTTAGGATAGTAGTTTAGGATGTATGGTAGAACTTAGGATTAGCTTAGGATTTAATTCCTTCTAACCACTAACACTAATCAACCTCCAATCCAGTCTTCCAACTGACATTCATGTCAATGCTGTGCAGGACGTTTCGTCCTTTGCTTCACATGCCAGAGCCACCCGTGTCCAGACATTTCCTACCTCACGAGGTCTTAAGTACGACAGTGCATGGTTCGAGAATCGTACCTTTGTCGTTGGCATTTGCGTGCCAGCTGCTCATACCTGCAATCAGGTGCTGCACATTTATATCAACCTCCAGTTCAGTTCAAGAGTAAATCGACAAAGCAATCACACGAAGACCACAGCATACTTTGGATCAATGGAATTGATTCAAGGTGTGCTGTCAATCAGCAAAGAGAGTTTAGCAAGTATACGACAATTTGTCGTCACATCAGCAAACACACAAGCAACAATAACTGCTGTCCCATGCAATTAAATTACAGCATGCTAGAATCCAAGTTAGCAACACATTCCTTTAAGATCAAAATATATCTTAACATGTTTGCCTTCATTTCAGCAGATACAACAGTATGAAAAATAATCACCAAGATAACTTACAAAATCAGGGTGTTACATTCTTCCCTCCTTAAAGAATCATCGTCCCGATGATCAGATTAAACAAATCAAGGAGTTCCTAGGACAAAGTTCAGTTATTGTCCTTCCATTCATAAGTTCATACCAAAAACAGATTCACTCTTAAAAACAGCGTTTTAAGACAACTGTACAATAGACTAATATTTGTCTAAATTTGGTAGAATTATCAGTTTCTCGAATTTCAAATTCGATTAAACAAATGTGGAAAAGTAGATCTCATTTCTTCGAGATTTTCCCAAGTTGCACTTTCCTCGCTGAACTGGTCCCACTGGACCTTACATTGGTTCACTTCATGATTTCTCAAGTACAACTGGCGAGTTCCCAGTACTCGTATGGGCTTAACCACGATTATTCCTGGGTCTTGGACCTGCAAGGAATTCCAATTCAGCACATGTGATAAATCTGTCACATATTTCTTAAGCAAAGAAATATGAAAAACATCATGCATTTGAGACAAAGCAGGAGGTAATGCTAGATGATAAGCTACAGGGTTGATTATTTCAACAATTTCAAAAGGTCCCACGTATCGTGGCGACAACTTGGCAGCCTTGCCAAAAGTTATTGAGCTCTTTTTCGGCTTCACCCGAAGAAAGACCTTCTCTCCCAGTTTATAATTCCTGTCAACCCGCTTTAAGTCTGCATAACTCTTTTGCCTATTGGCGGCCTCCTTTAGATGTTCCCGAATCATTTTGATTTGCTGTTCCATTTCCATAAGGATTTCTGGCCCAATTACCTCTCTGTCCTCAACGCTGTCCCAGCTGACAGGGGTTCTGCATTTTCTTCCATACAATGCTTCAAAGGGCGCCATTTTTAAAGAGGCATGATAGGTGTTATTGTAAGAAAATTCTACCAGCGGAAGGTATTCCTCCCATTTATACTGCTGGTCCATGCAATACATCCTTAACATGTCCTCTAAAACCTGATTGACTCTCTCAGTCTGTCCATCCGTTTCCGGGTGATATGCAGAACTGAAGTTTAATTTAGTCCCCAAGGCCGCATTAAGCGTTTGCCAAAACCTTGATGTCATCCTCGGATCTCTGTCTGATATGATTAATTCCGGTATTCCATGCAATCTGAAGATTTCATGTACAAATCTTCTTGCTAGCACTGGTGCATCGTCCTTCAAATTACCAGCAATGAAGTGTGCCACTTTGGTCAATTTTTCGACTACAACCAGGATAATGTCATGCTTATTTCTTGACATAGGCAATCCTTGAATGAAATCCATCGTTATCACTTGCCATTTATACTGCGGAATACTGTGGGGATACAATAATCCAGCGGGGTGCATATGTTCCGCCTTAACACGCTGACATTCCAAGCAGTGTGTTACAAATTCCGTCACATCCTTTTTCATTCCCTTCCAGAAGTATTGCTGCTTAAGATCAGCAAGCATTTTCGTAATGCCAGGGTGTCCAGAAAAAGGTGAATTATGAAATTCAGTTAACAATTTCCCTCTTAAGTCATTTGCCAAAGGTATATATACCCTGTTTTCGAACCTCAGAATTCCTTCATTATCAAAACGGAATCCTTTATACCTGACATCCTTCGGGTCTGCAGCAAGTGCTGTTTTGACTTGCTGGAAATAAGGATCTGATTCCAAGGCATCTTTCACCTCATCCTTAAACTGCGTTCTTAACGTTATAAGAGCAGAGATATGCTTCCTTCGACTCAGAGCATCTGCTACTCTATTTTCCTTGCCCTTGATGTAGCTTATATCAAAATCATACTGAGATAGAAATTCTAACCATCTTCGCTGCCTTGCATTCAGATTTGGCTGAGTAAAAATATACTTCAGCCCCAGATGGTCTGTTTTTAACTCGAAAGGCTTGCCTAAAAGGTAATGCCTCCACATTTGAAGTGCATGAACAATGGCAGCGAGCTCTAGATCGTGTGGAGCATAATTCTGTTCATGTAATTTAAGCTTTCTACTTTCATAAGCTATGACATGGTTATTCTGTAACAGAATACCCCCAAGGCCTTCTCCTGAGGCGTCCGTTACAACCATAAAATTTCCATTTGGATCAGGTACAGTTAAAATAGGTGTTGTAGTTAGCTGTTCCTTTAAATTTTTAAAGGCAGATTCACATTTGTCTGTCCAGACGAATTTCTTATCCTTCTTTTGCAGCGAAGTGATTGGGGCAGCAATTTTTGAAAAGTCCTTAACGAACTTTCGATAATATCCAGCCAAGCCCATGAAGCTCCTCACTTCATGCACGTTCTTAGGCGCAGGCCACTCAGTTATAGCTGTGATCTTTGAAGGGTCAACAGCTATCCCATTCTTGCTTATAACGTGTCCCAAATAATGCACCTCTGCATCATAAAAGGAACATTTGGACAGTTTGCCATACAACTTCCTCTTTCTTAAAATTTCCAGCACTATCCTTAGATGTTCTTGGTGCTCTTCGACATTTTTAGAGTATATAAGAATATCGTCCAAGAATACAAGCACAAACTTGTCTAAGTATTCTTGAAAAATATTGTTCATTAGATTCATGAAGGCGGCAGGTGCATTAGTCAACCCAAAAGGTAACACCGTGAACTCATAATGCCCGTACCTCGTTCTAAAAGTTGTTTTATGAATATCTTCTTCCTTTATTCTCAGCTGATGATACCCAGATCGAAGATCTATTTTTGAATAAACTGATGCTCCTCGCATCTGATCGAACAGATCATCAATCCTAGGAAGTGGGTATCGATTTTTAATAGTTTCTTTGTTCAGCATTCTGTAATCAATACACAGCCTCAAAGTGCCATCCTTTTTCTTTACAAAAATTACCGGTGCTCCCCAAGGTGAGACGCTCGGTCTTATCAGCCCCTTAGTCAGAAGTTCTTGTAACTGAGCCTTCAGCTCTACCAACTCAATGGTAGTCATTCTATAAGGTGCCTTAGATATGGGTTCAGTTCCCGGTTTGATTTCTATTGCAAAGTCAAACTCACGTTTGGGTGGAAGACCTGGCAATTCCTCTGGAAACACATCACGGAAACCCCTTAACAATGGATATCTTTCCATGAAATCATTATCTTCCTCCGCATTTTCTGTCACTTTTACTGCATACAAAGTGCAGCCTCTATTTTTAGCCCTTTTTAGTTGCATAGCCGTCAGTTTCCTAACTGCAACTTCCCGTTTTATACCTTGAATGACTGCTGCTTTCTACAGGTCATCGAAGCAACAGATTTGTTTTTCATAACAGTCGACCTTTGCCTTATGTTCAGCCAACCAGTTAACTCCAATAATGATATCATATGATCCTAGAGGAGTGACATACAAGTCAACTTCGGTGGAGAAACTAGGCAAATCAAGAATTGCCCCAAAAAGGCACATTTCGACTGTATGGACAGCATTATTCCCATAATGCACTGTCCATGTTTTATCCATTCTTTCAGCCTTTCTTTTTAATTTCATTGCAAGTTTAGCAGAAATAAAACATTCAGTAGCTCCAGTATCAAAAAGTATGACTACAGGTGTACCGAATAACTTACCCGAAACTTCTATGGGCGTCACTTGCTTTTCAGCTTGTCTGTTAGCCACTGCAGCGTGTATCCTATGCTGCTGACCGCGATCATCCTTCTTCAGAGGACAGTGATTCGCATAGTGGTCCTTTCCACAGTTGAAGCATCCTCCAACTGGCCCTTTTCTAGGCTCAAATTTATTACCAGCCTTGAAGTTATCATTCTGGCTTCCATAGGACTTCTGTCCAATGCCATTAACTTTTGTGAAGCTGTTCTGCACGCTATTTACAGGTCTGTTCATCACAGATTTCTTGTTGTTATCTACAACAGTTTTGTTTTTCACACCAAACCTTTTCCAAGGTCCCCTTTTTGGTGCAAGAGATGAAGAAGAATTGGGAATCTTCTTCCTTATCTCTTCCCTGTGAGCAGATATTGCTCTCAATTTCTGTTCCTATCTGATTGCCTTTTCAAAAACTCCATCCATGGTGGTTGGGCCGTGGACATCCACTTCGCCACCAATGATGGGATTCAGTCCCATTATGAATTTCCGTATTCTGAACTTCTCATCAGCTTGGTACTGCGGCACATACTTAAGGAGTTTAGTAAACCCTTCCCAGTATTCCGTCACTGACAGCCTTCCTTGCGACTAGTTCTGAAATTCAGTCATTTTCCTATCAAAATAGAGTTGAGGCAGCCATCGTTGCCTAAAATAACCCTTAAATTGATCCCAAGTTATGTCTGATTCGACAATATTCAGTTCAACCTTACGGTTGTCCCACCATGATGATGCTTCATGAGAAAGCTGATATGCTCCCCATATCGCTTTAGTCTCTTCGGAGAAGTTTCTTATTGCAAAGTATTTCTCCATTTCACTGAGCCAGTTCTCAGCTCCGTCCCCAAGGGTTGTTCCATCAAACTTTGGAGGACTTATTCTCTTTATATCATTTGTAAGTTCAGCTGCTAATCTTGCCCTTTTATTTTTAGGGGGATTAGGAGCAATTACATTATTATTATCAACACCCAGATTCCCTCTGTTGATGTTATCCACAGGAGGCGGCTGATCATTTATTTCAGCTTCATCTTCCTCTTCTTCATTGCCCATTGATTGTTGTTCTAGCATAGTCAAACGATCTCTCGTATCAAGTAGGGCAGCAAGGATTTCATCCATCTTTTGAGCAGTAGCTGCTTCTCCACCCTGTAACGGGTTATTCGCAGCATTCCCTCTTGTTCTGACCATTTTCTGTTCAATAAGAAAATGTAAACCTTATTAATATCGTGGACTCATTAGGTCCAAGAGCTGCAACCTTCAGCTCTGATACCAAGATGTAACATCCCCATTTTAAGATACTAGAACAAGGGAATTTTTATTTTTATTTTTATTTTTTGATAACGTTCTCTGTTATGAATTATAAAATTCAAACACACGTTCAAGTTTTAATAATTGTTCTCTGCCCAAACAACACAGTTTGGAACACACAATTTCTTTTTAAAACTAATGTTCCCTGTTCGCATATTTACAATATGGAACACACATTCAATGCCATTCAATCTTATAACAGATTCTATATGCTGCTGTAAATGACTCGAGGAACTGCCGATCTTCCATTTTCATGGCTCGGAGTTTCAACGATCCTTCATTTCATGACTCGGCAACAACCGATCCTTCATGTTCGTTTATGCATAGTATATTATATATACCAGTTCTCTTAACCGTTTCCGGTTATCGAAGTGATCCATTTAAGAAGCCTATCTGAATATCTGTTACTGATATTCATCTGACATCCTGCATCTTAAATTAAGTGATAAGGACAACGCAACCAGCACTTGCGATACTTTGGCCAAATATTTTCATATGCTTTGCATGATCATATTCCTGGATGTGATACACATCAATGGAATACGTCCTTCACTTCACTTCACCTGTTATCTAGAATGGTCTTTCCTGGTTCCTACCAGTCCTCTCATTTTAAGGTCGGATTAAAACTTCTGATTTCCAACTAGCAATATGAACGAATATAGGAAGGCACTCCAGGTAACTAAAGATACGCAGACATACGGTGTCGTTCCCCACGACTCCGTGTGTCTAGTTATCTTTAGTCCTCCGGAGTCACTCCGCATACGAGATCATACTCCCATCCCCAGTCAAGAACTTCACATTCAGCCTATGTATTCTTGATGTTTTAATTCGGGAGGGCATTGCAATATGTCAGCTATAACATTGTGTCATCATGAAGACCCCGTCTTCATGAAGACACCTTGCTGTAGCTGGCGTATGTCAATGTCCTACGGAATCCTCCCATCGAGAGTACACATCCTGCTCAAGTGATTTGGATATGATCTTAATATTTAAGATCAACTTTCAGCAACCGTGCTGATCCTTTATCCTCGTTCCCGTTACAGTTGTACGTAGCTAAGAGAGACTAAATCCGTCCTTTAGCTTGCTATGCATCTTCTCCTTCGTACCGAAGGGCTGCATTTCTCTACTTGGTTTTCTTCTCAATCATTGGATTAAGCAGCCCGTTACCGACGGACGTGATAAGTTTAACCTATTAAACTTAACCAAGATTTTCCCAACTGTAACTAAATTCAGAATTCTAGCTTATTAGACGTCATTTAAACGAGGTCTAATTCCCAATAAATGTATTCATTTATTCTCCTTAACATTACATAGTTAAGGTCCATTAGTCATGGATATACTTATCCCATATCCTTTCTTTCTGAATTCAACATACGAGGTCATTAATGGAGTTCGAAAGTGAAGTTCGATTACTCCTAAGTTAATTGATATTCCTTAGCTTCCAAGCTAATCCTGAATACCTATCAGTTATGGAATCATATTCTTCCTAATCCTTTTTAATGTCAATTAAAAATTCATCTTTACCCAAGTATGAACTAATTGCGTATTTCAACTTAAAAGTTGCATTAAGGTAAGAATAGATATCTGTTTCTTTTTAACGTCCATCCAAGGACAATTAAATAAATCCAAATCAAGAAATAACATTATATTTCCAATTTAATCAACAATATCAACTGATATAGTCATTAAAATATCACACTTGTATTTGTATTCATCATCCATTTCATAATCCATACATCTGCCAATCCAACTGACTGGACTTTGATTAAATAAAACATCATTACAACTCATAGTTAGAAGAATGTACTTTCTTCTTTTCACAATTCCTCGAAGAGGAATAATAGTAAGCAAATACAATTCATCTTCAAACAATCAAAGAAGCATCAGAAAACAGCCATGTCTTCGTTCTAATCAAATTCCATCTGCAAAATTATTTGCACGGGTCAGTTCAATGAACTGAGCATATTAAGCACTTGTCATTAAAATGAGGTGCTTCAATTAACTGTCTCAATAAAAGAACCCTACTTTTATGAAACGACAGTAAGACATCAATCAAGAAATAGGCACCAAAGAATGATCAGCATAACAACTGAACCATCAAAATACCATCACAATCAACCAAAGAACTGCTGTCCCATTTTCCACATAACCGTTACAAGTTCCAAATTACAATATTTGTAAAGTTTAGGAATACAAGTAGCATACTGCTGATATAACATATTGTTATCCTTTCCACTCCTTTCATTAATAATAATGCAAAAGGGTAAAACTAACTGAAACGTAACCAATTACTTTCCTTTCAGTTCATGCATCATATTAGATTCCAAGCAATCAAGCACAGACAAGGAAGCAAACAGCAATGCATATAGTTGCTCATATCTAAGCACTACAAGATTCATTATTAACGAATTACAGATTTCCAACTGAATGAAAGAAGAAAAGATCATTTTTCCAAGTTATTCATCCATATCCCTATTTCTTTCCTCATGACTGTCCCAAAATTGAATCCAAACGAGACACAAATCAAGATAACAGTTCAGAGTGAAACTTACAAAATCCACTCGGAATTCATTTTCCAGCAGCAAGAGTAATTTCATTCATAATCAGCTTTAAACGAAAACAAGGAAGAATGTATCGTCCTTATCAATACTTCATTTAAATCAGGCTCATATGAATATCCAAAACAGGTTAGTACAACATCGTATTTATCATAGATCAAATAGTATAAGGATGCATACTATGTATTTACCGTACTAGAAGAATCCATAATTCTTTCACTGTATTGTAAACCAGATAAACAGTTATACAATCATGCAGTCAATTATTCACATGATTTCCTAATTCTATGAACGCATTCCGTTCAAAATAAAATTTATTCATTGCTGTTACCTACAGCAAGACCAATCATAATGCACAGTAAGACTTCAATGCTATTTCCAGAATTCAAACAGCAAAAGAGAAGAATTCGTTCTTTAACTATTCAAATAAGAAAACAACCATTTTCTTCAACTCAACAAGAATTATTCATGCCGGTTTCATTTTTCCTTGACTGACAGTGCAAAGATCAGAAGACCACACGAAACATTCAAAATTCCATTTGTACAGAAAAACACAGCACTTAGGAAACGATTTAAATGCCACTGTCCTCTATACAGACTGAACTTACAAGTTCAATAAACCATCCGACTACTGATTTTACCAAATCAAAACAGCAGACAGAAGAAGAATTCCTTACCAATAAATGTTTCTACCCGAATCCATTTTTCTATTCACAATGATGTACAGAACCCAAAAATGTGATTTTCATACAATAATACCCTTATTATTAAAAACCCGCATAGGATATCAGATGCACAACAAAGTATAATCAAAACAGGTCCAACAGCAAGACAACTTCCCAAGCATTTCTTCCTTTGCACAGCAATCCAAAGTAAAGTGCGTTTTCACAAAGACAGTCTGAACTAAAAGATCGAACAGCATCAATAAAACACAACAAATCATCTAACCCCCTCAGCAAGAATCAACATAATTCATTTAATGTTCAGAAATACCAGCCAAGCTCGTTTTCACGACTACTGTCCAAACTGTAAGATCAAGTCGTTTCCATAAACACAACAAAATCAACCTTTCATCCCAGCAAGAAAGAATGTAATCATTTATAAGTTCAGAAGAAAACAATTTCTTTTCTAGCTCCCACGAATACCCAAATTGTATTCGTCCATTTATATAAAAGAAGAAGCACAACAATGAAAACATTACTATCATTTCCTTCTAACCGAGTTCGTAATGCTCAGATAAAACTCTAATGCCAATTCCTTTAAAATCCAAAAATGTTATTTCCTTCTAATCTCGAAACAACAGAAGGAAAAGAAAAGTTTTATTTCCTTTAAGAGAAATTTCAGTATAGAAACGACATCATGCAACTCGTACATCCTGTACAATTTTATGACAAAATGTCATATAACAAAAGAACAATCGCACAGTTCGTGAAAACAACCCACACAGCCTGCACAGTTCTTATATAACATTTAAGCAGAGAAAAACCCATCTCGAATTCCCAAATACCATCAAACAACCAATACAACAAGTTCTTATTCCAACTCAATTCATGCAAAGACAGATCAAATCACAACAACCAGAAACGATTTTACCTATCATTTCAAAAATGACAGCAAGAATCGACTGAACCCAAATCGTATCAACACGACAACAATCACATAAACCCAAAACCCAAGAGCAGGGTTGTTTTAATGAGACGTTTAAACAAAGCAAGTATTTTTAAAGAGAAGGGCTTAACATGCCTGTAAATTCTTCCTCAAAACTCGAAGAAAATCGCGTCTACCGAAGGTATTTCCTTCCATGGTGACAGCACGAGCTTTCCAACAATCCTTTCCTCTTCAGGCTCAGCAACAGCCTCCAAATTTCCAAAGAACAGTGATAAACCCAATGAAACTGGTTCGACTGAACCAAACAAAAAAAAAACCAAATGCAGAGCAACTTCACAAAATCCGAATCGACACAATAAACAATCAAATTTCCCTCATACACTTTCCAAGGCGAGCTGGTCGCGAGGACCAAGAAAATTTAATGCATTAAAGGCTCTGCCTTTTCCCAATTTCCCACGCCACTGCCAACTTGAGTTGGCGAACTCCTAATTTCAAATTTTACATGCAAAACCAAATTTAGTTCCATGTCCACTAGATACCTCTGCCACTTACCTGTCCCCGCCAAACTGGTGCTGTCCACGTATGGACTCCCCATTAATGCCATTAAACACCCCTTCATCCTTATCCTCTCCCTCTAAGGGTCTGTGCGTCCCCTTTAGGTTAGGATTAGTTTAGGATTTATATTAGTGTTCAACCTAGGTCATAGTCTAGTTTTTAGGTTAATAGGACTTAGGTTTATTTCCCTTTCTTTTTTTTTTATAATTTAAAAATCCACTTAGGATAGTAGTTTAGGATGTATGGTAGAACTTAGGATTAGCTTAGGATTTAATTCCTTCTAACCACTAACACTAATCAACCTCCAATCCAGTCTTCCAACTGACATTCATGTCAATGTTGTGCAGGACGTTTCGTCCTTTGCTTCACATGCCAGAGCCACCCGTGTCCAGACATTTCCTGCCTCACGAGGTCTTAAGTACGACAGTGCATGGTTCGAGAATCGTACCTTTGTCGTTGGCATTTGCGTGCCAGCTGCTCATACCTGCAATCAGGCGCTGCACATTTATATCAACCTCCAGTTCGGTTCAAGAGTAAATCGACAAAGCAATCACACGAAGACCACAACATACTTTGGATCAATGGAATTGATTCAAGGTGTGCTGTCAATCAGCAAAGAGAGTTTAGCAAGTATACGACAATTTGTCGTCACATCAGCAAACACACAAGCAACAATAACTGCTGTCCCATGCAATTAAATTACAGCATGCTAGAATCCAAGTTAGCAACACATTCCTTTAAGATCAAAATATATCTTAACATGTTTGCCTTCATTTCAGCAGATACAACAGTATGAAAAATAATCACCAAGATAACTTACAAAATCAGGGTGTTACAACTCCCACCTACCTACATACCTAACATCCTCTATCACTATTGTAACTTTATACCCCATGACTTTATTGATCACTTAACCTTCTTCACAAGTATCTATACATAAATCCATGACACCATTATTCTTTTATCTGCTGTCACTTATGCTTTTACAAAGTGAAACACTTGGAGCCCTAATTTCATGTCTTGTATTTTAACCTTTGTCTATACTCTCCCTGATCCCTCACCGCATGGACACTTGCAATCACATACATATCAGGTGTATCATCCTTGTCCAGCAGACACACTGCTATCAGTATTCAGTGTGCCAAAAGGGAATACACTACTTTTGATTTAGTTGGTAACTTTGTTAACTGACCCTTATTGAGTATCGCTGAGTTGATCGATACCAGCAATGTATATGCCATGGTCCCTACCAAGTCACAAAAGCACAGCCACAGCAGAGCCCTAGTAGATCCCATTGGAATTGATGATGACTCTGCTATCATGTTGAGTTTTCAAAAATGCACTTTCATAGGGTTATATTCTGAGAGAACATAACCCCTTCAACATTTGATTCACTTGCAATTCCACAGCCCCTCAGATGAATCCAGATCACCCTCCTGCATTCATAAGATAGGAAAACGATTCGCATGATCACAGGTTGATAGTCATAATCATTCCACAGCACAAAAATATCTTTGCCATATGTCTAGTAATGGCAGGTTATTCAGACTACACTCCACCCCTGGTATTAGATTGCTACATTTCTCCAATAGAACTTATTGCTTTTGGTTTAAGGAGTACTTGTCTGCATAAAAAATGAGTTAAGCAGATATGAAATAGGAGCTCAAACTACAGTCAAATGTAAATGTTTTGTGCACAATGTCATTGAGAGTCAGGAGGTTATCCATAAAGGAAAGATCATCAGATTCCAGCAAGATGGCCTATAGTGCTCAGCTGAGGAATATGTTTGAGCACAGCCATGATCGGATGCACACAGTGGGTACTGAAGATGAGTGAGGAATGATCCAAATTCTTCTATCTCAGGCAAGTCGTATTAAATTCCTGGTGATCTCAGGTAATGATCCCAAACTAGTAAATCTGGGTAAGTCTTGCTCAGAGGCCAATTGGAGAAGTTTATTCAACTCACTCCCTCCTCCTCTGCATCCCAGAAACTTACACTCGATGTCTCTATTGCTGCTGATCTTACCATGATCTCCATTCATCCCAGCTTTTCCCTCCATTTCCATCCCCTACCGTCTATCTTCTTCCCCTTCTTTCATCATCCCCACTCTTCTTGAAGCTCTTCTTATAGTATAAGTATAGTATACAAGCCCAACTCCTGACCATTTCGGGAACCATACTTCTTCAGACACTCTCATCTGAAAAAAGAAATAGTTGTTAAAGGGAAAACTGCCTTGAAGACACTCCTCTTCATGCCAATGGGACCTCTATTACTCAATGGTTGGCCAACATAGTTCACCTATGCTGTCAGACAAGTTAAGACCCTCGAGATTAGGCTGAGATGGATTTCCGTAAAATTTATCAAGCTTCCTTGGTTTAAGACAACTACCCCATCCCTATCACAGCAGACTTGACAAACTAGGGAGGTCGGTCACTGGGAAGCTGATGATGCCCTCCATGCTTGATGGCTTCTTATGTTAAAAACAAGTGAAGTTATTGAACACCTGAAGCATGTCCTCGATTTTCACCAACATACGAGTTCATCAACAATAGAGAAATTGTTTCTGTACTAGAAAATACCGTACTGGTACTGATTAATACAAAATGCTAGCATTCAAAGAGCTAACAGAAGCTCTAGCTTTTGGTCATCTCAAGGATGTAAGCATAGGTCTCTCAAGCTGGCAGTGCCAGACAGGCTTTTCCAAAGCAAAAGCCAATGCATTGGCACGGTTCTGACTTATCAACCTGAGGTTCATTGCTTCCGAGTGCACAAGCATTTGGGTATTTCTTTGAGATTCTAAGATTTCTGATCTTTGCTATAATGGACGGATTTTAATATTTACTATGCTAAGATCTGATTCTGTACAAATTCTTGGATGTGAACAAAGATATATCTTTAGATGCTTGTCATATATCTTGGTTCCTGCATTTAGATCCATGATGTCTTTGCCCACATGCAACTAATACTTGACTGTTTGTTCTGGAAAAGTTATTGCTTTTCCAGGTATATCTCTTTCCTAAAGTCTTCAGCTGAGCGTAACCTGTCTTATGTTGCAAATCATATGTTGCCAGACTCATGATTTTATCTCTTATGTTGCGAAGTGTATGGCAGGTTTCAAGAAAATGTCTCAATAGAGGCCTGCACTCCTAAATCATCCATTCTACAAGGGTGTTGAGGCAGCGATTCAGGAAACACACATGAATCGACATACTATTAGGTAGATTTAAAGGGGCTACAGCAAGCGCTAGGGTCGCATATCTAGAGGGCAGTAAAATCCCTAGGACTAGGTCAACCTAGGGCTTTCCATGAGTATGCCCACAATCAAAGCTATGAGGAGAGACACTCCTACTGGAAAATCATGCACTATGTTGTGGTATGTAGAGGTATGGATCAACATTCAGATGATTACAAGCATGCACAATACACACTGAAATGAAAGTAATGTAGAGCTCCAGGGGCAAACTCAGTAAATAAGAGTACTATGCTAACTAGCATCCAAACATATGTAGTACTAAACTAACACAGCACAATGAGGGACAGAAGATGAACTTATCTATGCAAAATGACCTAAAAGATGGTTAGAGCAACTCACCTTGTACTTGTAGGAAGTGGTCACTGATGAATCTATCTCTCCAGAGAAGTAGCACACCGAGAGAGAATCACTATTAAGATGGAGAAGGATGAACACCGTTCCTATCCTAGTATTCTCTATAGGTCTACCTAGAGGAGTGCAATACAAACCATTGCTTACTTTTTGAAGAATGGAGAATGTCCAGATCCAGATTTCCAAGCAAAGTGCAAGATGAACTATCAAGAGCTAAAATCGAACAGATATTTTTTCTTTGGGATAGATGGTTTGTAAAAGAGCAAAGCAGATGGCAGCTCGGATGATTTTGGCTTCCTTTTTTATGAATGTCAAGGTGAGGTGTATGTATAGGACACCATCGCCCGTAGGCGATGGCGTCGGCCAAGGGAAATACAACACCGACACCATCGCCCACGGGTACCGATGTCAGCCAAAAGTGCTGAAATGAGGTAATGTGTCGTGAAAAGCGAAAGAAAGGTGTTGTAGATCATGGATATGGATAAACAAGGTGCCAAGTGGTGAAGCATGCCAAGCATTTTGTTGAGCGTGTGAACGCAATGTGTGTGAATTACCTAAAGGGACCCATTGATAACTAGTGCAAGGACCTTTCCAACTAATGGCCAATGAATTTTATTGGAATGCTTAACCTGGCTTCTAGTGTACTGTCTCCATTATACCCATAATAGTTACGTGAATATTTCATTCCCCATTGGGTAGAAGGCTATTCCTGTGAAGGCATGCCACTTCTAGAAATAGATGCATGCAGTGACCCTTATCTGCACAAAGGAAACATTGTTAGTAACAGGTATGAAAGGTGAAAATTGAAAAATTAGGTAGTATACATATGCCCCAACCGTTGATCTGACCAGCATGGTCGCAATAACGAAACATGGGGTGGTCAACGGAAAGAAACAGTCTATAACACTGATACTGAAAGTAACTACATAAAGAAATGCTGAAAGGACTAGCTGAATCTAGAAATATACCCAACAATGCGTACCTAATGGTGTCGTTCGTCCTATCATGTGTGGGCGCAATCAACGTTGCAAGAACCCTAAGGAAGCAAAACTGAAAGGAAACACTAGAGTATCATCGGTAAAATAAGACCTAAATCACCTAGCTAGGGGCCCATGCGATGGATGTTGTGTCATAGCGTGGAGATGTTATGATGGTATGGTGTCATAGTGTCATAGCCAAGAGGTGGGTAGCAAACTGTAAATTTCTAAGGCCCTATGGTAGGATTCCAGCTTTCAAAGAGAAGCTATCATAAACTTGAAGGTGTAAATGAAAAGATGGATGATTAGCCTAAAGGGTGGATAACAATGCTAAGAAGTGCAAAAATCCGTGAGGTAGATGGAATAAGAAGAAGATTGAAACATAAATCCAAGCAAGGCTATGAGCCTAAGCGAGAATGTCCATAATTCCGCGGCGATCTAATAGGAAAGACCGGAGTGTACAGACCCAAAATGTTGATAATGTTGTCAGAAAAGGTTGATGAAGTAGTGAATTTGAGGAGAAAGGATGAGAGATGGTAGCTAGGTACCGAAACTCCCGAGCTCCTTCATGTGTGGAACTTTATGAGGAATTGAGCGTTTGTTGGTTCTTTGAAGATATGGCCTTCATTGGTCTGAAGATGATATGTATTAGGACCTAAGATATCTTTGATGAGGTAAGGACCCCACCATTATTGAGCATATTTGCCTTCTTTGTCATGTGTAAAATCAAGTTTAAGTTTGCAAGGTCATCCACGTCGAAAGTATGCAAACGAACAAGTTTGTTATGTTGCTTGGCAAAGCGTTGTTTATGTTTTTGATTACGAATGTATGCTTTGTCATGTCGTTCTTCTAATAAGTTGAGATGATGGAGGCGTGCCTCACAGAGTTCCTCGTTTGGAATGATACTGGTGTCACTCAGATTTCACCCTGAAATCTGTGACTACCCTATCCGAAAATTTTTCGTACTTTTAAAATAATGGGTCGTTTGTTGTTTTTATTGCCTGAAAGTTCTTGTATTGCATCAAGATAATCCCAAAGAGCCATATTAGCCCTTTTCGCCAAATACCCAGATGCCCAAAATTGTTTTATTCTGTCGTCGGGATTTGTCTGCGGGAAATTTGTATTTAA
The DNA here is from genome assembly GCA_019776745.2 of Taxus chinensis. Lineage (NCBI taxonomy): Eukaryota > Viridiplantae > Streptophyta > Pinopsida > Cupressales > Taxaceae > Taxus > Taxus chinensis. Next base: position 312,639,318 of record CM034148.1, on the reverse strand, counting down.
TTATTTTGAGCCCTGTATGAGGCTATTTGCGTTCTGTTTTAACTCTGTTATGAGCGAATATGTTATTATTCCCTATGTGCCAGAAGGATTTTAACTTAGGAATAAGTTTTGGGCTTTATTTGTAACTTTTGACAATTTTTCATGTTTTTGTGGTGCCCCGTTCTGTTTTCTGTAAAATTTCTCTGGAACAACTCCTTTACCGGGTAAGCCCGATTTTTGGCCTAGAGCAGCTAGAAAACATATACGCACATTGTGCCCGGAGGAAGTCGCCATCGGAGGTCTGGATCACTGGGTAAAAGCGAAGTCGTGCACAGAAAAGCCCCTGCGGGGATGGGCGCATTTTTGGAAAACAAAGGATTTAAGCTGCGATGGAAAAAATAGAAGCCGCAGGCATGATGGGAATTTTATACCTGCCTAGCAGGGTACTTTTTCCCATGTTATAAAATTCACTTAAGCTGCAGTGGGAAAAATAGAAGCATGCAGGCAGGTGGGAATTTATTGCCTGCCTTGCAGGGTACTTTTTCGCGTGATATAAAATTCACTTAAGCTGCAAGTGGGAAAGTTAGAGGCTGCAGGCAGGCGGGAATTTATTGCCTGCCTTGCAGGGTAAATAATTCCCATGGTGAAATCAAAAGAAAAGTGACTTAAGTGAAATCACGGGATTTTATTGCCTGCCTTGCAAGGTAAAAAATCCCATTGTCAGAAATTCTTAAAAATAGAATTCTATTATGCAAAAAAGTGCGACCCACCTTGGGTGAATAATAATGCATTAAATAAATATTTGTTAATATTTATTCACCCAATTTTGGCACCTAGGCTTGTGGAAAAGTCAACAAAAGCAAAAGTGGACATAAATCAATTGGAAATAGAATTCCAAAATTAAATAAATTTAATTTATTTAATGCAGCCCGTTTTGAGAAGGAATTAATACTTTTTAAAGTATTAAAAGATTATATTAAATTCTATTTTCAGTGGCTATGGTCAAAGCACATTGTGGAGCTTGAGTGAAGTGCTGTGTGAAGGATTAAATTGGATTAATTTAATTTATTGGATGGCTGTCCTTAAACATGCTATTTTTAAAAGAGAAAAGAATGATTTTTAATTAATTAATTGCCTTTAATTGTTAGGGCAATTATTAATTATAGAATTGTGAAGGTTATATAAGCATGGGCAGCCATATGGGTGAATAATTTAATTCACAGGTAAAGAATTGCAGCCAGGAGGAAAAATGCGCCCCCATTAGAGGAAGGATTTTGTTCAGACAAAGTGCTAACAAGGCTAAAAGCTTCCAGATTTGGCGCATGCTTTGAAGGAGGTTGATCTTTTTCTGCATAATTGTTTGCACAGGTGTTACAGGAGCTCAGGTGTTGATTGAAAGGATTCATGCTCTCTTCATGTGTAAATTAAACACCAATTTTTGGGGCAGCAGGCTTGAAAAGTACAGATTTTTACAATTAAAATTCACTATTCATGTTCCGGTGGCCATTTTTGTCTGAATAAATTGCAGGAATTCATTACAGGTGCTTTACAAAGGAAAAGGAGCTTTTATCAATGTCCAATACATTGCATATATCCTCTGAATCTGAAGAATTGTCCAGATCTGCACCAGTATTGAAGAAATCCGGCTAAGTAAGAAGAAAAAGAATTATTCAGACGAAGATAGACAAAGCTATGGCAAAGAGAGATGAAAATGAAAGCACGATGGAGTCATGCATTGCTTCCAAACTCGCAGACATAGATCTAGGCCCGGAATCTCTTGCCGATTTGATTGATAGATCCAGAGCGGGAAAGACTTTACTCATGTATGCGGTTAAAAGCAGTGGAATTATCCAAGATGCACCTTTTCCATGTGCAGCCCAATTGCCAAATTTTGTGATGGAGTGTGCTAGATCTTATCATCCTTCATCCAGATCAGTGTGTGATGCTACGGGAAAGACAATAATTCATTTGGATGTAAAGTTTTTTCAATTATTGTTTGAAGATTCTAGTGCGAAAGGTGGAGACTTCCATTAGCATTCAGGATGCTAATAGTAGATGGGAGAAGCATAGAGCTGATTGCGTGAGCATAATGAATAGCCGATACATGAAGAAGCCTAGATCTCCTTCAAAGTTCTCGAGAACTCTTCCATGGTCTAATTTGGTGCAAGAGGTAGATGATGTCATCAAATTGCTATGCAGGATGAATGTCGAAGCGAATGCCTACATTTTCCGTACATGGATGTATGCTTTCATCAGGACCATTGAAATCAACAAGGTTGATTCTATGATAAATTGGCTAGAAATTATTAGCAACAACATTGGTGAGCAACTCCGAAACGTGAAGAGTAATTTTAGCTTCAAGATGACTTCATACTTGGTGTATGCTGCAGCTTCACAAGGCGTCTTTTCCAAGTTGGATAGATGTGGTGTTATTTCTAAGGACCCCATTTTCAAGTGCTACCCACAGCTTAGTGTAGCTACATGTGAGAAATATTTCAAAGTGGTCAGCGATGAATTCTTCTATGATTTCATCTGTAGGCTAGACAAAGACTTGAAGGCCAACAGGGCAAGCAAGGAAGTGTGGGAAGCTATGTCTAAGATTGGAAGTCTATTCATTCAATTTTTAGATTTCACATACCTCAGGGTTACGAACTTTTATGGAGAACCAATAAAGATGCCCAGGTATCCGAATGATAGATTGATCGCCATGGAGCTAAGAAGGTAACTTGTGGAGTTACACAACCTTCAGTCAAAGCGGCACAAGTCTACGGGCTTCTTACCAATCACTGTGGGATATTACAGCTGCATTAGCATTCATAGAGCTCAGGGAATGGAGGTGCAAATGTTATCGGAGTATGAGCAAGAGTTGTTCCTTGCATGACTAAACTTTAATCCATTTGGAGTAGCTAAGAAGAAAATATCCCAGGAGTACGCACATGTGCCTTCATTAGAAGATTTTTGGATGAAGTGCAAAAGTGAGTACGAGGTAAGAAAGAGAGATTTTAGAAGGCTATCAGCAAAGCAAGTGTTCGACTTTGGACTAGCGCATATACTTGTGGATCTTAAAGATGATGGGAATGTGGTAATTGACACTTACCATCAAATGGGAGGAGATAAAGCCATACTACAGAATAACATAGGAGGTTGCAACACAATTGAAGAAAGGTCGGGTGCTATGTTGGTGAATACTTTAAACTGGTTGCTGACGAAGGGTTATTGCATTGATGAAGCATTGATAAATCAAGTCACAGGTAACTTCGGCACAAGAGATTCCCTCAAATGAAAGCATGGAGGAGAAAGTAGCAGGAAAGTCGAGAAGTTGAAAGTGCATAGAAGATCTTAATCCAAGGAGAGGATCACTTCTATGACCATGACTTTAACTCTAGTTTCTCCAGTACCCAGTACTTCACCAACTATTACACCGCAGTAGTAAGACATTTCCATGCCTCCACTGAATCCAGTGACATTCATCTTCTCCCCTCAACCACTTCATTAAATGCCTGTTCAAGAGGATACGTTGAAGCTACAGATGGCGGAATTCGAAAGGGATTTGTCTTTAGATGACTTAGAAGATGACAGCCACAACACTGTGGCACTTTCTGACGGAGAGGATGCACAACAGAAGCTGGTAGTACACTTAGTGACTTCAGTGACTTCTCATTCTCCGAGAAGTAATTTCTCGGAATGGTTGGCTTCGTAGTTTGTTTTAGAAGCAAGAATGGAGATGAACTTAGAGGAGAACGACTTGCAGCTATTCTAGAATATGAGCGGAAGAGACAGAAGGCATAAATTTTCCAAAGCAACTTCTAGATTGATCATTGAAGATTCGGGAGAGAAGTTTGCTGAGATATCAATTCTGGCAGAAGGAAAGATAGAGGAGGAGCTCATGGCAGAGGATGTGACAATAACCAAAGTACCCCTCGGTCAAGCTACCACTGAAGGATTAAAGCAGGACACACAGACATTGATGGATGCTTTATTCCTTAGGCTTGACAGTGAAAAGGTGGAGAAAGAAGAGCTGCAGAAGCAAGTATCTCAATTATGTGAGATCATAGCCAAGGTTGCTAAAACTTCCATTCAACCTATTTCAGAGCAGGTGAGTGATCATCTTATGCAGGAGTTAGAGGACACAAGCAATCAATTAAAGGATATTGACAAATGTAAAGATTTTATCCTTCGTCAAGCTTCTGTACAACTTAGAGAAGTGCCAGTCTGCCTAAAGGTTATGGATGATGTAGCAAATCAACTAAAGCAATTGATAAAAAACATAGAAGGCATGAATATAGTTATAGAGAGTAACCTGAGTATTATGGCTGAGATTAACAAGCTACCAGGAGATGTATTGATTGCGGAATAAATCGTACCAGGTGGATCAGTCGAGAAGGGGAAGCAGCCAGAGTTTACAACATCTTTCCATTTGGAAATCTGTAGAGTTTTGCTGAAGAGGATGCAGGCACTAGAGAGTAGGACATCAGACTTACCAGATAGTGTCATTTCTTTCACTGAGGAGAGAGTGGATGGGAATGTCACTTCATACGTGCGGATCGTCTCAACTAAGGTGCCTAATTCCCTGGAAGGATATCTTCTGATGATACAAAAGAGAATTGATAAAGCTACCAAGCCTTTCATGATGAATTCTATCAGTAGACTGGTGACGCTGTAGGTAAACATTGCAAGGTTTGGGCCGAGTTTGGAAGATGTGGAAGCATGCATCAAAGTGTTGAATGAAGGGTATCTGCAGTTCAGGACAGAGAAAGAAGTAGTGGCTAAAACAGATGGAAGGATGTTGAATTACATGTTTGACAAGTATATCCAATATCAGAACAAGAAAAAGACAAACTTTACAGTTGGCATGACTTCTTCTATTCTTTCTTCTTCTATTTTCTATGTTCCCGAATGAAATTGTAAAACTTCTAAGTTATTGGTTTTGCAACCATTACTTAGATTCATGTGGAACCATTCTATTAGTTAAGTGATACATGTGTCACTTAAGGAGAAGTTATTTGAGGATAATTTCCAAATGTCATCTTTACTTGTTGTTTATGTTTCAGTTCAGTTTGACTTTTCCATTTGTACTTTCCCTCCTACATTCTATAAGTAGGAGAAGAACCTTCGGGTTAATGATCGATCAGAATTTGTGAGAAGCAATCTTGTGTTCTAGACTTTGTGCTAAACCCCTGAGAGCAACTTGGAGCAAAGGAATATAAAGGAGCAGGTTTCTGGAGAACTTTGTGTCATGGTGTACTGTGTTTCTTACTTTTAATCTTAGATCTCTTAATAGACTTTGTGTTATTTTAGATCTGGATCTAGAGCTGCCTTTGTTTTATAATTTTGTGTGTTCATATCTATTAAGTTTCTTCTCTGGGCATGTAATTAGCTCTGCTATCTACTAATTGGGATGCACATCTTCCCAATTTCTTCTCCGTATTTCCTTTACTTCCTTCTTCTATAAAATACTTCATTTCTTAAATAGTTGCTTACTTGCTGCAGAACTTCTTAGTTATGGTTCGTGAACTAAGTGGTTAAAGTAAAACCCCTGATAGATAATAACAAATTTTTGACAAATATGACACGGGAGCCTCACCGGTTAAATGAGGGAGATTTATCTCATTAATGCCTAGGTTTGATGCTATGCAAAAAATCTAGCCAACAATATTAGTCCATAAAATCAAGATAAAACCTTGCACAATACAATTCCAATTTCCAAAGAAATCACACATGCATCCTGAACCAAAGCACTTAAAAAGGGTCTACAACATTTGTATGTTTTGGCCCTTTCCATCCAAAAACAATTTTCTTAATTAAAATTCCTTTCAAACACTTTTAGTTGTTCTTATCTAATTTTTGTAGATCCAAAACGCATATATAAGCTAATTATTCATCAATTATCAAGGAGGAATCATGAACACTTGACACCTAAAGATCATAATGAGTATACACTTAGATAAATCACAAGATAGGACATTCCAAGACTCCCTTGAGCTCCACATACTCTTCATACTCATTTTAGGGTAGTCATCCAGTTAGAAATATAAATAGAAATAGAATATCATCATTCCAAGTCACGTTAAGATAAAGGTGTAAGTACAATCTCATTGTTACGAGATCATGGTTATCTATTCAATTGCATAAATTCTAGATATCACATGTTAGGCAAGAATGATGTGAGGTTTGATCCCTCTTTGTAGTAGTGGCAACATTGATGGTGCATGGGGGTGCCCAAAACCCATTAGTGCTTGTTTTGTAGGAATTATTTGATATCAAGGGTTTTGAGGGATCAATCAATTGCACAACAAGAGTCACATAGTTTCAGAGGTCCAAATTACCGATATGAGAATATTATAATACAATACATAGAACTAGAAAATATTAGGAATATAGGATTTAAAGAGACAAGAGCATACAGAAAGGGCCATATTTTTGGTACGCTTTGGCTTGTGCCATCTACTTTGGTCCATGTAGTAGTTCATGACATATTTTCAAAAATTAATCTATGTTCGGTCATTTATAACCTATTCATGTCATCAGAACATCCTATATCATCACATAGAGGATAATATAAACTAATTTTTCTTCTCCCTCTAATTACAAGTGCTTTATCTATTATTTTAAATAATTACTTAATTATTAATATTGATATTATTGCAATTATCTTTTAAAATCTCTAGTCATTTTACCCACCTACTAACTTCTAACTCCATGTGCATCAGCCTATCACCTAGCGGGCACTAGGAAATCACCCAAGGCATACGCAGGCATTGAGCCCCTCCTTTTATTGAGTATTGTGAGAAGATCTTTCCATTGTTAGAGAATTAGATATTCACATAAAAGCAAAAAATGAGCTATTAAATCCTTATACCCATGCATAAAAATGAGAGAAACAACACAACATGGATTATGAAGAATAGATCTAATTCATAATATGAAGAAATGACACTAGGTTTTGCACCCATGAATAAGATATCCAAAACATATATATATATATATATCAAGAGTGCTAAATAACCTTATTACATTCAAAATTCCATGCCAAGACGAATATAGTAATTATCAAGGATCTGGCCCATACAATATATGTTACAAAAGAGCTCCAACTCATATATCAAGAGTCATAACTATGCCTTCCTTATTACATAAATTTTATAGACCCATACCTTAGATATGATAACCTTCTTGCAATTCCCTAATGGAAACCCCCTACCCTAGAGCCTCCTAAAACTTTCTACAAAGATTCTCCTTCTTCCATGTTATATGTCTATCCATAAACATCTTGGTGTCTCTTCTTCTACCCGATTATCTCTTCTTATAGGTCCAATAACCAACGCCATACCTTCCTTTAGTGGTATATTGCATGTCAAGTGTCAATGTGGTCCTCTAATGGTGCATGCCCATCTCATTGAGAACCCTCCATTTTTTGTAATGATGTATTATAAGAATATTCCATGCATGGAATATTCTTTTCTTGACCTCCAAGGTTCCAGGCTGGTACCTTATCCCCATAACATGCCTAGTCGGGTCACATTTTTCCTCAAGTGCCTCTAGAACATTGAATATGGCTAAGTCCTTAGATCTTATGTAATGTCTCCCCACGCATGCCCTGGTCTCTCCTAAACCCTACTGAAACCTCTTTTTACCACACACTTCTCCCTGCATGCCATTCTATTTATTTCTCTTGTGCACGTGTGCCTTTTGGTACTTAGCCAATAATTCAGGGCCCGATATCACCCCATGCTAAGCTTGTTCTCCATCCTTGGAAACATCCTACTTCCCAAAAGAATAAAGAATTATGGGACTCGAATAATTTAAGTGAAGAATGGAAGAATGGAATAATGAAATAATTAAGAATGGATGAATGGGAAAATTCGTTACTGCTGTAAGAGGAGTGGGAACTCCTTCCTCATTTTTTCATCAATCTTCTCCCAATATTTCACTTCACTCTGCATATGTTAGAGTAGGCCACCCACTAGAGTGCTCACCTCTTTAAAGTTCAATTCATCACCCTTAGCATTCAGTGTATCTACAATCGCTTCAAGCTACTTGCTAAGGTCATCTAGCACATCCATTCTGTGAGTGACCTAAGGGTACAATTCCTTAAGCTGATTTTTAAATGAACCTCACAAGGTTTTGATTGCTTCCATTTTATTCTCAACTTCAGCTAGTATTTTATCCCTCTACACCCTCTTTCCTTTGTTCTTCGCTTGGAATTCATTCAGATCCACCTAATGTGTAGTAACTAGTATACTTGTTACCCTATCTCTATCAGAGCAGTTATCATATACAACCTCAACCATTCATGTGGCGGTATTCACAGTGGCAAGAACCTTGGAATACCGAATGACTGTCTCCCTGATATTCTACTTCTCTTCCTCCTTCCGGTGTGCTAATGAATCTTCTGTTGATTCTAGTCAAGTGGCCACCTTTCCATAGTAAGGACGTGGGTTAATTCTTCTAAGCATTGTAAGGTTGACTCATATTTTTTCTTAGGTGGTGCCAGGTCTGTATGCTTCAAGATAATGGCTTGTGTAACCATCTCTATATTTTTTTATACCTCACGTACCTTATCCTTTTCCTCCCTTAATTTACACCTTAATGGTGTGCTGATCAACTCCTCCTACTTTAGATCCTTACTCTTCTCATTGATATCTTCATTATTATTCTCCAACTCCTCCAAAACCCTTACTTTGTCATTCCTCTGAAAGAGTCTCACCTCAACCTCTACTGACACCTTTTTGAGTGTGTTGGATACTTTCTCATCAGATAATTGTTGAGCATTTATCAGAGGGTTCACTCCCTTAGTCTCTGGTACCTTCATCAGTGCCCATTTTTTGACCTCAAACTCAGGATCATCAACATGGGACTCAAAATCCCAAGATAACATCTTCCTTGTTCATGGGTACATGCCTTCTTCTTTGAATAAATACCATACAAGGATTTGGTCTATAGCCACAATACTTTAGAAGAGCACACAAAATACCTTACTTCGATCATTGATGTACCGCATTCCTTGTTCCTTCACTGCTACCACACTCTTCCCTTATGTGTGCACTACCTTTGGAAATCTTACTACTAAGTTGGGATCTCCACCCATAATCCTTCCCTACACTCTCCTCCTCTATATCTTTGAGTATTTCTTCAACACTACACTCCACCTCCTTCTCCACCATGTCCTTTATTATGCCCACTACTTCCCTTTCTGTGGCCTCTTCTATTTTCTCCTTGGTGAGGCTTGGGTCCTTTGATCCCTAGTGTTTACCTCCTCACTTCCCCCCTTTCTAGGAGAATCTCCTTCCTCCTCATCCTATTCCTCATTTCCTTCCTCCATCGAGTCATGTACATCATACACAGGATGGTCCTAAGCCTCTTCATGCTTGTCATCATCCTTCTCTCCTCTGCAGGATTCCAAGCTCACTATTTCTTCTGAGTCCACCTCCTCTACTACCTTTCACTTCTTCCTAACTACTAACTCCAGTATAGGGGATTCTTCCTTCTCATTTTTTTCAATAGGAAACTCCTTCCTCAGTGATTTTTATTTTGAAGGGGGATCTTCTTGCTTTGGTACCTCTTCCTCAAGTTTATTTTCTTTTTCCCTAATGGGGGACTTCTTCCTTCAAGCATATGTGCTCGAATTCGTGCCTAACTCTTACACACCAACATATTATTTTGTTTGTACACTCAATACCTTCTTCTCTGGTGGCTCCTCTCTCTCCCTCTTCCTCAGTGTGGCCTTCTTCCTTATGGTGGGGTCTTCTGGGATGGAGACATCATTCTCCACATAGGTTCCTTTCTCATACTTGGGCCTAATGTGTAGGTGTACCCTCGTTGTGTTCCTTCCAACAATTGGCATCATCAAAAATTTTATCATATGTACCTCATGGGAGACATACTATTCCACATAAGCATGCTTCTTAGGGTATACTATCTTTTTTCACATCTCACAGTGGTATTCATCCACCTTGATGAGGTAAAAACTTAGTATTTTTTCCTCCTCAAAGTGCTTAACCCCGACTTGGAAATATTGTGCAGTGAAGGAGAACAATAGTTTACACCATAGGCTCTTGGTCCCTTCTAACAGAGTGAACCTACCAATGCAAAAGTGTTGGTATGTAGGAAACTTATATTCTCCTTGCACTAGCACTGACAATTGTTTGGGTATCCTCCACTTATCCCCAAATGTGTCACACATTTTCTTATACCATTTATCTAGATGTGCCTTTTGGGCGGCCATCATGGTATCACAAGTATACTTCTCAAATCTCTTTTTCGGGTAGGGGTTCTAATCTAGGTACTCCCATACAAATTTGTCTAGCTGATCAGGAACTCCAATTTCTAAAAACAAGATGGTAAGGAGGACATTACGAAACATAATCTTCTCCTTGTCACATGCGGCATTGATGATCTCCTATGCTATGAATGCTGAGAGGTTGTAGATGGTTCCTTCTAATATTTTTTGGCAAATGTTTAACTAGGAATTGTTGAACTGTGTCCACATCTCCTATCCATTCAACATGGCTACTAAGTACATGGCCATCCTCATCATAGGGTCAGAAATTATAGAAATGTTGAAGTACCATGACCCCTTCTTGTAGTCATAGGCCTCCATAGTTTTCTTTATGGCCTCCTTTTCCTCCAATTCATCATCAAATGAATCTCCCTCGTAGGTAAGACCAGAAAATTTGGAGATCAGTTGGGGATTTATCCTCATTATTCACCCCGTAAAGTAGAAATGGACTTCATAAACGCATGACATTATCCATTGGTGCAACCACTCAGGTTTATCAAAATAGGGAAGCTCATATAATTTCAATACTTTGTCCTTCTCCATTTTCACCTTCACCTCATCATCATAGATGGAAATTCTATCAAGTGTCCTCTTGTCTGTAGGTGTAACCATTTGTAATGCCATCTCTTTCTCTAAAACATTTTTGCTATGGTTGTAATCACTTACCACCATCTTCCTTATATGGGATACCCACTCTTTTCTGAGCAATACGCCATCTATGTATTTCATCTCCGCATACCACTACTCATTAAAACTAGTGGAAAAACATGTTTCCCTTTGCCCTTGCCCTTCTTTCATGAAATGATTTCCTTCTTTGGTGCCATATTCTTGTCAGGTTACTAAGAAAAAACTCTTCCTTGTTCCTCTTCCTCACTTTTCTCAAATCTGTGGTTGATCTTCACGAAATATACCTTTACTCCCGTGACCTAACTATAGAACCCTAACCTAGAAAACCCTTCCATAAGACGATGTACTCTCCTACAATCTTCTTCCCTACACCCATGTACTTTTTCAACTTTGGTTCATAAATCACACTAGTCACGTACTCATATTTTCACAAAATTTTTCCTTCGCACAAATATTCTTCATGGATTCCCTAGTTTGCAAGATCTCTTCGACATCGCCATTGTAAGGTTAATAATAACGTTCCTGACCTTTTAATTATAGGTTTTTGTTCATCTCCTACTATAAATTATATGCCACCTAGTAATATATTTTATAATAAAGGTGAATTTTTCCACTAAATCCAACCTTAAGCACTCTTACCTCTGCACCCTATCCTACATGAAAAATCTCTACAACCTTCTGACATGCAAAAATCCTTATTGACTGAAGATCCTCACGCGTGCACTTGCAATGGCAAAGGAAATTCTTCTATAAAACTAATTTTTGCCATCACCTACCTCATGTTGTTCCTGTGCTCCTCATCCTTTGTATGTGGTCTTTATAAAGTTTTATTGACACCAAACTCCTTATGTTCACATTTTCTACATGCACTCTTCCACACTACATGCATTCAATATGGGCCATTGAAACAAAACTTCCACTACTAGATTCCATTTTATTTTAAATTACTCCACCTCACACAAAACAGATGCACAGTCCTCTATGCATACACAACCTTTTGAAATTAGGAAGTGGCTACCAGTGCACAAGGCACGTAAAACAACAACACAAAAAGAAAGGAACAAGTAACAAGAAAGGTAAACACAAGGAAAATAAATGCATCAAAGGAAATCCTAAGATAAATGGAAATATTTCCTTATTTATGAACACAAGGAAGACTTATCTATAGTATGGACTCAGCCTAATCTCATTGAAATGGATTGATAACTGTGTTCCATCCTATGCTTATAACTGGAAAGTGCATGAATCAAGGATGTACAAGATGATATATGGTCCTAATCAATGGAATTTTAGTTTCCCAGGATAGTACAGAAATTTGGAGTCATAAAGCAAGACTATTTGCCCAACCTCAAATTGTTTGTTTTTAATATGATGATCATGCCATGTTTTTTTTTGTGCCTTTTCAGTCTTCTGACTCCATCTATCAAGTGATGACCATTCGTCTACCTGCACTAACTTCTCCATGCACTCTTGAATTTTTTTTCCATCAACTAACCCTCTTTCACATACAATACGCAGCGATGGTAGCATAAATTCAACCGGTAGAACAACCTCCATGCTAAACACCAATTGAAATGGTGTGGCTTTGTTCAATCTCTTGTTGGTTTTCCTATATGCACATAGAATGGATGACACCTTGTCATCCCAATCTTGTCTTCCCACATCATAGATTTTAGTTAACGTGTGACCTAGAATTTTTTAAAATGCCTTAGTACTTCCATTAGCTTATGGGTGGTATGGGTTAGTCTTATGATGGGCTACAATGAACTCTGCCAAAAAAATCCTAACTCTTTCATTAAAAAAATGTGTACCCCTCTCATTATTCAAGATTAAAGGAAATCCATACCTATGGATTATGTTCTCCCATAAGAATTTGGTAGTTATCATCATTGTATAATCCCTTGTAGGCACTTCCTCCACCCACCTTGTTAAGTAATTAGTGAAAGTAATGATATATCACGAACCAGTCCTTCACGCAATAGGTGAAATTAGTCCTACAAAATCAATTTCCCATTTTTCAAATGGTTTTATGCTGGTTATAGGTCTCAAGGGAATCTCATCTATTTTTCTTGGCTTGTCAAGGTGCTAGAAATGGTCACAGGCCTTACAAAATTCAATACAATCTTAGTAGATACTTTCTCACCAAATCCCTGCGAGTAGAATCTTCCACATGGTGACATTCCTTGCATAGTGCCCTCCTACAATCCCACCATGTGCTTCCTCTATTATTGCAACACACTCATGTTCTAACACACACTAATACAACACCTCATTATGGCATAGGTTGTATAAGTCTCTATTGATTAACATGTAGGGTGTAACGCGTATGGCTAACTGTTTTCTTTCCAAATTCTTCATTCCTTTTGGTGCCACACCCATTTTGAGAAACACAACAATATATTCTAATTCAGGGGGCACGTGCTATAACGTAAACAATTACATGTCTGGCATAGCATCCTCAATTCTCTATGCATCATCCCCTAAGTCAATCCTTGGAAAATGGTTGGGCCTTGAGTTACTCTTTCCTAGTTTCATAACAACTATAAACTTGAATTCTTGAAACAACAAGACCCACTGACATATGCACCCTTGTAAATGGGCTTGTTTACCAAGTACTTTATTGCCATGTGGTCTGTGTAGAATATGAAAGGTGTTTCCAAAAGATATATCCTAAATTTGTGAAGCGTGTAGATCATTGATAGTACTTCATGCTTAGTAGTAATGTACTTCCATTCTACCGGTGTTAGGTTTCTGCTAGCAAAACTCAAAGGGTTGTCAACAATCCATTCTCTAGGTTGTGCTAATATTTCCCTAATCGTCATACCTAAAGCATCAACATGTACATGGAATGGCTTATCCTAAGAGGGAAAACATAATTTGGGTGTAATTATGAACTTATCCTTTAATGTATCAAACATTGTCTGTTGCGCCTCTCCCTAGTGGAATGCATTTTTGCATTTTAGTAACATATCTAATGGCATGACTATCTTAGCACACCCCTTAATAAATTTCTAGTATTACTTCATATGCCCAAGGAATCCATGCACTGACCTCTGGCTGGTAAGCTGCCCCAATCCCAAAATAATAAAAACTTTGGCAGGATCCACTAGTAATCCTTCCTTACATATGATGTGCCCTAACAGGCTACCAAATGGTGCAGTGAAGAGATACTTCTTGATGTTGAGGGATATGTGAAACTACCGACATCTTTCAAACATCAACCGTAAACTGTCATAATAGTATTCTACTAGTCCATACACTATCTAGTCATCAAGGTTGACCTAAAGAACCTTATGGATGAAGTCTTGAAATTCCTATACCATAATGCTTGAAAACACAACAGACACGTTATTCAATCCAAAAGGCATGACTGTATAGGAAAAAATTCCCCATTTAGTGGCAAAATTTGTCTTTTCTTGGTCTTCTTTTGAAATTATAACTTGATGATATCCTAAGAATCCATCCGTGAAGGAATAGATCCAATGCCTAGCTACTCCTTCCAGGATTTCTTCAGTGAAGGGGGTTGGAAAAGGGTTAATGACACATACTACATTCAGGTCTTTGTAGTCAACACAAATCCTTATCCTTCCATCCTTTTTAATATTGATGACCATGGGGCTTACCCATTTCGATTCCTCCGCAACTTCAATGATATCTGAAGCAATCATTTTTTCTATTTGGCTCCTTAAATTTGATGTGAAGATTCAAATTCATTCGATAAGGCTTCTTCCAAATCGGGCACACACCCTCCTTTAACTTGATTTCTATTTCTCCCAAGGAGTGGTGAATGCCCTTAAGCTCATGGAATCTGTGAGGAAATAAGTCCTGAAACTCACGTAGTAGATCAATGATCTTTGAAACCTCCTTGTCTTACCAATAGTTCCCAATAGTGGCCTCTTTAGGTTTTGTTTATGAACCAATGTTAACTTTCTTTGTTTTGAGGGGTTAATGGTAGGTGTGTGCTTTCTCATTAGCACTATTAATAAATTTGCATGTACCTTTAGTATGGTTGACATAAAAATCTCCATCTCTTTTCCATCCATCACATAGACCTTATTTTCCTTCTCTTTCTCCACTCATGCACACTCAAGCTACACTTCTTATTTCTCTTCCTCATCAAAGTGTATTTCTAAAACAGGTTCACCCAATATCTCCAGTATTAAATCCTCCACCATGGCATTGTCTCTCATCGTAAGGCACTTAAAAACCTATAACTCATTATCCACCAATGGTTTAGTACTCCAATATTTGAAGGCTTGAAGGAGGTTAGCCGTCAACTCCTACCAATTTCCTATCTGACGGTGCATCTCTGAGTGAATATACCATGCGTGTGCATAGCCTTGTAAGGTGGAATACAACTTATACACCCATAAAGAAGGTGGTAAGGCCTCCACACCTTCCATCCATACTTTCTCACATTCTTGGATGTGAAACAAGGTGGGTTCTTTCCCATATTAGTCTTGTATGATAATGGGTGTATTGCTCCAAGAAAACCTAACAAAGAACATCATTCTTACCTCACACCATTCTAGAAAGCTACCGTGATTTTTTTCTGACCAACATGTTGCATCCCTCTTCTTTCAATCTCATTTTTCTACTAAGCCTCAATTTCTTGTAAGAAATCATCAGGGTTGGCTCCTCCAGAATAACTTAGTAACTTATTTCCTCCCAGGAGCTTGACTAAGTGCACCTTTGTCACCCTTGTAACTGGGCCTCTCCATTGTCACCCAATTAACTCATAAGTCTCGTTCACCCAATTTTCACATGCCACACTAGTTGTATTACTCATGGACTGAGCATATTAAAACAAAATAACTCCCTCTGTAAGGTGAATCACCTCAAGGTCCTTGATAGAGTGAACATAGATTCTGTGAAGAAATTCTTATCCTAATGGATTAGTATAGAGCATTGAATTCCTATCGGTCAAGGGGATGATAACCTTTTCTTCATTTTTTTCAAAACTTATGTATCCCTTGATGAATCGTAGGTCATCATTGTTCTTAAAACACCAAGGGCACCCAAGTAACGTTAGAAAGTTTTCCACCTTGGCTAGCACCAAGACTTCAAAATACCTACTAAAATTTTCCCCTTGGATAGTGATAACATCATCCTTCAAGACACCAATAGGCATTTCCTTTGTCTTGTTAGCCATATACAACACATTCAAGAATAGTTGTAATGGGGGCCTTCCCATTTGATGTCATGTGTGAAGGGTGAGGACATTGACTTTCATGACTATCTCAATTACAATATTTCTTAGAATCCATCCATCTACAAATGCATTCAAGGTAATCTCCTTATCATAGTCAAGGTTTTAGGGAGGAATATTAGCATGTAGAACCTTCCTTTTGTGCTCTTCTCCAGCACGTGGTACCTTCTCCCATAGCTATTCCTCTAGAAAATGAATGATATTCTATTGCCTTAACATCTTGCATACTTCCCTGACCTCATCTAGATCCTTATGTGGAGCCTCAACACTATTTCTTTACTCTAACTACCTTGAATTCTCTTTCAGGTATTGGATCTCCCCTTGTAGGCTTCGAATCACATCCATGGTTTCTTGATATACTTTCTTCTAATGCGTAGGGTCTAGATATTTCCTACGCACCACCTCTTCTCTTATAACCATTGGTTTTTGCCTTGGTATGTCCCTTGTGTGCACAGTCACAGCTCACGTTGTAACTAGTATAGGCTCTAGTTCCAACTCGTGTGCCACTCTTCATATCCATTATGAATCAACCTTCTTTATGCTTACTATTCTAGTGCCTTTTTATTTTCAGTGTTGTTGGCTCATATGTTCAAATATCTCTAGACACTCATCATACTTATGGTGTTTTCCACACTAAGAGCATTGTAATAGGTTAGGGCATTCACGTTTATATTGCTTTGTACACCCACAATTGTATTAGGGTCCATGTGGGAACTCACTTCTTCCTCCACAGTTACCACGACCATGAAATCCTCCTCTAAAACCTCTTCCATGAGTCCCTCCATCTATGCGCCCTTCATAGTGACTACTATCATCCTTGGTATTATTTATAAGGTTATTATGGTGCATGCCAACATCAATGACATCATGTATCTGGTCAATCAACCTATAATCTTTGGTGTTGTGAGTAGTAGAGGTGTAGATCTTGCAATAGCAAGACATATTTTTAGAGATCACATGCTACAATAGTTGACACCTACTTACATCATGATCTCCATAGAAAATTTTAGTCCATCATCATGGCACGTACTGATATCCTATGGAAACAGTCCTTTTCATTCCCATCTACCTTGTAATCCAAGTTCCATAGGCCACTGCGAGTCTCATCCACTGAATTCATAGATAGATTTTCCAGCTACTTGGCCTTTGCAGCAATCTAAGCCTCAAGAAAAGGGCCAAAAATGGTATAAATTATTTTAACATCCTTCACTCATAGGGAAGCTTCCAAGTCCTTGCACGCATCTATGAAAGTCTTATTCAAAAGTGATCTCCTAAATGGTGTTATCAATCCTTCAAAAAACCACTGAGTATGCTGAGAAGAATGAATGTCATAAGATAATTTTGATAATAGAGTCTTGAAATGTGTGTCGTAATCTCACACACTCTCTACCATACCTTGTCGAATCTCCTTCATCACACTAATGCTCTTTTGTTCAAACTCAAGGATATAAAATTCACCTAGGAAGGCATTCAGCAGCGTGGTGTAATCCACCACTGTTTTATGGGATTCATAATTTTGGTAGCAACTATGCGTGCACGCTTGAAACATCGTTACAAACTAACTTTCCTTCTGATCTGAGTTAGTGATCCCCTTTGTGTGTTATAGTATCTCACACTTGTGTACATGCTTTGCAACATCCTCAACACCTTTGTATTTTGGTAGATGTAAGGAAATTTTGAAAAACATATGTTGAGGTAGTTGAGGCCCTTGTCCACCTAATCTAGAGCCTTGATTTCCTCTAGTGTTGCCTCCACCACCAGAAACACTAGATCCAATAGGTCTTGTTCCTCTTGATCCACCAGATCCACCAGGTTCAAAAAGTCCTCCAAATCCTATACCACTAGATCCACCTCCATTAGCTGGTAATGGGTGTGAAGTGGTTGCACTTAGTGTCCCTAATGTCCCACTAAACTACACACCAAAAATTTGTGAGATTGCACCACTACTAGATGTGTGTCATGCACTGCTTCTAGATGTGATACTCAAACTTTACATACTTGTACTTTTCCCAAATGTCATACTAGATAGTATTCCTCCAAACACATGGAATGATTGTGCAACCATAGATGTACCAAATGAGAAATTATATCTCTTAGGTGTAGATCAGTCACTCCCACCAATACCAACTGGGTTAGTAATACTTATCTCTTGATTTGGAAAACTAAGTGCCAGAGATTAGTCACTAAGAGGATTTATATGCATGCCAAAAATATTCCTCTCTCCAAGTAATGAACTCTCGTCAGAAGCTGAAGGAGTCTCTCTCCCACGTTTTCCAAGATGGGGTAGCATAGAATGCTTAGGCTCCAAGTCCTCTATGTGAAGCTCAATTCCTCTCCGTAACATCTTCCTTCGTAGATTCATTACTCATGAAACCTCACATTGTCTAGATAACTCCCTTTCACGAGCTTCACTAGACTTGAGTTCTCTCTCCTCTCTCTCCCTTTCAACCACAATGTCTGTCATCTTCCTCCACTCTCTCTTCCTCACCCAATGTTCAGAAGAATTTTAGTTGGCCATTGGAAATGCTTCCAAACTTAGTTTAATGGCCATGATATTTATGGCTAGAGGGATAACACACAAAAATGATCATCTATACTCCTTTAAGAATTCAAACTAAGCAACTTCAGGACAATAATACGTAGAGATATCATATTCTAAGGTATAACTGGTCAGCACTCTTCTCCACCAATGATTAACAATGCATGTCCAAATCAGATCAACATCCTGGAGCCTCTAATATTCATCTTAGGTCCACACATGATATCTATAGTACCAGCTTGATCTATATGGATATGCTAAAATCTAGTCATATAACCTTATTGGAAAGAAATAAAATAAGGTCTCATAAATCTCATGATTCATGTGCTCTTCTACCCATTTAGGTGCATCAAAATTAGGTCCATTACTAAATATCTAAGAAAATCCATCCTCTTTACTCTTAAACCATGCTTTGACACTATCCAAGGTCAAGTGCTTCGTCATCACACATCATTTTCACAAAAACTTTGAAAAGAGGTCTCAAAAATGGAACAAAGAAGTATTGATTTTACCCACCTAATAAATTCTAACCCCATGCATGCCAGCCTATCACCCAATGGGTTTTGGGTGCTCACCTAAGGCACACGCAGGCACCGATCCCCTCCTTTATGTGAGTATTGTGAGAAGATCTTGCCATTGTTAGAGGATTAGTTGCAGAGAAGTAGATATTCATGTAAAATCACAACATGAGCTATTAAATCCTTATACCCATGCATGGAAACTAGAAAACAACACAACATGGATTATTAATAACTGTTATCCAAAATTCACCCCCCCAGGGTAATTTTGATAACATGCATCAGATTATTCAGTCCCGAGAAAGTAAGATTGATTTAAGGCCCAAAATCATGTTTTTGGGGGCCCCCTCTATTCCATTCTAACTCTCCCATCTAAGAAGGAATCCCAACAGGTCGAGAAAATGGAAGGAATGCAGAAAACCAAGCTTGGGGCCGAAAAAAGCAAGAAAATTGGCTAAGTCCTAGTCCAGGACAGTTAGGACGTCAGGGTGTAAATCGGCTGAAAATCCTCCAGGCGGTCCGCACAGCAGTTGGGACAGTTGGGACATCCGGACGCGTGGGGCGTGAAAAGCCGAATCGGCCAGAAAAATGGGAAAAAATTGCCTAAGTCTTGCTTCGCTCAGTCCGAGACAGTTGGGACAAAAGTACACGGAGGACATGAATGGGCCGATTCGGCCGAAACAGAGGACTTTCGTCCAGGACAGTTGGGCCAAAGGGACACGTGGGGCACAAAGAGCCGAGAGCCAATGGAATCTTGCCACATGTCTTCGCCGCAAAGAGGAACAAGGAGGCCCGAATTGGGCAGTTCGGAGAAATTTGTCCCAGACAGTTTGGGAAATCTAGGCTAAAAGTATGTGAGGGACATGAAGACTCGAAAAAGCTTCCAACGAATCAGAATGTGACGCGTGTCACAAGGGGAGGTGCAATAAAAATTTCGACTAAGTGTTTTTGGGTCCAAAAGTTCAAAGGGAAAGGTTTGAAGGGTCGGCCCGAGCCAATAGAAACAGGACACGTGTCCTAAGGTGGGGGAAGTGCGGAGCTCGAGGAGGACTTAGAAAATTTAGCAAAATTTTTGGCCGAAAAACTAAAAGGTAAAGGTTTTCACCGTGCCCCTGTCAACGAACCAAATGATGCCACGTGTCCCAAGTGGCGGGGCGCAGGGGGAAAATGAAATTTTTTCCAAAGTGTAAGAAAAGTCAAAATTTTCAAAGGGAAATAGGAGGTAGAGGAGAGATAATTTCTTGCCCAATCAGCGCTTACCACGTGGCGTCCGACCAGCGAAGCACGGAAAAATTCAAAGTTTTGCCCACCGATCCGTTTTTTGGGCCGTTTTTTTCCTAAAACTTCAGACCCCCATATCTTTTGATCCAGAGCTTGGATTTACATGTTCTTTATATCATTGGAAAGCTTATGAAATTCTCTACATGATTCAATGGTCAATCTTGCATTTTGGTTCAGTTTGGAGAGAGAAAATCAAGAAAATTCTCTAGCACGTGGTAATGGCCAGAACTGATGTTTCAACAACCAGTTTTAATGCACATGGGTCACATTCTTCTTCAGCATGGCCAAAACTGACATTTCAACAACATGTCTTAATGCACATGGGTCACATTCTTCTTCAACATGGCCAGAAGTGATGTTTCAACCACTGATTTTAATGAAGAATACATTTTGGTCAATGGTTGGGCTGCTTGCACATTTTCCTATGTTTTCTCTCTCCTAGGCTCGACCCATGCATTGTAAAAGGCCAGATTTGGCTCATTTTTTGGGAGGATTACAAGTGGTTCATCTTTTCTACTCTACCCTCCCTTCTTTTCATCTCTAGGGTTGAAAATGGAGTTCAAACCTCCTCCCCTTCTCTGTAATGGTGTTTTTGCCTTTTACTATTGAAATGATGTTCTGTGCAAACTTCTAGAGCAACAAAAACATGTTTTGTGATACATCTGTCCATCTTTGCTCATTCTTTTGCTTGTTCTCTTCTTGCCTCTCTTCATTGTAGGTATCTGTGCATGTTTAAATGTTCATTGCAGGTTTGGAGCTGTGTTCATGGAGTTTTTGGGGCATTTTCTATGTGAAATCTATCCTTGGGCCTGTGATGCATCTGTCCATCCTTCCCATTGCTCACCTCTCCTTGTCCCATGGCAGTTTTGATAGATGTTCAACATTCTCCTTCTCTGGTGTATCACCGTTTTAGTGTAGGCTTTTACTAATTTTCCCTTTTTTGTCTCTCTCTGTCTCCTTGCCATGGTTAGATTAGGATTAGATTAGCTTTCCTGCACTAGAATAGCTTATGGTAGGTAGTTTAGGAGTAGGAACCAACCTTCTCTGGAGATTCCTTTCTCATTTTTGCAAGTCCCACACTTGGAGGAAGGTTTCAATGTTGTGCAATCACACTGGATGCTAGAGTGATCAAACTAGAAATTTGATCAACATCCAGGGGTGCTGTGATTTTGCACTAATAGTTTTGGCATGCCCGGTGGGACCTTAGAGGTCTTCCACTTCATCTTTTACATGTTGGTGTGTTCCTATGAAGATTTCAGCCTTTAGAGGCACTTGCAAACACATCTGGCGACTCCATCTGATCAGCTACCCATTTCTGAATTTGCAGACCTGTTTTCATCCATTCCCATCCATCCTTCTTTCCATCTCTTTCATTCTTTTCCATTTCATGAAGTTGTGCAATCATGACTTCATTTCCATCATGGAATTCACATTTTCAACAACAGCAGTTTATCACACCTCCAACATTTTTTACAAATCCTCCAAATCAGCATGCATACCCATATGAGTAGCAATGCCAAGATCATTTTGGCTACGGAGCTTTCCAAGAGAAAGAGTATGCTGGTTATGAAGACAATCAGATGCAAGATGCTGGTTTGTTGGAGAAAATCCAAAAGATGGAGGTAGAGATGCTGCAGTCCAGAGCAACAGCTCAAATGAGAGCTTTTAGAATTGGTTGCAGGACTCCTTGTCCATGGGGAGGCCCTTTTCCAAGACACTTCAGCCTTCAGGAGAAGCTAGACTTCATGATAAAGATGCTGCCCCAACTTGCACAGTGGATTGAAGAAATAGAGGTGTATGAGAGGAGTATTTAGCAACCTTGTCAATGGGTAAGCACGCCATCTCATGCCTTTCTTTTTCCTCTTTCCCGATCTGTTTTATCTCAGTAGTGTCAAGTTCTAAACTCCCCATCTGCTGTCCCAAATGTTGATCCCATGTCTCCACCTCTCAGTCTTCCACCACACCTCAATTCTTCTTTCCTTTTTCCTTCCAAACAGTCATCCCCTCCACAAGGGCTAAAATAAATACGCTCTCCCCCAAAGAAACAAGAGGTTTCACCTCCTCTACCACCACAAAAAAATTTCCAAATAAATTGAGTTACAACCCATCCCTCCTCTTGCATTCCCAATTCCATGTGGGGAAGAAGAAATTGCAAAAATCAGCCATGAAGGATAGCAAGAAGAGGAGCCCAACAGAAAAGAAATGATAGATAACTTGAGGGTTTGGGCTACCAAATTTGGGATGACAAAGATCCCCTTGATGGTTAAGCCTTCAGAAGAGATGGGAGTTGGAGAACAAATGGTGGTTAGGACTGATTTTGTTGCAGCAGAAGAAGAAGATCTTGCAGTCCCAACTTGTCCTCTAGAGCAGCAGATTGAAGAGTTTGACTTGGCAAACTTCATACTGGAGGAAGAGTTCAATAAAGAGAAAGAATGTCTTCAAACATTGGAGGAAGGAGAAGCTACTCTAGATCCAAAAGAAGAGGAGCACATTCTAGTTGTGGAGGAGAAAAGTGCAGATCCAAGGGCTTTGAGCACAAAGCAGGCTACATGAGAACCTTCAGTTCTTCTTTCTACTTCACCTCTCTCAATTTCTAGTACTGAAGAGGAGTTTGATCTCTCAAACTCAATGTTGGAGGGTGAAAGAAACCATGGTGGTCAAGTTGCAGATCAAGAAGACACCATGGAGGAAGTGGAGCATTTGCAGTAGGACAGCAATGAGGCAGTTTTCCTGTCTGATTTGGAGGACTATTTTGATGGAGAAGAGTCGGTTGAGTTTCCACCATTCTCTCTTTCATCATCCACATTCCAAACACAAGAGCCTACTGTCATGGAGGAAAGCATTCATTTGCAACAGCCTGCATCTTATAGCAGCTCTTTGGAATCAAGATTGGAAGATTTTGATCTTTCATGTTCTTCATTGGAGGAAGAGAAAGGGCAGAAGGATTCCACCATTGCTCCCACACCATCCATTCAAGAAGTTCTACAAGAAGACTCCATTTTTGGATTTGAAAATCAGAGCTATGGGCATATCAAATGGATCATACCTTTCCCAATCAGGTATTTGGCTTCATTGGAGCCAAAGGAGAAGCCACAACCAGTCATGCTTACTTCTGAGCATGAGGGTGAGCTACAAAGTACCAAGGATCAGCTATCATACCTCTTCAATCCAAATGCAGAGCAACTAAAAGAGGTATCAGATTCACCTTCAGCTGATACCTTGATGATTTGGGTGGAAGACCAGCTTCTTGTTGATTTTCCACTCATCCTAACAGCCATGATCAATGCCAAATCAATTGCATGGTTGCCACTTTTGAGAAAGGGAAGTTATTTCTCACAACCAATTGCAGGGTTTGTTTAGCTTGCCTTTCCTTCCAGTTAGAATAGAGTAGGTAGGTTTGCTTTCAGTAGAAGAAGTGCTTGTGCACACTCTACAAGTTTCATTTGGAGCATGTATGATTTTCGGTTCTATACATATTTTTTGTGGTGCTGGTTTTGCTCTTGCACAATTCATTCCAGTGGCATTTTGGTGAAAACAACTCTAAGTTCAGTCGGTTTCCAAGTGGCTCAGAGAGGAGGTTTTCAAACTTCAGATCATTTTGCAGGCTACTACTCATGACTCCATGCCCAATGGATTGCTTCAGGCTACTGATCATTCATCTAGCAGGTAGATGACCCCGCTGAGTCACCAAAACTGTTATCCAAAATTCACCCCCCCAGGGTAATTTTGATAACATGCATCAGATTATTCAGTCCCGAGCAAGTAAGATTGATTTAAGGCCCAAAATCATGTTTTTTGGGGCCCCCTCTATTCCATTCTAACTCTCCCGTCCAAGAAGGAATCCCAACAGGTCGAGAAAATGGAAGAAATGCAGAAAACCAAGCTTGGGGCTGAAAAAAGAAAGAAAATTGGCTAAGTCCTAGTCTGGGACAGTTAGGACGTCGGGGCGCAAATCGGCTGAAAATCCTCCAGGTGGTCCACACAGCAATTGGGACAGTTGGGACATCGGGACGCGCGGGGCGCGAAAAGCTGAATCAGCTGGAAAAATGGGAAAAATTTGCCTAAGTCTCGCTTCACTCAGTCTGGGACAGTTGGGACAAAAGTACGTGGAGGACGCGAACTGCCCGATTCAGCCAAAACAAAGGACATTCATCCGAGACAGTTGGGCCAAAGGGATGTGTGGGGCATGAAGAGCTGAGAGCCAATGGAATCTTGTCACGTGTCTTCGCCGCAAAGAGGAACAAGGAGGCCTGAATCGGGCAGTTCGGAGAAATTTGTCCCAGAAAATTTGGGACATCTGGGCCAAAAGTACGTGAGGGATGTGAAGACCCGGAAAAGCCACCAACGAATCAGAATGTGACGCATGTCACAAGGGAAGGCGCAATAAAAATTTTGACTAAGTGTTTTTGGGCCCAAAAGTTCAAAGGGCAAGGTTTGAAGGGTCGGCCTGAGCCAATAGACACAGGACACGTGTCCTAAGGTAGGGGAAGTGTGGAGCTCGGGGAGGACTTAGAAAATTTAGCAAAAGTTTTTGCCAAAAAACTAAAAGGTAAAGGTTTTCCCTGCGCCCCTGTCGACGAACCAAATGATGCCAGGTGTCCCAAGTGGCGGGGCATGGGGGGAAAATGAATTTTTTTCCAAAGTGTAAGAAAAGTCAAAATTTTCAAAGGGAAACCCATGGGAGGTAGAGGATAGAGAATTGCTCATCCAATTAGCGCTTGCCACATGGTGTCCGACCAGCGGAGCGCAGAAAAATTAAAATTTTTGCCCGCCGATCCGTTTTTTGGGCCATTTTTGCCCTAAAACTTCAGACCCCCATATCTTTTGATCCAAAGCTCGGATTTGCACGTTCTTTATATCATTGGAAAGCTTATGAAATTCTCTACATGATTCCTGGGTCAATATTACATTTTGGTTCAGTTTGGAGAGAGAAAATCAAGAAAATTCTCTAGCACGTGGTAATGGCCAGAACTGACGTTTCAACAACCAGTTTTAATGCACATGGGTCGCATTCTTCTTCAGCATGGCCAGAAATGACATTTCAACAACCTATCTTAATGCACATGGTTCACATTCTTCTTCATCATGGCCAGAAGTGATGTTTCAACCACCAATTTTAATGAAGAATGTGTTTTGGTCAGTGGTTGGGTTGCTTGCACGCTTTCCTACATTTTCTCTCTCCTGGGCTCGACCCATGCATTGTAAAAGGCCAGATTTGGCTCATTTTTTGGGAGGATTACAAGTGGTTCATCTTTTCTGCTCTGCCCTCCCTTCTTTTCTTCTCTAGGGTTGAAAATGGAGTTCGAACCTCCTCCCCTTCTCTGTAATGGCGTTTTTGCCTTTTATTATTGAAATGATGTTCTGTGCAAACTTTTGGAACAACAAAAATGTGTTTTGTGATGCATCTGTCCATCCTTGCTCATTCTTTTGCTTGTTCTCTTCTTGCCTCTCTTCATTGCAAGTATCTGTGCATGTTTAAATGTTCATTACAGGTTTGGAGCTGTGTTCATGGAGTTTTTGGGGCATTTTCTGTGTGAAATCTATCCTTGGGCATGTGATGTGTCTATCCATCCTTCCCATTGCTCACCTCTCCTTGTCCCATGGTAGTCTCTGGTGTATCACCATTTTAGTGTAGGCTTTTGCTGATTTTCCCTTTTTTCTCTCTCTCTGTCTCCTTGGCATGGTTAGATTAGGATTAGATTAGCTTGCCTACAATGGAATAGCTTGTGGTAGGTAGTTTAGGAGTAGGAACCAACCTTCTCTGGAGATTCCTTTCTCATTTTTGCAAGTCCCACACTTGGAGGAAGGTTTCAATGTTGTGCAATCACACTGGATGCTAGAGTGATCAAACTAGAAATATGATCAACATCCACGGGTGCTGTGATTTTGCACTAACAATAACATATCTGATTTATAATATGAAGAAATGACACTAGGGTTTGCACATATAAGAAATATATCTAGAACACACACACACACACACACACACACACACACACACACACACACACACATTGATCAAGAGTGTTAAATAACCACATTACATTCAAAAGGCCATGTCAAGTGGAATATAGTAATTGCCAAGCATCAGGACTATACAATATATGTTAAAATAGAGGTCCAACTCATATATCAAGAGTCATAGCTATGCCTTCCTTATCACATAAATTTTATAGATGCATCCCTTAGATATGATGACCTTCTTGCAATTCCATAATGGAAACCCCCAAACCTAGGGCCTCCTAGTACTTTGTATAGAGATTTTCCTTCTTCCATGCTATATGTCTATCCATAAAAATCTTGTTGTATCTTCTTCTACCCGAGCATCTCTTCTATTAGGTCCAGTAACCACAAACATACCTTCCTTCAGGGGTAGATTACATGTCATGTGTCAATGTGGTCCTCCAATGGTGCATGCTCATCTCCTTGTGAACCCTCCACCTTTAGTAATTATGTCTTCTAATAATAGTCCATCCATGGAATATTCTTTTCTTAACCTCTAAGGTTCCAGGCTAGCACATTATCCACTTGGCATGCCTAGTCGAGTCACATTTTTCCTCAAGTGCCTCCAGGATGCCAAATATGGCTAAGTCCTTAGATCTTGTGTACTATCTCCCCACATGTTCCTTGGTCTCTCCTAAACCCTTCTTAAACCTCTTTTTCATGTGCGCTTCTTCCTGCGCGCCCTTCTCTTTATTGCTCCTATGTGTGTGCCTTTTGGTACCTAGCCAATAATTCAGAGCCCAAAAAAAATAATTAATTGGGATAATATAATATCATCTACTACCTCCTATAAGGGATATTAATCATTTAAGTTAAATCATTTGGTGAACCCATAGTTTCCATACAGATCCTTCTTACTCACTTATATATATATCAAATTATTCTAGGGTTTATATTAAAATTCTCATCTTTTAAACTTGCTTATTCTCTTTATGGGTATCATTGTGACACCTCCTCATCCTCTTTTTGACATTGATGCCACTCTATATTTTAAATTTATTGTGCACATGACTTTCACTAAACATGTTCTTTTTTATAGTAGATCATGCCTAAATCTTTGCAACATCTCTTTTCATCATGATTTTGGTGAATCTATTAGAAATATTTCCCCCTCTTGCCTATGTAACTACATAAAACCTTGGGTTATATCACTATGTTAGTCACCATTGGATTACGAAACTTTCCTTTTATGGCTTTTTTGTTTTTTTACATGTTTAATCTTTACTTTAACTTATTTGCAAGCAATTCCATGTGTTACTTGTTTCTTTCTTATTGACCTTGAGTGCCTCGATTGTCTTGTGAAATCATGAGTGGTGTCCCATGTATGTGACATATATTTTTGATGATTTTTCTACTTTTGTGTCTTTGCATGCTTTTTCTTACATCGATTACGTTATTTTAAATTTTTTTCTCACTAACACTTTGCTATATTTTCTATTCTACTATTGTGTATATGCCATGGTATACATCATGTGCACTCCCATTTTTGCTCATGTAGGAATCCTAATACATATGTTAACATTCGCTAAATGTCCTTGGGTCAAGACATACATAGGGACCATAACATATGGATGATATGGCCCTTTCCATGCACTTCCATCCTTGGGTAGATTCAATAAAATTCTCATTTGGCACAATTTATTGATAACGTTTGTTGGTACCCAAATCAATTCTCCCTTTGAAGCCAAACAACATCCATAGGCTGATCAAGATGATTAGAGAAAAATAGATCAAAATTTTAGTCACTTTGTAGCTAGTTAAGGGTCTAGTTGGCTCTTTGTCACTTGAGCTTGGAGAATTTGGATAGTACCCATCTAAGGGTTTGACCTACCCTACTACTTTATGTTTTTCCTTTAACCAGGGTGAGAGGAACCATTTTGTAACATGTATTTTAAAGGGAAATTAATGGATCAACAATGTTTGACTCTCCTTTTAGGGCATTTGATAAATAACCTTGAGAAGACATTTTCAATGCAACATAATCTAACTCTCATGAGTTATCACCCTAGGAAATGTAGATGCCTCCTAGACAAGGTTTAGGTTACTAGAGACAACAATAAAACCCACTTCTGTTTGCATATTTTTGCTAAATTATAGCACATGAGTATACATAGAACAAGCATGGGTAGCTCTTGTAAGATTTATCCATTCTATATGTAATTTGTTAGGGAATTAAGTAGGATAAAGGTGATTATACAAAATTTATGGGAACTTTTAACAAAGGTTGGAAAATATACCAAATAAGATGATCAAAAAAAATCAAATAACCAACAATGAACCTTTAACTAGAAGATGTGCACCCATGGAAGACAAAAGATACACGGTTTCACATATTCTTTGAGAATTTAAACATAAAATCTCATGTCAAAGACTCAATTAAACCTAAATAATCCTATATCTATCACACCTAAGTTACACTCATATACTAACAAACAATATGTATTAACAAAATGGAAGTAAAGTGAATTTATGTTAGGAAATAAGGGATAAAATATGCGGAATAATCCCTCACAGAATCACAACAGTAGAAACTAATATGCAGAAATTATTACAGATCTCAAATAAAATTGCAGAATAAAATAACACAACACAAAGAGACAATATTTAACGTGGTTCACCCAATTTGGGCTACGTCCACCAAGAATCACTTGCTCAGATTTTATTACAAGCCACTGCTCTCTCAATACAATACCCAGATCCGTTTGGAGCTATGCTCAACAAACTCTATAGAATTCACAGCTGAATTCAAAACACATCCGCAATACATTTGCTTATACATCTATCATATGCATAAGACCATATAAATAGAGAACTACTTAAGCAGTTTTACAAAACCGTGGGTATCCAAACCATGGGAAAAACCCGTCCCATAAACCTATGGATCAAAAAACTCACCCATATGAGAAAAGCATGTTTCCTGATATTTCGGGTGCAATTTTTCAAGGCCAAAAAATTTACGCCTAAAAATTTTATTTTATTTTTTTTCGGGGGTTGTGCCCCCGAACCCCTGCTACCCGGGGCTACCGCCCCCAGACCCCGGCGAGGATACATGAAAAGTTTACAATCTTCAACACTTTCACACATGAAAACAGGGTCCACAACCTAACAATCTCCCACTTGGAGACTAGTTTTCCTCTGAGCAAGCTTCTCACCCCTTCACTAGTTTCTGTGAAGACCAACCAAACTTGAACACAACTTTAGTTTTTCCCTTGTGACCACCTTGGTCATCATGTCTACAGGATTCTGACTGGTATGAATCTTCTCCAACTTCAACTTCTCTTCCTCCAAATTTTTCCTAATGAAATGATACCTTAACTATATATGCTTTGTCCTAGAGTGGAAAGCAGAGTTCTTAGCTAGGTGTATAGCACTCTGACTATCACTATGTAGCTTACATTCCTCCTGCTTGTGCCCCAACTCCTCAAGAAATTGTTGTAACCAAATCATCTCTTTGCTTACCTCTATGGCAGCAACATACTCAGCCTCTATGGTTGACAAAGCTACCATCTTCTGTAGTCATGAAATCCAGCTCACTGCTGTCCCACCTACAGTATAAATATAACCTGTCGTGCTCCTCCTGCTATCTACATCTCCAGCCATGTCTGAATCTACATAACCACGTAAAGTGGTGTCTGATCCAATGTAGCACAAAATTGTCCCCATGGTCCCTCTCAAATACCGAAGGATCCACTTTACTGCTTGTCAATGCTCTTTACCTGGATCACTCATAAATCTACTCACAACTCCCACTGTATGGGAAATATCAGGCCTATTGCACACCATAGCATACATCAAACTACCAACTGCTGATGAGTAAGGTACCTTGGACATTTGGTTCCTCTCCTACTTTGTCTTGGGACATTGCTCCTTTGATAACTCGAAATGGCCTGCCAAAGGAGTCCCAACCGGTTTAGCATCCTGCATATTAAACCTCTCCAAGAACTTCTTAATGTACTCTTCCTGAGATAAAATCAGCTTCCGTTCCTTCCTATCCTGAGATATCCTCATACCAAGGATTTTTTTGGCTTCACCCAAATCCTTCATAGTAAGGGATTCACTTAGCTGATTCTTGAGTAATTTTATTTCCTGCATGTTTTTACCTGCAACCAGCATGTCATCAACATACAAACACATGATAATATAACTTCCATCTTCAAATTTCTTTGTATACACACAATGGTCAAAATGACATCTGATATAACCTTGCTCCATCATGAAGCTATCAAACTTCTTATACCATTGACGTGGAGCTTGTTTCAGGCCATACAATCTCTTATTTAGTTTGCACACCATCTCCTCTTTACCTTTGACTTCATATCCTTCGGGATTCTGCATATATAGCTCCTCCTCCAAATCACCATGGAGAAATACAGTCTTTACATCTAACTGTTCTAAGTGCAAGTATTCGGCTACCACTATTCCAAGAATAGTTCTGATAGAAGTCATTTTTACTATAGGAGAAAAAATATCATCAAAATCTATACCTTTTTTCTGTGCAAACCCCTTGACCACCAACTGGGCCTTGTATCTTATCTTTCCTCCTTCCTCTTTGACTCTAAACACCCACTTATTCTATAATGCTCTTTTTCCTTCGGGTAGCTTTACCAAATCCCATGTCTTGTTCTCCATGAGAGCCTGATGCTCCTCATCCATGGCTTGCTCCCACTTCTTCCTGGCATCTACCTGCATTGCTTCATCAAAGATCTCTAGTTCTCCACTATCAGTGAGTAATAAATAATAAAGAGAGGGAGAAAAATGTTCAGGTTCTCTTCTTACCCTAGAAGACCTCCTCAATATAGGAGTTTGGGGTTCCTGTTGAGGGGGTTCCTGAACTGATTCATGTGTCACTTTCCCATCTGGAAGATCCTCTACCACTATATATTCTTTCTTGGATTCTTCCCTATTTTCCTGCAACTGTTTCTTATACATGACTTTCTCATTAAAGACCACATCCCTAGACCGAATGATTTTCTTTTCCTTAATACTCCAACATTTAAATCCAAAGTCATCACCACCATAACCAATGAAAGTACATTTTTCTCATTTAGCCTCTAGCTTGGTCCTATCATCCTTGTCTATATGAACAAACACCTCACATCCAAAGACTCTAAGAAATGAATAATCAACTTTCTTACCAGACCAAGCCTCCTCAGGTATGCCTCCATCCAGGGAACTTGAGGGTCCTCTGTTTATCAAGTACATAGCTGTGCTCACCGCTTCTGCCCAAAAAGAAAGAGGTAGTCCTACATGTAACCTCATGCTCCTAGCATGTTCCATTATTGTTTTGTTCATCCTTTCTGATACCCCATTCTGCTGTGGAGTTCCTGGAGCCATCTTTTGCCTATGGATTCCATTATTAGAATAGTAATCATCAAATTCATTGCTGCAATACTCCCCTCCATTATCTGACCTGAGACACTTTAGCTTAAGACCTGTTTCATTCTCTACCAAGGCTTTCCATTTAACATAAGTGTCAAATACATCAGATTTGTTTCTAATACAATAAACCCAAACTTTCCTTGTTGCATCATCAATAAAAGTAACATAATAACTTGAACCCCCAAGAGATGATACCTGAGCTGGCCCCCACACATCAGAACGCACCAGCTCTAACTTACTCTCTTTATTTGTAGGTCCAACCTTGAGAAACTTTACTCGCTTTTGTTTCCCATATATGCAGTTCTCACAGAAATCCAAACCTATTTTTGTATATCCAGGAAAATTCTTCTTTATGATGTTCATGCCCTTATGGCTCATATGACCGAGCCTATAGTGCCATAATGTTGTATCTGCATCTGAAGCCACAATATTACAATCATTAGTACTATCAGTGGTTAAATACAAGGTTCCAACCTTTTTACCTCTTGCCACCACAAGAGCACCCTTGGTAACCTTCTAAAAGTCTGCTGTAAATATCACAGTACAACCATCACTTCCCAACTTCCCTGCCGATATCAAATTTCATCTTAATGTAGGCGCATGTTTGACATCCTTCAATAGCCAAGTATTCCCATTCTGCATCTTAACCTGAATAGAACCTTTTCCAACTATGTTGCAAGGCTCATCATCACCAAGAAAAACATGCCCAAAATCTCCTTGAACATAATCAACAAAATAATGCCTATGTGGAGAAGCATGGAAAGAAGTCCCTGAATCTAAAACCCAAGATTTAGTAATATTGTGTAAAGAAAGAATCAAATCATCCTGACATACATTACCCATTGCCACATTTGCCTCCTTGTTTTCTTCTTATTGTTTCTTCTTATCCTGAAGCTCCCAACAATCCTTCTTTGCATGCCCAGGCTTTCCACAATTCTAGCATACAATCTTGTTCTTGGATTTTGACCTTGCCCGATCTTTTGATTTTCCACGATTTCCTCTATTCTTCTGTCTCTCTCTAGTTTCCACTGTCAAAGCATTCCCTGAAGTAGAAGATTCCCCAG
The DNA here is from genome assembly GCA_019776745.2 of Taxus chinensis. NCBI lineage: Eukaryota > Viridiplantae > Streptophyta > Pinopsida > Cupressales > Taxaceae > Taxus > Taxus chinensis. Next base: position 312,606,440 of record CM034148.1, on the reverse strand, counting down.
AGATTTTTCTTCACATTTCCTCGCTTAAAATCACCCCTACAACATCCTCAAACTTCAACTTTGAGTTAGTTGGAACCAAGTTACTTACCGCCATTACCAGGCTATTCCAACTCTCAGTTAAAGAGCACAGAATTAATAAATCCCTAACTTCTTCATCAAATTCTATTGTAACCAAAGCTAGCATATTCACAACTGTATTGAAATCATTTAAATGATCTGCTACTGAACTATTCTCAGACATCTTCATAGTAAACAACTTTTTCATTAAAAATATTTTATTAGAGGTAGAGGATTTTTCATACAACTTCCATAATGCATCCATTAGATCTTTTGTAGTCTTTTCCATTGAAACATTAAATAATACCGAAGATGCAAGACTCAGCCAGATCATTCCAAGTGCCTTCCGATCCAAAAAATCCCATTCTGCATCTGTCATACTCAAGGGTTTGTTCACCTTCTCAGACAATGGAGTATAAAGATCCTTCTGATAAAGGTAATCTTTCATCTGCATCTTCCAAAGACTAAAATTCTGCCCGTTGAATTTATCAACCCTAGATCTTCCTTCATCTACCATAGCTCCCACTCAAGCTAAAATTTTTTCCTATGATTCAACACTTCAACAAACCAAATAGGATCTGATACCAATTGTTAGGAAATAAGGGATTAAATATGCAGAATAATCCCTCACAGAATCGCAACAATAGAAACTAATATGCAGAAATTATTACAGATCTCAAATAAAATTACAGAATAAAATAACACAACACAAAGAGACAATATTTAACGTGGTTCACCCAATTTGGGCTACGTCCACCAAGAATCACTTGCTCAGATTTTATTACAAGCCACCACTCTCTCAATACAATACCCAGATCCATTTGGAGCTATGCTCAACAAACTCTATAGAATTCATAGCCGAATTCAAAACACATCCGCAATACATTTGCTTGTACATCTATCATATGCATAAGACCATATAAATAGACAACTGCTTAAGTAGTTTTATAAAACCGTGGGTATCCAAACCATGGGAAAAACCCATCCCATAAACCTATGGGCCAAAAAACTCGCCCATATGAGAAAATCACGTTTCCTGATATTTCGGGTGTAATTTTTTGAGGCCAAAAAATTTACGCCTAAAAATTTATTTTTATTTTTTTTTCGGGGGCTGCCACCCCCGACCTGGCCCTGAACCCTAGTGAGGATACATGAAAAGTGTACAGTACTCTTAGTGTATAGTCTTCAACACTTTCACACATGAAAACAGGATCCACAACCTAACAATTTAAAATTATGTATTACATGATGAAATGAAATCTCTTCTCACATCACAATTGTAATTACCACAATCCTTCTATAAGGATAAGATCTTGTGTGATTTAGATTAATTCCTAACATTATATTTCAACAAGATCATGAATAGCTACTTGAAACATCTCAACTTAAAAGAAGACACAAAAATGCTCATGATTAACATAATTAACTCAAGGATCATCAAATTTATCAGCAAGGGAAAGTTTCATTTATAGTCTCAATGCTTGTCAATGGCTTTACACTCACAACCATCTTGACATGGTTCAATTTGAAGGCTAACGAAATTAACACGTTTAAATAAAATTTCTCAGGAAAAATAGTTTCTCTCAATTTTCTCCTTTCTCTAAAACAATTTTAGAAAGTTTTAGCCCCCCCTCGATATGAGAACATGCCTCTCATATCTATACAAATCATTTTTTTATTCCTTGAGTTTTTTCCCCCCAAAATCTAAAATTTTCCACTGGATATTCCAAAGGAATAATTTTTTATTCTTTTTTGGGGTATCTTATCCTTTGTTGTGCCAAGTGGATAAATGCATCAACGATATTGTCACGTTTGTATGTTATTCTTATGTGGCAAATAAAATGCTTACACCATTTACCCTGGCATCATCAATTTTTCCTTCTTTTGGGTTGGTTTGGAAATTCCTTTCCATAACTCCTGGGTTCCCCCAAAATGGCTTGATGTGACTGATAATTATTATTATTAATTTTTGCATATTCCCTTGGGATACACACACTCTTCTCTACGTTGCTAAGAATTGGATGTTTTTCACCTATTTTGTGTCATGTCAAGCTGATTATCATCCTTTTGCAAAATATTGTTTTGCTTCATATTTATCTCCTTAGTGCGAGTTGAGCAAGAAATATTTTCTCATTCAATGGAAATGATTTTGTCCAGTTCAGCTCGTATGTATAGTTCTTTCTATAAATATAGCTCGTCTACCTCTCCTTTACAACACATTCTTTCTTTTCCTTTGAACGCGATAGAATTTTGTAAACTTCTTTGTTAGTGTGATGGCAAGGGTAGCGGTATCAGCTAGCCTGAAAGAAATATCTTCGGAGGACTTAAATCAGATTTTTGACTTGTCAGGCCCAGACGAAGTGTTCATCTGATATTTGTTTGAGATAGCTGACCCAGGGGAAAGCAAAGGGCCTTTGACACACCAGGCGTTCAGATTTCTCTCATGTAGAGGTTAATCAAGATTAATCCTATTTTTTCAGCATTTCAATCTATGTATTATCATCTCTTTCGATGGGAGAATCAGAAAAAGCCAGAGGTATTGAAAAAAAATTTGATCGAGAGATGGCCTGTTGTAGCATGAGCAACTGAATATGAATGCCCTTTCTTGTGTGATGAAATATTTATTCAAAAAGATATTCCTTCTAAGTCTTATGTGCTCTATAATAAGACTCCAATTGATGTTGTGTCTGCCATTACTTATAAGATGGGTAAATTAGAGCAACGTCTTTCATATTTCGAAAAAGGTCCAAGAGGACCTATGTCATCTCAACCATTTGCAACACTACCACTGTCAACAAGAAAGGAAAGGAGAGAATCCAATTCTCAACCCCCTATTATCATTTTATATGTAGAGGAATCAGGACCTTCATTTCCTCAACATCCCAAGGAATTAAATTCTAAAGGAAAGTCTATTTTACAACCCTTAATCCATTCAGAAAAACAATCTTCTTTGATGGAGCACAAGTTGTCAGGACCTCGACTTGTTCCCCTCCCAAGGGAACATCCACCTTTCACAAGAAGCGACACAAAGGTGAGTCCAGATCTAGGTCTTTTGTCCCATTGGGTCCAAGACCCATAGTTCTTGCTCTTCTAGCCACTCCAATTTCTCCTTCTCAACCTTCTTCTACTCAGCTTGCTCCAAGTAGTTCTATTCCTTATAAGGAAAAAGGGAAAACAACATTTCCTGGTGGTGGTTTAGATCTCTTGGATTGGGTATCTTCCCTTCAGAAGAAGATAGAAATTGGGGAGGATTTTGGATGGTCCCAAGATGGACATGAACATATTAAGGGACATGGGGATGTCTCATGTAATTTTGTTGGGGTAGTCATATTTTTTTCAATCAGTCTCAGGGTTTAAGGGATTTTATACCAAGAAAGAACATGTTATTGGGAAAAATAGCCTCTTTTGGAGAAGATCTTAAGGTGGGAACAAAGAATTATTGAATATTTGTCTTCTCATGATGCCCCTTTTTGATGTAATTCTTGAAAATAAATGTAACTTTTTCTTCATGAGTTGGGGCCCCTATAGAACCCCATTTTTATTTTTTCACAATACAAAAGATAACACAACATTTACATTAGTTCATATGCTTCATAATGGATTTTAAATATTATCCAAGAAATATAAAAATCTAATGCTTTGTATCAAATTACATTCATGTGTGAAAATAACAGCTTCAAAGTAATATTCAATTCTTATGAAATGAGAGTAGTAATTGAAAAATGATGAAAAGAAAGTTCAAAGAAAACAAGCGTAGACTTGTTCCTCGGTCTTCACGTTTGAATCTTTGTTTTTATCACCTTCTTCTTCCTTTGGTTGTCTCTTCTATATATGCATCATATTTCTGGAGAACAACTCTTTTATCTCATCCTCATCTGGCCCTATGTGATATTGGAATATGAGGGACTTATTGTCTTAGTGCATTCACACATTGATCCATCTTCTGTTTATACTCCCATGGTCTTGATTTTAATTCTGAAATCCTGGTTTCCATCCTCATCAATGTCTTGATGACTTCATAGGAGAAGTTTTCTTTTTGGATGTTTTTCTCAAAGGAACCAAATAAGAAGTCATTTTTCATATCACCATAACTCATTTTGAACTTGTCAAATACCATGTCCTCCAATTTAAAATCAATGGTGTTTATAGTCTTATCCACCCATTTCCTTTTTGTCTCCATTTTCTCCTTGATCTCCTTCAAAACCTCAATCCTATTGTAGCCAATTCTTCAATAGCATATTGAGTTCCCATATGCTCAAGTGATACAATTCCTTCCCTTTCAACCAAAATATTCATCAAGTTGAGTAATACAGTTCAGTTTGGGGAGAATTCCTTCAAAACACAACAACTCATTATCACATTGTTCAATTAACTCATCAATTTCATTGAGTTTGTTTTTGAGCTCTTAATATTTTGTTATGGTTTTTCCAATGGCTTATTTTCCCTTTTTAATTACCTTTTCTACCCAAGTGTCAACACCTTGAACCTTTTTAACAGATTTTTTCAACATGTTCTATAACTTCAGGAGCAGCTGTGGATATTTCTTCTTGGCTCACACTAGATTGGCCAACTAATTGTTGTAGGCATGAAGTCAGTGATTTAACTCGTTCCTTTAGTTGTCTCTTTGTTATCCTATCCTCATCCACTTTGTGTAACAATTCACTTACTAATTTTGAAAATCCTTGCTTCAGTGCATCTCTTAAATGTTTTCCTAGAGGAATGAATTGAAAATTATAATCCTTAGTTATTATATCAGTCCTTGTCTTCCCCTCATGTGGGATTGCTACCTCTAAAGTATTGGATCCAAATGGATCAGTATGAGTCTTTGTGATGACCCTATCCTTCTTGGGAGTCTTTATAGTTTTTGGGAAAGATAATGTTGTAAGTTCTATAGCCTTCATAGGAACCACTTCTTCTTCTTCTTCTTTGGAAATCAATTCTCCTATCCAGCCTTTTGTAAGAGTAGTTTTCACCTTTGTCTCTGATAGTGTTTGTTAAGGTTTTTCTTGAACAATTACCAATTTTTTGGATACTTCTTGAATATTTTACATAGATGAATCCTTGTGTTTTTCCTTTTCTTCTTCCATTGTTGATTTCTCGGGTTCATCTTGTGTTGACACTTTTCCCATATCCTTCTTTCCTTGATCATGAACTTGGGGTTGACCAAGTTTCTTCTAAGTCATATCAACATTTGGAAGATGTTATCTATTTGTCTCCTCAACTAATGTAGTCATAGCTTATATGATTTCCTTAGGAACCTCTTGGGTTGGTGTTGTTCCCTTAGGTAATTTTTTTTCTTCTGCAATTTTTCTACTTCCTTTAGAGGTTGTTGTTTGGTGGAGATATGCTCATTAACTAGTATACCAATTTCCTTTTGTTTGTTTTGATACTTCCTTTTGTGGAATTGTGTGTTTTCTCTTAGTAGTTGATCCTTTACCTTTATCAATACCCATCACAATCTAACTATCATCAATCATTTCCTTTGTATTGGTTTCTTTTGTAATTTCAATCACCATTTCTTCGGTAGAATTTTATTTTTTTAGGTGATTCACTACTTCTGGTAACCTTGGTTTCCTTTTGGGGATTCTTTTTCATCCTAGTGTCCCAGTGTCCATACTTTCCCCACTAGAAACTCCTTGAAATTCTTGACTTGCTCATTTCTGAAGTTGTTTGGCCTTCATAAGATACTTCTGATAGTGGAATTTTTGACTCAATAATTGGTACATGGGTGGATTCCTTCACTCTTTCACCTGACTGGAGAATACCTACATCTTCCACCACTTGTATTTCATTTGTTACTTAAAATTCCTCAAGTAAAGGAATCTCCTCATTTTTTTTTGATGTCTATTATGTCAATTGGGATCTTTGTTGATTCATGCAATTGATCAAAAAGAGGTATATTCACACCTTCAACTGGTGTTCTACCAAATTGGTTCAATTCTTGTTCTAACACAAAATTATCTAGTGGATTAGGTGGGAAATTACCTGGGGAAACTTGTTTTTGAGTAATATCAACCATTATTACTCCTAGAGATAAAGCTGAAGCTGGAAACATTGGTTGTGTACTTGGACTTACTTGAACAACTTTTTGTTCTGGTGATGGAGTTGCTTGATGAGCCATGAAAACTACTACTCCTTCATGTTCCTTAGTGGGCATGGGAGGATCGATCACTTCATCCTTATTATGCTTGTGTTTCTTATGTGCATGATCACCTTCTCTTACTAAGGGTTTTTTAAGTACAATCTTGTATCTCTTCTTTGTCCTTTCAAATTACTTTGATGCTTGTGCCGCCCTTTCCTTGGCACTTTGTGGCTTGGAGTTGGAAATTGGAACTTGTCATGGCTCCTCTCATCAACGTTTTAGTACTCGGGGCCTTTGGTAAAACTTCTAGAGGGGTATTTTGTGTAGCTACACCCTTTCTTTGTGTTTGAAGTGGTACTAAAAATTTATAGGAGCATTTTCCATAGATTTTAGAAGTATCTCTTCAGTTTTCTGCTTCAAAGCAGACATGGAGGTTCATGTCCCACTAGCAACATAAGTCCATTCATAAAAAAAAATTGTAGTTGGTCTCTTTGAAGGTAATTAAGGATATTTTCCTCCTATTGGATCCATCTTATCAGCTCCCTCCTTCAAAGGGGGAGATCTTCCTTCAAAATCCCTAATTTCTGAACTTACTGAGCACTCTTGTATTCTGAATGGATAAATTAATGTTCTTTGTTTTCAACCAAGTCAAAGTTCTTCTCATTACATGAACAATCCTACCATATTGATCATCAGATTCTTCCTCATCCCACTTCATGGGGGTTATTGGCTGGCCTTCTATTCCTTGGTCAATATAAAATTGACTCACAACTTGTTGGTCATCTACAATTCCCTCAGGTACCACAACAATTTTGAAATCAATGATTTGTGTGAGGGTCATTCTCGAGAAGTACCTAAGTCTAACCTCTTCCTCATCCCTGCAATTCATCTAGTAGTCCTCAAAGTGAGGCTCATGCTCAAAGGAATTTTCCAAAGTATTTACCACCCACCTAATGTCATAGCTAGACCTTGCCTCAAACTTTTCCATATCAAACCTTTCCATTTCTTCCTCCATCAGTCTAGATTTTATAATGGAAGGGCATGAATACCTTCCAATCCTAATGGGAAATTTGATGTTTGTCTTATGTCTTCCAGTGATCATCTTATGAACAGGTGTCAACTTTCTTTCCAGCTCACATAAAGCCATCCTATCATCCAAATGCCTTAGTAATTTTCAAGGTTTTCCTTCAAATCCACTAGCTCTTATGTAAGTGAATTTTCTATACTAAATAAAGAAACAACCAAAATCCATTATTGTGTTTCTAGCCTCTTCTGATATCCTATACTACTCCCATTTAGGTTTGAACAAGCATATGACAGGTGCAAAAAATGTATCATTCACCAATCTTACATTTCCCTTCCAATTACTCAATTGTAATTGGGGATAGATTTCATGCACTTTGTGTTTTTTGAAAGGTGTATGTGGTATAAGGAAAGGGAAACACCTATGGCTTGCAATATTGTAAATTAGATATGTCATCATGTAAAACTTGAACTCCCCAACACCACCCAACTGGATCTTTGCAGCCAATGCTAGAAGATGACTATGAATTGAATCAACAATAAGGGTTACCCAACAAAATCTCCCTTTCCTTTCTAAAACAATCCACATATATGGGCACATCCATTCTTTGAATTCATTTGTTTTTTCCAAACCTTCCATCCTACTTAGCAGCACAACTACATCTTCCGCTTCTTCCATGAATTGTGCCCTAACCAACTTCTTGGGAATTCTGGTGGTTACCTTATTTTCTGATAACATCCATTTAGTGTTTATAAGTTTAGCATATTCTCTCTTCTTGGCTTCATAATCTTTAAGGGATAATTCAACACCTAGGGTTATCAAAGTTTTGATTATTGGTAAGTTCAACATTATCCTGAAATCCTGGGGTGTTAAGGTCAATACTGCTTCACCACTCCCATCTAATACTTCTTTCTTTTTTATTATATAGTTCATGGCACAAAGCCTCACCAATTCAGGGAAATGCATAAATGGAGGTAGTGGCACCAACTGAGGTAATGTTACTAGCCTTGATTGCTTCCATGAGTTCACTTTTGTTTGGGTTATGTTCAATCTTTGCGAGAATTCATTTAAATTAGCATTCATTAAATCCATGTGTCTGTAATCTTATCTAAATCACTGGTAATTCTGAATGTGCCATGAAAACACAATAACATTGTATTCATCTTTTATGCCCTAGCTTTTACTTTCAATTAGTTCACGAGTTTGGAGTAGAAGACAATGAAAGTATTAGAGTAATACAATCCTTACCTTATTCCTATGTAAATTTTTATGTAATTTTCCTTTTACTTCTTATATTTTCAAACCTTCAACTCCCAATTGATGTTATTGAATTGATTTCACTTTGTTCCTCTGAAAATTCTGATAGCAAGGGTATCCAAATCCTCATATGTGATAATAAAAATATCGAAGTGTTTGAATACTTCAAACAAATTTTCCTTGATTTGTGGAAAAAACACATTAATGGTGGCAGTCATAAATGCATCGAATCGTGGCCATCCATCCTACCTCCCCTTTTTAAATATGGGTCATCTTTTTGTATTTTTGCCATGTTTGTAAACGCAAACAAGTTCTTTTTTGACCCGATCACCTGCCCTCTAAATTTTATTGTGATAATGACAAGTGTTCAAATCTTAACAAAGGGGAGTACGGAGCTACATAGAATTTTCTGACCAAGTATCTTACAAATTCCACTCGAGGGCCCCGCTTCTATTGGCTTCCATGTGTCCCTACTTAGAAAATATTTCTACACTTTGCACTTTTATTGACTTAACAAGAGAACATCATCGGATGCCTGATTCCCTCATCCAATTATATTTTAACACGTATACCACTTCGGGAGTGGGGAAAATTTTTGTTTTACATATTTTGACTTCAAATATTCTCAGGAATATTCATCAGGCCTTAGGCTAAGTTTGCATTTTGTATGTATTATGTAATTTTTGTAACTTTGCAAACTAAGCCCGTAACACTGCAACCAATGGGAACATGCCATGTATCTTTGGGTGGCAGAGCAAAAATATGAAATTTGTAAAAGTTACCAGAAGATAATATACAAGGATGTTTTTCAAGATTACACCTGATTCATGATCATCCTTTGACAGGGATTTTACAGAGGAAACATGACTATTACATTCCTTGACCAAAAAGAGGATTTACACCCTAAACATGAGATTTTCACATGTATTTCACCATGACTATATCTTCAAATACACATTTTTTATATGAGAAAACCATCAAAGTAAATTTTTCGAAGGTATATACTAGATAAAAGGGTGAGATATATTCGAACACTAACATAAGCTTTGACTTGGGGATGGGCACCCCCTGTGGGTGCCACAAGAACCATTCATACCAACCATAAAATAGATCAAGTGCCTAAATCCATTGGGTTACAAAGTCATTCAAATTACACACTAGGTCAAACAACAACAACGCACTTCACAAAAACAAACCAAGAAACCGAGGCAACTGGTCACTGTAGACAGGAAAAAAAAAAGGAAAACAAAAATAGAAAGAAAAAGGAAAAAAAGAAGAAAAATGACTATACACTATATAATTATTCGTACCTTGTTTGGATCAATCTAGAAAGTGTTTTAGATTCCTTCCATTAATATGTAATTCAAGCAATTCTGCATCCAGGTCCATCAGGGAAAAGGTGTGCTCACCAATTCTTATGTTAATGGAATAAGGACCCATCCATAAAGCATCAAATTTACCATGTTTCCCCTTATCTTCATGCGTGTTATCCCACAATAGGACAAGGTCTCCAACATTGAAATTCCTTGGAGTTACTTTCTTATCAAACAATTTCTTGAGTTTCTCTCTGAACCTCAGGTGTCTTTGGTGAGATTCCCTTCTCTCTTCATCCAACTCAACTATTTGATTAATCCTAGCTTCATAGGGATTCACTTATTCATCCTCAAGCTGTTGTATGAACTGATAAGAGGATAATTGCATATGTAAGGGTAGAAGATCCTAGAATCCATAAACTAATTCAAATGGGCTCTTTCCAGTGGCTCTTTTGGCAGTGATTATATCTTCCCATAAAGAAAACTTCAACTACTCACCCCATTTCCTTTTGTTAACCTCTAATGTTCTTCTAATGATTTTAAGCAAATTTTTATTGCTTGATTCAGCTTTATCATTCCCTTGAGGATTAGATTTTGATTCATATGTCATATTTTTCCCATATTCTTGGCACATATTTACCAATGGCTTAGCTCTAAAACTCATTACATTGTCAACAACTATCTTTACAGGTACTCCGAACCCATAAATTATATGATTTAGGATAAAATCCATGACAATTTAATGAGTTGATTTTTTAGTAAGGATAGCCTCAACCCATTTGGTAAAATAATCAGTAGCCACCAATATCCATTTGTGCCCTACACTTAAGGGATCTGAGATATCTCCAATAAAATCCATGCCCCATTATTTAAAAGGAGCTTCTATTGACACTGGTTGTAGGGGTAGAGCACCTGAAGTTTTCATTATTCCTGAGAACCTCTAACAAATTTCACATTTTATAACTAGCAAGGTTGCATCTTTGAAAAGTGTAGGCCACTAATAACCCACCCTTAAGATCTTGTGGGCAGTCACTCTTCCAGAAAAATGGCCTCCACACACTCCCCCATGAAATTATACAATCAATTTGGGAGCTTCATCCTCTATAATACACCTCAAAATAATCCCTTCAGGATTCTTCCAATCCAACCCATAATCAGTGATGATATACTTATGGGAGGCTAGTTTGAGTGTCCTTATTTGATTTTTATCTAGATGCCCTAGACACTCCAAATTCCTAAGGTAAAATATTATGTCCTTATACCATATGGAATTGATTAACTTCTCATGGACATCCATATTTCCTTCCTCAATTTCATTGACTTCCATCACCTATAGGTTACTTTCTACCATGAGCTTTGTAAGACCCAGACCTCTGACCAACTTAGTGGTTTGTACATCCATGTCATACTCTTATAAATTATTCACCCAATGACATCTTTTGCTGGAAATTTCCATTTCTGATAAAATTTCTTTGACCATTGTGTGGGGAACATAAGCTACAATTTTAGAACTCAAGATATAGGGCCTGAAAATTTTGGTTGCTATTACCAAAGAAAACACCTGCTTCTCCATGATGGTATATTTTAGTTTAGCCCCCTGCAAGGCTTTATTGAAAAATGCAATAGGTCTTTCATTTCCTTATTCATCCTTTTGCAATAGTACAGATGCAATAGTCTTTTCAAATGTAAAGAAAAATATCTGAAAATCCTTCTTGTAATTAGGGGCTTCCAATACTAGAGAATTTTTCAATGCTTCTTTAATTCTAGTGAAATCTTGAAGAGCTCCTTCCTTCCATTTGATAATTTGGTCCTTCTTTAACATGCTTGTAATAGGGATAGTCATTTCAGAAAAATTAGAAATGAATCTCCTAATGAAATTTATTTTGCCAAAGAATGAGTAGATCCCTTTCTTTGTTTTCAAGATAGTAACTTTACCAATTACTTCCACCCTTTCAAGATCAATCATGACCCCTTCTTTTGACACAATGTGCACCAAATTTTTTTTCCTTTTGAACCCCAAAATGAAACTTTTTAGGATTCAATGAGATTTCATATTCTCTACATCTCATCAACATCTTCTTCACATGTTGCAAGTGATCACTCCTCTTCCTAGAAAATATTGTCACATCATCCTGATAAACAACAATAAAATCATTGATATAACCTAAGAATGAAACATCCATAGCTCTTTGAAAAGTAGCATTGGCATTAATTAGACCAAATGGCATTCTCACATATACATAAGTACCCCATGGAGTGGTGAAAGTAGTTTTGATTCTTTTTTATTTCTTTACAACCACCTGGTTATACCCTGAGAATCCATCTAATGTGGACAACAACTCAGACCTAGTGACCAATTGTAACATGTTATCCATATTAGGAAATGGATAATTATCTTTAATTGAGGCCTTATTAAAGTTTCTAAAATCCACACACAACCTTATATCTCCATTTTTATTTCTAACTTTAGCCAATTTTTCCACCCATGAAACATATCTTGTTGGCTGTATTATCCCTCCATCCCTTAAATTTTTCAATTCTTCTTGCATTTTGAGGGAAAAATGTGGATTAATTGGCCTCTTTTTTTTCCTAAATGGTTTAGCATTAGATTCCAAAGGTATTTCATGTTGAAAAATATCCTCCCTATATGCTTTCATCTCTAAGTAAGACCATGCCAAAAAAACTTTGTATTTTTTAAACAACTAAAAAATAGGATTGTTTTTCCTCCTTACTCAAGTTACTACCTAGCCACATTTTTCTTGGTTTTTCTACAGTCCCCATATTATGCTCCACCACATATCTTGAGGATGAGATATTTTTATGAACTACCCTATCAATATTATAAAAGTTTGATTCCAAAGCAACCAACCCTCTTGGAATGGTATTGTTCTTTAATCGAATAATGTCCTTACCAAATAGGGTTTCCTTACCATCATAAACAGAAACCATTGGTTCCCAATCCATGCATTGGTTAGTGAAATTTCCTTTCATTTTGTAAAAAAATCTAAACCTGGGCATCATCATCAAATACTTGCCAATGTTTTACATTATCAGGGACATAAGGTCTTGACAATATTTCAATATCATAATCACAATATAGAGAGATATTATGGTTTTTAAACCTAGAACCAAGTACTGCCAACCTATCTGCCATAGAATTTTGGTTTCTGTCATGATACAATATATTGAAGGAGTCAAACATTTCAATAAAATCCCATACTACATGCTTATATTGTTTCATTCTTTTATTTTTAGTGGCATATAGTTTTCTCACTTGCTTGGAAACCAATTTCGAGTCTCCTTTACAAATTATATCCTTGATGCCATACCTCCATGTAATCCTTAAATCCAAAAGTAGTGCCTCATACTCAAAAATATTATTTGTGCACTCAAATTTAATCTTAAAGGAAATGTTAAAAATCTCCTATTTTTGGAGACACATGGAAAACTCCAACACCATTTCCGAAATTGGAGAAAGATCCATCAAATATCAAAGTATAGGGGATACCAACTTGTTCAAGACACTTACTCTTACCAATCCTATGTTCCTGAAAATTTGCATAGCCAACAAATTTTTTGACATCTACATCTATATATAATACTTCATAAGAATTATTATTAGGATCTTCAATCAGATGCAACATATTTTTCTCACCATATAACTTGATAAGGTTCCCTTCTATAGGAATGGTGGCATATGACATATCCATCTACACACTTCCACCCATACTAGCAGCCCACTTTCTTGTTAGTAACACACCCCATTTAATAAGGAAATCAACAATAACTATATTCATGGTCAAGTACTTACCAGGATAGGTTGTTAATTGCACAAATAATACCTTTACGTATCCTATCACTAGTACCTCTCTTGATTCCATAGTAGTGCACTTCCCAAATTTTGTTGTTACCTTGATGTTAAATTCATTCATTAATTTAAGATTCTTCACATTACATGAAGCTCCTAAATCAAACATAAAATTGTGCACAAGTATATCCTTGATGATTAAAGTAGTATAAAAAGTATTAATATCAAGTTGAGATTCAACAAGGGTGGTACCCAAATATACTTCAGGAGATTCAACCAAATCCTCCAATACTTCTATTTCTTCCAAATCTACAATTATGGGGGAGAGGTCCACACTATTTACATCCTTTCCTATGGGCACTACCTCCTCTTTGAACCCCAAATACATGAATGCCCTTTTCCTATGCTCAGGGATCCTAATAAATTCAAAAATGGGTACAATGAATTTAATCTGGCTCAAAATATGAGCAATATCACATGGGATATATTTGGGTAATACTGTGTTGGGAGGGATAATAACTACCCCTTCTTGTGGGATGAGACTCTTCATGGCTTGGGCATGGAATGGGGTAATTATTTTATTTGGAATGATTGGAGCCTTGTTAGGTGTATATTTCTTAGGAGGATCCTCTGGAATATTAGTGAGAAGTGGAGTTTTTGACTTGGCTTGTGGCCCTCCCCCTTTGACAACTCTACTTCTGAGCAACCACTGCATTCATCAAAAGCTTCCTTTCCTCCTCAGAAGGAATTCCTCCATCATACTTCTTAATCATCAATTCCCTTAAATACTCAAAATCATGGTTGGGCAAGTAAAAATCCTGGACCATATCAACTTCAAAATCACTAGTAGAAGGAAAAGGAGATATCAACTTTCCACAGTCCTAGCACTTAATAATTCAGTAGAAGTGGCCCCTTGTTGTGAATTATCAAGGCATTCCATCATGCATACATCAACAAAAGTATCATCATCATCAACCTCTTCAATTTCCTCATTTAGATCACAAAGGGGGTGTGAAAAGAAACACTTGTCACACTAATTAATAACATGGTTTTCTTCTACTATGGAAACTCCAGTAGTCAAAGGATCAGGGACCAATCTGTTCTTTCTTGGTTGTTGTTTATTTCCTTATCCCACGAGCCTTTTTCCTCTCCCATATGATTTTTGATCACCTTTAGGATGATTCTCAAATATTTTTTGGCCTTGAGGTTGGTGCTGGCCCTGAGAGCTCTTCTCTTTTTCTTTCTCTTCTCTAGCAATTTTATAGGAAATTTCCTTGAATGCTCTTGCTAAATTCTTAACTACTTCCTCTAGATCAAATGCCTTTATTTTCTTAGGCTTTTCAAGGTTTACTAACTTGACACGCTCCCTTTTAGAAGGTTTCCCTACTACCTTAATATTATTTTAAATTTACTATACCATAGTGAAAGCTTGCCTCAAGGTCATAGGGTTCTTATTTCTCAATAATATGCAAATTTATTATCAAAAGAATCATAGTAATTTATAAGGTAGGATTCATCACTTAGTCTCAAAATTATGGGCAGTCTAGTTAAAGTTTTCTTGAATCTGATGTTAAAGTCTCGAATGGGCTCATTGGGATTCTTCTTTATGTTCTCAAATTCAGATAGAAGAAATACGGGGTTATTTTTATCCCCATATTGTGATCTAAATGCATTCTTCATCTTATTTCATGAGTTAATTAATTTTTTAGGTAAAGCTCTATACTAATCCCAAGCATCCTCCTTTAATGTATAAATAAATAATTTCACATTGACATCTTCATGCTCAATCTCAAAATCCTCCATAATATTTACAAAAATTCTTAGGTTCTAGTCACAAGTAATATAATTATGTCCTTGGAACTTAGAAAACCTATTCCTTACTTCTTATGGGACTACATTAGGATATAACACCGTGCATGTGAAATCTATGGGTCTAAAGACATTGACAACAAAGGAAACTCTAGGTGGAGGTTAAGCCTTGTTATTCTAAGGAGGTGTCCCTATAGGATTATTAAAATAGTGTGGGATAGGGGGGGTTTGAGGTAATGGTGTATGGTCTTCAAAGTAATGATCCTTTAAAGACTCAGTTTCACAGAAAACTCGATTAGCTCTAAGTGATAAAGGAGGAAGCTGAGGAATACCTATATTAGTTAAAAATGAATGCCCCTCACTAGTTAGAGTATACAATTTTTCACATGGACTGCTTGATCTATAACTATCTGAGGAACTAGAATAATCCTCTATCAAAGGTTGGTCACTCTCAACCATAAGCACTACTTTCTCCTATGATCTTTAACCTCTAAAAGGTTTCCAGACTTGTTTCTTTTTTGTATTTTTCCTTCCAAGCTATAGAAACAACTTTCTAGAAGGTTTTTTCTTTAAGAAATACCTTCTTCCTTCCATGTTTATAGATATTAACAATAGATTTCAATTATTAAAGCCCGGGGCATTGGTATTTTCTAGAATTTCTTAACAATATGGAGTTTCCACTAAGGTCTTGTCCCTTAGATTTTTAAATTACTGCAAATGACTTGTCAATTGAAATTTAATAATAAAATTTAATAAAGCTTGACAAATATCAGCATCCTTCATCATTTTTTCCCCTTAACCAAGAAAATTTAATGGAAATATTGCTTAAACTAGGAAAATATCAAGCAAATAACTTTTGATTAAGCTCATTTTTTATAATTTAAGCTCAACAAAGTATGATGTCTAGATCAAGTAGTTGCATATAAACATATGTAAAATGTTACTAGAGATTAGTATTTATTTGTATTTCCACAAATAATCCCCACCAACGGTACCAGAGTAATGTTAGGACCCAAATCGGTTCTCCCTTTGAAGCCAAGCAACATCAACAGGCTAAGTAGGATGCTTAGAGATAGATAGATCATAATTTTTGTCATTTTGTAGTCAGGGAAGGGTCTAACTGGCTCTTTGTCACTTGAGCTTGGAGAAGTTAGATAACACTGTGTCAAGGGTTTGACCTACCCTACTACTTTAGGTTCTTCCTTTAACTACGGTGAGAGGACCCATTTTGTAACTTGTATTTGCAAGGGAAATGAATGGATCAAAAATATTTGACTCTCCTTTTAGGGAATTTGAAAAATAACCTTGAGAAGACATGGTCAATGCAACATAATCTAACTCTCATGAGTTGTCACCCTAGAAAATGCAAATGCCTCCTAGACAAGGTTCAGGTTACTAGAGACAACAATAAAACCCACTTGATTTTACATATTTTTGTTAAATTCTAGCACATGAGTATACATAGAACAAACATGGGTAGTTCTTGTAGGATTTATCAATTTTGTATGTAATTTGTTGGGGAATTAAGCAGGATAAAGTTGATTATACCAAATTTATGGGAACTTTTAACAAAGGCTGGAAAATCTACCAAATAAGATGATGAAAACACTTCAAATAACCAACAATGAACCTTCAACCAGAAGATGTGCACCCATGGAAGCCCAAAGATACACGGTTTCACACATTCTTTGAGAATTTAAACATAAAATATCATGTCAAAGACTCAATTAAACATCAAGAATCCCATATCTATCACACCAAAGATACACTCATAGACTAAAAAACAACCTATATCAACAAAATGTAAGTAAAGTAAATTTAAAAATGTTTATTACACAATGAAATGAAATCTCTTCTCACAACACAATTACAATTACCACAATACTACCAGAAGGATAAGATCTTGTGTGATTTAGAGGAATTCCTAACATAATATTGCAACAGGAACATGAATAGCTACTTGAAACATCTCAACTTAAAAGAAGACACAACAATGCTCATGATTAACACAATTAACTCAGGGCTCATCAAATTTATCAGCAAGGGAAAGTTTCATTTACAGTCTCAATGCTTGTCAATGGTTGTATGCTTGCAACCATCTTGACATGATTCGATTTGAAGGCTAAGGAAATTAACAGGTTTCTTAGACAAGTTCTTGTGAAAAATGGTTTCTCTCATTTTACGCCTTTCTCTAAACAATTTCAGAAAATTTTAACCCCCCCTCTGATATGAGAACATGCCTCTCATATCTATACAACTTATTTTTTCATTCCTTGAGTTTTTCCCCCCCAAAATCTAAAATTTTCCACTGGATATTCCAAAGGAATACTTTTTTATTCTTTTGTTGGGGTATCTTATCCTTTGTTGTGCCAAGTGGAGAAATGTGTCACAAATATTGTCTAGGTGTGTATGTTATTCTTATGTGGTGAATAAAATGCTTACATCATTTACCCTAACATCATCAATTTTGGCTTCTTTTGGGTTGGTTTGGAAATTCCTTTCCATAACTCTTGGGCACCCCCAAAATGGCTTGATGTGACTGATAATCATTCTTACTTTTTGCAGATTCCCTCAGGATACACACACTCTTCTCTACATTGCTCAGAATTGGATGTTTTCCACCTATTTTGTGTCATGTCAAGATGATTATCATCCCTTTGTAAGATATTATTTTTCTTCATATTTATCTCCCTTATTGCAAGCTGAGAAAGAAATATTTTCTCATTCAATGGAAATGATTATGTCCAGTTCAACTTGTATGTATAGGTCTTTCTATAAATCTAGATCTTTTACCTCTATTTTAAAACACATTATTTCTATGCCTTTTAATGCTAAAGAATTTTGCACAATTCTTTTCTAGTGCGATGGAAAGGGTAGTGGTAAAAAATACCCTGAACGAAATATCTTCAGAGGACTTAAATCATATTTTTGACTTGTTAGGCCCAGACGAAGTGTTCATCAGGGATTTGTTTGAGATAGCTGACCCAGGGGACAACAAAGGGCCTTTGACACACCAGGAAATTCAGATTTATCTCATGCTAAGGTTAATCAAGATTAATCCTGTTTTTTCAGCATTTCAATCTATGTATTATCATCTCTTTCGATGGGAGAATCAGAAAAATCAAGAGGTGTTGAAAAAAATTTGGATTGAGAGAAGGCCTGTTGTAGTAGGAGAAACTGAATATGAATTCCCTTTCTTGTGTGATGAAATATTTGTTAAAAATGAGATTCCTTCTAAGTCTTATGTGCTCTATGATAAGACTCCAATTGATGTTGTGTCTACAATTTCTTGTAAGATGGGTGAATTAGAGAAGCATATTTCTTCTTTGGAAAAAGGTCCAACATGACCTATGTCATCTCAACCATCTACAACACCACCACTGTCAACAAGAAATAAAAGGAGAGAATCTAGTTCTCAACCCCCTATTATCATTTTAGATGAAGAGGAATCAGGACCTTCATTTCCATAACATCCCAGGGCATTAATTTCTAAAGGTAACTCTATTTTATAGCCCTCAATCCATTCAAAAAATAATCTTCTTTAACAGAGTACAAATTTTCAAGACCTCGACATGTTCCCCTCCCAAGGGAACATCCACCTTTCACAAGAAGGCGTAAAAGGGAGTCCAACTCTAGATATGTTTTCCCATTAGGTCCAAGACTCACAATTATTGATCTTCCAGGCCACTCTAATTTCCCTTGCTCAACCTTCCTCTACTCCTTATAAGGTGAAAGGGAAAACAACATTTCCTTGTGGTGGTTTAGATGATTGGGTATCTTCCCTTTAGAAGAAGATAGAATTGGGGAGGATTTTGGATGGTCCTAGGATGGACATGAACACATTAAGGGACATGGGGATGTCTGGTAATTTGGTTGGGGAAGTCATATTTTTTCAATCAACTAAGGGTTCAGGGGATTTTATACCAAGAAAGAACAAGATATTGATAAAAATAGCCTCTTTTGGAGAGTATATTAAGGTGGGAGTAAAGAATGATCGAATATTTGTCTTCTCTTGATGCCCCTTTTTGATGTAATATTTGGAAAAATGTATGTGATTTTCATGTGCAGGGGCCCCTATAGATCCCCATTTTTTTCATTTTCCACAATACAAAAGATAACACAACATTTACATTAGTTCATATGCTTCATAATGGATTTGAAATATTATCCATGCAATATAAAAATCTAATGCATTGTATCAAATTACATTCATGTGTGAAAATAAAAACTTCAAAGTAATATTCAGTTCTTATGAAACAAGAGTAGTAATTGAAAAGTGATGAAAATAAAGTTCAAAGAAAACAAGCCTAGGCTTGTTCCTCGGTCTTCATGTCTGCATCTTTATTTTCATCACCTTCTTCTTCCTTTGGTTGTCTTTCTATATATATGTCATATTTCTAGAACAACTCTTTTATCTCATCCTCATCTAGCCCTATGTGATATTGGAATGTGAGGCACTACATGATTAGTGCATTCACACATTGATCCATCCTTTTTTTATACTCCCATGGTCTTGCTTTTAATTCTGAAATCCTGGTTTCCATCCTCATCAATGTCTTGATGACTTCATAGGAGAATTTTTCTTTTTGGATGTTTTTCTCAAAGGAACCAAATAAGAAGTCATTTTTCATATCACCATAACTCTTTTTGAACTTTTCAAATACCATGTCCTCCAATTTCAAATCAATGGTGTCTATGGTCTTATCCACCCATTTCTTTTTTGTCTCCATTTTATCCCTGATCTCCTTCAAAACCTCAATCCTGATTATAGCCAATTATTCAATAGCATACTGAGCTCCCATATGCTCAAGTGATACAATTCCTTCCCTTTTATCAAAATCTTCATCGAGATGAGTAATACAATTCAGTTTAGGGATAAATCCTTCAAAATTGAATATCTCATTATCACATTCTTTAATTAACTCATCAATTTCATTGAGTTTATTTTTGAGCTCTTCATATTTTGTTATGTCTTTTCTAATTGCTTATTTTCCATTTTCAATTATATTTTCTACCCAAGTGTCAATATATTTAACCTTATTAAAAGATTTTTCAACATGTTCTATAACTTTAGGAGTAATAGTGGAGATTTCTTCTTGGCTCACACTAGATTGGCCAACTAATTGTTGTAGGCATGAAGTCAGTGATTTAACTCGTTCCTTTAGTTGTCTCTTTTTTATCCTATCCTCATCCACTTTGTGTAACAAGTCACTGACTTCTTTTAAAACTCCTTCCTTCAGTGCATCTCTTGAAGGTTTTCCTAGAGGAATGAATTGAACATTATAATCCTTAGTTGTTATATCACTCCTTGTCTTCCCCTCATGTGGGATTGTTACCTCTAAAGTCTTGGATATAAATGGATCAGTATGAGTCTTTATGATGACCCTAGCCTTCTTGAAAGTCTTGGTAAGTTTTGGGAAAGATAATGTTGTAAGATCTACAGCTTTCACAGGCTCCACTTCTTATTATGTTTCTTATTAAATCAATTCTCCTATCAAGCCTTTTATAAGAGTAGTTCCCACCTTTGTATCTTGCAATGTCTGTTGAGGTTTTTTAGGGAAAAGCACCAATTTTTTAGAAATTTCTTGAACATATTGCACTAATCAACCCTTACATTGCACTTTCTCCACTTCCAATGTTGATTTCTTAGGTTTATCTTGTGTTGGCACTTCCCACATTTGCTTCTTTCCTTGATCCTATACTTGGGGTTGACCAAATTTCTTCTGAATCATATAAACATTTGGAACATGTACTCTATTTGTGTCCTCAACTGATGTAGTCATAAATTCTATATTTTCATTGGGAACCTCTTGGAATAGTTTTGTTCCCTTAAGTAATTATTTTTCTTCTATAGTTTCTACTTTCTTTAGAGGTTGTTGTTTGGTGGAGATATCCTTATGAAATGGTATACCAATTTCCTTTTTTTCTTTTGATACTTCCTTTTGTGAAACTATGTGATGGCTCTCAGTAGCTGATCCTTTACCTTTATCAATACCCTACACACTCTGAATATCATCAATATTTTCCTTTGTAGTGGTTTCTTTTGCAATTTTGATCACCTTTTCTTCGGTAGAATTTTATTTTTTAGGTGATTCACTACTTCTGGTAACCTTGGTTTCCTTTTGGGGATCCTTTTCATCTAGTACCCCAGTGTCCATACTTTCCCCACCAGCAACTCCTTGAACTTCTGACTTTCTCATTTCTGAAGTAGTTTGGCCTTCAGAAGATACTTCAAATAGTGGAATTTCTGACTCAATAATTGGCACATGGGTGGATTCCTTCACTCCTTCACCTGACTGGAGAATACTTGCATCTTTCACCACTTTTATTTCAGTTGGTACTTCAAATGCATTGAGTACAATAATCTCCTCATTGGTGTCTATGTCTATTATGTCAGTTGGGCTCTTTGTTGATCCATGAAATTGATAAAAAAGAGGTATATTCACACCTTTAACTAGCGTTGTATCAAATTACTTCAATTCGTTTTCTAACACAAAAATATCTAGTGGATTAGGTGGGACATTACCTGGGGACACTTGTTCTTGAGTAATATTAGCCATTATTCCTCCTAGAGATAAAGCTAAAGCTGGAAACATTGGTTGTGTACTTGGACTTACTTGAACATCTTTTTGTTTTGGTGATGGAGTTGATTGATGATCCATGGAAACTGCTACTCCTTCATGTTTCTTAGAGGATATGGGAGGATCAATCAATTAATCCTTCTTATTCTTGGGTTTTTTTATGTGTATGATCACCTTCTCTTACCAAAGGTTGTTTAAATACAAGTTTTTATTTCGTTTTTTTCCTTTTAAACTGTTTCATATCTGGTGCCACCCTTCCCTTGACACTTGGTGACTTGGATTGGATGTTATCACTTGTCATGGTTCCTCTTATCATATTTTTAGTATCTTGGGATCCTGGTAAAACCTATGAACGGGACTTTTGTATATCCAAACCTTTTCCTTTTGTTTGGATTGGCATTAAAAAAGTGATAGGAGATTTTCCATCTATTTTAGAAGAAATTATTTTGTTTTCTACTTCAAAGAAGACATGGAGATTCCTATCCCACTAGCAACATTAGTAAATTCATCAAGAATTCATGTAGTTGGTATCTTTAAAGGTAATTGAGGATATTTTACTCCTAGTGGATCCATCTTATCAGCTCCCTCCTTTAAAGGGGGGATCTTCCTTCAAAATACCTAATTCTCTGAACTTACTAAGAACTCTTGTATTTTGAATAGATAAATCAATGTTATTTGTTTTCAACCAAGTCAATTTTTTTCTCATTACATGAACAATCCTACCATATGGATCATCAGATTCTTCATCATCCCACTTCAGGGGGGTCATTGGATGGCCTTCTATTCCTTTGTCAATATAAAATTGACTTACAATTTGTTGGTCATCTCCAATTCCCTTAGGTGCCACAACAATTTTGAAATAAATGAAATGTGTGAGGGTCATTCTCTAAAAGTTGCTAAGTCTGACCTCTCCTTCATCCCTGCAATTCATCTAGTAGTCCTCAAAGTGAGGCTCATGCTCAAAGGAATTTTCCAAAGTATTTACCACCCACCTAATGTCATAGCTAGACCTCGCCTCAAAATTTTCCATATCAAACCTTTCCATTTCTTCCTCCATCAGTCTATATTTTATAATGGAAGGGAAGGAATACCTTCCAATCCTAATGGGAAATTTGATGTTTTTCCTATGTATTTTAGTGATCATCTTATGAATAGGTGTCAATTGTCTTACCAGCTCACATAAATTCATCCTGTCATCCAAATACCTTGGTAATTTATAAGTTTATCCTTCAAATCCACTAGCTCTTATGTAATTTAATTTTATACATTGAATAAAGAAACAATCAAACTCCATTTATTATGTTCTTATCCTCTTCTGATATCCTATATTGCTCCCATTTAGGTTTGA
Organism: Taxus chinensis; assembly: GCA_019776745.2. NCBI lineage: Eukaryota > Viridiplantae > Streptophyta > Pinopsida > Cupressales > Taxaceae > Taxus > Taxus chinensis. The sequence continues at coordinate 312,583,161 of CM034148.1, read as the reverse complement.
ACAAGCATATGACAGGTGAAAAAAATGTATCATTCACCAATCTTACATTTCCCTTCCAATTAGTCAATTATAATTGGGGATAGACTTAATGCACTTTGTGTTTTTTGAAAGGCATATGTGGTATAAGGCTAGGGAAACACCCATGGCCTACAATATTATAAATTAGATATGTCATCATGTAAAACTTGGACTCTCCAACACCACGCTGAACTTGGATCTTTGCAGCCAATGCTTGAAGATGACTATGAATTGAAACAACAATAAGGGTTTCCCAATAAATGTTCCATTTCCTTTATAAAATAGTCCACATATATGGGCACATCCATTCTTTAAATTCATTTTTGTTCCCAAACAAGCCATCCTACTTAGCAACATAACTACATCTTCCAATTCTTCCAAAAACTATGCCCTAATCAATTTCTTGGGAATTCTGGAGGTTACTTTATTATTTGCTAACATCCATTTAGTGTTTATAAGCTTATCATAGTCTCTCTTGTTAGATTCATAGTCTTTAAGGGATAACTCAACACCTAGGGTTATCAAAGTTTTGATTATTGGTAAGTTCCACATTATCTTGAAGGCCTTGGGATTTAAATTCAATACTACTTCACCACTCCCATGTAAGACTTATCTCTTTTCTCGATTATAGTTCATGACACAAAGCTTCACCAATTTAGGGTAATGCACAAAGGGAGGTATGGAATCAGCTAAGGAAATGTCACTGGATTCGATTCCTTTCATGAATTCACTTTTGTTTGGGCTATTCTATATTTGTAATAATTCATTCCAATCAACATTCATTAAATATATGTTTGTAACCTTATCCAAATCACTGGTAATTTCATATGTGACATGAAATCTTGAAGGTAATGTCTTCATCTTTTATGTCCTAGCTTCTACTTTCAAACTCTTTTCAATTTATGGAGTAAAAATAATGAAAGTACGAGAATAGTAAAATACTTACCAGTTTTCTGTGTAAAAGTTCATGTAATTCACCTTTACTTCTTATATTTTCAAACCTTAATCTCCTAATTGATGTTCTTTAATTAATTTCACTTTGTTCCTCTAAAAATTACGATAGCAAGGGTATCCAAATCCTTATATGCGATAATAAAAATCTCAAAGTGTTTGAATAATTCAAACAATTTTTCCTTGATTTATACAAAAAACATTAATGGTGGCAGTCATAAATGCATTGAATCTTGGCCATCTATACTACCTCTCCTTTTTAAACATGGGTCATTCATGTAGACAAATTCCATGATATGTGAGATCAAGGAGTATTTTTTAATTTTTTCTCTACCTTTAAACACAAACATGTTTATGAATTTCACTCAATCACCCTCACTCTAAATTTTATTTTGATCATAACATGTGTTCAAATATTAGCGAAAATAGAACTATGTGAATTTTTTGTATATCTACCTATTTTCTTGACCAAGCACAATCTTACTAATTCAACATGAGGCCTCACTTCTCCGACCTTGGATTGAGAATATGCCATGTGTCCCTGGTGGGTCTCAGAAATATTTCTACACTTTGAACTTTTATTGACTTAACGTTAAGAGAAAATCATCAGCCCTGATTCCCTGCTCCAATTATATTTTAACACATATACCACTTTGGGAGTTGGGTAAATTTTTGTTTTGCATCTTTTGAATTCAAATATTCCTGGGAATATTCGTCGGGCCTTGGGGCTAAGTTTTTGTTTTGTATATATTATGTAATTTTTGTAACTTTGTAAATTAATCCCGCAACACTGCAACCAATGGGAACATGCCATATATCTTTGAGTGGTGGAGCAAAATATGAAATTTGTAACAGCATCCATAGAAGATAGTATACAAGGATGTTTTTCAATATTACACCTGATTCATGATCATCCTTTAACATAGGATTTTACAGAATGCAACACAAATATGATGTTCCTTGACCGAAAAAGAGGATTTACACCCTAAACATGAGATTTTCACATGTATTTCACCATGTCTATATCTTCAAATACACATTTTTTATATGAGAAAACCAATCAATGTAAAATTTTCAAACGCATATATTGGATAAAAGTGTAGACACCTATAATTTTGCTCCAACAATTTAAATACTTAAATAACACTTATCACCCCCTTTCCCACAAATTGACGATATATCATCAATATTGAAATTTTTCTCTTATATCATCGTTAATTAAATACATTACGCTAGTTAATTGTCCCTTCTATCCAACAAAGATGATAAGTAAAAACCTTCCATTAATTAAATCCTTTCTATATGAATTACTTAAATATTCTTAATTAATTAATTTTCCTCCTCTATTAGATAAATAAACTTCCATTTATCTAAAGTAATCCTTATTATCCCCTAAATCATGATAATTATCTTCTAATCTATCCTAATAGGCTCATCTCTTCATTAATTAATCACCTTTGATTAATTATATGCACCCCTAATTCCCATGGGTCACTAAAGAAAAAATTAAACTCTCCTAAGGTTGACTCAACCCTCCCTAAACCTTCCTTATCCACAATTAACCAAACCTCTCTATTATCCCACATGTAAAGGGATGTAGGGATTCTTTTACCCATTGGGATTTATAAGGATTCCTCCTCCTACCTTTATACTTACACCTAAATGATCATAGAGCCTATACTATAGCAATTTCATCATCCTAAGGTATTCTTCCTTAGAGTGGATATAGGCATCATCCATTTGCATTCAATCATCCAAGCTATTTTGTGAAGATCAATGGAGTTAATCAAGAAAGGCCTTGTTTCCATAACCTGATGAACCTCCATCCTCAATACTCTTGGATCAAGAAACAACTATCAACCCTTTGATAGATAAAGGATCTATCTAGGTCCATTTCATTGATTTAGCTTTCTAAAGAGTAGGACAATAAGTGTTAGCATGTTATCTTGAGGTTTATTTTCAAGGTTCTAATGCATAGTGTTAATGTTTATTACTTGTTTATATCTTAGCATGATGGTGCATAGATTTTAGTTTAGCATTATATTGAGAGTACTAGGTGTTAGTATTGATTTTATTTTCATAGCTAAGTAATTCTTGCACACATTTGGCATGCCCGGTGGGATGGGTCCTATTATCCAATTTTTCCCTTTGAGGTAAAATTAGACAACAAGGGCCTATTGGATCCTAGGACCAAAAAAATTATTCATGATCATTCTGGGTAACTACAGTTAAAATTTCATGTTTAGGGGGTTCTTATGGTGTTTCAGGTATTTTTTGGGTCATCTTGAAGCTATTCTTCCCTTTTTAGGTTTTGAAGTTTTAAGTTCTCTCATATCCAAAAATTGGCCCTCACGGGCCAACATTCGTTCAACAAAAGCCAAGAGTCATCAAAATTGTGAAATTGTGTTCGAGGGGTATTTATGTGTTTACATTACTCTTAGGTTTGAGATGAAATCCTAGAGAATCCAAAGTTAATGCAAAAAGGTTAAAACTTGGACAGGATGGTGGAGGTTTAAACTCATCTTGCTGAGTAACTCAGTGAGCTGCTCAGCGAGTTGATTGTCAAGTTGAGGATTGCATACCTCACAAATCGATATCTGATTTCCTAAGAAGCATAAATAATATTGAGACCAATTTAATATGAAGTACCCAAAATATCTTAGCTAACATTTGCATGAATAAAAGTGATTCCTATGAAGTTGGTACATGAGCATGTACCTCAAGCTTAGTGTGGCTCATTGAAAGGATTAAAGAGATCGGAACTAGATTCGCTAGGGTGTGCAAATTGATGGAGATGACCAGATTAGTGCAAGAGCATTTCAAGCTCATTAAACTTGATGGTTGAAGCTTAGAATTACATTACAAATATTGATTCATACCGTGGTGTTAAGAAGACTTCAAGACCAAACTCAAAGTGGTGAAATCAAAGGAATCGACTCACTGAGCTTGACATTGAGCTATGCACAAAGCTTGCAAGATCACAAAGGCTAGGTATAAAGAAGAACCAAGTTACCTTATTATGTAGATATGTATATGCTTGATGCATCAAGTTAAGAATTCAAAGTTTTTTAGGCAAAGGGGTCACTCGTGCATGGTGAAATGAGAGTTCAATCATTTCAGGCTTGGTTCAAGTAAGATGATTACCCCGATGCGTCCAATGAAGGAATTGAAACCAATTTTTGGGGAGAGTTATATTAGTTATCTTGGGCCACTTATTGTGCTCTTGATGGTGTTAAATATGATCTCATTGACTGAGATTTGGAAATTTTGTGTGGAGATCATGAATATACCAACTTAGCATTGGGGTAGTGAATCGATCCATAATTGATGAATGGTGCATTAGCTTGACTCGGCGTCATGGATTCATCTACATGCATATAAAGTAAATCGTTTACATTGTACAACCGATCAAGAAAGTTTTCTAGTGAGCATGTAAAGCCATGTCCAAAGTGGATCATTGAATAGAATTTCATAGCTTAGGGAGCTCATTTCATTGAGAACTGAACTCACATACATTGTAGCAGAGATAGAGTTTTGTTCGACGATGCTCATTCGGGTAAGAAAAAAATGGTGAAGCACACATAGATGCATGACCAACATTTCAAAAATGCAAAGGGCTCATTTTTGTACCACGAGTTGGGTGGGATGAAGGTCTAGGTTATTCGGCATGCATAATGAAACTCAGATGGCTTGAACATAAAATTAACTTAGGTTAGAGATTGAGCTCAAAGATTTCACAGAGTCACATGGGGCAATGAGATACACTGAAATGGTTGAGAGAATTACTTCATATGAATAAAATTTTTCAGCTTGGCCAAGAGGACGTCAGGCTACTCATAGTGACATGAAGTTAAGCTCAGTGGCTAAGTTCAACAAGTGATTAATATGAAGGATTGAAGATAGCAAATGCCTCACCTGACTCATCTAAGAGGATGCCAGTGATTAATGTTTGAGATCGTTGAATCAATGTTCATGGAGATGCTAAATGGAGAAATGTTAGATCAAGCCAAGTGAATGGCTCAAGGTCAAACATAGCAGTGTTTAATAGAAGAAAATCTAGAGTTCGTTTCAGAGATTGATCTCAGCGTGTAGTAAGAAAAATCGACTCGAGTCGAGAAAAAAATGGATCTCAGAGCTCGGTGGTCAAATAATGATATAGCTCGGGGTGAGCTCATCATGTAGAAGGAAAAATGAAAACTCAGGATAGACATGCCAAATCTTTGTAGAAAATCTAAGTTAAGGCCAAGGTTTGGGGAATTGTGAATGCCTATGGTGAAGTGGAGATGAAACGATGATGGGGGAAAGTGTATTCCTCATTCGGGAAGTTTTGAAAGATCATAGCTAATGGGGGAATTGAGACTGAGCTTCCAAGGATGTAGGATTTTGTGGTATGAAATTTATGCCAACAAAAATAGGGCATGCAACATTTGGACTCCTAGGCCAAATTAGCCACCATGAGGAACCGTCAAGGAAAATGTGGAGTTAATCTTCGATTTGACCAATTCATGGGCCAACGCATTTAGTGGATGTACATAGAACAACCACTGAGTTATTCTCTAAACTTCTTAGTTCATTTAATCCCAACGATGTGGTGGAACATATGGGATAGATCATAATATAGGTGAGTTTCAGGGATAATGAGCCCGGGAAAGAAATACGTAGTTTATAGGGGAAATCTTTCATGGAAGAAAAGCATACTCAAGTCTTGAGTGAATCAACTCACCGATTCATAGGTCAATCAGAGTGAGTTTTTTGGGCATTAAGAGTTCAAACCAACATGAGTGATCTTTGACGAGAAAGGTTACAGGAAGACAAGTCAGTTTTGAAATCTAATCTCAAGCCCTGGTATCGAGTTATGAGATCACTAAGCTCGACAGAAGAATAATTTTTGAGCTCATTTCAGATTTTTCACGAATGCCCATGGTAAGTGGGGAGTTCATTTCATAGTTGAGATGGTAACTCAATCATGTTGATTGAGGAGAATTCGTGGATGAGCTCAGCTGCTCGAGTCATTTTTAGGAGTCAGCGGTTGCAGCAAGGGCCCAATATATTAACCAATCTAAGTGATGTGGGAATGTGACATGGAGAATCTCATTTGAGTAAGGATGGATGATATCATCTTAGTTTACAAGCAGAGCTCATAGAGTCAAGACAGAGGATAAAGTGGGTTCATAATGGGACTCAGGGCAACGATTTCATAAGTCATCATTTGAAATTCAAATTGAGCTCATTAGTAGGACCTCACTTCATATTAAGAGTACCTACGAAAAAAGGACATGAATCAGTGGAGGGATCTGCAAGCTCTACACTCTTGTGAAGATCCCAGTGTACCAAAGAGTCAGGGTGGTCTTATTGATGGGGTTATCTTATTGGATTTAACAAAAATATTTTGGTTGGCTAAATAATGAGATATCTCAAGGCAAATTTTGGGTTGTTTTTATACAAAAACTAGGGAAAGAAAAGGTCGTGTTTGGGAAATGAATCATGGGAGGTGTCAACCCATGGCTCAGGTGGGTCATCAAAAGGTAGAGCTCGATGAGCTCTCATCACAAGACTTGTGGTAACTTAGTGTCCAAACATGTACTTTTAAGTTGGGGTTGAGTAAGTAACTTAGTGGATCGATGAGAAAGACGTTGAACTCAACGATTCATGAGAGGACCTTAAGCTCAAGGAATATGGTATAGAAGATAAAGGAAATATGGCCAAGGATGAGTTAAGTCACAAAAATGGAAAATTCAAGTGATTTGAGAAGGAAGAGATTTCCATAAATCTGATCTGTGAGTCAGATCAATGAGGATTCATGGGCCAAGTTAAGACCAAGTGAGTTCGGTCAAAGCATGATGGGTTTGAAAATGGAAAGACGTCGAGATATTTGGTGATGGTAAGTACACAATGAGGAACTCATGGAATACATGAGAGGATGATGTGCTCATATAACTTTGGAGATCAAAACATCCGACAAGGTGAGTTCACCAAGGCTCACCCAAACATGGAGGAACTCACCAATCCATGAGAAAGAAGATCAACTCTCCAGAACCATGAATTGAGATGAGCTCATGGAACTTGATGATAGGAGAATATTACAAGGGGAATATCTTGGAGTGGGTTTGAGGGATGAGTTGAAGGCAGGTCATGAAGTTATGTCATACGGTGGAGCATTAAGAGCTCGACTTGGTAAATGAAAAACAAGGCCGAGCAGAGTCGGTGGGGCATGAAGATGAGTTTTCCATGTTGAAATGAAAGGGAACTTGTTTACCAACTTGATGATTTGGCTCAACGAGCCAACAACCGAGTTGGTCTTTCTCTTAAGGGACCCCCTTCAATGGAACCTAATTCCAAGGGGCTCCCACTTGGATTTGTCATTAAATTACTGTTATTTTAAAATAATAATTAAATTAATATTTTTATTTAAATATTTTAATTAATAATAATATTATTATTATTAAAATGTTTTAATTAAATATTCTTTTAATTAGATGAGATGGATAAGTTTAGAGTTTTCATTAATGACACATGATTGAAGGTTCTTAAGTGGTTCAACCAGCTTTTTAATTAATGTTGACCATCATGTGCCTTCATTTTAGTAAGGAATTTATGACTTCTCATCTCTTCTCTCACAAATTTTTTCTATAAATGTAAGTTGGAAGCTCATTCCAAAGGGTTACACATTTGTTATAGAACTTAGACATGTGACACAAATTAGACAAGTTAGACATCTTAGATAAGTTTATATTTTTCAAGAATCCTCTCTCTTCTGCAAGTTAGCTTTGTGGATTGGGGAACTTTCAAGCCTCCTTTCCAAAACTGTAATGGAAACCATTTCCTCTTCTAAATGTAATGATTCATTGTGCACATTGTTGAAGTAATAAAATTTAATGTTTTGTGACTACCATTAGTCCTTTTCATCATTCCACATACTTCTTTGTGCCTTTCTCATGCTTACAGATACACTGTGCAAGTTTAAGTTTATGCTGTAGGTTCTTGAAGTTCTATGCTTATCAAGTGGTGGAATTTTGCATGTAGTTGAGTTTTTGTTCTTGTTCACTCTTCTCAATTTCATCCTTCTTCACTAGAAGACTAAAAGATTGTTTATCTAGTTGAGTTTAACAAAGTGAACACACATTTCTTAGGTTGTGGTTTTTTTTACCTTTTCCAAGTTGCAGTAAGTGAAGTGGATTTGTGGTGCACAACACCCTATTCAAAATAACCTTCCCAAATTATAGCAACACCCTTCACTTGGTGCATTACCATCCATATTATAGCTTTATTTTTTGCAAATCGCTTCCCCTAAAGCCCATGAAAATATTAGTATAGGTCTAGATAACCATTTTATTGCAATAGGAGTACTTTACAACTTAGTTTAGGAAGAGGAATCTGACCTTCTCTAGAGGTTCACCTTGAGACCAAGTCTAATAACTTGAGAGGTGATCCCATGTTACCCAATCACACCAAACATCCTATTCACATTATGGCCATTCAAAGGGTGAAATGATTTGGTGATAACATGTTTTGGAATTTTGGGAGGGACATAAGAGTCAGATTTTTTACAAGTGTGTGTATTTGTGTTCACTTTATTTTCATTAAGTTGTGTTCTTAGTGAAATTTTAGCCTTACGAGGTATACCCAAGAACAACCGATGACTCCATTGGTCAAAGTAACCCAATCTCTGTGTTGTATACTTTCATTTTTTACCCATTTCCATCTAGTTTTCTTCCACATATTTCCATTTTTCTCCCATTCATGAATCTTTGCAATCATGGCTTCATTCCCATAGTGGAATTCCCACTTGCAGCAACAATAGTTCTTTCCATCTTCATGCTATTATAATCCACCTTCTGAGAATATTTATGATGAATACCGGTTTGAGCATATATGTCCATGTGAGAAAGATCTAGATCAATTTTTTCACCCACCAAACGATGGGATTGTGTAGTGCCCACTTTCCTTGCAAACTATTCAGATACTGATCCTAACACTATTGGTCACATTTTGGATATTATTATGTTTTGGTGTAGTATGATGTATCAAGGATTATTATGGATATTATTATGTTTTGATTAGTCGATGGTTAGATGTTAGATCCTGGATTAATATTGATCTGGATTGAGATATTTTGCTTGATGATCATTGAGACATCAATATTATTCTGTGGTTGATGAAATACTGGTTGACATGGACAGGTTATTGCTTTTGATTGTAGACATGTGAAATTGATATTATGAATAGCTATAGTATAGAGATCTATTGGATGATTATATGGTTGTAGTTGAATTTAAATGATAAATGTTAAATTCTTGATAATGTTGTGATTTGAATTTAATAATTGTATGTTGCTTATATCATTTGGATGTTCTGATATGGCCACGAGGCCGAAGGGGTATATTACATTTTGTAGGTTAAAAATCACAACAATGTCAGGGGACTGGAGACTAACCATATTGGAATTCAGTGTGAAATCAACAAGGTCACCATGGCAACTGTGTTTGAGTTGTATATTGTGTTTTCTTAGGATTTCCCATGGGGGGGGGGGGGGATTTCGATTATTGTGACCATGGGTATATGTGTGCTTTATTTGTTGTGTCCCCTTTTTAAAATTATTGTTATGTATTTTATTTGTAATGTGCTCTCTATTTTAATTATTTTAATGTGATAGTATAATGTGAGAGTCTTATAGTTAAATTTCTATTATATTAATTGGGATGTGGAATATAAATTAAATATTATTGTCTTGGTTGAAAATGAAAATTGACTTATATATATATATATATATATATATATATATATATATATATATATATATATATTATAACCATGTGGTAAATAAATAAATCTTTATAAAAGATTGTAATAAATAAATGTCATAAATATAAATGCATGTGTAAGAAATTGTAAGAGGATGTAAGAGTTGTGTAAGTAAAATGATAGATTGTGTAAGACAGATTTTGAAGTGTAGAACACTCCATCCTCTTTGAAACTCGGATTTCGTCTTGGGAGCCTAAATTAGAGGCTTGTAGGACAATTTAAACTTTTCCCACACCTCTCAAAAACCTCCACCAACCATGATTATTGTTTTGGAGTCAAAATCAATCTATTTTATTATATTTTGACATAATTTTGGGCAAGTATTAATTGCACTTGTCTTGTAATTTTAAATGTATTCCTTTTGGGGTATGGGCTATATTGTGTGTATAAGTGATTTTGTCATTTTTCATTAATGGTGATTTGTTGTTGATGTGGATTGCACTCTTGGGGAATGAAGAAAAATGATGTGGCATCCCACTTGGAATCCACATCATCCTCTTCCACCCTCTCCTTTAAAATTGGAATTCCTCCTCATTTTGTGGTTGTTGAAACTTTGTTATTACACTCTTGGGTCAAATTTTTCTCTTGCCTTTGGAGCTTGCTTTGTGCAAGAGCTCGGATTGATTCACATGCTTGTACATTGCTGTTTTGGGACTGTGTTTTGAGCATCAGAAAAACTGCTATTTTTGAAACAAGTCTCCATTATGGAGAGGTAGGCCCTCACTCTTTTAAAATTGTTGTTTTTCCCTCTTTTAGCATAAATTTTTGAATATGTTGTGTTTGCAATTCTTAGAGGGATGGGTAGAATGCTTAGGGCATGGTGTGGAGAGAAGACTATGAGGTTAATCAGAGGAGGGATAAGGGATTTTCCATTGGCACTTATCTTGAGGAGGGAGTGTTGATTGGAATCCACCTAGGAAAAAGAATATGCATGCATTTCTTACTTTGGGGGGGGGGGGTATAAGGGATAAATTTAGAGGAGGGATAAGGAGATGTTGAGGAGGGATAAGGTTTATGGGATGGTTATGTTCTTGGTGGTTGTTGTAGCTGTATGTCCAATTTCAACATGGGAGGCATAAGGAGACCTCCATAGTTCTTGCTCTTGTTTGGCTTGCTTGCTCAAGCCTTTGTGATTGTATGACTATTTTCTAATGCAATTGAGAATTTATGCCTTGTTTTGATTTGTGTCTTCTTTAATTTTTGTGATACATGAGTGTTGCTTGCATGTGAAAGAAGTCCATGTTGTGATGAGTTGAATTATCATGCTCCATTTTAATATGGTTGGGGCTCAGGGGCCAATGGGGAAATATGTCTTCTATTTTCCCATTGGGTATCTTGGTTGGGTGGAGAATGTTGCTTTTCCCCCTTCCTTGTGATTCAAGTTGCAAGAATGAAGAAATCAACATGCTCCTGTTTGGAGAAGAAGAAAAAAATCACAGTTTGACAGTCATTCCTTTGAGAAATTTTAATGTAACCCTTCCCACTTTGAGTGGATGAGTGTATTATATATATTGTAAGTGTGAAGTGATTGTATTTGCATTTAGGAATGTAGAGAAGAATCCTATCTCTTTGTTTTACCTTGGAAAGAACATGTGAAAAGATTTTTATACTTGTATTTTGAAATTTGGAAATCTAATACAAATTGGAAAGGAGTTCAGTTGTAAAGATGTCCTTGTTAGAATTCATTAAAAAGATTGTAGCTATTCTGACTTACATGGTTGTAATGAAAGATACTTTGCATTAGAAATGAAATATTGAATCTCATTTGGGCAATGAATAGAAATATTACTCATATTCTATTTTGAAAATCACGTGAAAGAATGAGACTCTATTCTGAAAGAGAATAAATAAAAAAGTGTTGTCATTAAATGTATTGCATTGTTGTATTAGAAATTTAATGGTTGTTATAACTTATGAATTCTGTGTTGGAAAAGAGAATCCTGTATAAAGGAAATGATAGAAATTTGGATACTTTGAAATGATTTTTAGAATTGAAATTCACTTTGCATATTGAATGTAAGGGTGTGTTGAATCAATTAGATGTCTAAGGAATGAAACTGATATGTTTTTCCACACTTGAATGTTGCACATTAAATGTAAACTCGTGGAAGAAAGAACTCTCTTTTGATTTATAACTCTGGCTTTTAAAAATAATGTAACTAATGTACAGTTTAGTTTTATGACTTAAATTTAGAAATGGAACAATGAAATTTAGGTGTAATAAGACTTAAGGAACCTCTTGAAAACTCAACAATGAAAAATGACTATTAAGATCTTCATTAAATCAAAATTGCAGCTTGCATATATATTTTCCTGTCAAAAGATGTAAAAATGAAAATGGCAAAGAAAACAACAATTTGAACCTTGTAAACAATCCTAAACTCACCCTAGACCAGTTCTCCATATTCAATTTACATGTTGAGAAGAAAAGAAATCAACATTGAACAAATCTCCCAAGTTGGAAAAACTGCCAGTTTAAAAATTATAAACCCTGCACATCTATTTCTTAAAATTGACCCTCAAAACTTCACCAAATTATAAAATTGATTATTTTTGTGTGAAGATAAATCCGAGAGCTTTCAGGAAAGTCCTTTTTTTCATAAAATGGATTTTTCTATCAAAAGTTATGGCCATTTGAAGTTTTACTTCAGAATGGCCATCCCAAACAAAGAAAAAGAAATAAATAATTCGACCTTAGAAAAAAATTTAAATTTTGAACTTTGGAAAAATTTCCTAAAAAGTTCCGTGGCCCTGCCACCCTCTCATCCTATCAGAATTCACCACATGGCACCTTGGAGGGGCGGACCCTTACTAAAAACTTAACTTCTAAAAAAATGCCTTGGGAAAAATTTCCCAATTTTCCCCTCAACTCCGCAGATCCCAACCAATCATGTGATGACACGTGGCAGGGGGTGCACGGATCAAAACTGAAAACTTAACCATTTTTTCCTTTGGAAAATTTTCACTTTTCTCCCCGTAACCCCACAGTCCCACACCAATCACGTGCTGACACGTGGCAGAGAGGGCATGAGGATTTAGAATTGAAAACTTCACCTTTTTCCCTTTTGGAAAAATTTCACTTTTTCCACTGCCAACCCACATCTCCATAGCCAAAAGGATGTTGACATGTGTCCCCATGGGTGCACGGGTCCATGCAATTATTTTAACCTTTTAACAAATGGGTGAAAAATCCAAATTTCCTCTGCCAGCCCGCGGCCAATCACAAAGCGCCATGTGGCCATTTGAGCAAGTGCAGAGGCATGGAGGAAAATTTTCCTTTGGAAAATTGAGACTTTGGTTTTGGGAAAAATTTAAATTTTTTCCCGTGAACCGTATCGTCCGCACCAATCACGTGATGACACGTGGCATTTGGGAAAATTTTCCCTTGGTGGTCCACGGGGTTAGGGAGAAAATTGGGAAAATTTTCCCAAATGCCACGTGTCATCACATGATTGGTGCGGGTGAGTGGGTCACAGGGAAATAATTGAAATTTTTCCCAAAACCAATGTCTCAATTTTCCAAAGGAAAATTTTCCTCCATGCCTCCGCACTTGCTCAAATGGCCACGTGGCACTTTGTGATTGGCCGCGAGCCGACAGAGGAAATTTAAATTTTTCACCCATTTGTTAAAAGGTTAAAAGAATTACATGGAACCGTGCACCCATGGGGACACGTGTTAACATCCTATTGGCTGCGGAGATGTGGTTTAGTGGAGGAAAAAGTGAAATTTTTCCAAAAGGGCAAAAAGTTAAGTTTTCAATTCTAAATCCTCATGCCCTATCTGCCACGTGTCAGCACGTGATTGGTGCGGAGCCATGGGGTTGCAGAGAGAAAAGTGAAAATTTTCCAAAGTGAAAATTTTCCAAAGGAAAAAATGGTTAAGTTTTCCGTTTTGATCCATGCACCCCCTACCACGTGTCATCACGTGATTGGTTAGGATCCGCGGAGTTGCGGGGAAAATTGGGAAATTTTTCCCAAGGCAATTTTTTTTTTAAAAGTTAAGTTTTTAGTAAGGGTCCATCCCTCCAAGGTGCCACATGGAAAATTATGATAGGATGAGAGGGTGGCGGGGTTGTGGAACTTTTTAGGAAATTTTTACAAAGTTCAAAATTTAAATTTTTTTCTAAAGTCAAATTATTTATTTCTTTTTCTTTGTTTGGGATGGCCATTCTGAAGTAAAACTTCAAATGGCCATAACTTTTTATAGGAAACTCCATTTTAGGCAAACAAGGACTTTCCAGAAATCTCTCGGAGTCCTCTTCAAAAATAATAAATTTTAGAATTTGGTGACGTTTAGAGGGTCAATTTTAAGAAATCGATCTGCAGGGTTTATAATTTTTAAACTGGCAGTTTTTCCAACTTGGGAGATTTGTTCAATGTTGATTTCTTTTCCTCTCAACATGTAAATTGAACATGGAGAACTGGTCTAGGGTGAGTTTAGGATTTTTTTCAAGGTTCAAATTGTTTTTTTCTTTTCCATTTTCATTTTTTACATCTTTTGACAGGAAAATTGATATGCAAGCTGCAATTTTGATTTAATGAAGATCTTAATAGTCATTTGTCATTGTTGAGTTTTCAAGAGGTTCCTTAAGTCTTATTACACCTAAATTTCATTGTTACATTTCTAAATTTAAGTCATAAAACTAAACTGTACATTAGTTACATTATTTTTAAAAGCCAGAGTTATAAATTAAAAGAGAGTTCTTTCTTCCACGAGTTTACAGTTTAATGTGCAACATTCAAGTGTGGAAAAACATATCAGTTTCATTCCTCAGACATCTAATTGATTCAACACACCCTTACATTCAATATGCAAAGTGAATTTCAATTCTAAAACTCATTTCAAAGTATCCAAATTTCTGTCATTTCCTTTATATGGGATTCTCTTTTCCAACACAGAATTCATAAGATATAACAATCATTAAATTTCTAATACAACAATGCAATACATTTAATGACAACACTTTTTTATTTATTCTCTTTCAGAATAGAGTCTCATTCTTTCACATGATTTTTCAAAACAGAATATGAGTAATATATCTTTTCATTGCCCAAATGAGATTCAATCTTTCATTTCTGATGTAAAGTATCTTTCATTATAACCATGTAAGTCAGAATAGCTACAATCCCTTTATTGAATTCTAACAAGGACATCTTTACAACTGAACTCCTTTCCAATTTGTATTAGATTTCCAACTTTCAAAATACAAGTATAAAAAATCCTTTCACATGTTCTTTCCAAGGTAAAATAGAGAGATAGGATTCTTCTCTACATTCCTCAATGAAAATACAATCACTTCACATTACAATATATATATACACTCATCCACTCGAAGTGGGAAGGGTTACATTAAAATTGCTCAAAGGAATGACTCTCAAACTATGATTTTTTTCTTCTTCTCCAAACAACAGCATGCTAATTTCTTCATTCTTTCAACTTGAATCACAACAAGGAATGGGGAAAGGCAACACTCTCCACCCTACCAAGATACCCAATGGGAAAATAGAAGCCATTTTTCCCCATTGGCCCACCGAGCCCCAACCATATTAAAATGGAACATGATAATTCAACTCATGGCAACATGGACTTCTTTCACATGCAAGCAACACTCATGTATCACAAAAATCAAAACAAGGCAACAGTTCTCAATTGCATTAGAAAATAGTCATACAATCACAAACGCTTGAGCAAGCAAGCCAAACAAGAGCAAGAACTATGAAGGTATCCTTATGCCTCCCATGTTGAAATTAGACATCCACCTACAACAACCACCAAGAACATAACCATCCCATAAAAATTATCCCTCCTCAACCCCTCCTTATCCCTCCTCCAAATTTATCCCTTATACCTCCCCCAAAGTAAGAAATGCATGCATATTCTTTTCCTAGGTGGATTCCAACCAACACTCCCTCCTCAAGACAAGTGCCAATGGAAAATCCCTTATCCCTCCTTTGATTAACCTCATAGTCTTCTCTCCACACCATGCCCTAAGCATTCTACCCATCCCTCTAAGAATTGCAAACACAACACATTCAAAAATTCATGCTAAAAGAGGGAAAAAAAACAATTTTAAAAGAGTGAGGGCCTACCTCTCCACAATGGAGACTTGTTTCCAGAACAGCTGTTCTTTTGATGCTCAAAACATAGTCCCAAAACAGCAATGTACAAGCATGTGAATCAATCCAATCTCTTGCACAAAGCAAGCTCCAAAGGAAAGAGAAAATTTTTACCCAAGAGTGTAATAACAAAGTTTCAACAACCACAAAATGAGGTGGAATTCCAATTTTAAAGGAGAGGGTGGAAGAGGATGATGTGGATTCCAAGTGGGATGCCACATCATTTTTCTTCATTCCCCAAGAGTGCAATCCACATCAAAAACAAATCACCATTAATGAAAAATGACAAAATCACTTACACACACAATATAGCCCATACCCCAAAAGGAATGCATTTAAAATTCTAAGATAAGTGCAATCAATACTTGCCCAAAATTATGTCAAAATATAATAAAATAGATTGATTTTGTCTCCAAAACAATAATCATGGTTGCTGGAGGTTTTTGAGAGGTGTGGGATGAGTATAACTTGTCCTACAAGCCTCCAATTTAGGCTCCCAAGACCAAATCCGAGTTTCAAAGAGGATGAAGTGTTCTACACTCCAAAATCTGTCTTACACAATCTATCATTTTACTTACACAACTCTTACATCCTCTTACAATTTCTTACACATGCATTTATATTTATGACATTTATTTATTACAATATTTTATAAAGATTTATCTATTTACCACATGGTTATATAATATATATATATATATATATAAGTCAATTTTCATTTTCAACCAAGACAATAACATTTAATTTATATTCCACATCCCAATTAATATAATTGAAATTTAACTATAAGACTCTCACATTATACTATCACATTAAAATAATTAAAATAGAGAACACGTTACAAATAAAATACATACAACAATAATTTTAAAAAGGGACACAACAAATAAAGCACACATATACCCCATGGTCACAATAATCGAAATCCCCCCCCCATGGGAAATCCTAACAAAACACAACATACAACTCAAACAGAGTTGCCATGGTGACCTTGTTGATTTAAAATTGAATTCCAATATGGTTAGTCTCCAGTCCCCCGACATTGTTGTGATTTTTAACCTGCAAAATTTAGTATACCCATTTTGGCATCGTGGCCATATCAAAACATCCAAATGATATAAGCAACATACAATTATTAAACCCAAATCACAACATTATCAATAATTTAACATTTATCATTTAAATTCAACTGCAACCATATCATCATCCAATAGATCTCTATACTATAGCTATTCATAATATCAATGTCACATGTCTACAATCAAAAGCAATAACCTGTCCATGTCAACTAGTATGTCATCATCCACATAATAATACTGATGTCTCAATGATAATCAAACAAAATATCTGAATCCAGATCAATATTAATCCAGGATCTAACATCTAACCATCATACTAATCAAAACATAATAATGTCCATAATAATCCCTGATACATCATACTACACCAAAACATAATAATATCCAAAATGTGACCAATAGTGTCAGGATTAGTATCTGAATAGTGTCCAAGGAAAGTGGGCACTACATCCCCCTCCCCTTAGACTCAACTTCCTCATGGAAGTCACTGGAACAAATGTGGAAACTACACTCATAAAGTAGTAGCATCCTTCCAAGTGGCTGCAGTCTCATCATATCTATCCCACTGCACTCGTACCTGATCAATCTCTCTACCTCGAAGGCCTAGGGTCCTGCGATCGATGATATAGATGGGCTCCACCATCACCTGCCCCTGATCCTAAACCTACAATGATTTCCCATCCAGCACATGAGAAGGATCTATGATGTATCTACTAAGAACAGAAACATGAAACATATCATTTACGCGAGACAAGCTGGGTGGCAATGCTAGATGGTAAGCCAATGGGCCGATACACTCCAGGATCTCAAAAGGTCCAACGAACTGAGGAGATAACTTAGAACCTTTTCCATAACGGATCAGGCTCTTATGTGGCCTAACACAAAGGAAAACCTTCATGCCCACATCAAAATTACACTCAGTTCTATGTTGATTAGCAAACTTCTTCTACCTATCCTGTGCCTCCTACAATCTCTTCCTGATCAACACTACCTGCTGCTCCATGTCCTACAAAAGAGCTGGTCCAAGAGATACTCTATCCTCCAACCTGTCCCAGCTAAGGGGTGTCCTGCACTCCCTACTATATAAGGCCTGAAAAGGAACCATGCCTATAGAACTCTGGAAACTATTATTGTAGGCAAACTCCACAAGGTACAGATACTCCTCCCACTTAGACTGTTGATCCATCACGTACATCCTGAGCATATCCTCTAATATCTGATTCACCCTCTTAGTCTGTCCATCCGTCTCAGGGTGATAAGCTATGCTAAAGTTAATCTTCGTCCCGAGAACATACTGCATGGTAGTCCAGAAATGTGAAGTGTATAAAGAATCACAGTCACAAATGATCTTCCATGGGATCCTGTGTAACCTGACAATCTCATCCAAGTAGACACGTGCCACTACACTACCTTTATATGTGGTCTTTACCAGAGAAAATTGAGCTACTTTTTTCAATTTATCAACTGTGACCATGATGGTGTCATGGTGATATCTCGACATTGGTAACCCAACAATGATATCCATGGAAATGGTGTCCCATTTCCACTTCGGTATAGCATGAGGATAGAGAAGGCTAGCTAGATGTTGATGCTCAGCCTTCACTTTACGGCACTCTAAATAGCATGACACAAACTAAGCCACATTCCTGTGAATTCCTCTCTAGTGATATAATTGTCTCAAGGTGGCGTGCATCTTCTTCACCCCAGGATGGGCTGAATAAGGTGCATGATGTGCCTCTGTTAAGATGTCCTGCCTCAAGCCTCCATCTCTAGGAACATAAATCCAACCTCTATGCCTAAGAATACCATCTACCTCTAGAGAGAAACCATAAAATTTCCCCTCAAGGGGTCTTTGGGACTCAATCTCTGCTCGAGCTGCAATGTAGAAACTGTCAAGAGGAAGCTGCTGAAAGATCCTACTCCATAAATCTGTGCTCACTAAAGTAGCCATGCTCAAATGCCTCCGTCTGCTGAGAGTGTCTAAAACCACATTCTCCTTCCCTTTCACATGCTCTATCTCCATGTCGTACTCACAAAGAAACTCCATCCAATGTCTCTGACGAGCATTTAGATTGGGCTGTGTGAAAAGGTGGTGAAGACTCAAATGATCTGTCCTGAGTGTGAATCTCTGACCAAGAAGAAAGTGTCTCCATCAAACTAAAGCATACACAACTACCGCAAGATCAAGATCATGGGTAGGATAATTAAGTTTGTGATCCTTGAGTTTGCGAGACTCAAAAGCTACAACTCTGCCCTCCTGTATAAGAAAACCTCCAAGACCTACCAACAAAGCATCTGTGCATACAAAGAACTCACCATGTGGATCTGGCACTGCAAGAATGGGTGTTGTAGTGAGATATTCCTTTAGTGTCCTGAAGGCCTGCTCACACTTGTCTGACCAAACAAATTTCTTCCCTTTCTGCTGAAGGGAAGTGATGGGGTGTGCTATCCGAGAGAAGTCCTACATAAATCTCCTGTAATACCCTACTAACCCCATGAAGCTACGCACCTCTGTCACTGTAGTGGGTATTGGCCAATCCATAATGGCTCAAATCTTGGAAGGATCGACTATGATTCCTTCACCTGAGATGATATGACCCAAATACTGAATCTCTGACTGAAAGAAAGCACACTTCTCCAAGTTCTCGTAAAGTTGCTGCTCACGAAGACACTAAAGAACTTGACGAAGGTTTCCCTCGTGCTCCTCACGCGTACGTGAGTAAATCAGAATGTCATCAAGAACAATGAGCATGAAGTGATCTAAAAAGGTCCTGAATACCCCATTCATCAAACTCATGAATACTGTGGGGGCATTTGTCAAACCAAAAGGCACCACTGTGAACTCATAGTGCCCATACCTCGTACAAAAATCATTCTTATGGATGTCTGCCTCCAGAATCCTCAACTGATGGTACCCAGACTTGAGATCAATCTTAGAGAACACCATGGCTCCCTTCATTTGATCAAACAAGTCATCAATGCGAGGGAGGGGATAACGATTCTTGATCGTTACCTTATTCAGTTGGCGGTATTCTATGCACAACCGCAAAGATCCATCCTTCTTATTTACAAATATAACTGGTGCACCCCAAGGGGATACACTAGGATAGATAAGGCCTTTCTCTAAAAGGCCTTCCAGCTGCAACTTGAGTTCACAGAGCTCTAGGGTGTTCATCCGATAAAGAACTCGTGAGATAGGATCTGCTCCTAGAACTAGATCAATATGGAAATCAATCTCACGTGGGGGTGGCATCCCCGGTAGCTCCCCTGGGAAAACATCTGCATACTATCTCAAAATGAGATGGTCATCTAGTGATGGCCCACTAGACCCATCCTCTATCTGGTCACTGACTGTGACTACATACATCTGACAACCCCATCGCACACACCGCTTGAGCTACATAGCGGAGATAGTATGAATAGAAATAGGTCTCCTGACCCCAGAAATCACCAACTCAACTCCAAGATCATCTACACAAGATATAGTCTTATGATAGCAATCCATCCTATCCCTATGTGCAGACAACCAATCCATGCCTAAAATGACTCCATACGAGCCCAAAGGAAGTACGCAGAGATCTGTAGTGGTGGTGAAAGGTCCCAAGTTAATAACACACTCCTTTACAAAGGAGTCTACAAAGACCTTGGCTCCCGAAGCCATCTCGACATCCCAACTATGACCCTGTCTAATAGCCACCAGCCTACATCGCTCTACTAAGGATGGTGCAATAAACAAATCAGAATAACCAGAATCAAACAATATAGAAGTAAGAACACCTCCAATGCTACATGTAGTCTTAATGATTGTGCTTTGGTGCTCAGCCTGGTGGTTCTCGACCACTGCATAGATCCTATGACTCCATCCCATGTCTCCAACTGTAGGCTCTGAGATGGGTGCCTTACCCTTATTAGGGTTCTGGGGGTAGTCTCTCCAAAAGTTTCCCGCTACTCCACACCCGAAGCAACCACCTAAAGCTCTCTAAACTGCAGCACCACCAGAAGGTGCCCTAGAGGTAGGTGCTATGGATCTTGATGATCCAACTATAGTCTGTTGTGGCCTCTATGGTCAAGCTCCTACCGACTAAGCTCTAGCTCCACCCTGTGTCTTGGTGGGTCCCCTAGGAGGAGGCCCCATACTATGACCTATTTGTGCATCAGCTCTCTGAGGAGGCCTAAACAATGGGTGGGACTATTGCTGTTGTTGTGGTCTAAAGGATGACTACTAAGAATGCTGACCACCACGAGGAAGAGGAACTGATCCCCTCGATCTACTATCATGTAACTACTTAATACGGCTCCTGACCCAGTCTCTAGCCTGCTGGGTTTTACCCTGAGTCTCCTCTACAATGTAGGCCTTCTCAACAGCCTCTACTAATGTATATGGGCATTGGATCCGTACTGCACCTCTAATGTCTAAATTAAGGCCCTGGATGAACCTGTGGATCCGCACCTGCTCATCCTACATGTAATCAATGTAATGAAGTAGGTCCATGAACCTACTCTCATACTCGGCCACTGTAAGGGAAGCCTGTCGAAGGTTATGGAACTCATCAATCCTCTGTTGTATCAATCTCTGTAGAAAGTATCTACTCCTGAATCTCTACTGAAATATCTCCCAAGTGACTGTCTCTGAATCTATATGGAGCTTCTACTCCTCTATCCTCCACCATACTCCAGCTCCATCCTTCAGTAGATGGATTATAACATAAGATTTTGTGTTGCTAGAGCAAGGACATAACTTGAAGCAACCACTCAAGCTAACCAGCCAGGCCTCTGCTTGGAATCCCCCTGTGTCACCTGAATAATGTGATGGCCTAAGCTTCAGGATTTCCCTGATGTGATCTGCAGCCATGGTCTGACGGCCTCTGGGCCTCTCTATAAGCTCATCCCTAAGCCTAGGGCTCTGAGACCTCTCTCTATGCTCCAGAACTCTATCACCCTACCTCCTAGGTTTTGAATCTTCTCTAACTGACTCTACATTAAAATTCTCTCCTCCATCCTCACTGAGTGGAGGGGGTGCATGTCCCTCTATGGAAATATCTCTGTCATGTCTACCTGAGTTCCCTCCTACTGATCCTCCACATAAGGTGGCATTAACATCCTGGAGAGTCGATAAAATATGTGGTAGGATAGCTGCTAAACCCTAGTCTGGCGGTGGTGGTGGCGGTGGTGGAGGTGGTGGTGGTGGTGACTCTAAGCCTCTATGAACGTTCCTCCTGCTCCATCTGAGCTCCCTGCACAGAACAGAGTGGGAGTTAGTTCATTACACTTGGTATCAGAGTGAAGGATCAAAAGCTTGGACTATTTGGAACACTCAAAACATTGAGACTTGAAACCTAAAACTAGCAAATTGATAATCTAGAAAACAAAACTAATTTAAAATTGAACATGTTAGTAAACTTAGAAAACTATAAAACTCCGCCTGGCCATAACTTGAGTTTTACAAGGAGTTAGGAGGACTTCTTTATATGGTTGGAAAGGTGAGGAAATTTCCTATCCAATGAGCCTAGTTTAGGAAATTTTTGATAAATCTAAGTGTGTGAAAAATCCATTTGAAGTTTAGCACTTGATAGAGAGTAGGCCTAGTGATAAATTTGTCCCTGAACCTTAGTAAAACTTGTAACCTCCAAATTGGAACCTTGTAAACTTGTTATAAGATAAAAATGGAAATCTTGTGTTTGGTTAATTAGAATTTTTTCCAGAACCTATTTAGTTTCAAACTATGTCTTGCAACTTGGTTGTAGACTCTTCCTATAAAAAAAAATTATTCCATAATTTTCCTAATTTGTTCCTTAGTCTCAAGTGGTAGTTGAAGCAGGCATTACAGATTGAGGAAGAATAATGGAATAGAGATTTTATAGGCTATCTTACACCTGAAGAAGACCACTTGTATAAGAAGGTTTGAGAGTTGGAGTATAACATGATGTAAATAAGGATGAATGAAATGTCAAAGGCAACTCATATTGGATTCAACATTCCATTCCCCTAGATTAGCCCTATACCATGTGACATTAATCCTCAAAAAAAGATTCAATTCATAATCAAGATGATGACTTAACTTGGAGAATGGATCAAGAAGAGGGATGTTCAAGAAAGTAATGTTAGTCAATGTTGTCAATGGGAGGTCCCAACATTACCACCTATTAACCCTTTTTTCATGTTTCCATCCATGTAGTTTCAACTTGAGCCCCATTGTGATAACCTTCCAGTTACTACCCATATGGTGGAATTAAATACTTCACCTCCTATTCATCCATCCCATCATTAATCTTTTTTTCTTTGTTATTCTAAAATTCCTTCTTTTCTACAAAGGCTATCAAAAGAAGAGGATAAAATTCATTCATTACCTGAAGCGGTGATTGAAACTATTTATTCTCAACCCACCGCTCCTTTTACATTTCATAATACGCTTTGTAAGGAGTGAAAAAATGATAGTAGCAAAGAAGATAAGTATATGATTGGTGAGGCTAGCAAAGGAGAACTTGCAAATAATCTAAAGGAGTGGGAGGAAAAACTTAACATTAAGAAAACTTCATTCATGACTAAACCTTCTACATAATTTGAAGCTTGGAAACAAATGGAACAAAATAGTTTTGTACAAAAAAAAATCTAGAACTAAAGGATGAAGACCAATATTCTACCTTCTCAGAATGCAATATCCATATTAGTTCCATAACATCAGAAGAGATTGAATCACCAAAAGTGGAAAAACTAGTTGTAGAAGAGAAAACATTAGCTCCAAATCTACCAAAATAAGATCATGTACAAGCTAAGTACAGGGTGATTCTAATAAGTGTAATGATCCTAATTTCTAGGCATGTCAAGAACTTACGGCATTAATGGAACATTGCAACAATTTTCCAAGAGCTTCATTGAATGCTAAAATCAGCCACAAGGAGTTTTATGAGACTAAGGAGGACTCAACATTCATTAATACAGATGAGGTCATGTAGATACTTTCAAATATCTTCCCCTATGTATCTTCTCAAAAATCTAATTTTTTAGATGAATTTTATCTTTCTAATTTCATGTTCGAGAAGGAGGAATATCAAGGTGAAGGAGGTTCTAGTTTGGAGGATTGAAGAAGAACCTTTGACATAGCCAGAGAATGAAGAAGCAAATTATCTATCAGATTTGGAAGAATGTTTTAATGGACAGGAGCCTATGGAACTTGAAATTTTTTCTATTCCATCACTTCTTTTTCAATAAAAAGTTCTCATTGTTGTGGAGGGAATGCTCAAGAACAGCTTGTTTCTCATAATTACCTTCTTGATCCAAGATTAGAGGAATTAGATCTTCCATATCCCTCATGGAATGAGGAGGAGAATGAACACATGGGAAAAGATAAGAATGATTGAGAAGCATTTAATGAAGACTATGTCATGGATAGCTTCTTATTTTCAATTACAGAACCTATTTTGGTTGATGAGTCTGTGATAGAGGAAATTATTCTTGAATATTTTTCTTCCCCTAACAATCTTCAAAATTTGTAAATAGGAGGGTTTGAATTTTCAAATTCCATGTCGAATGAGGGAGATTTCATTTTGATACCATACATCCAAGTGGAAGATAATTTTTTTATAAATGGGAAACAAGAGGAAAATCATGTCATGAACAACCATTTTTTCAAGGATGTCTTCAGCTAGTCCTTCTTGTTAAAGTTGAAGCTCCGAGCAACAGGAATATTCAACAGGTTAAACCATGTCCCATAAGGTATTTGGATTCATTGAAGATAGAGGAGAAGCCACAACCAGTTACATTAATTTTAGAATGTGAGGATGAGTTTCAAAATCCTGAGAATCTATTGCTATACCTCTACAGGAAAAATGTAGAGCAACTAAAAGAGGCATTCTTTCTATTCCCATTTGATGCCTTGGTGGACCAGGTGAAGAGCTGGGCTTGTTATAGTTTTTTATTATCATTTTCAGCCATGTTCATTGTCAAATCATCTCCATAGCTTCCCATTATGAGGAAAGGGAGGTATTTTGCACAACCAGTTGTAGGGTTTGTTTAGCTCACATGTGCCTCCAGTTAGTGTAGACTAGACATAGGTTCATTTTTAGTCAATAAGTTCCTAGCACACCCTACATGTTTCACTTGAAGCATGTATGGTTTTCAGTTTTAGTGTGTGTTGTTTTCTATTTTTGGTCTTACATAGTGTATCAAAGGTGGAATTATTTTTAGTAGAAGAAATTTTTTTTATCAACTTTTAATAGAGTTCCATGATGTACCAAACTTGGAAAATGTTTTCCTTAATTTCTGCAGTATGCCATAAATTCCAAGCATTCATTAGATTCAAGATACTTCCTACTTAGCATTACCCAAAGGTCCAAGATCAACAATGCCCAAGAAGACTTCAGGATCCATCATAAAGATCATATCATTTTTGGAATGCCAACATTGACTCTATGCACAATGGATGAATTAAGGTCACTAGATTGATGCTTAGTAGGAAATCATTGGCAAGAGGTTGCCAAAAAATTTATCCAATTTTTCCCCTTGAGGTAAAATTAGACAATGAGGGGCTATTACATCCTAGGATCAAAAAAATTATTTATGATCATTATGGGTCACTACAGTTAAAATTTCATGTGTAGGCGGTTATCATGGTGTTTTGGGTAGTTTTTGGGTCATCTTGAAGCTATTCTTCTCTTTTTCAGCTCTGGAAGTTTAAAGATTTCTCAGATCTAAAACTTCATCTTAACGGGCCCACATTCATTCAACACAAGCCAAGAGTCATCAAAATTATGAAATTTTAGTTGAGGTGTCTTTCTGTGTTTACATTACTCCTAGGTTTGAGATGAAATCCTAGAGAATCCAAAGTTAATACAAAAGGTTAAAAATTGGATAGGATAGTGGAGGTTAAAACTCAGCTCACTAAGCAACTTGGTGAGCCTCTCAGTGAGTTGATTGTTGAGTTGATAATTTCATACCTCACAACTTGATATCTGATTTCCTAATAGGTATAAATGATATTGAGAACAATTCAATATAAAGTACCCAACATAGTTGAGCTAACATTCACATGAAGTAAATTGATGCCTATGGAGTTGGTACATGAGCATGTACATCAAGCTTGGTGTGGCTCATCCAAAGGATTAAACATCTCAAGAATAGATTCTCTAGGGTGTGCAAATGGATGGAGATGACTGGATTAGCACAAGAGTGAGTAAATATCTTAAAAATCGATGGTTAAAGCTTGGAATTATGTTGGAAATATTGAGTTGAATTTGTACAATCAAAGGAATCAACTCACTGAGCTCAACATTGAGCTATGCACAGAGCTTTCAAGCTCGCAAAGGCTAGGTACAGATACCTTATGATGTAGAGATGTATCATCTCAATGCATCAAGCTAAGATGTTGAAGTTTCTGAAGTAAAGGGTTCACTGGTGCATGGTGAAATGAGAGTTTGATGATTTTAGGATCAGGTTGAGTAAGATGATTACCCCAACAAGTCCAATGAAGGAATTGACATAGATTTTGGGGGTGATTTATATTAATTATCTCGGGCTGCTTCTTTTTCTCTACATGGTGTTAAAAATGAGCTCAATTACCAAGATTTAGAAAATTTGTGAGGAGATCATGAAGATCCCAACTTAGCATTGGGGCAGTGAATCGAGCCAGAATTAGTGAAAAACACATTAGCTTGACTCAGTATCATGGATTCATCTACATGTATATCAATTCAATTGTTTACGTTGCACAACTAAGAAACAAAGTCTTTTGGAGAGCAAGTAAAACCAGGTCCGAAGTGGCTCATTGAACAAAACTTTGAAGCTTAAGGAGCTCATTTCGATGGAGGTCTGACCTCATAGATAGTGTAGCAAAGATAGAGTATTGTTGGGAAATTCTCATTAGGGGAAGAAAAAAATGTTAAAGCACATATAGATGAATGGCCAATAGTTCAAAAATTTGAAGGGCTCGTTGTTGTACCACTAGCTGGGTGGGATGATGGCCTAGGTTGTTCGGTATGTAAAATAAAACTCAAACCACGTGAACATAGAATTAACTTGGGTCAGGGTTTAAGCTCAAATGTTTCATAGATTCACATGCAGTGGTGAGATACACCAACAGGGTTGAGAGAATTGGTTTAGATGAATTAAATGAGTTGTCTCAGACCAGAGGATGTCATGCTACTCGCAGTGACACAAAGGTGATCTCAATGGCTAAGTTCAGTGAGCAATTCATTTGAAGGATTGAAGATAATGGATGGCTCGCCTAACTCATCCAAGAGGATGTCAGTGATTCATTTTTGATATCAGTGAATCAGTGTTGATGGATATGCTAAATAAATGAATCTTAGATCAAGCCATGTGAATGGATTAGGGTCAAATTTAGCGGTGTTCGATTAAAGAAAATCTAGAGTTTGTTTCAAAGCTTAGTGGCTGAATAATGAGATAGCTTGAGGTGAGCTCATCTTGTAGAAGAACAAAAGAAAACTCAAGATAGCCATGCCAAATGTATGGGGAAATTATAAGTTGAGGCCAAGGTTTGGAGAATTTTGAAGGCCTATGGCCAAGTGGGGATGAAATGATGATGGGCCAATGTGCATTACTCACTTGCGTAGTTGCAAAAGATCACAACCAATGGGGGAATTTAGGATGAGATGTTATGGATGAGGGCTTTTGTGGTATGAAATCCATGCCAATAAAAATAGGGTAAGAAAATACTTAGGCTCCCAAGCCAAATTAGCCACCATGAGGAACTGTCAAGGAAAATGTAGAGTTAATCTCGAATTTGACCAAGTCATGGACCAATGCATTTAGTGGATGCACGTAGAACAACCACTGATTTATTCTCTAAGATTATCAGTTCATTTAATCCTAGAAAACGTGGTGGAACATAGGGGATAGAGTGATACCCGGTCATCTAATGAATGCGAGGGACCATAATTCCTCGAATATAGCATAGGATACATGTGAGTTTCAGGGATAATGAGCCTGATAAAGAAAGAATTAATTTACAGGGGACTTCTTTCATAGAAGAAAAATATACTCAAGTCTTGAATGAATCAACTCACTGAGTCATAGGTCGATCAAAGCAAGTTGTTTAGGTATTAAGAGTTTGAACCAACATGAGTGATATTTATTTAGCAAGGTTGTCGAATGGTGACTTAGTTTTGAAATATGATCTAAGGACCTGGTATCGAGTTATGATATCACTAAGCTCAATGGAAGAGAATTTTTAGAGGTCATTTCAAAGTTTTCACGAATGGCCATACTAAGTGGGGAGTTCATTTTAGAGTTGAGATGACAACTCAATCAGGCCAATCGAGGATAATTTTTGATGAGCTCAGCTGATCAATTCGTTGCAAGGAGTTAGTGGTTGGAGCAAGGGCCTAATGTTGTAACCAATCTAAGAAATGTGGGAATGTGATATAGAGAAGATATTTTGAGTAAGAATGGAAGAGCTCATCTCGGTTTGCAAGTGGAGCTCAAGGAGTCAAGATAGAGGATAAGTCATCATTTGAAATTTAAGTTGAGCTCATTAGTAAGAACTTACTCTGGATCAAGGGTACCTAATCACAATGGACATGAATCAATGGAGGGATCTATAATCTCATAACTCTTGTGAAGAGCTTAGAATACTACAGAGCCAGGGTGGTCTTATTAGTGGATTGGTCTTATTGGATTCAACAAAAATATTTTGGTCAGCCAAATAACAAGATAGCTTAAGGTGACATTCAGGTTGTTTTCACACAAAAACCAGTGAAAGTGTGGGTCAAGTTTATGAAATGACTCATGGGAGGTGTTGGCTCATGGCTTGGGTGGGTCATCAAAAGGTAGAGCTTAATGAGCTCTCATCACAAGACTCACGGTAACTTAGTGCCCGAACATGCACTTTTAAGTTGGGGATGAGTAAGTAACTTAGTGGTTCAATGAGAAAGACATTGAAGTTGGTGATTCATGAGAGGACCTTAAGCTTAAGGATGATGGTGTGGAAGATGAAGGAAATATGGCCAAGGATGAGATGAGTCATGAAAGTGGTGAATTCAAGTTAATTTGATAAGGAAGAGATTACCATAAAGATGATTAGTGAGTTGGACCAATGAGGATTCGTGGCTCGAGTTAAGACCGAGTGAGTTCGTAAAAATCACAATGGGTTTAGAAATGGAAATATGTCGAGATATTCAGTGACAAAAAGTACACAATGATGAAATCATGGAAAACACGAGACAAAGATGAGCTCGTAGAACTCATTAGGGCTTAACACATCCGACAAGGTGAGTTCACAAAGACTCCCCTGAAGATAGAGGAGCTCACCAATCTACAAGAAAGGAGCTCAAATTTCCAAAGCCATGCATTGAGATGAGCTTGAAGAACTTGACGGTAGGAGAAGATTGCAAGGGGAATAGCTCAAAGTGGGTTCGTGGGATGAGTTGAAGGTAGGTCATGAATTTAGGTCATATGGTGGGGAATTAACTACTCAACTCATTAAATGCAAATAAAGACTGAGTAAAGTCATTCAGGCATTAAGGCGATATCTCCATGTTAAAATGAAATGGAACTCATCAACCAACTTTGTGAGTTTTCTCGCCAAACACGTACTTTTAAGCTGGGGCTGAGTAAGTAACTTAGTGGCTTGATGAAAAATACGTTGAACTTGGTGATTCATGAGAGGACCTTGAGCTCAAGGATGATGGTGTAGAAGATGAAGGAAATATTTCCAAGCATGATTTGAGTCATGAAAGTGGAAAATTCAAGCTAGTTGACAAGGAAGAGATTGTCATAAAGCCGATCTGTGAGTCAGATGAATGAGGATTCATGGGATGAGATAATACTGAATGAGTTTGGTCAAAGCATGATTGGTTCAAAAATTGAAAGATGTCAAGTTATTCAGTGATGGTGAGTACAAGGCAAGGAACTCATGGAAAATATAAGATGATGATGAGATCACTGAACTCAAGGGCTCAACAAATCTGACAAGGTGAGTTCACAAAGTCTTACCTGAACATGGAGGAACTCACCAATCCATGAGAAAGAAAATCATCTCTTCAGAGCCATGCATTGAGATGACCTCATGAAATGTGACGGTTAGAGAAGATTATAAGGGGAATATTGCAGAGTGGGTTTGTGAAGTTAGTGTTATCCAAAATGTGCCCCCTTGCTCATTTTGTGGCTAACTCCTTTCATTCTTCCCTCTCTTTTGCCTCAGTCATAATTTTTTGCTTTTCAGGCACTCAAAACCCTTTGGAAATGGAACCATTGGATAGATATCTTTCTCAACTTTCCAGAACGGAAACGTTTTCCTCCTAACTCCATGTATTTTTAAAGTTATGGCTTGGTGGAGTTTTTGTGGGAAATTTTCCCCTGAAAGGCCCGCAGCCAATGAAATGGTGCCATGTGTTCAAGAAAGTGGCGGGGGTCAGAGGTAGACTTGGTTTTTTAACCAAGTGTTTGGAAAAATTTCAAAAAAGGAAGATTTTCCCCACAGGCCCTCTAGCAAATCAGATTATGCCACGTTTCCAGGGGGAAAAAATTTGAAAAAATGACTAAGTGTTGGCACATGGAAATTTTTAATGAAGAAGGCCTGTGCCCAATCATGTTTTGCCACATGTCACCGGAGGCTGGAATAGCGGAGCGTGGAGGTGAAGTTAGAATTTTGGCGAAGTCTTTTTACCAAATTTCAAAAGGAAATCTTTTGGCCCACTGCCCCATCGACCAATCAGCGAAGGCTACGTGTCCTTGGGCACACAGAATGGCAGGGTGCGGGGGAGATTGGGATTTTTTCCCAAAGTGTTGGCGCAAAAGTAAAAATGTTTACAGAGGGTCCATGGTGAATGAAATTATGCCACATGTCCCGGACCGGTGGAAGACGGAGAGAATTTAGGAAATTTTCCCAAAGGAAAAAGAAGGAAATTTCAAAGGAAAAATTGCCCCCCCAAAATGTGAGCCTATGGAATCTCGCCACGTGTCAGGTGGTGCCAAAAAACTCAAGACAAGCTCGCAAGGAAAATTCAAAGGGTAAAGCCCGCAACAAATCATGTTTTTCCATGTGTCCGGGTAAAAATATGGATCAAACAGCGATGGAAAATTTTAGAGGAAAGGCCCACGTCGAATCAACATGCGCCACGTGTCCTCAGATCATCGGCCTGGCGGGGAATTTTTGGAAAATTTTCCAAAGGGTAAAAAAATGGAAAATGAAGAGTAGAGGGCCCGCATCCAATAAAAACATGCCACATGGCAGCCAGAAAGGTGGAGCATGCAAAAATTTTGGAAAATTTTCCAAATGCAAAAAAGGTGAAAAATTCAAAATTTTCGCCCACCAATCTGATTTTGCCCTGTTTTTCCCTAAAACTTCAAACGGCCATATCTTTCGATCTAGAGCTCAGTTTTTCTCAATCTTTATATCAATGGAAATTTGGTGAAATTATCTAAGAGATTACAGGGTCATTTTTGAATTTTAATGGATTTTAGAGAGATAAAATCTAAAAATGTCTCTAGCACGTGGTCATGGACAGAAATGACGTTTCAACCACCATTTTTAATGAAGAATGGCTCGCATTCTCTCCCAGCATGGCAGAAAATGTTAGGGGGATGGGACTGTAAGGATGCCCATGCTACTTTACTACATTTTTGGTTAGTGGTTTAATCTCTCACATGTTTTCCCATGTTTCTATGTCATGGGGTTGTGGCTTGCACTGTAAAAGCCAGAATGGGTTCATTTTTTACAAGGGGAGACACTCTTTCAGCTTTGCAACTTCCCTTTTTCTTCCTTTTGGGTAGAATTTGTGGAAATTTTTACCTTTCCATGTAACACATCACCCCTTTTGGCCTCTTGATCATTGTAATTCATTGTATTGGATATGGAATGTTAATATATGCTCTGTGATTAAAATCCCTCAATCCTTTCATATATCTACCATTGTCTTCCTGATATTTCATTACATTTTGAGAAATTTGTGCATGCTTTGTGTTGTGTCTTCTTGTGGATTGTGTATGTATTACAGTATCAAGTGTCTGCAACTCCTTTGGTGCATCACCACATTAACATTAGCTTCATTTTCTTACATTCCTTATCTTTGTCCCCTTGGAATTTAGAGTAGGAACTAGTGATTCAAACCTCTGCAACTTGTAAGTGATATATCTAATCAGAGGAGTTGAGGAACCAACCTATAATCTAGAGATTCCTCTCCCATTTTTACAAGTCCCACACTTGGGGAGAGGAGTCAATGATTTGCAATCACACTGGATGTCCAAGATGTCAACTAGAAGTCTGATCAACATTCAGGGGTGCTACTGATTTGCAACAACAGTTTTGGCACATCAGGTGGGACCTTAGAGGTCTTCATCTTCATTACAACAAATTGATTTGCATTTGTTGCAAGTTTCTTGCTTAAAATACCCCTAAATTACACAACTGGCAACTCCAAGGAAGAAGAATCAGCTTGGTTTAGCAGTGCAGACCTGAAAAACTCATGAGAAGAATCACCACAAGGTCAAGAGTTGGAGAAGAAGAGGTGTTGTTTGAGTATCTGTAGTTATCTCCAAGAAGAAGGCAAAGAGGGAGGAGAATTCAAAGGTCTCCATCTCCACCAAATAAAACTCTCTCAACTCCTCCACCTGGTAGATCTTTCATTCAATCAACAAGGGTTCTAAGGCCAATCAAAATGGCACAAAACAACCCCTATGTCAATTTCACTGGCAACAACCCACTTTCCCTCAATGCACAAAATCCAATCCCAATGGAAACATTAAAGAACATTCCCTACTTCACTGGGGAGAATCAGACCACTCCTAGTGATCATGTCAAGGATATTTCCAATATTTGTGTAATCCATGAGATCAATGAGATGCAAGTTGCTGTCAAACTGTTGGCATCTTCATTCAAAGGGAAAGCTTTGCAATGGTTTAGGAGTCTTGCCTCGGGTTCTATTCAAAATTGGAACCAGCTATGCATAGCCCTCCATGAGCAGTTCGGGGAAAAGGGAGACAACTTGTCCCTTTTGGAACAACTGGCAACCATTAAGAGAGCTCCCAATGAGCAGCTAACTGACTTCAACTTCAGGTTTCAAATGACTTGGGAGAGAATTCCACTGGCAGTAAGGCCAACAGCAGAAGGTGCTTTTCTATATTACAATAAAGCTTTAAATTTTGATATTTCTATGTTGATTCAATCCATGGGAGGCACAACTATCCCTGTTGCTTATAGCATTTCCATTAGAGCTGAAAATTGTTTGATTCAAGCTGGCAAGCTAGCTCCTAGGCCTCTAATGCCATTATCTCCAAGTTTAGAGAGCCCAAGTACTAGCCAAGTGCCTAATTTAGCCCCTATTCCCACTCCTAGAAGTTAGAATTTAAGTGAAGATTCTACTTCATCTTCTAGTGCCTCAAATGAACTTCAAGAAGTCATGAAGCAATTAAAAAATTTAGGTAATGAGCTGGTTACACTCAAGAGACAATAAGCCCAAGGTTGACCTCCCTTCCAGCCTCAAGATCAGCCTAATAGGAAACCATACCAACCTCAAAGACCACCCAATCCAGCTATAAATTTAAACCAAGCAAGACCTCCTGCCAATAAACGATTTCAGCCCTATAATCCCAATGCTATATCTGCCTCTAAGGCATTAGTGCCAGTGCAAAACAACATAGCTCAAGAGTATGATTGATGTTTCCTATACAATGAACCTCACAACCAGTCTATGTGCTTCAACGGTGCATTGAATCAAGCATTAATGGTGACAACTACTAGTGTGGAGGGTGAAGGTAGTTAAGGAAATAACCAACAACAAGAAACATTTCAGTAGCAATCAATTCCAAATGATACCACACTTGTAAACTGGTAGGCAGAAGATTTATGTGGCATGAATCAAACAATTCCCCAAAGTGTTACAGCCAAAAAAAGGTCAAAAAGGAGAAATTTGGGTGAAGAGCAGCCATTGGCTCCAAGCAATCCACAGCCTTCTATCACTCCACAAGTTATTGGCAAACAAAATTTAGTTCCAAACACACAAGGGCTGCCTAAAACAGCTCTTAGGCCAGGTCAAATACCCGTTGTTGCTACCCATATGTAAGGAATGAATGTGCAAGCCAAGGGACAACAAAGAGATGCTTCATCCCCATTCAACATCATTGATCAAATGAAGAAGACAAATGTAAACATATCAATGTGGGAATCACTATCTATCCCAGGCCAAAGAGACTTGCTACAAGCTGCAATAAAGGACTGGTCAACTTTAAATCAGCAGGTCCAAATGCAAGAGAAGGTGCTCACAAAATCCGCCTATCCTGAGGGGAATCATGGAGGACAACAAGGTAAAATTTTGAAGCCCCCTCCATTCTATGTTTCATTGATCATTGGAAACCAATTAGTACACAATTGCATGATTGATTCCGAGGCAAGTAGCTCAATAATGCCCAAGCAAATAGCTGATTAGTTTGGAATTCAGTATGAAGTCATATCCAAAGGGGTAGTTCAATTAGATGGGACAGCAGTAACAACATTTGGGGTGATAAAAAACTTGAGTCTTACTTTGCATGCATGCCCTAACGTTGTTGTTTTGTAAGATGTCTCAGTAATAGATCTTCCACCATTCTTTGCCCTATGTCTGTCAAGGGATTTCACAGCCAATATTGGATGCTACTTATCTACTGATTGGTCACACATGTTGTTCAAAATGAGATATGGAACCAAGGCCACAATCAGATCTGAACCTATTGCAAACTTTCACATTGAGCCTTACACTCCAAGTCAGATCAATACCAATTGTTTAGCATTTGATCAAGAGGATTATCCAAGCACTGATGAAGCTGACACCAAGGTGGGAAGCATCCCAGATCTAACTCTTGATGAATGGGCAAACAAGGTGCATGCTTTTGATCCTTATCAAGAAATAGAAGAATTTGAGTTACGATTCTATTGCATACATGAAGAAAATCAGCCTATTCCTAGCATCACCAAGCCGGACCACAGGGATGACAATGAGGTATGGCAATTGTTTTTTGATGGATCAAGGAGTAGACAAGGTGTAGGAGGGGGAGCTATGCTTGTTTCACCTCAAGGGGTTAAGTATTATTCATCTTTTAGATTTCAGTTTGCATGCTCTAATAACACTGCTAAATATGAAGCTTTGATACAAGGATTTCATTGCTCAATCAAGAGAGGAATAAAGAACTTGCAAGTTTTTGGTGACAGTGAGTTGATTGTCAACCAAGTTAAGGGGAAGAATGCTATCAAGAATGACCTAATAAAGTGCTACAAGAATAGGGTGTGGGACCTCATTGAAGATTTTAAGGGATTTGGCATAAAATCCATTCCTAGAAAAGAGAACCAAGCTGCTGATAGGCTTGCAGTAGTTGGGGAAGCCTTTGATGTTGTTGAAAGCATCCAAAAATACAAGGTACATCCAAACATCCATGTGATTGTGAGGCCCTCAGTGCCAAAAAACAATGTAAGTTGGCAAGTGTTTGAAAATGATCAACAAATCATCCATTTCTTGCAAGAAGAAGCCGAGTTCTCAGCTAAAAATCAAGAAAAGTTGGAGCAGCAGTATGGTGACCAAGTGGTACAGCTGAGAACCAACAAACTACTCAAGGGACTTATTACTTTGGAGTCCATTTTCAATCCTAACGATCAGTTTAGGAAGGAGAAAGCAAACATTCAAGTCAAGGGAGAAGATTCAGTGTCCATCTTGGTAGAGGAAGGAAAATCACTCCGAGTTGGTAAAGTAACAACTGAGCAAGAAAGGTATGAGTTCACATAACTTTGTCAAGAATTCCCTGATGTGTTTTCTTGGAGCTATGAAGATTTGAAAGGTTTCAATCCCGAGTTAGCTCAACACACCATTGAATTGGACCCAAATACTAAACCCATCAGGAAAAAACAAAGGCCAGTCAATTCACACATGGAGCCTCTCATGAGAAAGGAATTGAATAAGTTGATAGAATCAAGAATCATATTCCCTATCAAGCATTCTAGTTGGGTGGCCAACTTGGTTCCAGTTAGAAAGAAGAGTGGGGAAATCAGACTGTGTGTTGACTTCAGAGATTTGAATAGAGCATCCCTCAAGGATCATTATCCACTTCCTTCTATGGAGTAGATTTTGCAAGTTGTTGCTGGCTTTGAGAGGTTTTCATTACTTGATGGCTATTCGGGGTACAATCAGATTATGGTGAAAGAAGAGGATCAGTTCAAGACAGCCTTTACAACCAAATGGGGAACTTATGTATACAAGAAAATGCCATTTGGGTTGTCCAACGCTAGAGCTACCTTCCAAAGGGAAATGGACATGTCTTTCAAGGATTTGATTAACAACATGGTGCTGATATATCTTGATGATATCACTGTTTTTTCAAAAAATGCAGCAGACCATCTCTTTCATTTGAGGCAAGTATTCACAAGGTGCAGAAGATTTGGAGTATCCTTGAATCCTAAAAAGTGTATTTTTCTAGCCACATTGTCTCCAAAGAATGATTAGCAATTGATACAGAAAGGGCTGAAGTCATAAGAGCACTAGCATTGCCAAGCCACAAGAAGGCCCTTCAAAGTTTCTTGGGGAGAATAAATTTTGTTTGGAGGTTTGTCCCAAATTTTGCAGCCCTAGTCAAACCTGTCACCAAGATGTTAAAGAAAAGCATGGCTTTCAGATGGACAGCAGAGGGAAAGGAGAGTTTTGAAGTAATCAAAGAAGCCATATCTCAAGCCCCAACTCTCATCAACCCAGATTTCTCCAAGGATTTCATCCTCTATGCATTTGGGGGTGATGATACTATTTCTGCAATTTTGGTACAATAGAACAAAGACAATGATGAGAAGCCAATTGCTTTCTTCAGCCAAAGCCTGGAGAATTATGAGGTGAGATATTATTTCATTTGAAAGCATGTTCTTGCAGTAATCAGAGGCTTGAAGAAATTCAAGCATCTAGTTTCAAACAACAAGGTTCAGTTGCTGGTTTCTCATCTAGGAGTTAAAGACTTCC
Source organism: Taxus chinensis (assembly GCA_019776745.2). NCBI lineage: Eukaryota > Viridiplantae > Streptophyta > Pinopsida > Cupressales > Taxaceae > Taxus > Taxus chinensis. The sequence goes on along the minus strand of CM034148.1, from coordinate 312,546,276 downwards.
TCCTCAACAAAGACTTGAATGAAAAGAGAGAAGGTTGGATTACTCGTGTCATGGAGTATAACATTGAGATCAAAGTCACTAAGTTGGTGAGAGGGAAAGGTTGTGTGAGCAGCTGATTTTGAGCAAACAAAAGGAAGCATGCAATGAGAAGGAGGCTGTTTTGGCATTGCAGGACAGCCATAAGCAAGGAAGCACTCAAAAGGAAAATGATGGTGTCCTCACTCCTTGCTGGACCCAAGACATAATGCACTTCCTAAGAAAAATTCTATGCCCTATAGAGATGAAAAAGACCAAAAGAAGACACTTCAGGTTGCAGGATGTCCCATATGCCCTTGTTGATGGTGTTTTGTTAAGAAGGGATGTAAATGGAGTGTTGTTGAGATGCATTGGTACAAATCAGATTCATAGGATGTTGGAAGAGTTCCATGGTGGATCAAATGATGGTCATTTTGCACCAAGAGTGACATCTCTAAAGATCATGAGGGCTGGTTATTATTGGCCCAAGATTTTCAGTGATTGTTATGCATGGATCAAGAGGTGCAAGAATTGTGCATTCTTCACAGGTAAAGAGAGGCTAGCTTCCCTTCCATTGCATCAAATTTCAGTTGACCAGCCATTCATACAATGGGGTTTGGACTTCATTGGAGTCATTAATCACAATTAAAGCTAAAGGTACAAATGGATCCTAACAACAACATATTACTTCACCAAATGGACTGAAGCAATAGCACTCAAGGAAGCAAATGAATCTAGCATCCTGGACTTCTATGAGGGAATAGCAACCAGATTTGGCATACCTGTTACAATAATATCATATAATGCATTAGCATTCATTGGGTCCAAGGTGACTGAATGGGCTGTTAAGAATGGGATCTACCTAAGCACTTCATCAAACTATTACCCTTAAGGTAATGGCCAGGCTAAATCTACAAAAAAGAACTTGTTGAGGATCATCAGGAGGACTCTTGATGAAAACCAAAGATCTTGGCATACTAAGTTGAAATCATCCTTATGGGCTGATAGGATAACTCCCAAGAGATCTACAGGTAACTCTCTATTCAAGCTTGTTTATGGAAGAGAGGCAATTTTTCCCATGTCACTTGAGTTGCCAACATTGGAATATGGGCCCATGGAGGTTAGATATGCAGAATTGATGGAGCTCCAAGAAATCAGAAATCAGACATCCCAAGTAATGGAGAAGGATCAAGCTTTGATAAAGAAGACCTTTGATAGAAAGGCCAAGAATAGATCCTTCCAAGTTGGAGATCTAGTGTTAAAATGGGATGCAGATAGAGCAAAACTAGGAAAGAACTCAAAATTTGATGCCATTTGGAGTGGCCCATACATGGTCACAAAGTGTAAGGGTAGTAATGATTTCCAATTTTCTTCATTGGATGGTGAGGAATTGTAGATTCCAATCAATGGAATCCATCTAAAGCATTGCTACTAAAGGGAATTCTCCACCTTATACATATTAGCTTAGGTTTTCATTCCTCAAAGTGCTTGCGCACATTGTTTTGCTGTAGATTAGCTTTTCTTTCCCTAAGTTCTTTGGCACCAGCTTGTTGTTGCTGGAAATGTGTCTTGCAGGACTTGCTCCAATCAGATGATGTTCCATCCTCCACCTTCCTCCTTGCAGTGTTCTAGTCATTTGGGGTACCAAATAGAGAATTTGATGACTCCATTCCCAATGGATTGCTTTAGGCAACTGATAACTTCATCAAACAAGAAAATGACCCCTCTGAGTCACCAAAAATGTTATCCAAAATGTGCCCCTTGCTCATTTTGTGGCTAACTCCTTTCATTATTCCCTCTCTTGTGCCTCAGTCATAATTTTTTGCTTTTCAGGCATTCAAAACCCTTTGGAAATGGCACCATTGGATAGAGTTCTCTCTCATCTTTCCAGAAAGGTAAAGTTTTCCTCCTAACTCCATGTATTTTTGAAGTTATGGCTCGATGGAGTTTTTGTGGGAAATTTTCCCCTGAAAGGCCTGCAGCCAATGAAATGGTGCCATGTGTCCAAGGAAGTGGCAGGGGTCGAAGGTAGACTTGGTTTTTTTACCAAGTGTTTGGCAAAATTTCAAAAAAGGAATATTTTCCCTGCAGGCCCTCCGGTGAATTAGATTATGCCATGTGTCCAGGGGGGAAAAAATTGAAAAAATGACTAAGTGTTGGCGCATGGAAAATTTTAATGAAGAAGGCCCGCGCCCAATCACGTTTTGCCACGTGTCACCAGAGGCTGGAATAGCAGAGCGCGGAGGTGAAGTTAGAATTTTGGTGAAGTGTTTTTTTCAAATTTCAAAAGGAAAGTTTTTGGCCCGCTACCCCGTCGACCAATCAGTGAAGGCCACGTGTCCCTAGGCACCCAGAATGGCAGAGCGCGGGGGGAGATTGAGATTTTTTTCCAAAGTGTTAGCACAAAAGTAAAAACATTTGTAGAGGGTCCGTGGTGAATGAAATTGTGCCACGTGTCCCAGACTAATGGAATGTGGGGAGAATTTAGGAAATTTTCCCAAAGGAAAAAGAAGGAAATTTCAAAGGAAAACTCTCCCCCCCAAAATGAGAGCCAATGGAATCTCACCACGTGTCAGGTGGCGCCAAAAAACTCAAGACAAGTCTGCAAGGAAAATTTGAAGGGTAAATCCTGTAGTGAATCATGTTTTGCCATGTGTCTGGGTCAAAATATGGATCAAACAGTGATGGAAAATTTTGGAGGAAAGGCCCACGTCTAATCAGCATGGGCCATGTGTCCTCAGATCATCGGCCCGGTGGGGAATTTTTGGAAAATTTTCCAAAGGGAAAAACAATGGAAAATGAAGCATGGAGGCCCACATCCAATCAAAACATACCATGTGGCACCCGAAAAGGTGGAGCATGGGAAATTTTTGGAAAATTTTCCAAATGCAAAAAAGGTGAAAAATTCAAAATTTTCACCCGCCAATCCTATTTTGCCCTGTTTTGCCCTAAAACTTCAAACGGCCATATCTTTCGATCCAGAGCTCAGTTTTTCATGTTCTTTATATCAATGGAAAGTTAGTGAAATTATCTACAAGATTCCATGGGGTTATTTTTGAATTTTTATAGAGTTTGGAGAGAGAAAATATAAAAATGCCTTTGGCACATGGTCATGGACAGAAATGACATTTCAACCACCATTTTTAAAGAAGAATGGCTTGCATTCTCTCCCAGCATGGCGGAAAATGTTAGGGGATGGGCCTATAAGGATGCCCATGCTGTTTTACTATGTTTTTTGTTGGTGGTTGAAGCTCTCCCATGTTTTCCCATGTTTCTCTCTCCCGGGGTCATGGCTTGCACTGTAAAAGCCAGAATGGGTTCATTTTTTACAAGGGGAGACACTCTTTTAGCTCTGTAACTTCCCTTTTTCTTCCTTTTGGGTAGAATTTGTGGAAATTTTTACATTTCCATGTAACACAGCACCCCTTTTGGCCTCTTGATCATTTTAATGCATTGTATTGGATCTGGAATGTTAATATATGCTCTGTGATTAAAATCCCTCAATCGTTTCATATATCTACCATTGTTTTCCTAATATTTCATTACATTTTGAGCAATTTGTGCATGCTTTGTGTTGTGTCTTCTTGTGGATTGTGTATGTATTATAGTATTAGGTGTCTATAACTCCTTTGGTGCATCACCACATTAGCATTAGCTTCATTTTCTTGCATTCCTTATCTTTGTCCCCTTGGAATTTAGAGTAGGAACTAGGGATTCAAACCTCTGCAACTTGTAAGTGATATATCTTACCAGAGGAGTTGAGGAACCAGCCTCTAATCTAGAGATTCCTCTCCCATTTTTACAAGTCCCACACTTGGGGAGAGGATTCAATGTTGTGCAATCACACTGGATGTCCAAGATGTCAACTAGAATTCTGATCAACATCCATGGGTGCTGCTGATTTGCAACAACAGTTAGGTCATATGCCGGAGCATTAAGAGCTCGACTCAGTAAATGAAAAACAAGTTCAAACAGATTCGGTGGGTCATGAAGATGAGCTCACCATGTTCAAATGAAATTGAAATAATCGACCAACTCGTTGATTTGGCTCGGCGATCCAACCACCAAGTTGGCCTTTCTCTTAAGGGACCCCACTTCAATGCAAACTAAGTCCAAGGGTGTCCCACTTGGAATTGTCATTAAATTAATGATATTTTAAAATAATAATTAAATTTATATTTTTATTTAAATATTTTAATTAATATTATTATTATTAAAATATTTTAATTAAATATTATTTTAATTAGATGAGATGGATAAGTTTAGAATTTTAATTAATTACACATGATGGAAGGTTCTTAAGTGTTTCAATCAACTTTTTAATTAATGTTGACCATCATGTGCCTTCATTTTAGGAAGGAATTTATGAATTCTCATCTCTTCTATCATAGAGTTCTTCTATAAATGTAAGTTGGAAGTTCATTCCAAAGGGTTACACATTGGCTATAGAACTTATATGTGTGACACAAGTTGGACAAGTTAGACATCTTAGATAAGTGTATATTTTTCAAGAATCCTCTCTTCTACAAGTTAGCTTTATGAATAGAGGAATTTTCAAGCCTCCTTTCCAAGATTGTAATGGCAACCGTTGCCTCTTCCAAATGTAATGATGAATTTTACATGTTATTGAAGTAATAAAAGCATATGTTTTGTGACTACCATTAGTCCTTTTCATCATTCCACATACTTCTTTGTGCCTTTCTCATGCTTACATATACACTGTTCAAGTTTAAGTTTCGGTTGCAGGTTCTTAGAGTTCTATGCTTATCAAGTGGAGAAGTTATGCATACAGTTGAGTTGTGGTGATTTTTCACCCTTCTCAGTTTCATCCTTCTTCACTGAAAGAACAAAAGATTGTTTGTCTAGTTGAGTTTAACAAAGGGAATAAATGCTTCTTAGTTTGTGGTATTTTCTTTACCCTTTCCAAGTTACAATAAGTGAAGTGGATTTGTGGAGCAAAACACCCTCTTCAAAAAAACCTTCTAAAATTCTAGCACCACCCTTCATTTAGTGTATCACCATCCCTAGTATGGCTTTATTTGTTGCAAATATCTTCCCCTAAAGCCCAAACAAATGTTAGTACAGGTCTAGATAACCATTTTATTGTACTAGGAGTAGTATAGCACTTAGTTTAGGAAGAGGAATTCAGACTTCTCTAGAGGTTCACCTTGAGCCCAAGTCCCACAACTTGAGAGGTGATCCCATGTTACCCAATCACACCAAACACCCTATTCACATTCTGGCCATTTAGAGGGTGTAGTGATTTGGTGATAACATGTCTTTAGTACCTTATCATTGTAGTTCAATTTTTGTTTTTATTTCAATATTTGGATCACCCTTAATATGCACAATTGTGAAATAATGTTAAATTTCTTATGATTTTTCTATCTTTTCATGTTTTGAGTGTTGTTTAGGGGTTTAATTTTGATGGGTTATTGTCAATTTTGAGCTAACATGTTAAAATTTTGAGATTTATGAGATTTCTTATGTCATTGTGTCATATTTTGACATCACCAACAGGTACATTTTATAGAGGCCACACAGGTACTCATTCCCTAGTGCAGACATCATTGTGCCAGAGCACACATACTGTTGTAGTATTCTACCCTATTATTTTTAAAAAAATTCAGAAAAATGGAGGCACATAAACCTGAGCGTGGGTACTCATTCCCTAACGCAAACACCATTCTACTAGTGCACACGGACTACCACATTATTATACCCTATTTTCTGTCAAAACTGTCAAACCAACATAGGCATCCAAACTGTAGCACATGCATCCTTATGATGGTGCATGCACTCTATGTCCTATATAGCTGCACACATACCCATTTCCTAATGCAAATATCATTCTTCCAACACACATAGACACATTATCATATTTGTTTGAATTTCTATTTTTCTTCACATGTGCACACATCTATCCACTAGTGTAGGAACTCTAAGGAAGGCACATACATATATTTGGTAGCGTAGGAACTTTGTAGCTCTACTAGTCCACACAGAGGCACATATGCACCATAACCCACCCACATATACCTTGGTCTACGTGAATGTACCACATTATAGTTTTGAATATCAGTTTAACAATTACAAAATCTTGTGTCATTAAAATACTAACATCTTATAGGTTTATCCTGATTAATCTTTATTTTGTAGGGTGTATTTACATTCTTTTGTTTAAATTGTATTAAATTTGGATAAAAATTGCACTCTTAATCAAGAGTAAAGTCATGTATGCTCTTCCTTTGTGTCTTTTTGGGTGATCTTGGGAATCAAAAATGATTCTTATCTCTTTGCTTTTCTTTAAAAAACATTGAGAATGTCAAATTTAGTTAAGAAGAACATATTTTGCAATTGAATAAATTAATTTCCACTTGTTGATTTCTTAGTTTGATTTTTCATCACGTATGCTCTTCTCTTACATCCTAGGATGATCTTAAGAATCATAAATGGTGTTTTTCCTATGTGTATGGAAAATTACTAATCTATCATGTAAGACCTAAATTCTTATCAAAGAAAGGTGAAATGAGAAAAATAAAAAAATACTAATAATGTTTCTATACAGGTTGCCAAAAGGTGTTCAAGAAAAGCACATTAAGCTTAAAAAGATTAAAAAACACTCCAAAAACATCACATTGTATTTGCAAGTTTCAGAAAAGGGTACGTAACTATCCGCTCAACTAGAACATAACCCCTTTGGCATAATGCCTTAAGCTACAATAATAGGGGTGTTTCTAGGAACCCTAAAGTAATCCATGCAAGAGGGAACCTTGTGGACAAAAAAGGAAGTTCTCTACACAACCTACTTGACTAGTTTTACCATTTGTGAGATTTAGCATCAAAGTTATCTGTATCGCAACCCCACTGAGAGTACATGATGGAAGCATTTATTTTCCATTGTACTTGAATTAGGTATAGTAAAGTTGGGATAATCCTTGGGAAACCTTGGAAAACTAATCTCGCATCTAGATAACTTGTGAAACCTAGTTGAGTGAACCACCTAGGAGCCTATCTTTGACAAGGAACCAACTTTGACCATATCAAAACCACTTTGAGTTGAGAGATATCGCAAAGGAAGAACTTTTTCAGAGTCATAACCTTGTTTTTTGAACAAGGGGAGAGCCCATTAAATTTTGAATATCATGTTATTCATCACAAGGATTCTAAAATTTTACTTTTACTTAGTTTCCACTTTCTCTAGGACTAAGCTAAACTCTGCCGAAGTGAAACCAAACTCTCTTCAGCACTAATTGATCTACTTCCTTCACTTTATTATCAGAAGAAGATTGAATACCCTTGTGTTTCTAATTTATTTGTGTTCACCAATTTTATGTCTGTTTACACTTATCCATGTTTGCAGCTGAGTTTTTAAATGTCTAAAGTGTGTGAAAATGTTTTCATATTGTTAGTAGACTTTTTGGTCTTGATACCCAAGATAGTTAGGCTTAATTCATCACCTTAATTCTCCTTTGAATTTTTATTTTTTTTATATCGTGTTGCTATAATTTCATTATTTATGTCTTGTTTCTCATAAAATTTGCCTAAATGTTTATATTGTGATGTTATGCTATAAACACTCTACCAATTCTTTGGTATACTCTAGCTTTAGTTTGATTTCAATTACTACCTCAGTTTTGAAAAGTGTTGAGTGTTACCATTTGTGTGCATTATATCAATATCATCTTGATATTACCTTACTTTCTTGTAAATTTTGGTTAACATATTTTGGGTGAATTGTTGTGTCGCTCACAATCGTAACTTCCACTTTTTGTAATATAAGTGTTGATTGTATTTATTCTTGCTCTTAGTATACTTTGTCTGGGGATCGTGTTAAATCCATGTTATTACTTACGCCTTGTTCATTTCTTTGAACTCGACATAAGTAGTGACATTTTGTTAATCATCTTAAAACACCAACTACCATTTTTAAAACGGAATTAGGAAGTATATCATTTGGTTGATTGGTTTTGGAAATAAGCATTTTGTAATTGTATCTTATTTATCACCTTTTGATTTACTTATTTAGAACAATAACTTGGATACATTTATCCTTTGGAATTCATTACATCTCTTGAACTATTGACATTCTTTTTACATTTCACTTAGGATTAATCAATACCTTTGGAACAAATTCAAAACACCTTAGTGAAAATATCATACATCATGGCCTGAAAAAAATATTGGGAGCCAAAAAGTAGGCATTTGAAAAGAAACAAGCACAAACTTGGGAAAATTCAAACAAACAAGGGTCAAATCCCTTTATTGGCAATGATTTTGGGCCTTTATTTTCTATAGAGAAAGAAGTGGAGGAGATGGTAGATCATAGTGGTGATGAGTTAGGGTCTCCACGCACAGAATTTGACTTTGACCCCACCTTATTGGATGAATTCCTTTATAGAAACAAAGATCGGGTGCTAGCACGAGTGGTGGAATTATGGGCTGGAATTCCTACAGAACATGAGACAATCCCACCCACAAATGAGGCTAATGAAGAGGAACAACCTCTCATTAACATGGAAGATATCCTAACACATGGGCACACTTCTATGTCCAACATAGGAAATGATAATATGGTGGGTTATAAAATTCCCTTCATCAAGATGCCACGTAGAGTTAGATTAAAAAATGAAAATTTACAATAAATTCCATGCAACAAAGAAGAAGAACCTCTTGAGGAAGAATTCACTATTCAACAACAAATAAAAAACCTTAGTTGATAATTATCTTTACTAACATCTCATGTATAGTGGGAAACAAAAAAATGTGAATAAGGCAAAGCCTAGGTCAAAACTAGTGAACTTCACATGGAAAACTAAGAAGGAGAAAATACGGAATACAATCACGTATATATTCTTGCTTCTCCTACTAAAGATAAATTACTTACACAAGAAATGAAATCCATAAAATTAATGCTTAAGAGCCTTCATGAAAGTAATGACGGGCGTAGCAAAAATTACCAATACGAAGAGCTATGCCCCCATCCATTTCATAAAGCTATGAAACTTCAACCCTTTCGTAATAAGTTTGACATGCCAAAATTTGACAAATATAGAGGGAAAGGTGACCCATGAGATCATGTGAAATATTTTTACATGGCATGCAAAGAAGTGGCATATAAAAACAATTACCTCATATGACTCTTTCTAAAGAGTCGAGGGGTCAAGCCTTGGAATGGTTCACTCGCTTACCTCATGGGTCTATCTTCACATGGCTTGATCTAGAAGAAAGTTTTGTTTGACATTTCTCATACAACATAGAAAGTGACATAATTATGGAAAACTTGTGCAGTACTAAACAACTCCCTAATGAAACATTCGCAAGCTTCTTACAAAGATCACGAGGGATATCCACCCACTTCCCTTGCACGTTTCCTACAAAATTTTTTTTTGAGAATATTCCTACCTAATCTAAACTTGAACATCACTTTTCATTTGTAAATGCATTGTGTTCATACCTTTGAAGAGGTCATTGAAAAGGGCATACAAATAGAAAAATCCCTCATTTCAAAAGGAATAATCAAATCATATTCTAAAGATAATCAAAATACCAAACCAACAGAAAATCCAAAGATCTTTAACAAAAACAAGAACGTGGTAGGATATGGAATCACAGATTGCAAATAAGTGCAAATAGTTCAAGTTGGTCAACCTTTTAAACTGACCAAAGGACCTATTCAACCACCACCTAAGCGTAGGATGTTCACTCCTTTTAATGAGTCTTTGTCTGCAATATTGAAGTAATTGGATGCAATCCACATAGTGACTTATCCTACAATTCAACATTTTGATGACAATGCTCCTAAACCATAATGGTATAAAGAGCATGAATATTGTGATTTTCATCGTGTAAAAGGACACAAGATACACTAGTGCCTAATACTTCACCACTACATCCAAGAACTCATTGAAAATGGAGAGATAGAAGTTGACACCCCGAAGAGAAATCAAACGCCAAATGAAAATATTGGGATATTCAAATAACAATTCTATAAACATGGAAAATCATATGAGAAAAGGCTTGATCAAGGAGAGTCATCCCAAATCTACAAAGATGCAAACTATCTATACACCAAAAGTGACAATAATAATTATTACTCACTAAGTGGATGTGTCCACTCTTCTAATGAACATGTGAATACCATTAGGATCAAGGGAAAGGACTATGTCAATCCCTTACAAGGGTTAGTAAAACCTCTTAGAACAACTATAGAAGATGTCTGCATAAATTTCCATCTTAGATCTTCTTAAGATATCAAATGTACGTAAGGATATCTTATACAAAACTCTCCAAGGGTGAGGAGCTCCAGTAGGAGTAAACCCTTCACATTTACAAGCCACAATGGAAAACATTGCACTGATTGAACACGTATCCTTTAATCACAAGTAAATACCCAACAAAGATCACACACATAATCTCCCCTTGTATATAGAGGTATTTGTTACCCATTGGAAGATAAAATGGGTGCTTGTGGACAACGGGTTGGGATTGAATATATGTACTTTTAAAATAATTAAACAACAGGGGAAGACAATAGAAAATTTATAGTCCCATATTATTAACATAACCACTTACAAAAATGTGGAGCGGGATTCAGCTGGAATAATCACATTGCTGATGGAGGTAGGACCAACCTGTCACAGTACAAAGTTTCACATATTAGACTTGGAACTTCCATATAATATGTTTTTTGGCCACCCATGAATTCATGCCATGTAGTACATACCATCAAAATTCCATAATTGCATCATGTTAAAACATAAGGGACACACTATTATAATACAATGAGATCCAGAACCTTTCACTCACTGCATAGATCTCAATAGCTTTTCTTGTAAGGATACATATGCATGTCCTTCTGCTGATATAGTTGTTCCCATTTAATCAAAAGCTATGGAATGATGGGTAGATTTAGACTCCCTAAGTTCTTGTGCTTGTGAAGCTTCTACATATACTTATCCTTTTGATTCATAGGAGATGAAAGTTCTGGAGTATGGTTATGGAGAATACAATTTGCAACAAGCTCTCCTAGTTTCATACCTATATTTGTCACCTAAAAAAAGAGGCCGACCCAACTATCATTTCAAATATCCTAGAGATGAACAAACTATTAGGATATTATTACATGGGGGATTACTTGCAGAAGAGAAATTTCTTGACCCACCTACAACTTGGGTCCCGAAGGACACTCAGGTGATTTGCTACCAAATCCCTGAGTATGAAAAGTCTAGTCGAATGATGTATTCTAAAAAATTACAAGGGTCTAGGATGTGGAAAGAATGAAAAAAAACCAAGAGAACCAGTTCCACTTCAACATTTTAAAATGAAAAAATATTGTATCGGCATTTGACCCTATTTACCACACCCCAATGATCAAAATGCTAATTGTTCTGAGCATGAGGATAGCTATGATTATTTAGACAATGACATAAATTCCAACTGTAGCCAATATGAGGATCTTTCCTCCATGAACCTTTTCATGGATACCGTTGTCCTTACCTCAACCCCTAAAAGCCTAAAATTGACCTAGTCTACCCTTCCCTTGTTGATTGGGACCAACAACGTCATGTGCCATTGGACATTTTTGAGAATGATGAGGCCATTGTAGAGTTTACAGGCATATGACATACAATTCCAATTGGGGACCATAAGAAATTTTTCTACATTGAATTAGATACATGTGCCTATTTTGGAGAGGAAGCTGAGCTTCATGGTTAGAAAAACTGAAGAAAAAGTGAGGTAAAAAGATCCAACAAAAAGCCTCGAAAAAAGTAAAATTACAAGTCACACAGTGAAAACCTCTTTGAGGTGTTGGCTGAAAAATAAGTAAAAAAATCAATGGATAAGAAAAGTGACCATGCCAAGGGTGAAAATATCATAGAGACGCCCTTGGAAGAAGATCTCAAACTTCATCCTGATCCTACGCACGTGGAGGATATGTAAAAATTTTTGGTAGAATAAACTATTGACGTAAATATTGGAACAAAATAATACCCAAATATAGTCAAGCTAGTAGCTTTGCTTTCAGTACATGAACAAAAGACATTCACCTTACTTCTCAGAGAATTTGTGGATATATTTTCATGGTCTTATAAAGATATGCTAGGCTTAGATCCAAATTTGGTGGTGCACAACTTAGTAGTGCATCTAGATGCAAAGCCTATTAAATAGAAGCTAAGGAAAATGCATCCATGAGTGGCCCTTCGGGTTAAAGAGTAGTTAGAGAGACTGTTAACAGAAGGGTTCATTAGACCCTATAACTACTCTGAGTGGATATCAAATGTAGTTTCAGTATAAAATAAACTGGTTGAGATGAGAATTTTCACTGACTTTTAGGACATCAACAAGGCATGTACGAAAGATGATTTTCCTTTTCCCAATATCGACATGATTGTTGATTCAACTATAGGCTATGAAATGTTATCTCTTATGGATGGATTTTCAAGATATAACCAAATCAAGATAGCAAAATAAGATTAGTATAAGACAACCTTTATAACCCCTTGGAGAACATTTTGTTATCAGATAGTGCCCTTAGGCCTCAAAAATTCGAGTGTAACTTATCAACAAGCCATGATAGTAAAATTCCTTGATATGTTGCATGACATCATAGAGGACTATGTAGATGATATACTCAAAAATTCTAAGACAAGATAAGACCACTATGAAGTTTTGAGACGTATCTTTGAACATTTGTGGGAATATAAGGTTAGGTTTAATCCCAAGAAATCTGTATTTGGAGTATTATCACGGAAGCTACTAGGCTTCATTGTATAAAGGAGAGGGATTGAAGTGGACTTGACCAAAGTCACTACCATTACTGAAATTCCTCCTCCCAAGAATATCAAATAGTTGCACAACCTGTAAGGAAAAATACAAGCCATTGGCCACTTCATTTTACAGCTTACTAATAAGTGTCATTCCTTTACTCATCTTTTTAAGAAGGATGTTGATTTCATTTGGGGACCAAATCATTATCAAGCCTTCACCTTACTTAAATAATACTTGGCCAATCTACCTATCCTCATACCTCCAACCCCTGGTGAGCCACTATTTCTATACATATCCACTACCCAATTTTCCATTGGTTCTTTTCTTGCACAATATGACCTAAGCCAAAAAGAGAAATTTGTGTACTACCTTAGCCCTACCCTAATTTCCTATGAGCTCAACTATCCCTAAATTGAAAAAGTTTTCCTGGCTGTTGTTTTTTCTTTTCAAATTTTTTTCCATTACCTATTGAGCAATAAAACAAATCTTATATCTAAAGTTGACCCACTTAAATACCTATTGTCAAAACCTGCCCTTAGAGGTAGAATGGCTAATTGGATCATTTTTCTTAGTGATTTTGACATTAAATATGTACACCAAAAATCTATTAAAGGACAAGTACTTGCCAACCAATTACCAGAAGCACCTTTACCTGGAACAGAGCCTATAAGTCTGGAGCTGCCATATTCATCACTAATGTATATAAAATAACATGTCATGTGGCATATCCACTTTGACAGATCATTCAATTTCCATGGTTTAGTGGCAGGAGTAATACTAGTCACTCCTTTAAGAGACCCCATACCACAAGCTTTCCATATTGGTTTTCCTTACACAAATAACATTACAAAATTTGAGGTGCTCATTATTGGGTTGAAACTGACAATCAAGTTGAATATCCACTATGTCAAGGTCGTTGGTGACTCACAAGTGATTATAAAACAATTCAATGATGAGTACAAGTTCAAGGATGACAAGTTGATCCCTTATAAGAATCTAGTAGAAAATCTAAAATAATAATTTGTGTGTATTACCTTCGAAAAAATTCTAAGGGCACAAAATCGATCTATAGATGCAATGGTGATAGTGGGTTCTATGTTGTGGATTCCACTAGAAAACAATGATATGCCATTTTTTGTTGAAAATATATGTCAACCTACATATGATATACCAGAATCATGTTTGGCATGTGAATTTGTTGATCCCTACTCCCCTTAGTATGAACCTATCTATGACTACCTTAAAAGTGCTACCTTACCTACTGACATTTCCTGATCTGACAAACAAATCCCTATATGCTAAATATCCTATTACACCCTCTTAAAAGGTATGTTCTATCATCATGGCAATGATGGGAATCTGTTGCATTGTCTAGATGTAATAGAGTTGATCCAAGTGATCAAGGAAGTACATGAAGGGGTGTGTGGTGCCCATACAAATGGAATGGTCCTAGCAAAGAATTTGTTATGGGTGGGCTACTACTAGCCTACTATGGAGACATATTGTTGCAACCATATCAGGAAATGTGTTCTCTGTCGGAAGTATGGAGATTTCATCCATGCACTGCCACAACCATTGCAACTAATTACAACACCATGTCCATTTTCCAAATGGGGACTCAATTTAATAGGGAAGATCACCCCTACCTCATTTGATGGTCATACCCACATCATCACATCCATAGAATATTTCACTAAGGGAGTGGAGGTTGTTCCATTAACATATGTTACAGGTGGTCAGACATTAAATTTCATCATGAATCACCTTATTTTCCAGTATGGTATTCTTGAGTCCATTATTACTGATAACGGAAAATCATTCAAGAATAAGAAAGTGAAAGATATTTTTCATTAATATCAAATAATAATGAGGTGGTCCACACCATATTACCCTCAAGGTAATGGGAAAGATGAAGCCACTAACAAAACACTAGTTCAAATCATGGAAAAGATGGTGAGTAAATCAAGTTGAAACTAGAATATGTAAACTCACCCAACGCTTTGGGCTTATAGTATCTCCATTCACACTCTTACTAGTGTAACACCCTACTACCTAGTGTTTGGAATAGAATCTATCATCCCATTGGAAATAGAGCTTCCTTACCTAAGGATATCTCTTAGGGATTATCTAGAGAAAGATGAGGATTACAGAGTAGCCACGATGGTAGAATTGAAACTCCTAGGTGAAAATCACATCCGCACCCTTAACCATCTCAAGGTTTATCAAAAAAGAGTCTCCTTGAACAAAAAAAAAAGGATCAAACCTAGTCAATTTGAGGTTTGAGATTTTGTCATGAAAGAGAATCAGTTCAACACAAGGGTAGAAAGAGAAAAGAAAGGCAAGTTCAAAACACACTGGTTATGACCTTACGTTATTGTGGGAAAATATGGAACTAGAGCATACAAACTTGCTCATCCTAATGGACATGACCTCTATGATCCTATGAATTCCATGTACATTAAGCGGTTCTATGCATAAGCATAGCACAAAACTAGAGAAATAAGAAAAAAATAAAAAAGAAAGAAAATATACCAAAAAGTCCATAAAAAAGAAAGAAAAATAAAAAGAGAAAGCAATTCATCCATATGTGAAAACCACACAACTATGGCATTTTGGTGGATTTCTTGGTGAAAACTAACTTCCGGCACCTTAGGAAGATTCATTGTTCACAAGCATATTGCATCTAGGGGGTACTTTTACTTCTATCTCTAGGGCTAGTTCCACACCTATGTCTGTGATTCCTTGTGATCCTATCTTCTCAAGCCTTGATCCAACCATTTCTCCTCTTGTACATCAATGAATGGATTTCTTTTATATATTCCCCATCTAACATTAGGGGCACCTTTCAACTTTCACCTTCTTGTTTATAACATGTGGCACCTGCCCTTGTATATTCCAATCTAACACTTGGGGCATCCACGTTTCTCAGTTACCTGCAAATAGCTTCAAAAAACCCTAGAAATTTGCACAACCATTAAAATATGTTGAAAATCGTAAAAACATTTAAACCTTATAAAATAAAATAAACATTAAAATATGTTCAAAAACAAAAACAAAACAGTCACAAAAGACTTGAAAAACTATAAACAGTAGAAAAAAATAAACCACACAAATAATAGAAAAATAGAAAACATAAAAAAAAATAGAAAATTATTTCACAAAATTTCCACAAACGCAAATTACACTAAAAATAATCTTACAAAAACATAGCTTTATTTTACTTGTTTTATCTTGTTTCTTACTTTGTTTAGTAGTTTGTGTGTATTGATTTCTTGTATAGTTTCTTTTTTCTTGTACATTTGTATAGTTTGTCACTGAAGCATATTTTGTTAGATTCATCTTTTCTTGCTTAAATTATATTCATTCTTACTTATACATTTGAAGTGTGTTTTTCTATGCTTGTGAATAATTGTATGTAGTTGTGTTAATTCATGTTGTTTGGAAATTTATATTTGATAGGTTTGTTAACATTTGTTGGTGTTTTCTTATTGCATTTGCATGGTTTTTTTAATCACATCATCATATCTCCATTTATATCATCACATCTATACATCATATATAAGTAAAAATATATGTGTTCATCATACATGAATGTTAATCTAATCATCACATACCGTATCATCAAATGGGGGCAAGAGTGATCAAACATATCAAAATCTATCCCCCCCACTGCATTAATATCATCATATCATCACATACCTAGCAAACACAAATAAATTATCTCATAAACCACAACATTTGATACCATCTAAGGATATGTCATATATCTAACATATGGGAAACATCATCTTAGCCATCATCATGATATACACAAACATATGAAATAAAACCATACAACACCATGATATAATAAACATCCATAATAAATCATCATCATAAGATACATCACAACATGAAAATATACAACATCCAGTGTCCATATATATGTGTATAAAATGTCTATCTCAATAGGATATACATCATCAATGAAAATGGGCCATCAAGGGAACATGTCATAAGAAGTCCTTCATCTATAAGTGCATATGATTCATGTCTGGCTCAAACCCTCATCAGGACTATGTGGCCTACAAGTCAGGGGAGGAACCATACCATGTGCACCATGCTAACCTATTGGCTACCCCTGCAGCTTCTCAACTAATCTACAAGATGTTAATGGCCTCTATGACCTTGGGGATCAACTCAGCTACTGGCTATAGCGTGGTTCCTGTTGACCCTCTGGAATGTCCTAATAATATAAAGATCCATAGTAGGAGACCCTAACCTCAACTGTCATTAAATACCTATGTGTGTGTGGTGTCACCACATCCCCATCTATGCATCAGAAAGATGTTACCTCCGTAGATATCATAACAACATCATCCTGACCCACTACTTGTTTATCTCAAAGTTGATCGCTCTCTCTAGTCATCTATTGCACCTGTGCTTGATACTGCTATAATAAAATCATAATCTAAGCCATCTGTGAGGAAATATTTCCTACCTACTAAAACTAGGCAGCACCATCTCCTCTCGAACAACCTGAGCCCAAGCATGTTCTTTCTCCATTCTAAGAACTTGTATCTAGGCTTGGGCCTGGTCCCTCTCTATTGCTACCTAAAGCTAGACCATTGTGACCTGTTGAAGCTGTTGCTACTGCAAGGAATCCATCTATCCCATGTCATCTCCATCCTCTCTTCCTCTTGGATAAGTTCTAGGAGGGCTATGCCTCAGAACCTATGGCTTGGGTAATACCTATTATATCACTGGGACCTACCTTTGTCTTTATAGCCTCGGTCTAGGACCCTGTAATGGCCCCTATCTATCATCTCCACCATCATGCCTCAATCCATCAAATGGATCATCGTCATCATCACCTACCCTACCACCTCCCCTTGCATCATCACCCTCATCACTATTGTAAGGAATATCTAGTGGTGGTCTCACACCTACAACTCATACACCCACTAGTATGGTCAATATAGGGGGAAAATAGTAGCATACCAAGCTAGGTAATTTGGTGTCATCCCAGGGTCCCTAATATATCATGTTGGGTCCAAAAACTTTGGTACCATTTTCTCAAAATTGGCCCTAGCTCTAGCTATCTGAATATGGGGGCCCATGATCCGCCTCTCAGAATCACAATGAGTGTACCACATATCAGGCTGAGGAATACCTTGAATGATGCCCAAATGTCATGGGCATCACTCAACCTTGTAAAAATCTATAATATAATTGTGGCTACCCAAGAGGAAGTTCTCTACCATTCAAATGCCAAGATCTATCCCATCCTCCAGCCACTGTATATTCCTATAGGTCCTCTAGATAATTTCTCTCTACTACAGCTCATCAAACTCTCAACGATAATAGTATGTACTGCTCAGGTGCCCTCAGATATCATCCCCATCATGAACCCATCCCATGGCTGAAGGATACTCTATAACTCTCACACATAGCACGATAATGAGATGACCAATAGCTATGTGGTCCAATGACCAAATTTGTAAGAATGAAGTAGGTCCCGCCATCTTCTGACGGTGGTATGTGATCAAATGAAGATCCCAATAGAGATGTGCTAGTATGCACTAGCCCCAAGAGTATCTCTCACCACTATATAGACCATAAATAATGGTAGTTAGGCCTAATGTAAATGAGGTCCCTTTCCTATGAGTGAGTAAAAACCCATCAATAAGAGCCATTAGATATAAGGGTCCCCAGTGAAAAGTGTGAAATGATATACAACAATGTAAATAAATTTTCATACCCTGATGGGGTATGTCATCCCTGTATAAGAAATCACTGATCACCTCTATGATATGTCTGAAGTCACTGGTATACTCAATCAAGGAGCCAAAAATGGGGATGCACAGAATGCGCCAAATGTCCTCAAAGGTAACAGTAATCTCCCCTGTAGAGAGCCAGAATCACTGTCTCTCATTGTGCCATCTCTCGATCAATGTTGTCATAAGGTCCTGATCTAACATAATAAATGGAATTCGAGCCACATGACCTAAAAAATCCACCTCCAATAGTACATCCATGTCACAATGACCTAGTCAAGGTAGGCTCGCCACTATCTTTGCAATACATCTATGCCTTTCTCTAGTCAATAACATCAGGAATCATCTTTACACAACACAACAAGTGTTAGGCACTAACATTTCCTCTATTTTCTTCTATTTTCTACCATATACGAATTTTTATTTTTCTCTTTAAATCACTCCTCTCAATTTTTCTAATTCTTCCTATCATTTTCTTCTATGTTGGGACTTTTTTTTTCCTTTTTGGTGCCATCACACCCATTTGGGCATGTGCACACATGCCTCTATGAATATTCTCCTCCTCCTAGCTAACCCAAGCCATACATGTGTTCACGTGCCTTAGTGTACATGCACAACCATTTTGGCACATGCGTATAGGCACATGCATCTAACCCATTATCGGTGCTTATGTTCCCTTATTGGTGCCTACACATACGTGTTGGTGAGGTATGATATATGTGCATGCATGCACACACTTTTTTGGTGCCTGTGTGCACCAGAAGATGCATGTGCCCCAAAGGTTATGTTCTTACACCTTTCCTGGGGCTTAAAACAATAAAAAAACATTTAATAAAGTAATAAATGCATGAAAGTACAAGAGCAAGGTTAATCTATTCATGAAGGGGCCATTATCTACATGACATATGTACTCCCACACTCTGTCAGTGCATCTCATGTGGGATCGTGTTCTCACCATCATCTTCGTCACTCTCAAAGGTCTCGTGGTAACTTTTGGTAGAGGTTCGTAACAAATTAACTAATCATAATGATTTACCCCCCCTCGCATGGGGTATATTTATCCATTTTCACCCACCCTGATGCCCTAGGGGCATGTTTGACTGCCATGATCATTCTAACCCATCTTCTGCTCACCATGAATGATTGTTTTTATTGAATAATTATTTAATTTAATTTTTTGACATGTTGAGGCATTATTTTCTACCTAGCACTCGTATCTTCTCACTAGGAGAATTTAATTTCTTCTAGGTGATATCACTCCTACACACTCCACAAATAATTATTTTATAAATTTTTCGCTACGCTAGGATAGTACCTACCACCTAAGGATTCTTTATTCTCCTTGGGACATTTCTTTTGCTACTAGGAGACTCTTTATGACTCTTCTGAATTCTTTTGTGTTCAAAATATCAAAATCTATAAATCTAAAAGACACAAAAATAAATAAAAATTAAAATAATCTATCTAAACTCAAAAACAAATAAAAATCAGTTTAAATCCTAAAAATTGTAAAAAAACTCAAACAATTTTTTTTTGTAAAAATAGGTAAACGACCCAAAATGGCTGAAACTCATGTCTTGTGCATGGTGCTACTCACATATCTTTATGGAATCTTCATGTGTTTGTTAACCACATGACTCATAAATCATCAGTTTTACAACCATTTACAAAGCTAGCATGCTTGCTTCATCAGTATTCTGGGCCACATTCAGTTTCCTAATACTATTTCATTGCACACAATGCTTTATCATTGGACCATTTCATCCTCAATCACTTTCCCTCACATATTTTCTTTCTTGGGGCATCAGTTTTATCCCTTGTTGTCAATCAGGAACATTTAGGATTTTCAACTTGATAAAAAATACATTTATGTAATAGTCTTGACTGTTGTTGGTTTAAGTATGTGTGGTTGTACTTGTTTCCCTGTTACATGAGCTTATTTACTTCTTATATTGCATTTCTTTTTATATGTTGCATTGCGTGGGTGTTTTCAGCAATGGACAATTTTTTGTAGTATGGCTTTTCATTTCATCCTAATTTTTTCGTATGCTTATATTTATAATAAAGACTGATGATGTAGATCTTTGGCTATATGATGACAATACAATTGTTCAAATGCAATGGGTGAAGTCTAGTTCTCCTCTCCCTTTCGTCATATTTCTTCTATATCATTCTCCTCATGACACCATTCTTCAATTTTTTTTAGGGCATCCTTCCCTTAGCCATTCTTCTCCTTGACTTGGGGCATCTTGTCCCTCAATTTCTTCCCATTTATCTCATCTTTTTTTTTATCATCAACCACCTTCCTTCATCACCCTGTTGACACTCAAGGGGGCATCTTTCACTTCTACTAATTTTTCTTCTTCCCCTTCAAAATTTCTCATGTCTACTATCTTTGAAGTGGTGTCACTTGCGCCACCCCAAAGACAGGAAACTGTAGAAAACTATAATTTAGCTCCAACAATTTAAATACTTAAATTGTACTAATCATCCCCTTTCCCACAAATTGATGATATATCATCAATATAGCACATTTTCTCTTCTATCATCATTAATTAACTACATTACACTAGTTAACTGGCCCTTTCATCTAGAAATGAAGAGAATTAATGACCTTCCATTAATTAAACCCCTTTCTACCTGAATTAATTAATTAAGTTTCCTCCTCTATAAGATAAATAAACTTCCATTTATCTAAAGTAATCCTTATAATCCTTGAAATCATGCTAATTCTCTTATAATCTAGCCTAGTAGGATCATCTCCTCATTAATTAATCACCTTTGATTAATTTTATGCACCCCTAATTCCCATGGGTCACTAAAGGACAAATTAAACTCTCCTAAGGTTGACTCAACCCTCCCTAAACCTTTCTTATCCACAACTAACCCAACCTCTCTATTATCCCACATGTAAAGGGATGTAGATATTCTTTTACCTATTGGGTTATATAACAACCCCTCCTCCTAACTTCCTACTTACACCTAAATGAGCATAGAGCCTATATTATAGACATTTCATCATCATAAGGTATTCTTCCTTAGAGTGGAACTAGGCATAATCCATTTGCATTCAATCATCCAAGCTATTTTGTGAAGATCAATGGATTTAATCAAGAAAGGCCTTGTTGCCATGACTTGATTAACCTCCATCCTCAATCCTCTTGGATCAAGCAATAACTATCAAACCTTTGATAGCTAAAGGATCTAACTAGGTCCATTTCATTGATTAAGCTTTCTAAAGAGTAGAGAAATAAGTGTTAGCATGTTAGCTTGAATTTTATTTTCAAGGTTATAATGCTTATTGTTGATGTTTATCACTTGTTTAGATCTTAGCATGATGGTCCATAGATTTTAGTTTAGCATTGTATTAAGTCTATTAGGTGTTAGTCTTGATTTTATTTACATAGCTAACTAATTCTTGCACACAAAAAGGGTGAGATATATTCGAACACTAACAATGTCTACAAGATATTTTACTCTAGTTCAATAATAAATTTCATGGCATAGGTCAAATTATGGTGGTACCAAGGGTAAGTACAAACTAGTGCTTCCCTAATACATTATGTCATCATTTACAAATCAATTTGTTTTATTTTTATCTACAGTCACACTTATCAGTGAGTCTTGAGAAGTATTAAGGTGACTAATATCCTTATAGGCTTGACTTCTCATTTCTCATTTATTATGGAGGGATGTGGAGCAATTAGAGAACTTGCCATATAATTTTTTTCACCGTATGGGGTTCATTTTCACTTCTTTATATTCGTTTTGGAAAATTCCACATGGGGATTGATCACCTCCAACTCCTTCTGGCTAACTCAGGTACAAACTTCAATAAACCTCCATAGAAATGGTAGGGGAGAATCATCTTCCCCCTCTAGTAAATAATAAGGTACAAACTTTCCTTTTTTTATTTTCAATTCACATAGAGTGGTTTTCACATCAAGTTTAAAAATTTGAAGTTAAATTTTGATTCATAAAATATGAACATTAACTATAATTTTCTTTGTATGTACTCATCTTGGTAAAAAAAACACAACTAGAATAAATACAAATTCCTAACACAAGCAGAATGCACTTCGAGAAAATACAAAGTGTTTCTACACACTCAAACAAAATTTCCTTTAAGCACATAATTTTCAATTTCATCATTAAAGGGAGAAAATTTAGACACTCATTTTATTAATTCATGTCTTGCAATAACAAAAATTAAACAATGTTTTTGCATTATCCCACACTTATCCAAATTGGTACATTATGTTCTCCCTAGTTATATATCATTCATTCTTACTTTCATACACAACTCATCTATTTATACAATGGTCATATTAGTGTATAAAATTAGGATAAACCTTCATATAGTATAAATATGGTTTTGGAAGCTCACACACATGAATCCTAGATCAAGTTTCCCAAAAAGGGACCATAGGTTCCGTACACTCTGTCCCATCCCATATTCTTTGGCCCCTTTCCCTCTAATGACACTTTTCTTGATTAAAATTCCTTTGGGACACTTCTAGTTATCCTTATCTAAGTTTTCTAGATCTAGAACACGTATATATGTTAGTCATTCATCCATTAACAAGGAGGAGATAATGCGCATTTGAAACCTAAAGATCATACACCAATAGCAATCATTACCAAGGCCACTAAAAAGATCCTTTGAGATCCACATTATTCGCATATTCATTCTAGGGAAATCATCCAGTCAGATCTCTAAATATAAGGAACATATCATCATTTTAAGTCAATGTATGGAAAAGGTGTAAGTACGATCTCATTGTTGCAAGATCATGGTTATCTATTTGGTTTTATACATTATATAGATCACATGATAGGAAATAAATAAGTTTAGATCCCTTTTTATAGTAGTGGATATGTTAATGGTATAAGAGGGTGCCCATAAACTATCTAATGTTTGATTTACAGGACTTCTTGGCTATCTACAATTTTGAAGGACCAATTAGTTACACAATGAGAATTACATAGTTTTAGAGGTCTAGATTACATATATGAGTAGATAAAAAGATAATACACATACCTAGAAATTATTATGAGAAGAGGATTTGAAGGTACATGAGCATATAGAAAGAGCCATAATGGGGGTATGTTTTGGCCTCTTCCATCCGCTTTGGTTCATACAAAAGTTAAGGACATAGTTTCAATAGTAAGGATATGTTAGGTAATTTACAACATATTTTAGTCATTAGACTAGCCTAGATCATCACATAGAGAATTATTTTAGCTAAGTCCTCTTCCCTCTCTCATTGAAAGTGCTCTATCTAATTTTTAGCAATGTTTATAAGTGTTTAATGATTATGCATGATATTGTTCTAATTAGATTTGGAAAATAATTAATTAGGATAATATACCATTGGTTACTGCCCCTTATAATATATTAACCATTTAGGTTAAATTAACCATTAAATTCATAATTTAATTCATTCTAAAATTCCCATTAAAGAAACCATAATGTCAATACTTAATTACACTACTAAAGTCATCATTTAAGCCATCTTAACATCCCTAGTAAATTCATTCTAATGTTGTAGAAAATAAAACCTAATGTACCCAAGTAAATTCAACTTACATTTTCAACTTTAGGATTTGAAAATTCCTCACTTGACTTTAAAGTGATTTAACAGTGACTTAATATTGTGACTTAAATTTGTCAAAATGATATAATGATCTCATTATTATCTCAATCACCATCAAATCTATATACAATCCAATAATAGGAAATAATTGAAGGTTGCTAAGGTATAAGGGAAAAATTATATGATTTATTCATATGGAAATGAGCTTATTTAAAAAAGGAAGGATATGGAATATAAGGAAAGGAATGATTCATGGTGTAAATAAAAATATCCATCACAATATGTTGATGATAAATAAAAATAGTAACTTGAAGTTTGGATGAAAATATCATAAAGAAATTATTTAGATATCTATTGTTTCTATTAGAATATCATTTGATAAAGTTACAAGTAATTCAGGAGAAAAAATTTCCACCATAAGATTCATTTAAACATGTAGTAGAAAATATGTTATTCAAATGTGAAATAGCTATATTTAATGTGCTTTATTCTATTATCTCTTCTTATGATTATGTTTCCAAAATAATCTCACTTGTTCATTTTCAACATATAAACTATATTTTCCCCTAATCTCTCAAATTTTCAAAGGATTTCATGGTTTATCTTGAATTTTTTTGTTTTGATCATATGTAAAAAGTTCTTAAAAGGTTTGAAATCATGATAATTTCATGTGCCCATCTTGTTTCATTCATTTAGTATTTCCTCCCTATTTTTTAACCTTAGACTACCTCCACAATCCTCTTTGGTTTGTTTTACATACTTTTTCATTGATCAATAGTGGGTATTGTGGTGGATCCAGGATTTTTACTTTCTCTCATAATTGATTTTTAAGTGTTTTGGACCTCTACGTTACATTTATAGTAAAATTATAGCCTTGAGTTAAAATATAATTTTTTTTAGTTTAACATTCATCTTTCAATCCCATTCAATGTTGTAATAAAATTTCTTGGGATGGTTTTTGAGAATCTCTTTTTTATAGAATGGACCAAGTAATTTAATTTCATAGTTGAGGAAAAATAGTTTTGGTTCTTTATTTACTACATATTTATATTACATTCATGCTTGAGTTCCTTAATAATGGCCCTTTGTGAATTGGCTTTGGGGAATTATCCCACATTCACTAAATTCATAGGAATTTTAATTTTTTAACAAAAAAAATCTTTATTGTTAGGTAGGAAAAATGATCTACTTATTGTATACCTTTTTTTAATGGAAATATTCAACTATATCATGAAGCAAAGGAAATACAATGTAATATTGTGCCATATGGCACAATATCATAAAGCTAGGCATTTGGGTGAAACTCCACTAAGTTTGAAAAGTATCCCCAATAATTGAAACCATACTTTATCACCGTGTGACATCAATATTTAAGGCTCATATATACTTAATAGTCTTCATGTGGCACCACTCATAAGTGGTCAAGTCACGATGTAAATTGAAAGAAGGGAAGTGTGGTACATGAATGTGGAAACTTGATTAGGTGTCATGTGCCATGAATTTGGGCCTCAAATTCATAAGGTAAAATTAATTAGGATTATTGAATGCTGACATGTGGATGATAAGAAGTGTAAGGGAAGAGACATGGGTTTGTCCCATGAGGTTTAATTCCATGTAGTGATGTCCTGCGAAATTAGAGATTGAGTAGCCAAGAGGCCAAAGATCCAAATGGAAAAAGCCAATAAAAAATTTCCATGTGACATTAAACATGGGGAACCCATAGAAAAATCTAAATAAACATGTGACACAACTCATGAGAGAATGATCATAGGGAAATAAAAAAATAATGGAGAAAGAGATGAGAAATCTCAAATCCTAAAACAAATGAAGAAGAGATAAGTAATAGGGGTAATTTCTAATATAAATTTAATATCCTATGGGATTTCATATACTCATTAAAAATAAAGACAAATCTAATATGATCTCCTAACCTATTGTCATGCAAAATTTATAACATGAAAAATTAAAACTTTTGATCATGACAACTAAGCCTCCAATTGAAAATTATGCTTCCTGGTAAATGTGAACCCTTCCATTGGCTAGCCTTCCTTTATTTTAGCCATCACTCAAACACATAGGAAATTCATAAAAATATTATTTAGTGTGAAGGGAAGAATGCCCAAGATGATAGATGAATTCATTAAGATCCGATGAAAGACAACTTCCTTAGGAAGTCTAAAAAGGTAATTTTTGGCTATTTTATAGCTAGGTAAACACCCTTTGGAATCCTCCATGGAAAATATGAAGTATCTAGGGCTTTTTTCAAAGATAATTTAAGATTTCCTAAGTAGTTTAGGAAATGTTTTTGAAGAAAATTTGATTCAAGAACAACTTGTGAAGCATCAGGTGATTTTGGGTTTAAGGAATGAATGATCCAATGATGAAAGTTGAATTCTCTAGATGATTCTGGAGTTCAAGAAGGAATTTGGAGGAAAATAAATAATAATTAGAAATATTTTGGAATAATCTATAAGATAGAAACATAAAAAAATATAAGGATAAAATAGTTCCTTAGGAAATTGAGAACAAAAAATTTACTCCTCTCGATCAATAATGAAATATGGTCATCAAGGAAATGGTCATCAAGAGCATGATGATATAAGATCACCATGAGTAATGTTGGAGTTCATTGTAAGCCCACAAACAATTCATGTCTCATGAAAGTGTTTTCAAACAATTATCGAATGCTTTGAAATGTGCTCACATCTTATAAGTTAAGGAGGTGACACTTGCGATGCTTCAATGCAGTTTGAGGGTCAAAAACATGGAAATAATTCTTAGATATTACTTGAAGTTTCTTGAATATATGCTATATTGGTTTATGCCTCTTTGTAATGTAATGGATCTATGATTATTGATATATGGAAAACCCCTTGAGAAACTTAATTTTTTCACAAACGGTTATTGATATATGGATAACAAGGGCCCCACTCAACCAGAATATTCTTCATTCATAGCTACTGAGCTGATTTGAGAATAACAATGTGGTTGTAGAGTAGAGGGATTTGTGTAATCAGATACCAAATTCTGAATGAGATGTCGATTGGATGAGTATAGATATGGCCAAGTACTGGGGACAACTACCTAAAGTCCTTCCCATATATATATATATATATGGATGTCGAGTGTTGGTCAAGTTCCAATGAGAGATGGCATGAGGTACTCACTAGATCATGACATCAACCAGATGATAGCACAACTTAAAGATCCTACAAACAAAATAAATAGCAAGATATTCACCCACCCTGACTATAGAATATAACTCCCCTCCCCCTCCTCAACTATTGACTTTATGGGGGTGGTATAGTGGTAAGGGGAAGAAAATTTAGGATGGCATCCCATATCGAGAGTTTAGGATCGCTATAGTTGGGGTACAGGGGAAGGGCTTGCCAAGGCCAAGGTAGTATATGGCCATATATAGATGGGGGGAAACTTAACTAAAACTACATAAGCTAGAGTTAGTCAGTTATATTCTATATATATATATATATATATATATATATATATATATATAGGGCTGGCAATTGGAGGACGGTTAGGCCCCTTCATATATGGAGAGAGAGAGGAGACCTATATATCATGTACCCATCTCCCCCTTTCTACTAGCTACATAATATGATTGATGATGTCCATGAGGAAGGGTGATGCGATTGGGAGTCCCGAACTCACCCCACATAGATCTAAATAGGGGCTAATCCTGGAGGTGGATATGGAATAGATATTTTATTTCAATCTTTATCAAAGGGTTTGTTCATCGTATAATAATAACTGGAATGAGGAGCAACTATCCAGTTAACTGAGCCATCGAGTGATTTCATGAAATAACACTCATATATATTGAGCTCATAAAGGTACCTCACAATTTAGAGTTTTCTCTATGGCTAAGGAATGATCGTGTTCTTGAGGAATGTGAATAGGGTCAACGATATAATTTTTGGGTCCTATGGTCATTTATTCATGGATCAATCCTTCTATTTGGAGAAGGAAACATATTTCCATGACGAAAAAGTGATTAAAATGGTGTCTAGATATCCTAATAATGTTTCCACTCATATGAAATATTTGTTACAAAGGTGAAATATGAATTTCAAGGAGTATGGTGATGATCATCATGTCTTGATGCTACCATTGAGTTTGAATCTCTTTAAGGAACAAGTCACGATGAGCTATTCAAGCTACCAAGGTAACTAAGACCATCATTTTTATAGGATTAAGAGGTCATCTATTCACATGAGATGAATATGAGAAATGATGATAAACATCCTAAATTTGATTCTATTCAAGATACAGGAAGGGTTAATGAATGATTTCCGTGTGAAGTATCATATTTTCAAAAATGGGAAACCATAAAAATTTCCCATGTTACAATTAACTCAGTAACATTCTTAAACATTTATCCTACACACTGTAGTGTTTTCACACCTATAAGGAAGAATAATATGTAATCAACTCATTTCAGTTCAATGGATGGCCATAAAAAATTAATTTCATTCAGGGATTAATCATTTTATCTACAAGATGAATACCTATTTTGGTGAGTGACAAACAATATTAAAAAGTTTTAGACATCATGGAGTTGAGTTTTGGTCAAAAAAGTGAATTGTGAAGGCCTAGAGGAGTAAGGAAGTGATCCCAAAACCCTAACTCCTACCTTGTAATAAGATAATATCATTGTGTTCCCATAAAAATTCATATCTCATAACATTACTTTTTAACACTATTCAATGCCTTAGCATGTTTTCATATCTTAGAGAAGGATATTGTTATCTCAATTCTTCAATTTAGAAAGTTTTTCATCGGTAGAGGCTTCATCGTCATCATATTGTTCAATCCTCCTATCTCTCTCACTTCTTTCCTCTCTGTCCATATTCTAATTTTTTATTAAGAAGGTACTTTTTTAGTACTTTTTCTTATTCACTTAAGCATCCTTCAACTTAACAACATAAGAGTCCTTTTTCATCTATAAGAAAAAGACTCACTTTCATTTCCTTGGAATATGGAAAGTCACAAGTGATGAGGAAAGGTGAAAATTCATGTGGGGGGAGATGAAAAGAAAATTTAATTGTTATAAATTGGCATGGCTTCTCCATTCCAAAAAGGTTTTCAATTGTGATTTTCTAGTAGATAGATTTGCACTACTAAATACAAGAAATAGATGACTTTCTCTTATTTCCTCCTTGTCTATGTTTCTTGTATTTCTTACAGACTCAAATTTGTAAGCATAATGATCTTGTAAAATAAAGAAAATAATTGATTAATTTGATGAATAAATAAATGAAACTTTTTTTTTATGGTTTGGTAGTCTTATCATTTCCTATAAGGTTTAATTCATCTAATTGAGTGTGGATTCGCTCTAGTTAATGCTATGAAAATTTTCAAGTTCTTACTGACAAAGTTAATCCTACTTCACTATATTATTAATCCCCTCTACCTCCTTTTTGCTAAGAAAATTATTCCCTTGCACTTAGTGCAAGAAATTTTCCACATGTCTAATGAAGTATTCCTATGTGATCCTTGGCTTCATGGCCACCCGCTGATTTTATTTTTTGCATTCAATAAATGGGAACCTCCCCATTACCAAGAGGAGGGAGCTAGTCCTAGAGTTTTAGTGGAAATTCAGTAATTTTTCCTTGCAATAAATTATTTTTCCAACAAAATTTTGTGCCCACCATGGGGAATATTGTTTTTATTTCTACACAACTTCTAAAACCACAAAAATCCTAAAAATTAGATATCTGAAATATAAAAAAATCATATTTTCAAAAATTGATAAAAATTTAAAAAATACCAAAATTAGTAGTTGAATGTTCGAGAGTCTTGTTGTAGTTCTATTGATAAATTTACATTTTTCATAGTTTCATTCCTTTCTAATTATCTGGAAAAATTAGCAGAAAAAATATACACTCAAGTTGATCATACAAGGTGCATAATTGACCTAGAATTTAAATAGTAACATCAAGATGATTTCAAGCTTCCCATTCTCCAAATATCAAGGAAAAATGATCAAGATAACTTTCCTCAATTTGATCCTAACTTTCCTCTTTAAGGTCATATTAGAGAACCAACTCTATAACCTCTAGACCTCATTCCTATGGAATAAGAAAGAGAATAATAACTAGAGGAAGAAGAATAAATAATGGTTTCACTTGTGTCATGGGGATATAACAACAACCCACAAGCATTGACTCCTCCACTACCTAAATTTCCAAAAATCTAAAGGAAGAAATTTCTGAAATTCTATGGATATAGAAAGTAACATCCAGGTGATCATATCACAATTTTTATAATAGCATGTGTTTTTCCTAGAGTGAAACATGAATATGTTTCCATTCAATTATTCATGGAATCATTATAAGATGCCACCATGGATTGGTTTTACCGCATGCCATCACACTCAATTACTTATCGGGATGATATGCAAACCAAGTTTGAAGTGAGATTCAAGACTTCATAAGATGGTCATGCCTTTCTCGCTCAATTTTATCATATGAATAAAGAACCGCAAGAGCCCATGAGAGAGTTTCTCATGAAGTTTAACAAGTTTATCAACAATATTCCTATAGGTGCTCGTACTAATATAAAAAATCAAAATATGTTTTTCATCAATGCTCAGTTTCTTGAAATTGCTTTCATACTACAAAGACCTCAACTAAACACTTTCAACAATGCAAAAGAACTTTTCATTGATGTGGAATATGGCCACATCATGTCAGGAAAGATTAAGAACTATTGAACAAATAACTAAGGACAAATGTTTTAAATATGAAAGAGTTGATCTGTTGTTGTAAATATTGGCCAATGATTTAACTTCATTAAAAAATGAAATTTATCAACATGCTTCATTGTAAAACCAGAACATAAATTAAATTGAAGGAGAACTTTGATGGCTTGCCTTGGATTCAGTATCAATTAATGCAATATGTGGAACATATGAAGATAAATGACAAGAAATTGATGAATCATAAATTGGAGAAGAAGAAGAAGAAGAAGATAAATATGTTAGGATTGGGTATTTTGAATACTCAATAGATAAAGATTCTAAAGAATCCATGGCTGATATGGATAGTCACTCTCTAATAAATGGATAAATAAACCTCTTCTTCTGCTGCCCAAACTAAGTATTTGAATCCTCAAATGGTGACTCTATGGAAAAAAACCAAAAAAATTATGATCATCAATTTCCACTTCCATGGGATTAACCAAGAAGAATCCTAAGACCACCTCATTCAAGACTCTATCTTCCTCTTCGAGTAAGTATCTTTCATATTCTCTTGAAAAATTAGTTGTAACTTTTATTAATCCTAAGAATGTAAATACAACTCTTTTCAAGGCTACCATAGTTCCATATGTGCTTACCACTTCTTCTCCTTTTGAAATCATTGACCATTGCAATAAATCCAAAATTCATATTTCTAAGTCTGATTACTTAAGAACTCATCCCAAGTAATTTGATAGGATTAGAAAGTTTATCAAAGGAATTAATTCAAGTTCATGTTATGAAAATTCCACTACCAAGAACTACCTCATTGTTGAGTGGACAAGAGTATGATACGAAGGAGAGGGAACACAAAAGATTTGTGCACAGGAGTAGAGCATAGTCGAAGGAGTGGAAGGATAGGGAAGGACACACATGCAAAAGACAAGGGCAGATTCAGGACTTAGTCATTTTCACATATGTGGGGTGTTTTTGTAGATAGCGTGTAGAGCACATAAACTGTATAAATACTTGCGTGAAATGCATAGAATATTTTTGGAAGAGTGGATACTAAGCGCTTTACATGGGTTCGGGCTAATAATAGAATGCTACTGTCAATTAACCCGAAGAGATCTATTGTTAGCACACTTGCATATGTATATTATTGTAAAGGCACATAGCTATTTTTAGCACACAACCTATGTTGAGAATTATGCAAGATGTGAAGGGAAAGTTCCCACCCTTATAAATATGTAGTGATCTGCATAGAGTAGGAGGACTATGTGAGAGATGTATATGAATTAATGTAAGGTTATGCTACTAGATATGATGCACGCATGAGCTTATGGTATTACTTATTGTAATAAGATTATTTTTATTTATTGTGTTTAATATAATGGAGTGTATTGGTTGAATCAAGGTATTAATCATGAGTATAACTAGTTCATGCATGACTGACTTCATTATGGTTATTATTTAAATCTATACTCTTTAGATCTAGATTTGGACATGCTCTATAGAATGTTGTATTAATTATGGATCTGAATGCATTAAGTCTTCATCATGCTAACATCCTACAACAACAACCCTAAAGAGGGGCCTGGTACCTTTGCATGCTTTAGGTGAGCACTCATTCTAGGTTGAGTGATGTGTCAGTGTGCTTGGGTTATTACTAGTAAATTTTAGGTTGCATCATTGGTTCCATTGCCAGGACCTCTTTTTTAGTTGTTTTCAGGATCGTTCATGATGAAGACATACCAATTGACCCTAGCAAGTGTTGAGGAGTGGATATATGATCTAGAACAATAATATGCATGAAGGTTTAACATCGTATCTAAGTTTAACACACGTGTATGGGTGGAACAAAATCTTTATGACAGTTTGTTTGAGAGTTTTTTCATTATTTTTCCAGTAGAACTATACGATTGGCTTATTTCATATGAATCTAAAAGGGATTGGAGGTATCATGCACTTGTTTGGATGTAGGAAGAATTTCAGGCCCTCTATGTTGTTGATCTGATTTGGACATGTGTTGTGGATACTTGGTTTTGTGGTGTTCTGAATAGTTATATTCTGGAGTACTCAATTTCCACTTATTCTTTCCCAGAGGTAGCAGGATTCCATTTTTTATGATATCCCAGGGGAACTTACCTACAAGGAATTCCACTAGCAATCAAAATCTCGATGGTAACCCTAAACTTGGAAAGAAAACCAATGGCTAACTAAACCCCACCACACGTGGGTGTATGAGTAGGTTTTGTGAAAGATGGAAGACTGATTGGTAGAAAGGATGAGAGAAGAAAGGTGTCTTAAGTATAATGAGGAACACAAGAGGGAGATAGAGAAATAGTGAGATGTTACAGATCAAATGGTGTTGAGGAGAGAGATGGCTTGCAAAGGATTTGGAGCTCGTGAAGAAGGCATGGATCTGGAGCATCAGGAACTCCCCCATTTTGGAAAGCGTGATAGGGAACCCCCCTCGGCCTCATGTGGAAGTGCACTAGTAGAGATGACCTAGGCCACTTGTGTGCATCTAAATCTACCTGGCAACCTAGCCCTTGCCCTTGGTTTTCTAGTATCTAGTATGACAACAAGTCAATAAGCTAATTTAGGTAGTGGGAGAGTAGGAGTAATTCATATAGCAAGTACATCGATGGCAAGGAAAAAATATTCATTATTGTTTGGAGGTACCTTTTCAGGTGCATCATCCACACATAATTCAAGTGCACATAACTTTGGACTCACTTCTGGGAGTGGTAACACTTCATAGACTACAGGGGTGCAATTCAGTACTAATGTTGATACACATGGAAGTACATAATCTGGTTCATCTCTAGCAACTAGTGGAGGATCAAGACGTATAGGTGGTTCTAGTTCTGGTGGATCTGGTGAGTCTAGAGGCATAGAAAAGAGAGAAGGTTTTGGATCAGGTGAGCAAGGTCCACACCAACCCCAGAATATTTATATGGATATGCCTCTTTGTCTTCTACAATATAGGGGCATAGAAGATGCTACTGAACATGTGTATATGTGTGAAATACTATGGTGCAAAAAATGAATCATGGCTTTTGAATGCATGGAAAGTCAATTTTCCACTCCATTACAACAGCGTGCACACAACTGGTACAGAAATTTTGACCCTGATCATACTTGCGTATATTATGAAACATTAAAATATGCTTTCCTCAAAGAGTTTCACATCCCTGAGTTCGAGCAGAAGAGTATAAGTGTGCTCAAGGATATTAAGTAAGGAACTATTGAGAGTGTCAAATAGTATGATGTCCATTTCAAAACACTTTTATCTAAGATTTATTATTATATTCATGCAAGAAAGCATGCACAATGATTTGTTGGAGGTCTGATTAAACCATTTAGAAGGGCACTATCACATAAGACATACACTAATCCACGTGAAGCACTTGAAGCATCTTTATGCGCTGAGGCAGTAAGAAGTATAGAAATTGGGGTGAGCCCATTTTTGGAAGCATAGATTGTAGCTATGGAAAAATAGTTGGAGAAACTATCGACAATTTTACCACATGAGACATGCATGGGAATTTAGTGTACATCTTGTGAAGTGGAAGGCCACAACAAGGATAATTTTCCCTATAGATCAGTACGTTCATTGTTGCTAGACTATGAGACATGTCCTTTAAACCATGATGCTAGCCACTTACCATTATAACAACACACAATAAGGAATAACATCTCTTGCTACTGTAAAATTTTTAGGTCCATGAATCATGATACACAAGATTTTCAGCTGATTGGTTAGATCCATGATGTTATAGATATTGGTGTGAGAGAGACAGGAGTATTAGATAAATATAAAAGAAAGAATGAGAACTAGGATTAGGATCACAATCAAGCACACTATGGTCAGAATGAAGGGTGTTTTGAAGGAGGTCGTGGTAGAGGTCAAGGATACCATGGTGGTGGACTAGGTGAGTTTTCTTTATGGAACATGTTATACTTATGGACCTCCTAACTAGTACATGTACAAATTTTCTCATAATATTACATGTTCTTTCTATAGAAAGAATCATATTTATGAGGAATTCATGGAATTATATGAGAATCTTAGTCATCGTCATAAACAAGAAAAAAAATAGCACATGCATGGTTAAGATACAACGCACTATGGAAGATCAGTGGATTCCCAAGTTGGAACTAGAATCTGAGGCATTTCCTGTAAAGATCACTACCCATGCTGAAGCATCATTTGCTAAATAAGCACTACAAAAAAATCCTACCATCACTATGGAGGAGGTTCTACATGCACGGTATTCAGATCCTATCCATCAGAAGGAGGTTGATCAGGAAACCATAAAGGTAATCATAAATCTTTAAGGTGAAATATAATTTTTAAAGGAGAAATCATAGAAGATGGAGAAAAAAAGAAGTAGAGACAGTCCAATCTGATATGGATGACTTGAAATAGGTGTGCAAGATGTTGTGTCATGAGAATATCATTCCATTGTTAGGAATTTGGCTAAAGGGAAACACTCCATGTGTAAATATTGACACTAGATGGAAGATCTTGCATGAAAATCTTCCCCCTCATAGCTTAGACTACGAAAAATAAATCACTCTGAATGTTTTTATGGATGGATGGATTTTGAGTAATATATTTTTTGATACAGGCACAAAAGTCAATCTTCTTACTTTAGATCCATGGGTACAGATGGGGAGACCTCCATTGCAGCCATCTTTAAATGTACTATTCATGGCTAACCGACCTAAATCCACTCACATCGGAGTTTTAAAAGATGCATCCATTACCATATAGGGAGCCAAGATCACTGGGGATTTTGATGTTTTAGCACTTGTAGAGGTAGATAGCTTCCTAGCTCTACTTGGGCACCATCGGTGCTATACAAATAATGTTGATCTTTGGTTCAACAATGGTTATATCAGCTTTGAAAATGAGAAAAGAGTTATTATCCATTTAACATATGGAAAATTTGTACCTTATGTTGAGCCTTTGAGTGAGGAAGATCTAAATAGGATTTATGTATGTGCCATCTAGGACCCAGAGGTGCTTGAGTCATCTAAAGAAGGAATCCTTCAGTGGGAAAATACACAATCTATTAATGATACTACAAGTGTTTCTTATGATAATTGGGCCCATAGTACTTATGAGTTGGTAGGGCACAAAGTAAAGAGAAAATTTACGTGCAATAGTAGACCTTATTGTATCAATATAATAAGTAATAACTCGGTACCTCGATACACTAGAGAAGGAGATCCTATAGTGTTTCTACGAGCCATGGAGGAATAGTGGATAGACTAGTTGGAGAGATGAAATATGCTAGCACATACCTTGTGCGGGATAGGAGCATACTGATTTTTGGTTCACAAGGATGATCTTGTAGGATGGAATGAAATCAAGATTTCTCTTTCTACATAGTTTTCCAAGAGCATTACACCTACTCAAATCTGCACTTACCATGTTAATCAACCTGTTCAACACCACGTTTAGTAGTGTGAGAGACTCTGGATAGAGGGGTAGGAAGCTTTACCACCTTCACTCTAGGTGCAAAAATTTTATTCCACTTTATAAGGTTGTGTGTGTTCTTGGTATGTATATGTGGAACTCCATAGAGAGACTAGAAATTGGTAGGATTTGATTGCATGAATGATTCGAATGTTTGACTATTTATATACTAAACCTCTAGTAGAAGAGGCATTAAAGGTTATAAATCTCTTAACTATGGGAGATAGTTCCAAGGTGGAAGAACTCATTCAGGAGTTATTTAATGAAGAAGAATTAGGAGCATGTTTTGCTGAAGAAATATAGATAGATGTAACACTACTTAAGCACGCTTGCCTTAAGAAGGAAAAAGGAAAGATGGTCTACTTAGTGGATGATGAAGAAATAGAAAATTTGGATGTAGACCATTCAACAGGTAGAAGTGAGGTTTAGGATAGGGTAGATAAGACCATGGATGCCTATCATGAACCTATGAAAATAAATAAAGTGAATATTGGATCAAATGCTGAGCCTAAGGATGTTATAATTGGGGACTATTTTTCTAACTTTGAAGTGGAAAAAATCATCTAGTTACTACAAGATTATCATGACTCATTTCTTAGGGGGTACCATGAACTCAAAGGCATTAATGAATCATTAGGATAAATGAAGATAAAACTTAAGGAAGGTGCACACCCAGTCAGTAAGAGACCCTATAGGATGAACCCCAACTTGTGTGAGAAGGTCAAAGAAGAAATTGAATTTTTTTTTTAAGTCTAGAATCATCAAGCCCCTGGATGAGTCAGAATGGGTTAGCCCAATGATGATTAGTATCAAGAAGGATGGTCGGATTAAGATCTATGTGGACTACAGGGAGCTGAATGCTGCATGTGTGACTGATCCATTTCCTATGCCATTCACTGAGGAAATACTAGAAGGCATTGCAAGGTGCGAAATCTATTCATTTATAGATGGATTCTCTGGGTATTATCAGGTTAGGATTACACATGTGGATCAAGAAAAGACTAATTTTACTACTGAATGGGGTAGCTTTGCCTATACTATGATGCCTTTTGGTCTGAAAATTGTGTCTACTATATTTTCACGCATAGTTGTTCAATCATTCAAATATTTTATTCATAGCTTCTTGCAGGTTAATTTAGATGATTGGATGCTGTATGGACTTGTTAAGGATAATTGTGACGATTTACACTTAATGTTTGAAAGGTGTCACCAGTTAAGCATATCTTTAAACATCAATAAATTTATATTTACTACACCATTTGGCACACTATTAGGGCACATCATCTATAAGGAAGGTTTGTTGGTTGATCTAGCTAAGGTTACAGTCATTATTGGCCTAGAAGATCCTACCATTCAAAGTGAGGTGCACAGATTCTTGGGTCACACTGGGTATTATAGAAAATTTATAAAGGGGTATGCTAAGGTTTTCGTACCCTTAGAGGAGTTACTAAAAGGAAAAGGGATGTTCTACTGGGGAGAACCGCAGTGGCGCGCATTCGAGACATTGAAGGAGAAACTTACTATAGTGCCTATTTTTTGCTTTCCTTTGTGGGACCAACTATTTCATGTACATGTGGATGCCTCTGGCATGGCCATTAGCACAGTGTTGGCTCATCCTAGAGAAGGTATTATAGATCATTTTATCTATTTTTCTAGTAGAAAGTTGACTCCTGTAAAGCATAATTATACAACTACGTAGTGTGAATCTTTTTCAATGATCCATTTGATATATAAATTTAGACAATACTTGCTAGCAATACCATTTGTATTCTATATCGATCAAATGGAATTGAAGTATTTGGTAAA
Source organism: Taxus chinensis (assembly GCA_019776745.2). Taxonomy (NCBI): domain Eukaryota; kingdom Viridiplantae; phylum Streptophyta; class Pinopsida; order Cupressales; family Taxaceae; genus Taxus; species Taxus chinensis. The sequence goes on along the minus strand of CM034148.1, from coordinate 312,508,140 downwards.
TAATCCCATTTTAAAGGGTCACATATGTTGATGGGTACTCTTATTCCAAGAATTTGATTTTATATTTGTGCTCAAACTAGGGAAGATTAATTATGGACCGGATCATCTATCCAGAATATAATCAAGAGAAGACATGCAGGTAATTGAAGATACTATGCCTGATGCACAGTTATACATGTTACGATGTACACCATCAGAATTAGAAGACATTGTTGTATTTCTACATATAGATATGGTGCCAGAAGGAATGAAATCCTTAGAGAAGAAACAACTTTCCATTTATGTGGCACCATTTATGTTGATTAGCAGTGACCTATAAAAGTTAGGCCAGGATGAAGTATTGCGTCATTGTGTATTGGAACATGAGCGCATATATATCATGGAAGAGGATCATGGTGGTATTGCATGTGGGTACTATATAGGTGACATCACTATGCACAAGATTCTACTCACTGGATTATGGTGGGAGACCCTATATAAAGATTGTAAGGCATATTGCAAGGCTTGTGATCAATGTCAGTGCCTTGGAAAACTAGGTTAAAGAGATGAAATGCCTCTAAAACCTATTACTAGTGCAGAACCATTTGAGAAATGGGCTATAGACTTTATGGGTCCTATTTCACTAGCCAGGTGTAGGACTAGATCATGCTATATCATCACTTGCATAGATTATCTAACAAGGTGGGCATAAGCAGTTCCTACAAAGGATTGTATAGAAGCTACTGTTATCCAAAATTCACCCCTCAAGGTAATTTTGATAACATGCACCAAATTATTCAGTCCTGAGCAAGTAAGATTGATTCGAGGCTCAAAATCATGTTTTTCGGGGTCCCCTCGGCCTTATTTTTTAACTCTCCCATCCAAGAAGAAATCCCAAAAGGTTGAGAAAATGGAAGAAATGCAAAAATAAGGTTGCAGGATTGTTCTAAGGCATTTCAGGTTTGAAGGGTTTGGGTCGTATTGAGGTTTGTTGTACCAAGCTAGGGGCCAAAAAAATGAAGAAAATCAGCTAAGTCCTAGTCCAGGAGGTCTGCGGGATAGTTGGATGTTGGGAAGCATGGGATGCAAAAAGCCGAAATGGCTGAAAGTAAGGAAAAATGTCTAAGTCTTTGTTTCACACGGTTTGGGACATCCGGGCCAAAAGTACGCGTGGGACGCGAATCGGCCGATTTGCCGAAAGACAGTCCATTTTGGGTGGTTTGGAGATATTTTTCCCAGACAGTTCGGGACATCCAGGCCAAAGGTACGCAAGGGACGCGTGGGATGTGAAAAGCTGAAAGAGCCGCCAATGAATGGAATCTCGCCATGTGTCTTCACCTCAAACAGGAACAAGGAAGCCCGAATCAGCCGAAGGAGATTTTCATTCAGGACATTCGAGCCAAAGGTATGTGAGGGATGCATGGGACGCAAAAAGGTGAGAGGGCCACAAACATAGACAAGGAGGCCCGCAGACGAATCAGAACGTGCCACGTGTCAGAAGAGGAAAAGTTGGAAATTTGGCTAAGTGTTTCATCAAAAATCCAAAAGGAGTGTTTTGGCCCACTACCCCGGCCAACAAATCAGGTCATGCCACGTGTCTAAGTGGTAAGAAATTTTCAAAGGATGAGCCTGTGGAATAATCAGAGCCCGACACGTGTCATCCAAGTGGCAGAGCACAGAAAAATTTCAAATATTTTCCCGCCAATCCGTTTTGGCCTGTTTTTTCCCTAAATCTTCAGATCGCCATAACTTTCGATCTAGAGCTCAAATTTTCACGTTCTTTATATCAATGGAAATCTAGTGAAATTTTCTACATGATTCTGGGGTAAATCATACATTTTGATTCAGTTTATAGAGAGAAAATCAAGAAACATCTCTAGCACGCGGTAATGGCCAGAAGTGACATTTCAACAACCAGTTTTAATGCAAAATGGGTCACATTCTTCTCCAGCATGGTCAAAAATGTCAGGGCATGGGTTTGTAAGGATGCCCATGCTATTTTAATGCATATTCATTCAATGAGGAATGGCTCCCACATTTTTACATGTTTTCTCTCTCCTGGGCTCGACCCATGCATTGTAAAAAGCCAGATTTGGCTCATTTTTCAAGGGGTGATTCATCTTTTCTGCTCTGCTCTCCTTTCTTTTCTTCCCCAGGGTTTAAAATTGAGTTTGAACCTCCTCCCCTACTCTGTAATGGAATTTTTTTCCTTTTACCATTAAAATGATGTTCTGTTCAAACTTATGGAGCAACAAAAAACGTGTTTTGTGATGCATTTGTCCATCCTTTCTCATTTTTTTTCTTGTTTTCTTCTTGCCTCTCTTCATTACAGGTATTTGTGCATGTTTAAATGTTCATTGCAAGGTTAGAGCTGTGTTCATAGTAGTTTTGATAGATGTTCAGCATTTTCCTTTTCTGGTGTATCACCATTTTAGTGTAGGCTTTTGTTTTTTTTTCTCTTCTCTCTCTCTCCCTGTCTCCTTGGAGGTTAGACTAGGATTAGATTAGCTTGCTTGCACTGGAAAAACTTGTGGCAGGTAGTTTAGGAAGAGGAACTGGCCTTCTTTGGAGATTCCTTTCTCATTTTTACAAGTCCCACACTTGGAGAGAGGTTTCAATGTTGTGCAATCACACTAGATGCTTAAAATGATCAAACTAGAAATCTGATCAACATCCAGGGGGTGCTGCTGATTTGCACTAACAATTTTGGCACACCCGGTGGGACCTTAGATGTCTTTCACTTTATCTTTGACAGGTTGGTGTATTCCTGTTAAAGATTCAGCCTTTTGGAGGCACTTTCAAAAGAACATTTGGTGACTCCATCTGGTAAATAACTCATTCTCTGAGTTGTAGACCCATTTTCCATCCATCTTTCTTTCCATTCCATGAAGTTTTGCAATCATGAATTCATTTCCATCATGGAACTCACATTTACAACAGCAGCAATGTTCCCACCTCCAACATGTTTTTTAAATCCTCCAAATCAGCATTTTGAACAAATTCAAAATCAGCATACATACCCATATGAGTAGCAATGCCAAAATCAGTTTGACTATGGAGCTTTCCAAGAGCAAGAGTATGCATATAATGAAGACCATCAGATGCAAGATGCTGGTCTGTTGGAGAAAATCCAAAAGATGGAGGCAAAGATGGTGCAATCAAGAGCAGCAGCTGAAATGAAGGCTTTCAGAATTGGTTACCAGACTCCTTGTCCATGGAGAGGCCCTTTTCCAAGACACTTCAGCCCTCAGGAGAAGCTTGACTTTATGATGAAGATTCTACCCCAACTTGCACAATGGACAACAGAAATAGAGGCCTATACACTTGGTGTTGAACAACCTTGTCAATGGGTAAGTTCTACACCATCATCTGGTTTTTCTCTTCCCATTACTCAAACAACATCATCTCATTTGGAATTTCAAATTCTAAATCCAGTCAATGCTGCCCTAGGAGTTAATTCCATTTCTCCATTCCCTAGTCTTCCACCACATCTCGATTCTTCTGTCCTTTTCCCTTCCAAACAGCCATTCCCTCCAAAGAAACAAGAGTTTCTACCTCCTCCACCACCACGAAAAATTGCCAAGCCATTTGAGTTACAATCCAATTCTCCTCTTGCATTCCCAAATCCATGTTGGGAGGATGAAAATTAGAATTCCAGTCAAGGAAAACAACAGCAAAAAGAGAAGCCAAACAAAGATGAAGAAATTCAAAGTCTAAAGAGTTGGGCTCTTAAATTTGGGATGACAAAGATCCCCTTGATGGTTAAGCCTTTAGAAGAGGTTGGAGTTGGAGAACAAATGGTGGTCAGGACTGATTTTGTTGCAGTAGAAGAAGAAGATCTTGCAGTCCCAACTTGTCCTCTAGAGCAGCAGATCAAAGAGTTTGACTTGACAAACTTCATGCTGGAGGAAGAGTTCAATCAAGAGCAAGATTGCCTTCAAACATTGGAGGAACGAGAAGCTACTCCAAATCCAAAAGAAGAGGAGCACATTCTAGTTGTGGAGGAGAAAAGTGCAGATCCAAGGGCTTTGAGCACAAAGCAGGCTATAGAAGAACCTTCAGTTCTTCTTTCTACTTCATCTCTCTCAAGTTCTAGTACTGAAGAAGAGTTTTATCTCTCAAACTCAATGTTGGAGGATGAAAGAAACCATGATGATCAAGTTATAGATCAAGAGGAGACCATGGAGGAAGTTGAGCATTTGCAGTAGGACAATAATGAGATAGTTTATCTGTTAGATTTGGAGGACTGTTTTGATGAAGAAGAACCGGTCGAGTTTCCACCATTCTCTCTTTCATCATCCACATTCCAAACACAAGAGCCTGCTGTCATGGAGGAGAGCATTCATTTGCAACAGCCTGCATCTTATAACAGCTCTTTGGAATCAAGATTGGAAGATTTAAATCTTCCATGTTCTTCATTGGAGGAAGAGAAAGGGCACAAATATTCTACCATTGCTTCCACACCATCCATTCAAGAAGGTCTACAAGAAGAATCCATTTTTGGAGTTGAAAATCAGAGCTATGGGCATATCAAATGGAACATACCTTTCCGAATAAGGTATTTGACTTCATTGGAGCCAAAGGAAAAGTCACAACCAGTCATGCTTGCTTCTGAACATGAGGATGAGCTACAAATAACCAAGGATCAGCTGTCATACCTCTCCAATCCAAATGCAGAACAACTAAAAGAGGTATTGAATTTTCCTTCAGCTGATACCTTGAGGATTTGGGTGGAAAACCAACTTCTTTTTTATTTTCCATTCATCCAATCAGCCATGTTTAGTGCCAAATCAGTTGCATGGTTGCCAATTTTGAAGAAAGGAAGCTATTTTACACAACTAGTTGCGGGGTTTGTTTAGCTTACCTTTGCTTCCATTTAGAATAGAGTAGGTAGGTTTTCTTTCAGTGAAATAAGTGCTTGTGAAAACTTTGCATGTTCCATTTGGAGCATGTGTGATTTTCAATTTTGTACATAGTTTTTGTGGTGCTGGTCTTGCTCTTGCACAATCCATTTCAGTGGGTTTCCAAGTGGCTCAGAGAGGAGGTTTTTAAAGTTCAGATCAGTTTTCAGGCTACAACTCATGACTCCATGCCCAATGGATACTTCAAGAAACTGGTAACTTCATCCAGCAGGCAGATGACCCCGCTGAGTCGCCAAAATTGTTATCCAAAATTCACCCCTCAAGGTAATTTTGATAACATGCACCAAATTATTCAGTCCCGAGAAAGTAAGATTGATTCGAGGCTCAAAATCATGTTTTTCGGGGTCCCTTCAACCTCTTTTTTTAACTCTCCTATCCAAGAAGAAATACCAATAGGTTGAGAAAATGGAAGAAATGCAAAAATAAGGTTGTAGGATTGTTCTAAGGCATTTCAGGTCTGAAGGGTTTGGGTCGTACTGAGGTTCGTTGTACCAAGCTTGGGGCCAAAAAAATGAAGAAAATCAGCTGAGTCCTAGTCCAAGCAGTCTGCGGGACAGTTGGAACATCGAGACGTGTGGGACGTGAAAATATGAAATGGCCAAAAGCAAGGAAAAATGTCTAAGTCTTTGTTTTACACGGTTTGGGACATCCGGGCCAAAAGTACGTGTGGGACGCGAATCGGCCGGTTTGCCGAAAGACAGTCCATTTCAGGAGGTTTGGACATATTTTTTCCAGATAGTTCAGGAAATCTAGGCCAAAGGTACGTGAGGGATGTGTGGGATTTGAAAATCCGAAAGAGCCACCAATGAATGGAATCTCGCCACGTGTCTTCACCTCAAACAGGAACAAGGAAGCCCGAATCGGTCGAAGGAGATTTTTCATTCGGGACATCTGGGCCAAAGGTACATGAGGGATGTGTGGGACATGAAAAGGTGAGAGGGCCACAAATAGAGACAAGGATGCCCATGGATGAATTAGAACATGCCACGTGTCAGAAGAGGAACAGTTGGAAATTTGGCTAAGTGTTTCATCAAAAATCCAAAAGGAGTGTTTTGGCCCGCTGCCCCGACCAACAAATCAGGTCATGCCACATGTCCAAGTGGCAAGAAATTTTCAAAGGATGAGCCCATGGATGAATCAAATCCTGACACGTGTCATCCAAGTGGCAGAGCATGGAAAAAATTCAAATATTTTCCTGCCGATCCGTTTTGGCCTGTTTTTGCCCTAAATCTTTGGATCGCCATAACTTTTGATCCAGAGCTTGGATTTTCACGTTCTTTATATCAATGGAAATCTGGTGAAATTATCTACATGATTCTGGGGGTCAATATTGAATTTTGGTTCAGTTTGGGGAGAGAAAATCAAGAAATGTCTCTGGCACGTGGTAATGGCCAGAAGTGACGTTTCAACAACCAGTTTAATGCAAAATGGGTTGCATTCTTCTCCAGCATGGTCAAAAATTTCAGGGCATGGGTCTGTAAGGACACCCATGCTATTTTAATGCATCTTCATTCAATGAGGAATGGGTCCCATGTTTTTACACATTTTCTCTCTCTTGGGCTCGACCCATGTATTGTAAAAAGCCAGATTTGGCTCATTTTTCAAGGGGTGGTTCATCTTTTCTACTCTGCTCTCCTTTCTTTTCTTCCTCAGGGTTGAAAATGGAGTTTGAACCTCCTCCCTTTCTCTGTAATGGTGTTTTTTTCCTTTTACCATTAAAATGATGTTCTGTACAAACTTCTGGAGCAACAAAAAACGTGTTTTTTGATGCATTTGTTCATCCTTGCTCGTTTTTTTGCTTGTTTTCTTCTTTCCTCTCTTCATTGTAGGTATTTGTGCACGTTTAAATGTTCATTGCAAGGTTGAAGATTTTTTCATAGCAGTTTTGATAGATGTTCAGCATTTTCCTTCTCTGGTGTATCACTGTTTTAGTGTAGGCTTTTGTTTTTTTTTCTCTTTTCTCTCTCTCCCTGTGTCCTTGGAGGTTAGAGTAGGATTAGATTAGCTTGCCTGCACTAGAACAACTTGTGGCAGGTAGTTTAGGAAGAGGAACCAGCCTTCTCTGGAGATTCCTTTCTCATTTTTACAAGTCCCACACTTGGAGAGAGGTTTCAATGTTGTGCAATCACACTGGATGCTTAGAATGATCAAACTAGAAATCTGATCAACATCCAGGGGGTGCTGCTGATTTGCACTAACAGCTACAACAACTAAGTTTCTATGGGAAAATATTATTATAAGGTATGGATGTGTGTTGATTTTAATCAATGATAGGGGCACTTATTTCTTGAATGAGACAATTAGAATTCTATTGGATGAGTTCATGATTGCACACCATATCATCCTCAGGTGAATGGGACAACTAAGGATTTCAATAAAATTTTGAGCCAGACATTGAAAAAAATTTGTGATGTTGGAAGAAAGGACTGGGATGATAAAGTTTATGCAGTGCTTTGGGCATATAGAACACATACAAGATGTTGAACAAGGCCACACCCTTTTAATTGGTTTTTGCTGCAAAAGTAGTCCTTCCTATGGAATTCATGTTCCTTCTTTGTGTATTGCACACACTTGAGGTCTAGCTGATGAAAAAGCATTAGAAGAATAAATTGAACAATTGATTAAGATGGATGAGTGATGAGCAATAGCATGTTGGAGCCAAAAGAAAGAAAAATCAAGGAAGAAATCATGACATGATGGGAACATCAACGACAAAAAGCTGGAGATAGGACATATGGTACTTCTTTATGATTCTAAGTTTCTGCACCATCCAGGAAAACTCAAACAAGATTGCTTAGTACCATATGTTATCACTTACATACTTGAAACAAGATATTTTCAGTTAGAAACTCTTGATGGAATATAGTTACCTGGTTACTTTAATGGAGTAGGCTAAATCCCTACTATAAATAAGTCTTCTTAGTGTTTGTAATAAGTAAATGTTGCCATTTATATTAGGTTTTCAATTATGTATGCCCGTAATCTATTTCCTTCTTCATCACTATGCTTGTCAATTCAGTTGATGTTTTGTGAAATAAGTGTGTTTGTACTCTAGAATCTAATTACCATTTATAGTATTTTTATGCGTAGAAGACTATACATACCATTTGTGTGGGGTGGTTATTGAAAAGTGGGTACACATAAAGGAACAAACTACTATAGGTGTTATTCAAGTTTGGAGAGTTGGTGGAAAAAATATTGCTTCCAAATAAGGACCATAAATGGAGATAAATGAAGGAACAATATAACATGAGCTAAGGAATGGCCGTGGAGACTACCAAGAGAAGGCATAATGATGAGGTACTCATGCACACAAAAGTGCATTAAAGAGAATTATATAGCTAGAATGTAAGAAGACATGCTAAAAGGTTATAGCTAAGGTGTAGAAAAATGTGAAAAGGGTCAATTAATGAGGATTATTAGTAGGTGAAGGATTAATAAATGCGCTAATTTTTTCAAAATATATATAAAGAATGGATACAAGTTCATTTTTTACCATTGTAAATAAAAAAATTTAAACAAACTAAGTAAAAAATGAGTTGAGTGAATCATGTTGAGGTATGGAGAGTGTGAAACCAGACATGGAGAGAAAATTTGTATGTAGTAGAATCTTATTTACCCATTGGTGAAGGGTTTAAGCGAAGCAAAGCATTACAAAATATCTAGGGCACGTGATTTCAACTAGGGCACACAGATTTGAGCTAGGGTTTGGACTTGCTCATTACAGAAGATATAAGGAAAGCATTTGCACACTACAGAGGACAGAAAGTTGTGATTTACAGATGACACCAAATAAAACACCTTCTGTAGGAGGCAAATGGAAGAAGAAATTTGAAGTAGAGGTTGAAATCTCTCTTGAGAGTAATTTCTTAGAGATGCAAAACCTAGAAGGCATGATAGTGGTAAAAGAATGAGATTCTCACATTTGGAAGTGTAATATAAGTGAAAACAACCACCGCACATCAGATAATAAAAATAAATTGGATGCACTATTGAGTATGAAGATAAAAAAGTGTACAATAGAGGACATACCAATGTATGATGATGCTGGAGAGAAGTTGCTAAAGAATATTGGAGTCTACCAGTTTTATGACCTGCCGTATTTTGGAAAACACAAACCTTTGTACAAGTGGTTGATGAGTAGGGTACATGAAGACTTTTTCTATTTCGCCAGATGCAAGGTAAGGATTACAACTACTTTTATTTTAACTATAACATGATTAAAGGGCACATGAGTGGATCTAAATAGTGACTTGATAGATAAAATAACAATCCTGGAGACACAAAAGGAGTTAGGGTATAGCAAGGGTCCGCATGGAATGGATATCAAAAGTTGAAGAACTACCCAGTGATATAGGAAGCTACACATCTAGTGACCATATTGAATGATCAAGAGAGATGCTCACCTGTGAATACAATGTGGCTACACATTGCAAGGAGAATGTTGCAGGGAATAATTTACAACATATTAGGCTACATTATGGAAACTATCATCGAGGAAGTGCACACAAGTGAGAAAATCAGTTTTGGCACTATCTTATTATCCCTTGTGTTTATGGAGATCAAAGTGTCAAATGGGCCAAAGAATAAGATTTGGGAGTACACCATGCAAAACAAGTCCCTTGCAGAAATATTTGAGAAGTACTTGTGTGAAGGGTCAATGAGTGGGCCATTCAAGCATAGGGTAGAGATGTAATTAATAGGCTCTATGTGACATTTGAAGAGGAGAGGTACATCCCTAAGGAGTTTCCTTCGGTGGTGAGCAAGGCAGTGCAGTTCATGGTGTATCATCACTTCTACATCACATGATTTTTAATGAAGCATGGGACTTGGAGCCCCTAGTGTAAACTGGCATATGCCTTCACAACGCATTACTTCTAGACATCATTCCATCATTTTAATAATGCACGACAATTGAATTTTTTTGCAGACAAGGTTGACTGTGACTACCATATGCTGTGAAAGACATAAATATATCTAGGGAAGATTTCCTACATTGAGAGGCTAATTTCATACATGATAAACATGAATCCTGTGAGTTTAAAAATTATAGATAGTGGAGCCATGCTTATATACCTTCAACTTAATCCCAAGTTAGAGGGTAAAAAATATGTGGAGAATGAGTTCCCACTCCCAAGGCCACCTAAAGGTAATCATACAATGGAGAATGTACTAGCTCTAAATCCCATTTAAACTATAGAGGTAGATGAGGAGGAGGAAGAGCATAAAGATAGTGACATCTTAGCACATAGAGGATAGAGGAAACCCTCATATAGGGTAGAATCTGAGCACGCAAGTACTCCACCCTAGGAACAAGAAGAAGGGGATGAAGAGTTAGAAGTAGGAGCATAACCTAAAGAACGACTCTTTAAGAGGGTTTTTCAGACAAACAATAACTCGAGGTGTTACTCCACAATCAGTATAGAGATCACCATGACTCTCTCCAGAGAAGGATACAACTAAGAAGAGAAGGAAAAAATTGAAGCTGAACGAGGAGTTAGAAGTGTCTGAAGAAAGCACACCTAGATCACCTATATAACCAGAGGATGTGGAAGATCCCAACGGAAAAAAATGAAGGTGGAGGAAGAATAGGTACAAAAATCAAGATAAACAGAGCAAGATACTAACTCATGAAATAGAGGATCCAACTCCAAACCTTGGCACTCAAGTTCCTAAGGGGCCAAGATCAAGGACGACAAATGGAGAGTATGTTGTGCCAGTCATGGGTTATGAAGAAGACACAAGTAAACTTGTCCATGTGTGATTTTAGAATACATTGGGCCTTAAAGACTTATATGGATGGGAGTTAATGGACCCTAACATGGTAACCACACGAGTGAGGAAATAATTATCATGGTCCATGCAAACTCACATGGACAAGCCTAATTTTGATGTGTGTGAAGAGTCATGTGTATCAAGGTAAATGAGAAATGCACCACATAATAGACATATAACCATCAAACCCATGGTTATGTCTGATGAATAGATGAGTAATTCCCTAGTGAAGGTGTCTACAGAGGTGGCGCATAGGAATGTGGATAAATTTTCCACTATCAAAGCACTAAGAGGTGAGATTAAAGCTAAAGATGTAGAGATCACCCATCTAAAAGGAGAGAAGGACCTAAAGAAAAAGAATAATGGGGTTCTTATTGGCATGTTAGAGGATATCGGGGATCATGTCCTACAAGTAAGACCGCACTTAGAGCCCAAGGTACCCAAAAAGTTACCTTCGGATATGCACTATGTGTGTACCTTAGTTGACCTGGTACTTAAGGATGGAACAGTCTGGATGCCAACACCAAAGGACCCTGAGAAAAAGTAGAGAGGGAAAAGGATTTAGTAGCTTGAAATATTTCATCATACAAGGCATTACTTCAAACCTTACAGCTGGAGTTAAAGAAAGTGGACCAGGCACTAAACATATGTGCAGCTCCATAGGTAATAATAAGGATTAGGAAAATAGTAGAAGACAATAAAGTTCCTGAAAGCAATGAAGCATGAGACCTTGGGATGCACAAAAATATTAGTGCTAGTCAAGTAAAAGTGTGATGCCCTTGTAGCAGCATAGAACCCCCATAAGGAAAAGTTGGATGAAATTGGAAAATGGATAGCATGGAAGATGGATCTGTTAGAAGGAATAATGTCTTCTATGTCCAAAATTGTTCTGGTGTTACAAAATGAGAAGGGATAAATTGCCCAAGATGAGTTGGAGTCTATCGCAGCAGAAATTATAGATAAAAAGGAACCCGTGCTAACTAAATGACAAACCTTGGAAGTGGAGATAAAAGAAGAATATCCAGAATTAATTATTTTGGTTGAGACAAAGGATGTTGTATAGTGAGAGTTCATTCTTTATGTAGATTTTTTTTCATTTCTTTCCATTCTTTATTATTCAAAGAGAAGCCATTGCCACGGCAGAAATGCATATTTGTGTGGGGTAATCTTAAGTAGAAAAGAGAATGATACAAAGGAGAGGGCGCACAAAAAATTCACACATAGGATTAAAGCACAGTTAATTGCACGGAAGGAAATGCACACAAAAGATAAGGGCAGATTCGGGACTTAGCTGTTTTCACATGTATGGGTTATTTTTAGAGATAGCTTGCAGAGCACACAAACCAGATAAGACTTGCATGACATGTATAGGCTTGTTTTGGAAGATAAGATACCAAGTGCTTTACATGGGTTTGGGCTAATAATAAAATGCTACTGCCAGTTAACCAAAAGAGATATATTATTAGTGCACTTGCATGTGTCTATTATTGTAAAGGCGCATAGTTATTTTTAGCATACAACCTATGTTTGGAATTATGCAAGCGGTGAAGGGAAGGTCCCCACCCTTATAAATATGTAGTGATCTGCATAGAGTAGGAGGACTATGTGAGAACTACATATGAATTACTGTGAGGTTATGCTGTCAGATATGATGTGTGCATGAGCTTATGGTATTACTTATTGTAATAAGCTTCTGTGTATTTATTGTGTTTAATATAATGGAGTGTATTGGCTGAATCAAGGTATTAATCATGAGTATAACTAGTTCTTACATGATTGACTTCATTATGGTTATTATTTAAATCTATACTCTTTAGATCTAGATATGGACATACTTTGTAGAATGTTGTATTAATTATGGATATGAATGAATTAAGTATTCATCATGCTAACATCCTGCAACAACAACCCTAAAGAGGGGCCTGATACCTTTACACGCTTTGGGTGATCACTCAATCTAAGTTGAGTGATGTGCCAGCATTCCTGGGTTATTAATGGTTAATTCTAGGTTACATCACTCATGTTCCACATACCTATCCTTCTCAGAACCTTCTTTCTTCCCCATGTTCCACCTCTGGGAAAGTAGAACCTTTCTATCTAGCCTTGTTAGTAAATGAATATGAACTGAATAATTGAATTATTGAATCTTGTTCCTCTGATAATATCATTTCTGAAATTTTTTCTAAAGACCATAGTCTCTTTCTCATTCTTGTTACTGGACATTTCTACTACTTGGAAACCAAAGAAATACCTCTTGTTGGCTAGGTCAAAATGCTCGAGTAGCATTTACAAATTTTCCTAACAAGAATATCATGATGGAAATACTTGTAGAAGACATACCATCCTCGTATGGTATGTTGGTAATTTGAATATTATGTAGGGATGCTTCTAGAGATATAAATATAGATTGATTGCATGTCACCATTTTGGTCAATGGTAAGATGAAAAAGATCTTTCCTATTAGGAAAATTAAATACATCATTCAAAGCTTAGATAACCAAAGGGTGAATATCCTTTTTCAATATTCAAGGTATTTGAAAATTTTCATAGCTTTAGAGGAAGATACCAAGTTACCCATGTTGATGGAGGAGTATACAAGTGCGACAAAGCCAATAAAAAATCATCATGATTATATGATAGAACCATATTTTGATAGTGTGTTCTTCCCACTGATCATGAATACAAATTCTCTTTTTGATAGTGATGGGGGTCTTGAAATTATTGAATTAAAAAAATTTCCCAAGGTGATGAGAAATGCATATCAAAAATGATAAATGATATCAAATAACTTATTTGCAAGTGAGTCCCACATTTCCAATAATGTTCTTAAGGCTCATCATGAAGCTATGCTCAATGAGTATGATTGTAAATACAAAGCTTTCTCTTTCCCATTAGGATAACATGACTCTTTCAAGAAGGAAGGCACAAAAAAGGGTTCTTAGGCCTCTTGAATTTAAATATACTCAAGAGGAGGATGACTTCATTATGGAGATGAATTTCCAAGTTCATAATGGTCAAGATTGGGAAAATGATGATCTTTATATTTCACCCCAAACCTTGTGCTCATTCTGCTTTCAAGAAGATGAAGACATTCTTAGTTAATAAAAAATTATGAGATGGGGATTGACCCCACCAAGGATGATTGCATTTAAGATGAAAACCTTCTCAATAAGGAATATCATAATAATAATTTGCTTAAATATTTCAAGGTTAACTACTCAAGGAAAAGGTACTTTCATCATAAAACCAGATTTTAAATCTCAAAATGGTTAGGATGGAGAAGGATACTCATTTTATTTTCAAGATGATGAAACATTCTACAAGTCACACCATAGTAATCAACAAGTCAATATTGAAAAAAATGTATGAAAGGTAGTTGTTTGGAGCAATTGAGAAACATGGAGCATCAAGAGGATTATGATATTATTGAAACTCACGAAATGCATGTCAAGAACCAACTCATGGAAACAATGATCATGAAGCTGATGAAAAATCAAATTCAAATGCATAAGCCTCAACCTGAAAATAACAAGCCTAGTATGATCAAGACTCATTCTTGTAGCAGTGAAGGAAAATCAACAATTTGAATGAACTTTGGAATAAATGAGAAGATGGAAAGAAGATGTTAAAGAAGCAAAGGAAATGAACTAACTAAGTGGACCCTCAATAGCAAGAAAAACCATTAAAACTTTCTTAAGAAATTGATAAAGGGGTCATACGTCAATGAGCGTGTCAATGGATTTGTGAAAGAAATGCATTTGGTGTTACCCATGTACTAGTAGACATTCAATAATAATTGGTGTTATGGTGAAAGTGGTTTGTCCCTAGCATGTAACATATGTAATTTGGGATTTTTTCTATTATGGTTTCCCTTTTTTATGTTTCCCTTCCCATTTTATGTTTCCTTTCCCTATTGTGTGTTGGTTGTGTTTTGATTAACTAAAATTGGCTAATAAGTGGTAAATAGGAATAGTTAATCTAAGATATGAACAACTATAAATAAAGTAAATAAATGTAATAAATAAGTATGTGAATGAACTAAATAAATATATAAAATGAAATTCTAACCCTAAAGTGCAAAATAGAAGAGGAAAGAAATTATCTTAATAACAAATGTTCAGGGGACTGTGTTACAAAGGTGACTAAAAAATATGGAAGTAGGAATGACTATGTAGAAGCTTTGAAAAGGATGGATCTGGATTTATTCCCTAGACTAGAGAACCTAGAGAAGGACTAGGGTAATTGTGGGTGCTCTAAGACCTGTAAACTAGGATCCCTATTCTATGAAAAAGCTTTAAAAATGATCTTGATAGGGCTGAGAGGTGGTCTAAAACCCTTGTTGTTTATTGCATAAAATTCATTGTCCTATATCAGATGTCTCCAATAATCCAAGATGATGAGAAGACTTATAAGAGACAAGGAAGAAGTATCAAAACCCTAAAAAATGAAATATGCAAATGAATGGGTCAGATTGATCTCAACTGCTACAATAGTGGGCTTACTAACTAAGAGTTGCACTACATTTTGGACCCAAATGTAGTTCTAGTGAGTGTGTGCATAATGTGCCCTTGGTGCTCTTGTGTCATTTGCACTTTGTGAAGTAACGACCAATATATAAATGTAGAAAATGTAATAGCATGTGTGCATGGAATAAAATATAACCCCTTCCCTATGAAGTGTAATGCAGATGTCCTAGGCTTTTTCCTTGTTAATGGAACTATGTCGATGCAAGTGATATTCAATGTAATAGATGGATGCAACTCTAGGTGAGTGATAGTAGTGAATGATGCTAATTCCATCATTATGGTCTCATAGCTTTATATTAATAGGTCTCTCTTGATATAATTTTGTAATTAACATTGAAATGGCTGACCACTAAAAAGATAAGAAGGACAAACGGTTACAAAGAGTCCAAAAGTGGTTGGAAAGTGCAAAAGAGACTAGAGCACCCCTGGTGGGACCAGAGCACCCACGGGCACCTTAGTACTAATATGGTTGCCCTATTCAAGGCTACAATAATGTGGGATTATAGAACCTTATTGGGTATATAGGTGCAAGAGGTTGGTAGGAAAAAAATACAATAAAACAAGATGGCCAAAAGATGGGGGTTTATTAATAATTTCTTCACTCAAGAACTGTTATCCATTTTTTCCCTCCTGGAAAAAAATGGAGATCTTGGGAATAGTAAACCAAAATATTGGATAGGGATTCATATGGAAATGTAGAGATATATAGGTGATTTTTCATATTTTAGGAGCATTGCATTTGATTTGGAGAGCTTCGAAGTCATTAGGTCATTTTTTCCTCCTCTAGGTTTCCAAAAGACACAACACTTTGTAAAATTTGGGTGAAGATGGGGGTTATTGGCTTTTGGGACACTTTTCTCATATCCCTCCTAACACCTTGGCATAAAGAAATATAAAAAAATCAAGGAAGTTTGAAATTTGGATCAATCCTAAGATCCTCTCCCCTTGGTCTCTGTTGCAGAAGAGGTAAAAATTGATGAAAAATGGCCAAAAATGAGTAAGCGGGAAAATTTTGTTTTATAAAACATTACTTCACCTCTTCATGCTCAGAGTCCCTAGAAAAATCCAAAAAAATGGATTGGATGATGTAAAAAGTGTGAAAATGGCCCAAAGCTCCTAATATAGCTCACCAAGTTATGTATTTAGTTTAGTTGAGATAATTCCAATGCACGAGAGTCAGGCTAAGTGGAGAGTTGGAGGAATGGAAGTGAGATTAACATAGGTTGGCGTAGCGAGAAAATTTGGCTTAGGGTGATGTTTACAAATATATTGGTGAAGATACTTAGTGGCTTGGACTGACTCACATTCGAACTTGGTATGGAATTAGTCACAGCGAGAGAGATCCAGTGACTAAAGTAAATGGAGAAGGAGTTTGAAATGGATTACTGAGCCAACTTAGTGAGCCATGGAGTTGGGTTCCCAGTGGGTTGGTTTAGGCTGATGCAAATCGATGGAGCCAAAGTGGCCTGATTGAATTCATGCCTCGAGTTCTTTGGAGAGTTGTTTTCACTGTAATAAACGGAGACCCAATTTAGCATGGGCATAAGTGAGATGTGTGTCCAACACCCTAAGAAAACACCAAACATGTGGCTAAGTTAAGTTTCTAGGGAACATAGCATGCTTAGGAGAAGATTTGCAGGAACTCAGGGATTCAACGACACATGGGACAAGTGGGAAAGTCGGACCCAATTTGCCCACAATATCTACGTGAAGCACTGTTGTAATAGGTTCCGGTGGGATGAGTTCCCTATTGACAATTATATTTGTGGATGAACCATCAGAGTTATTAGATATCTTAGGTTAGTGGGACGTGTGCCCTAAGGTAACCTCCATATTTTAAATAAGTTGGCTCTTCTTTGGCTTGGGATAGAGTTAATAGAAAGCATAAAATAAATGTAAAATTAACTAAGTTAATATGCCAAAATAAGATGCTTTAATCAAGAACATGACTTCCTGAAATGGGGAAAAGGTGAGTAGTGAAAAGGGTGGGAAAAATGCACCACAGTCTAGAATGATTCACATAAAACACCACTTTGAACTACTAAGCACAACTTCTGAAACCAATAATAACATTATAAGCATGCATAGTATACCAACATTGAAATAAAGGCTATCAGAGACAATACACATTATGCAAAAGATGGAAAAATGCACCATAGGGCATATTATATTACTCCAAAAATGTGTGCATAGTACAACAACAAATAAGAGGAAAGAAGAGTTCCATTACAAATCTCAGAGAGAAGGCTAGAACTCTAGACCGCTACCTTTTACAGAAGAGGAACTGAGATAGAAAAGAATAATTGACTAACTCCCGATATCTTTTATGAAGCCTTTGATTACAATATATAGGATGATAAGAAGATAAGAAGATCATTCCAAAATCATCTTTCAACTACTGGTAATCTATGGTAAATGGTGTGAAGTGATAGAAATAGATTTGCAAGATCTATCTCACACTTCCCCATGATCTGTTATTTAGGGAGTGAGATCCATACACCTTTAATACATATTTAACTATTTCACTATCAACTCCCTTGAAGTGGAATCATTTTTTAAGGAACATCCTTTCAAATATTTATTACATATTTGAACTTCTCAATCATTATGAATCATGTTCTAGGCTTATGATTTGGGCACCACCTATTTATGTTTCTCTGTTAAAATGACCCTATGAATGTAGGTGCACAAATTTAGTATTCGTAGATTCTCTCTCTTTACATGAAATGTTGCATTAACTTTGTTTCTAAAAGACAAGCCAAATGAATTTTCTCCTTCTAGCTTTTGAAAATATCTGACCGTTTAAAAATTCTAGAATGGTCTCATAATTTCCCATACATGGTATTTAGCCTGTCACCAATCTTTCGCAGCTTACCTTGAACTTGGAGTCCATTTGTTGCGAGATCCACATGGAAGTCAAGTACATCTCAAGGGTCTCTACTTTTCTTCATAGTTTTTGGAAGTGCATTGACCTGACACATGGCACCATCCATGAACCCTCTAATCTCTCTTTGGGTAAGTAATGGACTTTCCATATATTAATGCAAAGATCCTTTTTTAGGTGGGACCCATATATTTGACTCCACGTGTAAGCCCCGCGGGGTTTTGAGGCTTAATTCCCTCCTTTAATTTTTGGAATTACATTAGGTTGACACATGGCACTATCCACGATCCCTCTACTCTCTCAAGTTGGCTTGTCCTGACTTAGTTTTTCATCATTGACTCGGTCAAATATTTTTCTCCATATCACCAAATTCTTGACCCCCCGTGGGACTCAAATCTATAAGAGTCTTATAAATCTATTATTCAATCCAGTAGGAATCTGCTTGTTATCTAATTTCAATGGGTGGTGGAGGAAATTAGATAAAATTCCCCATAAATGATGGAAACCCACATTACAAGAGGGGAGGTAGATGGTTTGATGCCGAGCTATTGGTAGAGTCAACACCAAATGCAATCCCATCGAGCTGGAGAAATATAAGGGTGAATTTCATCAAGGAGGTAGCCAAGTTAGTTGGTGTGATGTGGGGAGCTCACCTGATAGCTAAAAGGGGGCTTAGGGAGGCAGTGAGAAGTGCCATCTCAGTGAGCAAGCTAGCGAGCTAGCCTTGAGTTGGCCAAATTTTTAAACACAATCACCTTTCCCCCTTTTCAAATTTGATAAAATCAAATACTGTGGGGCCCAAAAAAATTTAAAATTCCCTCCATAGAACTATGAAATCATCAAAAATTTAATAAAGGAGAAAAGAGGGATAAATTATCATCCTAGCAAACTAATTTAATGCTCAGTCCCGTAAAGCAACAACCAAGCCTGTGAGTGGATAAAAATTTGGTTGCACACAAATGACCATAACTTTATCATTTCTTAGACAAATTAAACAAAATTGGACTCATTGGAATCATGGATCTATCCTCTACACTCAAAAATTAACAAATGTAATATTTTATAGAGTTTTGGTGGTGAAAAATGTAGAAAATGATCCCAGTTCTAAAACATCACTTCCAGGTAGTTGAAATGACATTAAATGATAACATGGAGCCACATTTCTTCTTGCAGTTGCCAAAGGACAATGAGGGATGGTTTTTTAAGGGTCTCCATCACTTTTTTAGGTTATTCAATGTATTTGTTTGGTGGTTGAATTTATAACTTGCCCCTTCTCTCTTTCTCTAATTCTTCCATATATTGTAAAAGAGAGCTCATTTTTAAAAGATTTGGATAATTTTTCAATGCTGCTCTCTTTCTTTCTTCTTTGCAAGGAATAATAGAAATTCAAGCCTTCATTTCTAGAAATGTAATGGGATATCATGCCTTCTATCAAAATTTTGATGTATTGTGCAAATGAGCAATAAAACTTGTGTTTTGTGATGGTTTCTCAATCCTCTGCATGATTTTGTTGTTCTATCTTGCCTTTCATTATATTTCTAATATGTCGTGCATTCCTTTATTTTCATTACATGTCCAGATCTTGTTGTGTTTAATGGGAATGATGTATTATGTGTATATTGTCTTGTGATGCTTATCCATCCTCTCCATGCTCACCTTTCTCTATTTCCATGCATTGTGAGTTGTTCAACACCCCTCTTTTTCTGGTGCTATCACCTATGTAGTGTAGGATTTCTCCTTTTCACCCTTTCTCCTTCTCCCTATCTCCTTGGAAGTCATAGATTAGGATTAGGTATGTGTTTCTTATCATTAGGAGTAGTTGTAGCATAGATTAGGAAGAGGAACCAACCTTCTCTAGAGGGCCATCTCAAGTTTGCAAGTCCCACAACTTGAGATATGGTCCAATGTTACCAAAAAGTAGGGATATTTCATTGCCATATCCCATGGTGCTACTTTTCATGATAATAGTTTTGGCACACTCTGTGGGATCAGGTTTGAAGACCTTTACACCTTCATTTCACCAATATTGTTGTGTTCTTGATGAAATCTCAGCCTTTGGAGGCACTTTCAAAACACAACTGGTGAATCCACTAATCCAAATAACCCATTTTCTGAGTTGTAAACCTTTTATTTTCATCCATTTCCGTCCATTTTATTTCCATATCTTCCATTTTTCTTCCATCCATGAAGTTGTGCAGTCATGACTTCATTCCCATCATGGAATTCTCACTTGCAGTAGCATCATGCTATTCAATAGCCATCTCCAATGTTACTTTAACACACCTCCAAAAGGGTTTTAAAATGAAAATCAGTAGTATGCATATCCATGTGAGCCAAATTCAAATTAGTTTGGTCATTTTCCAAAACATGTAGTTATTTCAGAGCAAGGATATGTAGGTTTTGGAGGCATCCACACCTGGAGAGGACTAGTTTGCACAGAAAGTTTAGAGAATTGGAAGCAAACATGGTGCAGAACCAAGGATACATCTCAGTTGAAAAGCATTCAAAATTGGTTTTAGGACACCTTATCCATGGGTTGGTCCTATGCCAATAAACTACAACCCTCAACAGAAGCTTCACTTCATGGTTAAAATGTTGCCTTAACTTGAAAAGTGGATTAAGGAGATAGAGGCTTATGAACTTGATGTCAAGAAACCTTGTCAATGGGTAATTCATACACCACCACCTCATAGTCCTTTTATTTATCTCTCCCAATATGCATCATTCCAACTTGAGTATCATGATTCTAGTTTGTCGCATGCTGCCCCCATTATGGAATCCATTTCTCCACCTCCTACCCTTCCATCTCATCTTAGATTTTCTCCCCTTTTCCATTCTAAGAATCCATCCCCTCCACAAGAGAAATAAAATGAACATTCTATCTCACCAAAAACAATGAAAAATTTAGTTGAATCCCAACTAACCCCTCCTCTTGCATTCCCAAACCCATTTTGGGAGGAAAAAATCAAGAAAATCAGTCAAAGGGAGAAAGTAGAAGAGCCTAGCAGAGAAGAATCAATACAAAATTTGAGAAATTGGGCTGCCAAGTTCAACATTACTCAAATGCCACTAATGACTAGGCCTACCTGAGAGGTTGGAATCCAAGAACAAGTGGTGAAGGATGATTTTGCAAATGAATAAGTTCAAGAACAAGAATATGATGATTACAAATCCTTGCATTCTGAATGCAATGTCCACATTGGTAGCATTTTGTCTAGAGGTTTTAGATCCATCACAGGTTAAAAAGTTAGATGAAGAAGAGAATGTGCAAGCAGAGGAAGAAAATTCCCAAGTATGCAAGGTATCTCAATGGAATGCAGTGATCCTTCTTGACATGCATGTCTTGAGATTTCTTCTTTTTTGGGAGGTTGCATTGACCCACCAAAACCATCGTCATTAGTTCTAACCAACCATGGGATGCCTCATGCTATGGAGGGAGATATTTTAATTCCAGAGGTCTTGAGTAGCAAGCAGGTTGCACAGAAAAATGCAGTCCTTTATTCCCATTCATCCTTCTAAAAATTTGATTTTTCAGATGAGTTTGAGTTATCAAGTTTCATGTTTAAATATGGAGAAACAAGTGGTGAACAAATTGAAAATTTATAGGTCATCATGGAAGGAGTTTCATTAGAAAAGAAGGACATCAAAGAGCTTGAATATTTGTCAGATTTGGAAGAGTGTATTGATGAAGTAGAGCCCATGGAAATCATAACCCTTGTTGCTCCATCATTCATCCTCCAACAACAAGATCTTGCTACCATAAAAGAGAACATTCAAGAACAACATGCTGCTCATTAAAGTCCTCTTGAATCATATTCATAATCTCTAGATGAAGATGAAATCATTGAAGGCTTATTTCTTTTAGTTGAGGAGTCCAATCTTTCTGATGAATCTTCCATAAACAAGGAGGGAAAAGAGAACAAGGATGACACCATTTTCATATCAGTCATCAAAGTAGAAAACTGGTTGTCAGTAGATGAGAAAAAAATACCAAATCAACTCACAAACAATCACCTTTTCTAGTAATGTCTGCAAGAAGACTTTCTTATTGTAGTTGGAATGTAGAGCAATGGGAAAATTTAGTAGGTTAGACCTTGTCCAATCAAGTATCTAGATTCATTGGGGCCAAATTTTAGAGTTGTTACCAGTCATGTTCACTTCTGAGCATGAAGATGAGATACAAAGTACCAAAGGTCAGCACCAAAGCCTCTCAGATCCAAACATAGAGCAATCTTGAGGAGGTAATTTCCTTTTTTTTCAATTGATACATTGATGATTTGGGTGGAAAATCAGCTTGTAATCAGTTTTTCACTCATGCACAAGACCATGTTTAGTGCCAAATCAGTTACATGGTCTAAGTTTGTGAGAAAGGGAAGCTACTTCTCCTTACCAGTGTCAGGATTTGTTTGAGCTTCCCATTTCTTGGGTTAGAGTAGAGTAGGTAGGCTTTCTTCTAGTATAACAATTGCTTGTGCACACTTTGCATGCTTCACTTGGGCATGTATGATCTTCATTTTATACATATTTTATTCTTGGTTTCTTCTCTTACACAACCCATCTTGTTTCCAGGAGAAAAATGTTGTAGAAAGGGTTTAAATGTTGTAAGAAAAAATTGTTATCTTTAAGTAAATCCAAATGTAGAGAAACAAAATTAGATTGAGGAACATTTTTAAATGTTTTCATATCTCATGTCTCTCTAGATCAGTCACAACTTGAACTCCTATGCCTCTTCTTGCATCAGAAAATTAGTTGTAGGGGCATTTGACAGTGATATCTTTGAAAGCAGCCCAACCTTGTGTGAGCAGTCCCAAGGCATGTCATGAAAAGAAAAAATTAGTTTTAGCAACAGTCCCAAATTGCCTTCCAAATTAGCTATGCTTCCAAACTCTGCAGTGTTATACTATCCAAGAGATCATCAGTTGGTTGTGCTTCAAACTTGGAAAGAAATCAGATTTGGGATAGTTTCAGAGGTCTTCATTCTTCATCCCATAGATCAGATTTGTAGAAAAGAAAAATATTTCTAGATCAAAACAATTTTCCACTCATCTTAAACTAAAGATTTTCTTATTGAAGTTGGAAAATGCAAGCAGTGGAAGGCTCCTCCATGTTTAAGTAGTAGTGTTTCAATGGCTCAGGGGAAAAATTCAGAGTTTAAGATCAATTTACAGGTGTATCAAGTTGACTCCATGCCCAATGGATGCTTCAGGCAACTGGTCACACATCTAGCAGGCAGATGCCCCCGAGAGGTCACCAAATTGTTATCTATTTTTCCCCCCTGGAAAAAAATAGTGGACAACTTGGGAATAGTAAACCCAAGCATTGAATAGGGCTTCATAGGGAAATATGGAGAGATATAGGTGAACTTTTATATTTTGGGAGAATTACAATAGATTTGGGGTGGTTTAAAGTCATTGGGTTAGTTTGACCTCCTTTGGGTTTCTAAAATAATCAAAACTTTGTCAAATTTGGGTAAAAATGGTGAAAATGGGGGAAATTAGATTTTGGGACACTTTTCTCATCTCCCTCATAACTACTTGGCTCAAAGAAATATAAAAAAAAGGGAATGTTGACATTTGGATAACATCTCAAGATCCTCATGACCCTTGGTCTCCATTGTAAAAGAGGCAAAAAGATTGATAAAAAATGGCCAGAAATGAGTAAGTGGGAAAATTTTGTTTTATAAAATCTTGCTTCACCTCTTCATGCTCAGAGTCCCCAAAAAAATCCAAAAAAATGGGTTAGATGATGTAAAAAGTTTGAAAATAGCCAGAAACTCCTCAACAACTCATCGAGCTATGTTTTTAGCTCATTCGAGCTAATTCCAATGCACAAGAGTTAGGATTTGTGGTGAGTTGGAGGAATGGCAACGATCTCAACATAGGTTGTTGTGGTGAGAATGTCCAACTCGGGGCAAGGTTTGTAAATTGATTGGTGTAAGGAATTAGTGGCTCGGGCTGACTCACCTTTGAACTTGGCATGGAATTACTCATGACTAGAATGATTCGGGGACTTGAGTAAATGAAAAACGAGTTTGAAATGGATTTCTAAGACAACTTGGGCCCGAGCTAGTTAGATTTGGGTTGTAGTGGGTCATTTTGGCTGAGCCTGGATCGACAAGCAAACACGGGGCATAATGAAACTCAGGCCTCAAGTTCTTTGGAGATCCATTTTCACCGTAGTAAGGGAAGACCCAATGTAGTGTGGGACCAAGGTGATATGCACGTCCAACATGGGCAAGAACTGACCAAGGTGGCATGTGGCCACGGTGAGTTTTGGGACTGAATGAACATCTTGGGCTGGGAGATGATGCAGGCCGATATGGTAACTGTGAGGGATCTACAAAACATGAACACAAGTTGGCTGAGTGCCAAGCCGTGAACTCTATCGGGCCCAAAGGACATGATGGTGATCACAGTGGGAGCTTCCCTATGGTGAATGATGGAAACCCAGGCAGTGCATGGATGAGCATAGCCCACTACGAGATGGTTGATGACGTGAGTTCCTCAACAGGGGAAACATTTGCAATGCAAGCCCGTGAGTTGGAGGTCAATGTGGGCAGCCAGCTGTTGGAACACAATGCGTGGGTGAGTTTGTCAGGAGGCATCTCAAGGACCCGTGTGTTATGATCGATCACCTGAAACATAGGAAGAGATCATGCAATGAGGGTGCCAAGCTCAATGAGCCAGCTGGTAGAGCTAGCCTCAAGCGTTGGCCAAAATATAAACATTGAATGCAGGTCACAACCCCCCAAGTTATGTCAAATCTGAAAAACTGTGGGACCCACCAAAACATTATCCAATAAATCCCTCCGATTTGGTACACTATTAAAAACATCAAAAATTTAATGAAAGGAGGAAAAAGGCGAAAAATCATTATTTCTAGCAACCTAAGATTTAATGCACTAGTCCCGTGGAAGCTAACAACCAAGCCTGAGAAGGATAAAAAGTTGGTTGCACTCAAATGACCATAATTTCCTCATTTCTCTGAGCCAAATTGCATAAAAAATTGGACTCGTTGGAATCAGTGTAATCCATCCTCTACACTCAAAAATCAAGAAAACTCAAATATTTTAATGGATTTTTAGTGGTGAAAAATGTAGAAAACGAGCCCAGTTCTAAAACATCACTTCTAGGTAGTATGAAATGGCATTAAATGACAATATGGAGCCACATTTCTTCTTTTAGATGCCAAAGGACAATGAGGGATGGGTTTTTCAATGTCCTTATATGCTATTTTACAGGTCATATAATGCCCTTTTTGGTGGTTGAATGCAAATTTTTTGAGCTCCCTTCTCTCTTTAGCATCTCATTCTTCTTCCATATATTGTAAAAGAGAGCTCATTTTTAGGGGTTGGATAAATTTTCTCATGTTGCTCTCTTTCTTTCTTCTCTGCAGGGAAGAATAGAGCTTCAAGCCTTCATTTTTGGAAATGTAATGGTGAATCATGCCTTCTATCAATATTTTGATGTATTGTGCAAACTCCAAGAGCAATAAAACTTGTGTTTTGTGATGGTTTCTCAATCCTCTACATGATTTTATTGTTCTATCTTACCTTTAATTATATTTATGATAAGTTGTACATTTCTTTGTTTTCATTACATGTCCATATCTTATTGTGTTTAATGAGAATGTAGAATTTTATTTATATTGGCATGTGATGTTGGTCTATCATGTCCATGCTCACCTTTCTCTATTTCCATGCATTGTGAATCATTCAATACCCCCCTTTTCTAGTGCTATCACCTTTGTAGTGTAGGATTTCTCCTTTTCAC
This sequence comes from Taxus chinensis, assembly GCA_019776745.2. Classification (NCBI taxonomy): domain Eukaryota; kingdom Viridiplantae; phylum Streptophyta; class Pinopsida; order Cupressales; family Taxaceae; genus Taxus; species Taxus chinensis. The sequence continues at coordinate 312,482,282 of CM034148.1, read as the reverse complement.
CCTTTCTCATTCTCCTTGGTCTCTTGGAATTCAAATATTATGAGTAGATAATAGATTTCCCTCCATTAGGATTTTTTTTGCATTAGATTAGGAAGAGGAACGAACCTTATTTAGAGGGCCATCTAAAGTATACTACTCCCACAACTTGATACATGGTCCAATGTTAGAAAAAATTAGGGATCTTACATTTCCATATCCTAGGGTGTTACTTTTTTTTTATAACAATAACCTTGTGAGTAGTAGTATGATACCAGGACTAAATAATGTCTAAAGTGCATAATTTTATGTTTACATTTTCCCCCACTTTATGTTAGTGAGAAGAAATCTTGGCAACATAAAGTAGATAGAGATGTGTACCTCATGCTGATGTAGAGTGATGTAAATAATGTGTCGAGGAATAGAAAAAGCATGTAATGACAAAAAATGGAGCTTGGAAAATGAAGTTGAAAAATGTGCAAATAAAAAGTGATGAGAGTGAACCTAGGGAAAAAACGTATGTGTAGCTGTTGATGTGGAATGTACCTTCATGGTTAGTATAATGTGTGTTGTCACAAATTTTTGTTGATACCTTTGTTGTTTTTGTCCGCATTTGACTGCTTGTTTCTCATACGATCAGACCTACAAGGAGAAAATGATCAAGTAGTTAAATATGTATGTATGTATATGTAAAAACACAATGTAAAAAATATGCATGCATATGTATGTAAATGTAATGTACACATGAAAAAGTGTAAATGAAACATATGCACCTAATCCATGTCGAGAGAAATACTTTAAAAGGATATCCTATACTACTAGGGTTTTTTGGGTGATTCGATGCCATAGGCTGAAGAAGTATACAGAGGATATGCTTTGTGTCCTCGAAGCTCTAACTGTTTCCTTGAAGTATGTGTGAAGAGATCTATCTATCCTCCTGATGTTTCTGGTGATTCAATGCTGCTAGCCAAAGTAGTGTAGGGAGGCACACCCACTGTAACATCCAAGCCTGTAACTACTTCCTAGAATGCTAAGGACACCATGTCCTATAAAATCCATTGTATATGGGATTCATAGACTGGTTTGAACCCAATCACTATATATAACGAAACCGAAGCAGTGCAGAATATTTGTGTTAGTATGTAAAATCCCCCAAATTATGCCCCCTATTAGGGGGTGCATGTGATGTCACTGATAGGGGAAATATGACCCCAAAATAGGACCAACCACTTGTATGTTGTAACCCTAGAAATTTCTTGGTAGAAACCAAGGTACGCATGAACAAGAAGGCTAGCTAAAGACAAGTGTGAACAAACATGCATGTAGAAAATAGTGTGTAAACTATGAAAATAGTGTAAAAGCTACCATGCAAAGTAGTAATGTAAACATGCAAGAAGATAAGTAAGTTGTACAAAGCAAGATGCAAACATGGGACATCACTTAGGATGTCGCAAGACACACAAGGCCATCATGGCCACAAAAAACAAATAATTATACTCACCAAACAAAGGGCAAGTCCCACAAACAATAGAAAACAATAATAGATAATGTAATAAATAATTATGGAAGAAAATATCCTTGCATAAAAAATGTTACACATGAAGCACATATTATCATATTATAAAGATAACTAGTATGTCAAAATCATGTATAACCAAGTAGTGCTAAGTGTTAATTACATAATGAAACAACAACACCTGGAATAGATGAGTGTGGATGCCCCCAATGACTAGTGTAGGAAGGGTAGAAGATGAACATCCATGATGTGTGTAAGAGACTTGTATCTATGATCATAACTAGAAAAATACATGAACACACATGTGTGGATGATATAGATAAATGACATACAAGAAATATAACTAGCATGTGTAGTAAAGTGACCATGAGCAAGCACAAGTAAACACGAGTAAAAACAACCTTAATATGTAGTATGCTTTGGATGGATAGTAGGATCCGCATGCCCCCTGAGTGAATGGAAATTTATGTAATGAGGTTCATTTATTTTTCCCCCTAATAATTCAAGAATGAACCATAAACAAGAGTGCGCCATTGGGAAATGGTAAAATAGTGTGTATTGTGTCTAGCATGCACTGTGATGAATATGTATGTGTAGTGAAGATGATATGAAAAATATAGAAGAGATATGTGTGAACCTGATAGCCTAAGTGTATATCATGAAAAAATGAAATAATGAGTGATGATTTATCCCTAAGCATATATCACTACAAGATGAGGAGTGGTGATGTAACCTAAGGTGTATACCACTATGATAGAATGGATAACTATTTAGCCTAAAGCATATATCACTAAGCTATAGATCTCACATGATGAAAGTTAAAATAGTAAATGTGTGATGAATGTAAGGTCCATTTGCTTTGTAAACCCTCAGCAGTTGAGTATGGACCGAGGATCTTAAGTATGTCATAGGGTAGTGAGTGCAGCGTGTAGAAGATAATGTACCAATGAAATATGACTAGGTGATGAGTGGAATGTGTAAACACGTGAGGTATAGAATGTAATGCAAGATGTGTATAATGTAAGATGAATAGAACATGTGAATATGTGATATGTAGAATATAAATGCAAGAGGTGTAGATTATGTAAAATGGCATGTATGTAGATGGACTAGTAATGTATTATGTAAGATGATGTTATGCTAGACTCATATATGATGAAGACTAGTAGAATATGTGTGACAATGCACGGTGCAATATGAATGGCATATAGCTAAAAAAAATTATGCAGTATGTAGGATAAGTACTGTAGGATGTAAGACATGTAGACAATAGTGTATGCCTAATGATGACTAGCATGATGTATGATGTAAAATGCACAAATATAGAAATTGTTTAGAATAAACATAGAATGTATGGTGTATGGTGCATATTGTATGAGTATATATAGTTTTTAATACCTATCTTGTATTGTTTGGGGTTCATGTGTAGTAAGCCCTCAATAGTCAAGTGTGAACCAAGGCACAAGAATGTGTCATCGGGTAATGACGATGTTAGGATGTGTGATGATAATTCCTATATGCAAATGTAAAGATGATAGGTGTTAGGTTGAGTGGGGGTGTATGAGATGAGATGCCCCCTAAGTGTATATGAATGAGTAAATGGACCAATGATAGTGAATTAAAAATTTCAGTGATTCTATGTATGTGATGATGATAACACATGATGATAAGAGGTATGAATAACTATGCTAAGGATTGGTATGTGTAGATGCTAAGAGTATGATATAACACTATGTAAGGTTGATAATGCAAAGATAAGAAATGTTCCTATGATGATATGATGATAATATAGGGGGATGTAAATACTATGCCCCCAATGTGTGTGTGATGAAGGATGTTATCATGTAATATCATCTAGAAGATCATTGCTCTCAAGTTCATAGTTGGATGGGTAAGCATTAGTGAATTGATAAACAATAGTGTTGGGTGGATCATGTAATGAAAAATTGAGGCATGAATTGTACCCATCCATAGCATACTCTTCATTGATGAATGAAGGAAGTGGGAAACCATGCATGTAGTATTGAGTGAAATTTGATGTGTATCCTAGGAAAGAGCTATTATAGATGAAAATAAGTTTAAAAGGCATAGGAAAGGAAATATGTATATGATTCGGATATAGTGTACCCCCAATATAATCAAGCCATGATTGTCCTAATGTAAGTGATGACGAGTGAGGAGTACGTGATAGATCAAATTTAAGATGAAAGACACATAAAACATAAACAACAGTGATACAAACAAAGCCGTAATTAATATGAGGAGCACATGCTATAGGGTAGAGGTCCTCAAAATCAAACCCTAAGTGATCTAGAACCTCATGTGTACATATATTTTGATTAGATATAGGATCAAATGGAATGTGCTCCCAATATTAATTATTAATGAAGAATGTGCAAGTAAATGGTGAGCGTGTGAAGAGAGATGGTACATGTGAAGGCGTATATGATAGAGTGATGTCCACGGACTAGACAAGTGCCTAATAAGGAATCATAGCAGTTGTAGTAACAGGTGGCACATAAGAAATTGGATCTATCATGCAAATGGTGCCGTCAAGTGGTGGTAGGTGAGATGGTTCTTCCCTAGGTTAGGGATCATCTTTAATATCTATGTACGAGATAGGAAGACTAGTATTAGGATCTCAGTCGTAATACTGGAAGGGATCACGGTCATGAAAAAATGTATACAAAATACTATAATGTAATAATTTAACACAATTATGTATAGTATAGGTGAAAAATTACACGGCATAAAGACATGGCCTTCCCAAAAGATCGTTGTAGGACACTGGGAAATCAACAACAAAAAATATAGTGTGGATACTCTTTAGACCAATAGTTATAAACAATGCAACGTTATTGAGACAAGGATGGACATAACCATCATAAGCATGCATTGGAATACTAGATGGACTAACATCATGAGTAGTAAGACCTAAAACTTTGAGGAATGACATAGGACACAAGTTAATTTTATATCCATTATAAGTCAAAGTACGTTTAACAATGGCATTATAAATACAAGAGATAATATGTAGAGGCGGGTCATTATCAAAAGTGTGAATATCATAAGGTTAGAATTAAATACTACATGTGTGGAAAATGTATTGGAAAAGACTCAATAATTTGCATCTGGGTGCATGTCATCATGAATGCAATTAGTAGTAAGAAAATGTTGAACTCTATGTAGTAAATAAGGATTGGAAAGAAAATAATTGTTATTTGAGATATTGATGATGACCAAACCCTAGGATTAAAATAAATGAATGAAGAATCTATAAGTGTGAATTATTTATTTTGGTTCACCAAAATGATTAACTAAAATTAAATAATAAGTGGTGAATGGGGATAGTTAATCTAAGCTATGAAAAGATGTAAATAAAGAAAGTAAATGAAATAAAGAAGTATGTGAATGAGCTAAAAATATATATAAAAGGAAATTATAAGCCTAAAGTGCAAGAGAGAAGAGGAAACAACTCATCTGAATAACATATGCTTGGAGGATTGTGTCATAGAGGTGACTAAAAAATATGGAAGTACCAATGACTATGCAGAAGCTTTAAAAATGATGGATATGGACTTATTCCCTAGACTAGAGAACCTCGAGAGGGACTGGGGCGCCTGCGGGCACTCTGGTCTGTAAAATGAGTGCCTTAGTCTATGCAAAAGATCTAAAACTAATACTCACAGGGCTGAGAGGTGGTCAGAAACCCTCGTTGATTATCACATCAAAATTGTTGTCTTGTATCGTATGTCACCAATAATCCAAGATGATGAGATGACCTACAAAAGACCAATAAGAAGTATCAAAACCCTAAAAAAATATGCATATGAATGGGTCAGACTGACATCAATTACCATAAATTAGGGCTTACTAACTGAGTGTTGCACTATATTTCAGACCCAATTATAGTTCTCATGAGTGTGTGCATAATGTGCCCTAGGTGCTCTTGTTCCAGTTGCACTTTGTGAAGTAGCAAGAAATAACTAAATGTAAAACATGTAATAACATGTGTGCATGTAATAAAATAGAATCCCTTTAACTATTAAGTGTGATGTAGAAGTCCTATCCTTATGCCTTGTTGATGGAGCTATGTGGATGCAAGTGATCTCTAATGTAATATATGGATGAAATTCTAGGTGATTGATAGTAGTGAATGATTCTAGGTCCCTCATTATGGTATCATAACTTTATATTTATAGGGTTCTCTTGGTCTAGTTTCATCATTAACCCTAAAATGGCCAACCACCAAAATGATAAGAAGGAGAAATGGCTAGAATGAGCCAAAAAAGTGGCAAGAAAGTATAAAAGGAACTGAGGGGTATCGTGGGACCAGGGCACCCATGGGTGCCCTAGTCGAGGATAAAATAACATAGGATGACAAAAGATGACTGGGCATATAGGTGCAAGAGGTTAGTAATGAAGAAATAAAATAAAACAAGATGGCCAAAAGATGGGGGTTAATTAGTACTTTCTTCACTCAACAACCTTCTCAGTAGTATTATGAGAATGGGACTAAATAATGTTTAAAGTGAATAATTTTATGTCTACATGTTTGTTGTTTAGTTGTGTTTGTAGATTTTCTAGTTCTTCAATGTGGTGACTCTATGGCCCAATGAGAAAGGCACCGGTATACTACGCACAAGATACTAGAGGTTATCCATTTCCCTTATAGTACAATTTCCCCAAGATAGAGCCAATTGTTGTCATGTAAAATGTATATCATGAAAAATTGAAACTTTTAATAATGACTACTAAGCCCACAATTGAAAATTCTGATTCTCGGTCACTACAAACCCTTCCTCTATCCATATTTCCATAAGTTAAGCCATAACTTGGGATTAGAGGAAATTCCTTACAATATTTTTAAGTGTGTTTCAATTTGTAGGGAAGAATTACTAAGATGATAAATGAATTCATTAAGATATGATGAAAGACAACTTCATCCAAAAGTGTAAAAAAGGTAATTTTTGGCCATTTTATAACTAGGTAAACACCCTATGGAAGCCTCCAATGAAAATATAAATCATTTGGGGGTGGTTTTAGAGAGCATTAAATATTTCCAAATTGGTTTAGGAAAATTATGTGAAGAAAAATTGATTCAAGAACAACTTGTACAACATCGGGTGATTTTAGGTGTATGGAATGAGTGATCCAATGATGAAAGATAACTTTTATAGATGATTCTTGTATTTTTGGAAGGAATTAGAAGGAAAAAAAAACTTCACAAATATATTGGAATCCTATACAAGATAGAAATATAAAATTCATTTCAAGGCTAAAATATTTCTTAAGGAAATTCAAAACACACCAGCTGCTCCTCTTAGCCAAACATGAAATATGGTCTAAAATTGAGAATTCAATTAGAATTATCTATTTATAATGGTTTCAATGATCTCAAAAATTGTTTTAGAGTCAAAATAAGATAAGTCTTCACCCCATAATACTTTCTGATGCTCTCAGGGTGATAATTTCACTCACGGTGTCCCAAATTAGACACAATGGGTAATCCCAACTTTCCAAAAATGGCCAAGTCACAATTTTTCACCTCATATCTCCTCATTTTCTTCTAAGGTACAAAGATACAAATGGGGAAAAAAAATTGTGACCCCCTTTTCATTCCATCTTTTCGTCACTTACTCCTCACCACTTATGCCCCTAGGTTACACAACTTCACTCCACCACTTGCCTCCTTTCATGATGGACGGACCTCAAGTCACATTTTTCACTTATATTATCACCACTATCTGCTAAGGGACATATGGGATAGAGGGGACACAAAGTGTTACCCCCTTCTCTATTCAGCACTTGGTCACCATAGAACCACCTATCAGCCCTCTGGAGCTCATTTCCTACCCCCTCTCTCATTAAAGTCACAATTTTTCACTTTGAATGTCCCCATTGAACCCCAACATATGGATGGGATAATGGGGACAAAAAAGTGATACATCTCTCAACCATGCTATTTTTCCCAACCCGGGTTAGGTAATTATGGTCAAAGGAAGCTTAAAAAACATATATAACTCAAATTAACTCCATATCTCTCAAACAATTATCCTTTTCTCAAGAAAAAGTGATACTGAAATACCCTCCCAACCTCCATTTTTAAATAGATATGTTGCTCATATTTCACCAGACATCCATGATCAAAAATGAATAATTTCTCATAACTCTTTGACCATGCACCCGATTCCAATGAAATTTTTTCTATGCACTCCTCTCCAAAACACCTTTGATCTGATTGTGAAAGTAACCCCATGAATGCTCTATAAAAGTTATATCAATAAGTTTAATATTTCAAACCCTAATTTTTTTTAATTCTATGGAGATCCAGCAAAAAAAAATACCTTGAAAATTGGAGCATAGAACCTTGGAGAAAAACGAAAAAACATTTAGCAGTGTTTTTTGTTGCAAACCAACACTAGTAAGTTCCCTTTCTAAAAATACCAAGTATACATCATTTGGCATGTTGAAAAATAGTAAGTTTCCAAAAATAGGGAATCCTCAAAGTTTGAATCACTTCAAATGAGTAAAAAACATCAGACATAGAGAATGGTGAAAATTTTCTTAAAAATAGTTCTAAATAGGACCTACTTAAAATAGAAATTTTTGTAGTCAAGTTCAAATATCCTATGGAAATTCCCATTCTAACTATACCATTTATTTTTTCCACCATTCAAAGGATAGAAAGTTGTCTTATGGTTTAGAAAATAATGAAAAACACCTTCATGCTCCCAAAACATCATTCTAGAGGTGAATTCTTCATAGAACTCTTGGAGGCAAGAATTTGGATGGTTCAAATCATCCTAGTTGTGGTAGAATGGATTCATCATGGGTGAAATAAATAATATCATAATGTATGTGAAGGATTGTAAAATCAATAACTTCATTGAAATTTAATTAATCAAGGAAATGGTCATCAAGAACATGATACAAGAATATTTCCATGAGTGATGTTAGTAGTCATCTCAAGCCTAGAAACAAGGTATATCTCATGAAAGTGGTTTTAAACACTTAACCAATGCTTTTTAATGTTCTCACATCTTATAAGTCAAGGAGGTGGCACTTGCACTATTTCAAGACAATTTGGGGGTTAAGATCCTAGAACTTATTCTTATAGATTCCTTCAAGTTTCATTCAGGGATTAATCTTTCTATCTAGAGAGGGAAACCTAAGTGTCTAGATATATTAAGTGTTTTTCCACTAAGATTGCATATTTTTCACAAAGGTAAAATGTGAAGCTCAAGGAATAAGGTGATGACCATCATATCGTGACTCTGCCATTGTGTATAAATCTCTTCAAGGAACAAGTCAGGATGAGCTAGTCAATCTATTGAGGTATCTAGGGCCATCATGTTTGTAGGATTAAGAATACATATATTACCATGAGAAGTATATGAGAAAGGAGTATGATCATCTAAATTTTTATTCCGTTTAAGATCTAAGAAGGGTAAATGGATGGTTTCCATGTGAAGTACAGTGTTTGAAAGAATGGGAAACCATATCAACTTCCCATGTTACAACTTAGTAGTGTTATTAAACACTCATCCAACACCTTGTAGTGTGTTCACACCTCAAAGGAGGAATCATATGCAATCACCTCATTTTAGTTCAATGGATGGCCAAAGAATAATAATTTCATTCAAGGAAAAATACTTCTATCTGCAAGATGAAGACCTATTTTAGTGAGTGAAAAACAAGCATAAAAATATTCGAGCATCATTGAGTTGATTTTTGATCACAAAATTGAATTGTGAAGGCCTAGAAGAGTAAGGAAGGGATCCCCACACCTTAACTCCTACCTTGTAGGAAAATAATATAATCATGTTCCCATCATAATTCAGATCTCAAAAAAATGGTTTTGGACACTTATTCAATGCCTTGGAATGGTTTCATATCTTATAGAAGGAGGTTGTGATCACAATGTTTCAAGTCATCAAGTTAAACATCAACAGAGGTTTCATATTCATCATATTAGTAAACTTTCCTATTTCTCCCTCTTCTTCCCTCTCTCTCCATTTTCTAATTTTTCATTAGGAAATTACATTTTCACCACTTTGTCTTATTCACTTAAGTGGCCTTCAACTTAACAATGTAAGAGTCCTTTTTCATCAATAAGAAAAAGACTCGCTTTCATTTCCTAAGAATATAGAAAGTCACAAGTGACGAGGAAAGGTGAAAATTCATGTGGGGGGATGAAAATAAATTTGTAAATCTATAAATTGGAATGAATTCTCCATTCCAAAAGGTTTTTAATTGTGAGTCTCTAGTAGATATATTTTCACTACTAAATACATGCAAATTTTATTTTATTCTATTTCCTCCTTGTCTATGTTTCCTCTATTTCTTGCATACTCAACTTTGTAAGCATGATGATCTTGTAACACCATGAAAGGACTTGATGTCTTTGATGTATAAATTAATAAAATTTTGTTTTTATGGTTTGTTAGTCTTATAGTTTCCCACAAGGTTAAATTCCTCTAATTGATTATGCATTTACTCTAGTTAATGCTATGAAAAATTGCAAGTTCATATTCACAAATTTAACCCTCTTTCACTATATTCTTACTCCCTCTACCTGATTTTACTAATAAAATTTTTCCCTTGTACTAAGTGCAAGTAATTTTCCATATGTCTAGTGGAGTATTCATGTGTGATCCCTGGCTTCATGACCACCCATTACTTTATTTTTCTACGTTCAATAAATGGTAGTCGCCCCATTACCAAGAGGAGTGAATTAGTCCTGGAGTGTTGCTGAAAATATACTAATTTATCCTTGTGACAAATTATTTTTCCAAAATAACCAATGAGAAACTTCTATTTTGTCACCAAGGAGAAACCTATCAAATGATTTTGTGTTTTGCAACAATAATTCCATTAAGTGAAGTATGTATCGAGGCATGTACCATTTTATTTTTTAGAAGTAAGAAATTTAATATCTTGAAATAATTTTTTCACATTAGATAAAGTTAGACACAAATTTAGAGCTCAAGAAATTCCATTTGTTACAATTAACACCTTGATCAAGTAAGTAGATGTATTCTACATCAATACACCACCCATTTTTATAGGATTTGACATTTTACATTCCTTTTTTAGAAAATTTTATAGTAAGGAGTCATATTTGGGTATTTATCTTCTAAAACTACATTTGATTGAGATTTTTGTCTATTAAGATTTTAATTTCCCTCTCGTATCTTTCCATTTCTCTTTAAAATGATTTTTTTCATTGTAAAATGTTTGTTCATCTCAAATTCCAAGTCAATATACTCTTTTGATGATTTAACTTCTAATCTCCTAGGTATTTGTTTATAAATCTAGTAATGAAATTAGTTCCTTTCTCAATTATATAACAAACTATGTATACTGCAAACATAAATCCAAATCTCATTATGGATCATATATCATTTATTGTTTCTTTCATATTTGCTATTATTTGTGACAAATTATGTGTATGTGTGTGTGTGTGGTATTTTAATAATTTTAATTAATTATGTTTGAGATAATTAGAGAGAGAGAGATAGGTACCCAACTTCTTTGGAAAATCACCAAATTTACTTTTCATGTTTCCATCAATTGTTTTCCCTAGAAAGTGGTAGATTAGATTAGAGTAGTGATGGAACAGTTTTGGTTAGGATAAATAAAAAATTTCTCGAAAGGTATACGTCAAACATCCATGTTCCCACACCCTAGAGGAAACCTATTTTTGGTTGTTGAGACACTAACCTTTGTTTAGATATTTTTTGTGTAAAATTTGAATAGCCAACAATTTCTTGTAGTATAGGTAGGACCTATGTGTATTCTTATTGATATATTTTTAGTATTTATAGGTGTTAAAAAAAATGCTCTATAATTTTTTATTAATATTTAGTGTATTACTAGTTTTAATATTTTTTTGATAACTTCCAAGATCCTAGTGACTCTATTATACTATGATTTAAAATGTATAGTTATCACTATAAATTTAAGAGAACTATTACGAAAAGGAGTGTTGATGAAGTTGATTCCATTGAATTATTTCAACTATCATCCAAGAAAATGTATAGTATAAGGTATCTACAAAGAACTAGGAAACTTCACCTTCACTACACAATGAAATCCACTCCTCAACTTGGTATTTCTTCCCATATCCTTCAATTAATCTTACAACCTCTTGACTTTGTGGATAATCAATCGAATTTATCATTCCCTACCTATAAAATGGTAGTTCATTGGTTTTTAATGTTTAAAATGATATCCCAGATTTAGCTCCTAAAAACCTTCCATATTTCACTACTTTAAATCAGGCCAACCACATTGATCATGTGAAAGATGTTTCTTATTTATGCTTTATCCATCATGTTACCCAAATTTATGGTGAAATAAGGTTTCTGGATACTTCCCTAAAATTTAAATGTTTCACATCATATATAAACCTCCCACATAACTCCAATATAATTTTTGTATGAATTAAACTTTAAATCTTAAATGTAATTGGATAGGATTCCACTCTTGGTCAAGCATTCACCTTATATAACTTTCCTAAACTTCTTGGGAGATTTGAATTCAGACATGACAGTCATGATACAATCCATGGGAGGATATGTCATTCCTAATGCTTATGATATTAGTATTTTAACTGATTTTTTTTTGTGATAACTAGAAACATTAACCTCAAGGCCTCCTATGCATTACTTCCATGATATTAAAATTTTTTTTGAAATCCATCCCTATCCCATTGTAGTTCATATGCTTTCTTACATACCTTGTACTTAAAAAAACAAAATTGATGAGGTCAAGAACCCTATTAGAAACATGGATAATGATATGAATATCATGAAGAGACAAAAATATCAACCCAATCCTATAACCCATCAACCTTATAATCGTAGTTATAAAAAAAATATAGATCAACTTTAAGGGAAAAAATTTCCTCCTTTGATTCATTAGCAACATCTTATCATTACAAATCCAAAGAGAGAATTGGTCCATGCATAGAATAATATAGATGAGGAAATAATATGGTGTTAACCTTGTGTATAATCCCATGACTAGAATATATGTCCTAATAGAACCTTAGGACATGAATTGATAGTACAAATATCTTTAGTGAAACTAGATCAAGCTTCAAATCCACCTTATGTATAGAAGTTTTTGAAGAGATATTAGTATATTGGTGGGAGGGATAATTGTTTGCAATAAATAAGAATGAATGGAAATTGTAAAAACTGATTGTGTAAACAAATTACACAACTATAATAAAGAAAATGATTTTGGAGTCTAAACCAAACAAATATCAAGGTCCATTGATGCCTAAATAAATGGGAGAAAACGTTTTTCCAAATAATATCCTAGATAAAAGGTTATAGGTATAAAGTATGTATCCCCCTATCAATAATTTGCAGTCAAATATCTACTTACCCATGATTAAGAAGTGAACAAAAGACTAGGTTTCATAAATTTTTCACAATTTATTACCTAAACATGGATAATTTTTGTTTCATATAGATAATCCTTATTATCAAAATATTTTAAATATTCATATCAATAAAAATATAACCTTAATCACTAAATGGAGAACATATGACTATGGTAGTATTCCTTTTTTCCCAATACCTGTTCCACCTTATGCAGTGCCATGGAATTGGATTTCAAAGGAAAGATAAATAATTTCATCTTATTTTACCTAGATGATGATACTTTTTTATTCAAAGAGAAATATGATAATCTATAATACTTGAAAAAATATTATATATATTTAGGGAGTTTAGTGTATCCCTCAACCCAAATAAATTTATTTTTTCTATCCATGAATGTAAAATTTTGGGCCATGCTGTGTCAAAATAAGGCTTATCTATATACTCCAATAAAATCACATCCATCTTGACCTCGAATCTACCTTCCAAAAAAGGCCCCTTAATTCTTAGTAATATAATTTTGTAAATAATTTCATCACTAACTTTGTATGTATAGTGAATCCTATTACTCTAATGTTGAAAAAGGGATGTAAATTCAAATGGATATAAGAGGGAAAGATAAGTATTGTGAAATTTAAACATATCATATATAGGAAGGAACTTACTTTGATTAATCCTAAATTTGTCAAGGATTTAATTCTAGACACCATGCACTCTAATCATTCGTTCAACTAGGGTATTCAAGGAATCAAGTGAGGGACACACCAAGACTAACACACAACTGGATAGAATCAAAGGGGGTACAAGGAATTCTATGATTGCATACCCCAAGGTAAGTAAACCTTACACTAGGAAAAACTTAGGTTTCTAAAGCCTTAGATTGAAGAAGAGGAAGGAAACCTAGGGATATATTGACACTATGGGGGGGAATGGAAGATAAAATAAGAATACAAAGATTATTCTAACCTAAGGAAAGTATGTAACATGAAGTAAAGAACTAAAATGCAATATGCTAACCTAACATGTACATAAAATACTAAGCTAACATAAAACATGCATCAAATGTAGGAACTACTCTATACAAAATGAAAAAGTGAGTCAAAACACTTACATGTTGGGGGTGGTCATTGATGCATATATATCTAAAAGTGCCATACACCAAGAGAGAACAACTTTCAGGTGGAGAAGGGGAAAAAATCATGTCCTAGCTCACTTTAGCTGACCAAAAATTGCAAGCAAAACAATCCAAGCAAGAATAATCTCTAAGCCAAGAGTCAAGACGCAAGAAATTCATAAACTAAGCGAGAATATGCAACTTGGTACAAGAGAGAAAATCTAATGGCGAGTTCCTGTATGAAAATATGTGATCTCTTAATGTGAAATTAAGATTTGGGGTACTTATATCGATGTCATCTCCTGTGCACGAAGGAGTCGATAGGGAATTTGAATTTTCACCAACACAATTTCCCATGGGTGATGGAATTGGCAAGGGAGGAAAATTAAAGAGAGATGTGGAAGGAGACATGAGAAGTAAAGATGAAGCAAAACAAAATAAATGGGCTCATGAGCAAGCAAGATGTGAGAAGAAAATGCAATTATGTAGTCGGAGAGTAGTATTTTTTATGCTACCGACCGACAGTGTATATTATGTTATGAGTTGATAATATATGATGTCGGAAAAAAATATATGTAATTTTTTGAAAATTCATTTTTTACAATAATAGCTTAAATGACTAGCTCGATGAGAAATCTGTCCTCACAAAATATGTGCAAACAAAATAAAAGTGATTTTTTGTGAAAAAAATACAAATTTCACTAATTTTGTATGGGATTTTGTTTTGAAATTTTTTGATGTTAGAAGTTGAAATGATGGTCTTAATGAGAAATTTTTCCTCCCAAAATATGGCACAAGGAAACAATCCCATACTCATTTTTTTAATATGGCGCAAGAAAAATGCTACCGGATGGTATCTTTTTTGTATGCTACCAACATGTAGCATAAACTATGCTACCGGATGGTAGAATTTTTTTATGCTATTAGACAATATATGTTATGATGTTGGCTGGTAGCATAAAAAAATTCTAATAACTAGCAATATAATTTATGCTACCAGTCGACAACATATACTATGATGTCAGTCGGTAGAATAAAAAAATGCTACCGGTCAAAAACATAAAGGTGAATTCCATGCATTTATATTTTGCAGGAATGGAAAATTGACCCCTAAAATTAAATTTACCTAGAAAATATTGGTGACCTGGTCCTGATTCTTACCCTAAAAACTCGCCAATATCAAATTTAAAAAACCAGAATATTCGTGAATTAACAAATATTTGCCACTAAAATTTTCCCTAGCCAGTCCCTAACTAAATGGTTACATGAATAACCATACCCCTATCTTGTAATGAGTCCATTAAGGCACCCATTCCAGAGATATATGCATCAGTGACCTCTAACCTGAAAAGAGAATTGTTAGCAGTAAGTATGAAAATAGAAATCATAAAAAATTAGGTATGTACACTCAGGACTTTTTTAACAACCATTGTTTCCTCTACCTTTTCTCCTAGTCCTCTTATAAGGTTTATTACTTCTTTAACCTTCTGCAAGTAGGATGCAATAGTTTCATCTTCCTTCAGTATCATGCTCTCGAATTGACTATGGTAGGTCTATTAATTGGCTTGCTTGACTTTTTCATCTCCTTCATAGATTTTCTTTAGCTTTTCCCAAATCTCTTTAGCTATAGTACAATGCATAAATTTCATAGATTCTGCTTCTAACATTCCACACAAGATTGCATTCATGGACTTTGAGTTATTCACACTAGATCTCTTGCCTTCTGTATTAGTTAGAGGCATGGTTGGACTAGTGTAACCATTAACTACTAAATGTCATATGTAAAATCCTAGGGACATGAGATATGTCTTCATCCTAATGCTCCAAAATTCATAATTGGATACATTAAAGAGAGGTTCCTTGGAAGAAGAAAACCCACTTTGATTGCTAGCCATGCTTATGTTTTTTGGATCTACTTTGAGCTGTTAAGCTTACCCCTAAATGACCTTACATAGATATCAATGTTTGAAATACACAAGCATTGAGAGGGGAGGGGTGAATCAGTTTTCATTAAATTTTTTGAAGAAAAATCAGTTTGGTTCACTTTTTCATGAAGAGACATCAACATTCAAGCATAAAAAAACATGTAAGCACATAGGAAGACAAAAATTAATGTCAGAAACCCTTGA
Organism: Taxus chinensis; assembly: GCA_019776745.2. Taxonomy (NCBI): domain Eukaryota; kingdom Viridiplantae; phylum Streptophyta; class Pinopsida; order Cupressales; family Taxaceae; genus Taxus; species Taxus chinensis. The sequence continues at coordinate 312,466,151 of CM034148.1, read as the reverse complement.
AAGGAGAAAACCCACTGAAACCAATTCACTACTATGGACAATTTGTCAAATGAATAATTGTAAATATTTCAAATGTTGAGCACCCACTCAACTTGAAAAACCCACTCCAAAATTAAAATCAAGTACCTACTTGACATTTTTAACAAGCTACAACCTACATGGAATTGCCTAATGCTAAATTTGCTAAGCATCTACTTAGAATTTATAAAAACAATTATCACATTCACTTGACCTATTTACTTAAATAACAAGTTTTTGATCACTAATTCAGCTCATACATTCTCATGCTCATATTTCATGCACCTTAACACACCTATTTGCACTAGTCCTCACACATCATCAACTATGTATTCATCAGCAGTTCTTCATACACAATTAAATGTTTATATATAAGAGGGACATTACCATACACCGCTTATGATTCAACTCCCAAAAATGCTTCACCTACTTCATACTTTGACTCGTACAAGGGACATGAAGTGACATCAACAAAACTATAAGTTTTGTAATCAATACATCTGACTAGGTGTCAGAGAAAGCACAGAACCTACAAAAACTGAGAAATATCTTCAAATAACTATGAGGAACTGTAGAACCCTCGTAGTCTCCCTGTAAACCTAAAATTTATGATAAGATTCCAATTGTGACCTCTGCAGACATCTAATTTGTAATGTTCAAGCTTGTTTATCTTCATCTTTGGTGAGGATTACTTATCTTGTAACACACGAGGAATAAATGAAAAGTGTTGTGAACATGCAAGCATGGCACACAAACCTTCTTCTTACTATATAAATCTTTGACATGCTTCATATCTCATCATTTCCTTGTCAAGGCACCATTTGGACTCATATGAAAAACTAGGTACAAATGATTCACATAACAGTCTTCAACTTGAGTGAGTGAACAACCTTATAAACTTATGTTTTGTATTGCATTTAGGTGGAGTGAATCTTCAAGAGGTCTTCAATATCACTATAAGTTTTTATATCACCATATCAAAGCATGGAATCATCACTTCACTCTTCTTCACATCTTTCCATACACAGTCATGGAGGAGCTAAGACTAGTCATAGAAATGCTTCATCACCCTTAATGCATGACTCTTCAAAAAAATTTAAAGCTTAGAAACAATGGTATGTGATCTCTAGATCACCTTCAAATTCAAAGAGTAATCTTATCACTTTCATTAAATCAAAAGGACACTGATTTGAACAAGAAATTAATTAGACTTTCAGACACATAAATTTGTCTTCATGAGATGAGATGGTTCATGCACTCAAACACACATCCATGGCTCTTAAGTCAAATTTGTGGAAGTTTTTATGTCTTGAGAAACTCACCAGGTCCGTACATTACATCACTTGAGGGAAAATAGGTCAATATTGTTTGATATTCAAGACTCACTCAAAATGGTTTTTATAGTCTTTATTTTCCCACACCATTTCCTAGGTGCACTAAAAATTCACTCAAATAGATTTGAACACTTACTTGAAGCATGTGAAGCTACCATGTCCCTCTTTTTTACTTTCTTGCCTAGATGTTAGCACACATGTTCATATAACCCATAAACAGATCACATAGCTAAATGTTAAGCATAACATGAATTAGATTACAACCATAGTGCATAATGTATTAAATAAGAATCAAGATCAAATTAACCATATAAGTACCATGAACAGAGACATCAAAAATTAATATCCATCCACAATGATCCATTGTATTAATTCATCACAAAATAGGAACTGAATACATCATAATATTGTCATAGATTCATGCACACAAGTTCATACAGGTAGTATAACTCGAATATAACTTAGAATATCACGTGGTTTCCCAAAATAGTGAAATACTTCAGATGCTTATAGGGGTGGGGACTTTTTGTTCACCACCCATACACTCTCAAAATATGTTACATGCTTAAAATAACCATCCGTATGTACAAAGATAACTTCAAATAATGTATGCTTTCCTAATAATAGATTATCTCTATAAGTAAACCCTGATATAATATTATTATTATCTTAACCTTTGCAAGCCTCTTGATCACCTCATGCATGTGCTATATCAAAAATAAACATTTATTTATTTATAAGTCTCCATGCTTCACTCTATTCTTGGAATGTTGCTTGAATGACACTTCATCTTATCACTATCTATTTTTATCCCGTGGCTCCAAAATTGGCTAAGTCACAAACCTCATCTGTATCGGTGCCAACCCTCATGTGCTACGTATTCTAACTTCTATGCACACATTCATGCCTATCTCACACATGTCCTTAACTCTCACACGCTACTTATAATTAGCATAATTTTTTCATGCAACATTACCCCACACTAATTGGATTTCCATCCCCGATAATTATTTAATCAACTTGTGCTTCCAAATTGATGTGTTTGAAGTAGGAAAAACAAAAATTCAATGCCCAAAAATAATTATCATTCCTAATCAGAAATTAACTCAAAATGTAATTGGATGGAAGAGATTTGGAAACTCAGTGTATATTTCACTCACTGCCTTCTTCTATTCATCCAGTTCTATCATAGATTTTCTGGGTGCTGCCTCTAAACTCCATGGCACTTTCTTAGCCACCAACTCTTTAGTCTTTCTCTTGAGTTCCTGAATGACCACTATCAGCTCCACGTAAACCCCCTCTATCACATTTATGTGATCAAGTACCATAGTCTAAAAATATGCTACCCAAAGCTCCAACTTGTCCCTCTTAGCCTTAATCACTACCTTTTTTTTCTACCTTGGACATAGCTAGGGTCCGCTCAATATTGTTTTTGGGTGTCTTCTATTTGATGGTTTCGAGAACTGCTTATTCATCAACCAGGTGCACATCAATAATAGGCTCACACTTTTGACATATTTTGAAGGCCACATCAGCCTTGCCACTTATTTCCTTGGGATTTTTGAATATATTTTCAAGCTCAATGATCCTAGCCTTAACAATGACCTTATATGCTTCCTTATCCTTTAAAATTTCTTCCTCTGTAGGTCCCATGCCTACTTTTATATTTTTTAGGAGCATACAAACTAGGTCCTCTAATTATTCCATCTCATGATTGTAATCACACCTGTCTTGGATCACCAAGGCTTGGCACTAACCTAATATCTGATTTACCATGGTGTGAGCCTTGTCATATAATTCTTTAGTTCTGTTTTTTTCTCCCTAGAGGTCCTTCTTCAAATCCTCGACCTCACGTTATTTCTCCTTTTTATTTTCCACAAAGACCCTCATAGTCTTGTCTACATTACGGTTTCTGCAGCCTTTCTCCATGGCCAGTTTATTCAATGTGTTACATGTTTTTTCATCTATCAAGTGGTTGGGGTCTATTACCTTGTACTTCTTCCCTAGATCATTATTCAATGTAATAATTCCAACAAAGTGATCACTTACCTTGAATTCTAGTTTGTTGGTATGATTATCTAGATTCTAACTCAAAATATTTTATTTCCATGATAACCCTTCATCTTTATCCATCAACTTCCATGCATACAATTTATCATTCAGCACTGTACTCTGAAAATGATCCTTTAAGACCTTTTTGTGGTCATCTACAAAATCCATGTGTGGGGAATAAGGTGTCCATATATTCCTCTGCACCTTCATCTTCATCGTCTTTTTATTATGGGTAGTCGTACCTCTGTTCATACCTACTCCTGTACCTTTCTCTTCCTTGATGATATAAGTTTCATCAGTCACTTTTCCATCATGCACTTCTTCCTATATAGGCGTCTCATCCCTGAGTGGACTCTTACTCACTTCTACTTCCGTGGTGCACGACTGATTTTAATCCTCCACATTCTTCTTCTTCAACTGCTCTTCCCACTCTTGCTCAAGCTCCTCATGCAAGTTTTTTCCTTTGGCTTCTACATCATATTCCTCACTTGTCTCATAACTAGACATAACCTTTTCTCCTCTGCACTTGACTTTCTCTTTCTCTGCATTGTCCTTCAGTAGCTTTGATGGTCCTACGCCACTGTTACTCCTCCTAGTATAATGCATATTCTTAATTTTAGAGTGGTCAATACCACCCTTCTTCCTCTTGTCCCTTAGGGTCATCCTCGTGAGTTCTCTTAAGTGCTAACACCACCATTTTTCTAGGGAATGGGAAAGTAGAATCTATGAATTCCATCTCAACCCCCCTTGTGTCTTCCATATTAATTACAAAAATACCCTACAGATCAATCCCCTAATGGTCACATTCATCTATAGATGCAAATCCAGCATGTCTGGCTCCAACATTTCTAAGTATGTAGGTCATGAGTTGTACCTATAGGTCACATGTGAAATGTGCAAATATGAATCAATTTTATCAAAATCTAAGACCAATTTTTTGGTGCCTTTTATCCTATTTACCACACACTTAAAATATCAAGTACTAAAAGCAAATGACAACTTGCACCAAGGACTCATCTCATCGTCCTTCATCATAAAATGTGTAAGGCTATATTGTTATGTATTACTATGAACTTCACTTTTTCCCCTTCTTCAATTGGGCTGATGAATTATAGCCTAAAAAATGAAGGTGTGTAAGGTTAGGGCATGCAGACATGGGGCACATAGGTACACATAGAAATGTAGTGGAAAATTACATGCCCAAGAAAGTTAGAGTTCAAGTACTTCTCAATTTTGCATGAATGGGCTAACGATGGATTAAGTGTTGACCACACAAAGGTTTGAATACTTGGAGACTAAGAAAATGCTATTTGAATAAGTGGTAGATCAAGCAACATGCATAGTTTTGAGCTAATAATAGGATTAGATCTATAGTTATTATTAGATATTCTATTATTAGCGAGCTTGGATGCTTTTGTATTTATCTTGTAGTGGAACATGTCTATTCTTAGTATGCAACATATTTTGAGAATGTATAGGAAATGAAGGGAAAGTCCCCACTCCTATAAATATGTATTGATTTACGTAGTTTAGGGATCCATGTTTTGTTAGTGTAATGTTATTGGTTTATGAGCATGCATGACTTATGGTGACATTATTATGTATGTGTTTGGCTTCTATGTTTTATAGTGTTTAATACAATGGATCTATATGGTTGGATAATGATTATTGACATATCTATTACTGGATCTTGTATAGTAGATATGAACTTGATTCTTGTTTAGTCCATTCTTGCATATGGTTGTGATATATATTTGTTTATGATTTAATTTGGAATGGATATTATGTATCTATTTTATATGTGTGTTTATCATGTTGAATCCTTGACAAATCTTCCATAAAAGAGGAACTTGGTACCCTTGCATGCTTCAGGTGAGTGCTCAGTTATAGCTAAGTGATGTGCCAGAGTGCCTTGGGTTGTTTACTAAAATAAAATACTACATTTTGGTTCCACTTTTGGGACCTCTTTTCAAGATATTTGCAAGGATGTTGCATGATGAAGATGTACTGGTTGACTTTGGCCAGCATTGAGAATTGTGTAGAGAATTTAAAGGAAGAGTTTTCTTACAGATTTAACATTAGACCTAAATTTGATGCACACGCATGGGTTAAATAGAATATTTATCATGAGCTCTATGAGACATTATTTTCTTATTTCCCTATAGATTTGTATGAGTGGCTTGTAGCATACACATCAAAGATAAATCGAAGGTATAGGGCCCTTGTTTGGACATAGGAAGATTACCAAAATTTACATGATTCTGATCTGAATTGGACACGCATTATGGATCATTGGTGGAGTGGTGTTTCTACTTATTCCTATCTAGAGGTTATTGAGTTCTATTTCTTGCGTGAACTTAAAGGATCTTATTTTTTACTATCCATTTAGCAATTAAGATCTTGATTGTGGCTCTAGATTTAGAAGAGCATCATATGGCTAGCTAAACACCACCACGCATGGGAGTAGGAATAGGTTTGGTTAAAGATGAAATAATTGATGGTAGAGAGACAAAGAGAAGAAATGTGGCTTAAGTTTAATGAGGTGCATGAGGGGGATTTGGCAAAACAACGTGATGTTTCAGAGAGAGATGGATCACGAAGGATTTGGAGCTCACATAGAAGATGTGGATTAAGAGCATTTGGTACTCCTCCATTTGGGTAAGCATGGAAGATAACCCTCTTAAGCCTCAGATGAGATTGCATTGACTAAAACTATAAGGACCACATGCACACATCTGATCCATCCTGGTGACCTAGCCCTTGTGCTTGGTTTTCCAGTTTCTGTGACATTCATTGATAAAAAATCTAGTGTGGGGGGTAGAGTAGTGATAGATAGATTTCATTTTTCATTAAGTTCAGGAGTTAATCAAATAACATATTCATCTATGGTGGTGCAAACATCATATTTGTTATTTAGGGGTCCAGTTTGAGGTGCATTATCGATAACTTCATCAACACACAATGTGGACACATAGAACGTTGGTTTTATGTCTTCAAGTAGCATAACTTTATAGACCATGGGATTTCAGTTCAGCACAACTGTTCAAACACAATGTATTACATCCTCTTGTCTGATGCCCATTATAAGAGGGGTATCAGGAAGATCAAGTGGTTTGGGATCTAGTGGATCTGGTGGTTCTAGAGGTGGAGGGAATATAGGAGGTAATACAAGTTCTGGATTAAGTAGGCATGGCCTGCACTAACCCCAACAAGTTTATTATGAGATGTCTCTTCACCTATCAGAATATAGAGGAATTTAATATGTAGCTGAGCACCTGCATATGTGTGAGATACTATGGCACACTAAGGGGATTATAGCTCTTGAGCATAAGGTATTTTAGTTTACTACTAATTTGTGAGGGCACATGCATAGTTGATATAAGAAGTATAATCTGAACTAGAATTATGTATATTATATGGAGCTTTGTGATGATTTATTAATAGAGTTTCATATACCTCAGTTTGAATATAAGAGCATCAACTTGCTGAAGGACATTAAATAGGGCATAGCCAAGAGCATAAGGGAGTATGATGCATGCTTTAAAACTTTTCTATTGAAGTTATCTTATGATATTTACCCCTGTCAGCATGCTCAAATTTTTTTGGAGGTTTGATCACACCTTTCAGAAGGGCACTCTCACACAAGACTTTTACAGGTTCACACAAGGCACATGAGGTATCTTTGCATACTAAGGTAGTTGGGAGCATAGAAACTAGAGTTAGCCCCCTTTTTAGGCTCAAATTACATCTATGAAAAAATAATTGTATTCTTTTATTTTACCAAACAACCCAAGGTGCGTTGACACATCACTCATTCAGAATTGATCGCTCACTAAAATCACAGAAGGGTACCATATCCCTCTTTAATGGTAGCTTTGTTAAGGAGTTAGCATGATAAGAACATATATAATTAAAATCCATAATAACCATTCAAAAGTAAAGTATAAATATATCTAGATCACAACCATATGTAATAAAGGACTAAACAAGAATCAAGTTTAGATCTACCATACAAGATCCAAAAACAGATATGTCAATAATCATTATCCAACCACATAGATCCATTGTATTAATCACTGTAAAAAATAAAGGCCAAGTACACACATAAGAATGTCACCATAAGTCATATGAGCTCATAAACCAGCCTCATAACACTAACAAAATGTGGATCCCTAAACCATGCAAATCAATACATAGATATAGGAGTGAGGTCTTGTCCTTCACCACCTACGCATCCTCAAAATAGGTTGCATACTAATAATAACCATGCACCACTACAACGTGAATAAAAAATCATGAAAGCTCACTATTAATAGATTATCTAATAATATTAACTACAAATCTAATCCTATTGATAGCCCAAAACTGTGCATGTTGTTTGATATTCCACTCATATAAAATAGTCTTTTCTTCACTTCCAAGTCTTCATGCTAATGTGTGCCCTGCACTCAACATCTATATTTATTCCATTGCAACCAAAATGAATAAGTATTGAAGTCATACTTTCCTGGGTGCACCCTTTTCTGCTACATCTCTATGTATTCCTATGAACCCCATGTCCACGGGTTCAATCCTTATTCACATTCATTACTTAGGATGTAATTCATCAGCCCAACATTACCCCAAACTTGTTTGATTTCCGCCCCCAAAAATCGGTAACCATGTCTTATCTCTGAATGAATAAAGAATAAGGAATAAAATAATATTGTACACAAAGAATAAAAGAATTCATGGGAATTCTACCCTTCTAAAGGTATAATCTCTTGATACTCACTTTTAATTTCTTCCTCTAACTCGTTCCAATCACTAAGCACCTTATTTTTTTTCAAGGATGTCTATACGTACCCCATCCATCCCATCTAGGGTCATTTTCTCACCATCATTCTATAATACTCTAAGGACATTCGCTAAAATTGAAACCATCCCTTTCATTACATCCATACACTCTGTGATTATTTTACCAATTCTTTGATCTTCTCCTTGTTAGGGTCCTAGGCTATTATAGGTGGATTAAAATTTTCTGCTAATAAAGTGAGCCTCTGCTCGCACCGGAGTGTCTCATTGTTCTTCACTACAAGGACTTCAGTTTTCCTCCACCCTAGTCCTTTTCTTGATTATTACTTCAGGCTCTGCACATATATTTAATGCCATATCTTCCTTATTCATCTCCTCTTTCAAGGTTTGAAGCAAATACTCATAACCTGTGATTCAGTAAACAATTGTAACTTTAGTCCTTTCTGCCTGTGTAACAACATCCTTTGGTTCTAGCATCTACATTATACACTCATCCATCACCATATGAACCAATGTGCATAAGTAATGTAGAGCATATGTGAAAATTTCTTCCACTTTATCCTCCAGATGTGACCTTTCCTTAAATTTTTCATCACCTATTTTCTCTGCCATAATAAGTACTGCTCACGCTTTCACCTCAACTTTCTCCTTTTCCTCTATCAAGAACTTAATCTCATTTCTTTATCTTTTCTATCTTTCAACAAAGCATGAATAGTTGTCTCCTTATCAATGATCTTACACACAACCTTTGCAAATAACTTTGTCAATGCATTACTTACTGTTCATCTAACATCTGAGTCATCTTGATCGTCATATGGTAAGAATTCAGCACTTTCTTCATTCTTTGTGACACACATGATTCTTCACATACATCAAATTTTGGCTCATCCATGTGAGTCTCCATACTACATGACAATTGTTTGTGGGTGCACGTAGTCGGCATCTTGGGTTCCAAAGTAGTTTGGAACCTAACATAAATGATCTTAGGAGAAAACATTAATATAATGTGTTGTAAGATTTTAATACATTCCTTCATCTTTTTCTCTCTTTGAGTGCTTACATTTTGGAATATGTACTCCTGCATAAAGCATTGGTCCTTCAATAGTATTTGTATTAGTAGGCTTAATAGATGGTTCACCCTTATATTCACTCTTTTTTGTATCATAAACACTACCGCCTACTTACCATTCTTCCAACCCCTCTGCATCATGTTGTAATTCTTCATCCTGAGGTTTCTCTATATCCTCAGTACTATCAGGGTTTTTTGTGTGTTATCTTCATATTTTTCACCCTCATTATCCTTAGTGGGAATGTACTTTCACCTTCTCTTCTTCTCTGGTACTATCTTCTTAGGAGAGTTTCTAGGATATCTCCTGGGTGGTGTGATAGCCTCGTCCATTGAGTCCTTTTTCTCCTTAATAATCTCCTATATTTCTGATCCTTAACATCCTTTTCTATGTCTATCCCCACAATGCTGATTTCCACCACTTCTTCTTCATGACCTTCTTCTTGTCCTGGAGGATTAGGTTCATGTATTTGTTTCTCTTCTAAAATTGGTTACATTATTATGCCATGTTTGAAGCCATCAATGTCTTCTTTCAATTCCGCTTCTTCTTCATTATCAACAAGGGGAAAAGTAGACTCCCCATCCTGCAAAGTGCCCACAATATGTTTCCCCTTGAGCAGTTCAAGGAGCTTTAGTTTGTTCTCAACATATTTTCCAGTCTCCAACTTGGGCAGCTCTAGCCTTCCCAATTGCCAAAATCATAGGTTTCATATTAATATCATCTGAAATGAACATTTCAATTTAAGCAGACTTACTTAGGTAGACATATGTATTTTTGAGTGTATGATAGTAACAATCAAATTTTTCTACATTGAATATCAACCTACACACATTGGAAAACCTATGTACAGATGCCTAAAAATAGTGTGTAGTGTAGGCATATGGTATCTTTCACCAAGGGCTCCACTTTCCATCCTTCATGCCAAAAAACCCTATGCAAAAATGTTAGTAAACGGTAAACTAAACCTATTTCTCCAATACTGAAGGAAGATCTATGGGTATTTTCTAATCATATTCAAATTTAGCATGCAGGTGCTCATACCAAATTTTTGTCCTTTGCTTGTAGGTTCCACTCATGGATCCATCACATGTATACTTTGCAAATCTATCTATAAGGGATTTCTTCTCTTTAGGGTATTGCCAAATTTTGTAATTTGGCGTGTTGGGCACTCCAATTTCTATAAACACCATGGATAGGAGGATCGTGCTAAAACTTATCTTATCCCCTTGGTGTTCCTCTCTGATGATAGTCTCAGTGATGAAATTAGATAAATTGTAGACAAATCCTTCTGCTATCTTCTTAGCAACATGCAACCACATTTTTTTCACTTGTGACTAGAGATCTTAGTTGTTTAACTTGGTGAGGAGGTACATTGTTGCCTGAATAATAGGATAATTTTGTAAATTACAAATATACATTCTACACCCTACCTTTGCATCAGATATCACTTTCCTGGTTTCTTCTACTCCTTCCTTGTCAATAAGATCACTGTTGACCTCGGGGCATGAGCTTATCAACCCTGTCAACCTCCCAATCAAGGGCGTGGTAAGTCTTATTCACCACCCAAAAAAATAAAATAATTACTCATGGACTTGGATCATCAGCCACTGGAAAATCTTATCTAACTTTCCAAAGTATGGGAGCTCATAGAGATATAAAACTCCCCCTTGTGATAGTATTTTCTCCCCTGTGTTGTCATACACTACCATGTCATTTTCTGTTCGGAACATTGTTTTTACCACTAAAAAATTTTCCAATTTATCTTTATTATCCTTTGTATGATGCTTTTAGTCACTCACCTTACTCTGTTTGATGTGTGACTCCCAATCATGGCCCGTGTACACACCTTCTAGGTATTGCATCTATGAAATTGACCTTCGGGGGTGTCTTCAACATTTGTTTCCACTTCCTTCTACTTCCTTCCCCTTTTAGTCACTCCATGTGCTCACTTAGGTTCCATAGTGGCGATAAAATATTTTTCTTACAGTCGATGCAAGCTCTACAAATATAACTTGCATGCCCTAGATTGAAACTTTCGTGCCCTGGATCTTCTCTAAACTCCAACTCACGGATTTGCTTCCCCGCACGCATTTTCTTTGCTAAAAAATTCTCTCCAATGTAACACCAATCAATCTCGTGCACAAACCTATTTGGTCAAGTATCTTATCAAACCTATTTCATACTTTCTCATGCAACTCTCTCTTCAACTCACTCGATAACTTCTTCACAATGTAAGGTAAAAATGATTTCACAAACCTGACTTTTATTAAATTTGTAAAAAAATTTACATTTACTGCTTTCTACCTGCCACCATACTCAGCATTAAATGAAATCTCTTTTCTTTTCTGTGCTGAGATTTTTATGCCCCAGTCATAATTTTCTGGTGCATCTACTACTTCTCAGACATAGGCTACCTTACACGCACCTTCATGTGCCGAAGTACTTATCCAAAGTACCTCAAACTAAGTAGTTTCTACTATTGTAGCTTGCCTCAAGCTACACTATTTGATTCACCCATATGTGGTCTATATTCATGAGAAATTATTCATTTTCCACACCCTTACTTTATGAACCTACACAATATTTCCCTATGTATACCCATCTTCCAGAGAACATTCAAGCTTGACCATTTTATTCCATATATATACTCCACCCCACACTAATAGTATGCACGGTCCTTTGCACATGAATTCAATAGATAGTAATTACCTTCAAGCACGCAAGTGCACTTATTTCAACAAAACACATAACTAAATTGACAAGGCATAACAAAGATGAAAGGAAACACACATAAAGGAATGCATTAAATAAAATGTTATCTAAATGGATATAATACCCTATTACAAACACTAAGAAGACTTATTTATAGTAGGGATTCATCCTACTCCCATTGAAATAATCGGGCAACCGAGTCCCATCCAACACCTATAACTAGAAATATCCTGAATCAATTATGAGAGGCACAACATATGGCCCTAACCAATGCCCTTGGGACTTTACAGGATGGCGCAAAAACTTTGAAACATACAGAAGAACCATATTTCCAACTTCAAATTGTTTATTTTTAATATGTCAATTGTGACATGCCTTCTTCCTATCCTTCTCTACCTTCTGACTCAAATGTAAAATTGTGCATCCAACTATATTAGTTTATCAATTTGCTCTTCAAGTGATTTCTCATCATCTAGCCATCTTACATGCACAATATGCAAGGAAGGTAACATGAATTCCATGGGTAGAATAGTCTCCGTGCCAAACACCAGATGAAAGGGTGTGTCCTTATTCAACCTCTTGTAGATTTTCTTGTATGCCCAAAGTATAAAAGATACTTTATCATCCCAATTCTTCCTTCCAACATCACATATCTTCATCAATGTGTGTCCCAATATCTTGTTGAAAGCCTAAATAGTACCATTTACCTGTGGGTGATAGGGTGTTTTCTTATGGTGTTCCACTAGAAATTATGCCAATAATATCTTGATGGTCTAGTTAAGAAAATGAGTGCCTCTATCACTTGTCAAACTCATTGGACATCCATACCTCTTGATTATATTATCCCACAAAAACCTTGTTGTTGTAACTACCATGCAATCCTTTGTAGGCACCACTTCCACCCACCTTGTAAGATAATTTGTACAAGTTATATAGTAGAACAATCTAGTCGTATGCACGGGTGGGGATATAAGACCCACAAATTCAATTGCCCATTTTTCAAAAGGCTCTGCACTAGTAATAGGACTCAAAGAAATTTCATCTCTATGCCCAGGATTTCTAAGGTGTTGGCAATGGTCACAAGCCTTACAATATTCTATACAATCCTTGTAAATCGTTTCCCACCAAAGGCCTTCCAATAAAAAATTATGTGTAGTAGCATTTCCTACATAATGTCCACCTACAATTCCACCAGAGATTCCTCCATAACAGAATTACGCTCATGCTCAAGTACACATTTTCATAGAACCTCATCTTGACCTAACTTGTATAAATATGATTAACATGTAAGGTGTGACATGTAAGGTGTGGCATGTATAGCAAGTTGTTTCTTTTCTAAAGATTTCATCCCTTTAGGCACCACTCATGTATGCAAGAATAGAGAGATGTCCTCTAAGTCAGAGAGCATGCAGTTCAATCTGAAAATTTAGGTATCCAAAATTATTTCCTCAATTCTCTACGTGTACTTTCCTGAATTAATCCTTGACAAATGATCTAGCCCTGAGTTATTCTTCCCTAGCTTTACCACAACTGTAAAGTCAAATTTCTAGAACAACAGAATCCACCACCATATGTGCCCCTGCAAAATGGGCTTATTTACTAGATACTTAAGTGCCATGTGATATATATATATATATATAAACTAAAAGGAGTTTCTAATAAGTATTATAAAAAATTATGCAGTGCGTAAATCATGGCCAATGCCTTACATTTTGTAGTTGTATAATTTTGTTCATCTGGGGTCAATTTCCTACTTGCAAAGAAAATAGGATGATCAACAATAGCTTCTCCAGGTTGGGCTAATAATATGCCAATGGACATACCATAAGTGTCCACATGCACATGTAATGGTTTGGTCTATGAAGGAAAGTGCAGAATAGGTGCAGAAGTAAGCATTTCCTTTAATGTCTCAAACTTGCACTGTTGTGATTCACCCCAATGGAACTTTCCCTTAATCTACAACAATTCCTCTAAGGGTACGGCTATCCTAGCATAACCCTTGATAAAATTCTTGTAATAACATGTGTTCCCTAAGAATCCACACACCTCACTCTGGTTAGTAGGTTCCTCTAAACCCAAAATAACAAAAACCTTAGTAGGTTCTACCAATAAGCCTTCTTTACAGATAATATGTCCCAATAGAATCTAAAAAGGTGTACTAAAAAAATACTTATTAATGTTTAAGGAGATTCTCAATTGTCAGTGCCTCTCAAACATAAGTATTAAATTGTTAGAGTGATCTTTGATTATCCCATAAACTATCCGATCATAAAAGTAAACCTACAAGAACTTATGAATGAAAACCTGGAATGCTTGTAAAACAATGTGCGAAAAGACTGTAGGCGCATTCTTCAATCCAAAAGGCATAATTGTATATGCAAAAATTCCCCATTCTATGATGAAATTTTTCTTTTCCTGATCCTCTTTATTAATCCACACCTGATGATATCAAGAAAATCCATCCATGAAGGAGTATATTTTTCACCCTATAATGCCTTCGAGAATCTCCTCTATAAATGGTGTGGGAAAGGGATCTATTACACATGCAACATTAGTTCCGTATAATCCACATAGATCCTTATCATTCCATATTTATTTATGCTTATCACCATAGGGCTGACCCACTTTGACTCCTTAATGGGTTCAATGATTCCAGACTTCAACATCTTATCAATCTCTTCTTTTACCTTGCCATGTAAATTAGGATTCATCCTATATGACATCTTCCTAACTGGGTATGTACCTTCCTTTAACTTGATTCTCATCTCTCCCAAAGAGTGATTTACCCTATTCAACTCATGATAGCCTCTAGGAAATAAGTCCTATAAGTCACGCAACATCTCAATTATTTTTGCAACTTCTGAGTCAGACCACTAATCACTAATGATTTCCTCCTTAGGTTCTGCATCTATAACAATGTTGACCCTTTTTTTTCATAGGCTCAGGATATGCATGCGCCTTCTCATCTGTATTGTCCAAGACCTCACGTGTACCCACAATATGTTCAACATCTATATTTTCCACTTTTTCATCATCAATGATGTAAACCAACTTTCCTTTTTCTTTTTCTACACAAGTGCACCCAAGATGTTCTTCATACGTTTCTACTTCTTCAAAGTGTTCCTCTATATCTAACTCACCTAGTAATTCCTAAATAAGTTCCTCAACCTTTGCATTGTCTCCTATAGTGTAACATCAAATTTTCAAGACTAAAGAAATAAGGGAATTTTTTTTAGCATAATGTCCTCTGTTCTAAATTAATATAATTTAGGATACACATTCTATTTCTAATCTATCTCATAACAAAAATCCATATGTAGTTGTAATGACTCGGTGAGACACCGATATCTCATTCCATGACTCAGTTTTAAACTAATACCTCATGTTAACTTAATAATATGTATACTATCTATACTAGGTTCATTTACCCTTTTAGGGGTACCCAAGCGTTCTGTCTAAGAATCCTATTTGAATACTTGTTACTAATATTCATTTAAAATCCTGCATCTTAGTCTAGGTGACATATGACAATGCAAAAAATAACTCACGATACTTTGGCCAAATGTTTAAAACATATTTACCATGTTTACATTCCAAGATGACCTACTCATTGAAAGGAATAGGTCCTTCACCACACTTGTAATGTTATTTAGAATGGTCTTTCTTAAATTTTGTCAATCCAAGCTGGGTCAAAGTGTCATATTAAATAAGGGAATCTTACATGCACTAGTTTGGAAGACTACTCATGGTGACTAAGGATACATAGACATACTAAATTAAATTATGCCGACTGGGTATGTCTAGTCACCCTAAGTCAACATGAGTTGACAAACAATGCTAGCTCATGTTTTTATCTTTGTTTAGGGTGTAACCATGAATCAAACTTCCACTTATCACAATCGAGTTAGTCAAACTAAGTGGGATGTTGAGGCATAGCTGGTTACATCATAGTATCATCATAATGACCCATGTCATTATAAAGGTACTAATTTTCTCTATTCTAAATTAATATAATTTAGAACACACATTACATTGTCAATCCATCTCATAATAGAAAACCATATGCAGCTACAATGACTCAGTGAGACACCAATATCTCATTCCATGACTCAGTATTAAACTGATCCCTCATGTTAACTTAATAATGTGTATACTATGTATACATTGTTCCTTTACCATTTTAGGAGTACCCAAGTGCTCTGTCTAAGAAGCCTATCTAAATACCTATTACTGATATTCATCTGAAATCTTGCATCTTAGACTAGGTGACATAGGACAACATAACCAACAACTTATGATAATTTTGAAAAAGTTTTTAAACATGTTTACCATGTTTACATTCCAAGATGGCATACTTGTCGAAAGGAATAGGTCCTTTACCACACTTAATTTGTTATCTAGAATAGTCTTTCTTGACTTCTATGAACCTGAGCTTAGTCAAAGTTTCATACTAAACAAGGGCAGCTTACATGCACTAGTGTGGAAGACTACTCATGATGACTAAGGATATATAGACATACTCAATTGAATTACATTGATTGGGTGTGTCTAGTAACCCTAAGTCAACATGAGTTGACCAAAATGCTATCTCATGTTTCTGTCTTTGTTTAGGGTGTAACTATGAATCAAAATTCCAATTATGAAAATCAAGGTTAGTCAAACTAAGTGGGTTGTTGAATCATAGCTGGATGCATCATAATATCCTCATAAAGACCCATGTCATTATGAAGGAAATTTGTTGTAGTTACTATGTTATAACATCCAACTGAGTTTCCTCAACTAGACTAGTCATACTTAAGAATATTAGTTTATTAACCCAATCAATTATTATCTTATATTTTTAACGATATCAATGCTTTTAAGGGTCTACTAAGAAAAATTTAACCAAAGAAGGTTACAAGGTGTACATTTACATGAGAGGAAGGTATGTAGATAAGATTTACATTCCTAATCATTCAAATTTCAAGCTTATATTTATCTTAATCTTAACTATTTATTTACATATATCGATATGTTCTAGATTCAATGTTATGAAGATAAGATCATTAAGTCTTCTTACTATAGTCACAGCCTTGTAAAAATCTTGTAGAAACTTTGATTTAGAATTCATAATATTGTAAGTCTAAATATTTTTATTATCCTTCTTAAACATTCATGTTTCAATTTATAGAATTCAGCTATGGTAAACACAACCAATCATCCTCATGACTTAATCATGAACACCTAGCAGAATTTCATACATAGCTCCTTGTTTACTTTACAAGGAAGATATCGTTTTATTTTATTATTAAGGATCAATGTCCTATTTATGAAAATAAAACACATGTGCTTTAGCATAATAAAGAAACCATACACATTTATATAATCTAACCATATTCCCTTTTTACCATTTAAGGGTCTACCAAAGAGTATCAACCTAGATGTGCTCTTTCACGTGAAATGAAATCAACTATATATGTAGATCCTTAATCCTAGAAGCTTTATATATCATAGATTCTAATAAGTTGTGTAGTCCCATATTACATATATACATAAATTTCCCCCACCAAGAATTATATTACCTAGTAATATTACACAACTTATGTCACGAATGCCTCATAAGTAAATCAACAATCAACATTTTTACCGAAGTAATTCATTTATCAAAAAGAGAGTTCTCCTATCTCAAAAATTAGGAATTATTTCAAAGGATTACAAAAATGTCATTTCATCAACATAAATCTAGTTTTAGTACATCTTATTTTTCCCCAAAAAAATAAATTTCAAGTGAATTTCGTTATATAGACATCATAATGAAGATATAATTTCTTTAGTAAAACAAATGTAACTTTCTATAGGTATTTCTCCTTTCATATTTTATGAAATCCATTTGCAAAATTGTTAGCACAAGTCAGTTCGTACGAATTGAGCATGATAAATGCTATAACGTAAAAAAATATGCTTTTAACAAACTGTTTCACAAAAGGAACCTTGTTGTTTAATGAAACAGTTCTAGATCAAAAATCAAATTAACAGAATGAATTTCTCAAAAGATTACATAATTGAGAAAGAGAGAAAGGGATCATAGAATCTACAAGAAGTAATGTTCAATTAACAACTAATTAAATCAACATAATTAATTATATCTCAAACACAAATATGAAACTCATTACAATCTGTTAGTCATCTGATCAGAAATAAATAAGAAAGAGGTAATTCACATTTCTATCTTATTTTTAACTTCCCAGTCTAGCTTTCAACTTAAGTTCTACAAACTCAAACTATTTGTTTATTCAAGAAGTGAATTGATATTACCATATTGCCTTTATAAAATAAGTACATTGTTTTAATATTCAAAATGTTAACATCCTACATTATGCATGTATGAACAAACAAGAAGATAGATCCTAAATATCATCCATTCCAACAACCTTACCTAACTCAAGCTCAAATCAAAATCTAAGGCTTATGTTGATCAAGAACTAGACCAAACATTACAAGTAAGAAGAGTTTAACCATATAAGAGATTAGGTAGAAGACAAACAACACCATAACTCACAGTAAAGTTCTTTGAAGGCGCAATTTCATATCAAAGTTCAAAACTCAAAAGAACATGCATAACTAACACCATCCAGTCCCATAAAACATCTACATCTGCATATTTAATGTTTCCATAAGCTACTATTGGAGAAACATAAAATTCATTTTCAAGCTTCACGTAAGGTCCGATTATTACCCAAACTATTGAATTCAACTCAAGGAAAGGATATTGATAATGAAGGGGATAATGAGCTCGGAAATAGTACAAGACCCCTAACAGTCCCAAAAGAACATTTAGATCAATCTAAATCAAGGTCAAGAAAATGCCAAGATCAAACACAAATTTTCGGGCAATAATTTCTTCCATGATAAAAATAATGTCAAACTTCTCTCTAGAAGCCAAAAATTCCACACGAGAATGAAAGATAAAAATGAAAGTAAACCCAGGTTTATAAGTGATCAACCCATTACTTTTCAAAGGACCCACATGGTCAAAGACTTGAATAAATCTAAAGAGAGAGTATCTAATTGAATAAGAATACATCCTCTTAAGAAGAAAAATAGAGTTTATCCATACCTCAACCGTACTGATGAGGCCAGAATATGCCTATTAAATGTACAATAAATTATCTCATCTTACTCTCATTTTTATTAAGTTTGACTACATTTTGTGACTTTTGTTTGATCTGATATAAGTTACGATGTAATTGTCCATCTTTTATTGATTATGATTCTAACATTTGAAATCTCTGTAATTCCTAAATAAGTGCTTTAGAACTCAGCTTTGTAATAAAATAGGTCACAATCAAGTGGAAGAACAAATATGAAGCAGATAGCATGTTTTTGGAAGCATTGGGATCAATATGGTTTAGTTTTAGAACTCCACCACGCAGTTATGAGTTTTGTCACTTAGTTCCAAAACTCTAGTACTTAGTTTCAGAATTATCTGAATTAGTTTTGGAACTCCTACAAATAGCTCTGGAACTCTCTCGGTTAGGACTTAAACAATTTCCTTTAGTTCCAAAACTCTTCTAAAGTTTCGGAGTTGATAAGAATCTATTCTAAATGGCTAGTGATTTTTGAAATCAATGATCCTATCAATCAGGAGTAGATTAGAAGACTTCTGACTCTCCGTACTCTCAGATCTAGGATATTTATAACATAGTTGTACATCCAACCATGTTCCAATTCAACATCTATTCTGGGCACGATTCAGTTCCATCATATCAGTGGAACAGTTATGGCCATAAATGCACCCCTAGAAGAAGTATATATATATATATATATATATATATATATATATATATATATATATATATATAAACCTGTAGATATATATATATATAGAACAACAGAGATTGATATAGATTGATATACACAGATCCAGCATGTTTTTGTAATGTAGAACATTTTATCAATAAAATATCCATTTATGTTATGAGAGGATTTTAAATTGTCAAATATTTATTCAAGGAGGAGCAAGGGCCCACTCCCCTAAGAACCAAGATATTTTTTATTGGTATTTATATTTTTATAGAAAATATTATAGATCTGTTAATTTTGTAACACTTTTAATTCTTCAAGTTAAAATTTGTTATAAACTCGTTCCTGCAGGTGTCTAGATTAGATTCTTATTTTCTTTCCATCATTTTCTAGCACTTTCAATAGTGTGTTTATTTCCAATAATTCCTTTCTGCAAAGTGTGTTTATTTCCAGAAATTCCTTTCTACAAAGTGTGTTTACTTCCAACGGGTTTTCATAGTTTGATTCCAATAAGGTTTTTAACCAAGAAGTCCTTAAGACATTGAAAATATCTCCCATAAAATACAAAATACCTACAATCAATTACTAGATCGCTAGGATTCTTCTTGTTGCATATAGCTTTAGACACACCCCTGGTTTGAATATGACATTAATAGAGAGTTGATTAAATATAGGGAATAATGACACCCATAATTTTTGGCACCATTTCTAGGGACCCACTTGTTAGAATTTTCTAATGAGGTGTCAACAAGAGAAACAATCATACATCTAGTAATTGAAGATATCTTCCCTAAGCTATCACAAAATTTATGAGTAGACCAAGACACTCCAAGGGAAAATTTCTCCCAAAAATATTTGAACAAGAATTACCAGCATCCTCTAGTTCAAGTAAGGAAGTTGGCCAAGAATTGGAGGCACCATTATCCCCTGTAAGATAAGAAGTAGAATTGCCACCTTTGGAATTCTTGGATCAATCACCAGAAGGAAGTAGAACTTTTAGGAGAAGGATTATTTCTCAAGATCCATTTAGGGTAATTTTTGATTCTCAATTAAGTATTTAACCTCTTACTCCTAATTTTTCACCTTCCCCCAGGCATACCACATACCACATTGATTGGGAAAGAAGTTTAGAAAATATTTTAGAAATGGCACGAGAAGCTGAAAGGGAACCTGATAAGACCTTTACTTATCCAATTCAATTTGATGATGATGATACACTAATGAAAAATATTTCACCTGCACATTTACCCACATTTAGATGGATGTCATTTGAAGACCCTAACCAATTTATGTTTGAGTTTAAGGTACTGTGTCAGACCTATGATTACAAGACAGATAATCAAAAGCTCAAGTTATTTCCATCCACTCTGAATGATGCAACAATGAGGTGGTTAATGGGATTAGCATCCAACTCTATTACCACTTTGGCACAAATGGAAGCTATCTTCCTAGATAAATATCAAGATTACTATAGAGGGAGAAATAGGAAGGAAGAGTTCTTCAAAATCAAGTAGGAGGATGAGAATATAGAAGATTATTTGGACAGATTCCTCTTTGTAAGTAAAAGGTGTGGATTTGTACTTCAAGAATAGTTAAGTAAAACCATTTTTCTAAAAGGTTTGGATGATGAATCTAGGGAAGTTCTTAACTTGATAGGAGGTGGAAACATTGATCAATTAAGGATGAATGGAATTAAAAATATTTGTAAAAGCTATTCCATAACAAGGGGTGGACCTAGGAAGGAAAAATCAGTGAAAATTTTGAATCTAGATATGAACAAACTAATGGATGAATTGGAAAACTTTAAAATAGACATTTTAGTTCAATTAACCTCTACTATGGATGGATTACAAGCTAAAGAAAATGCCAAAACTGAACCATTAGCCATGTATTGTCCTAGATGTAGGAAGAAGCATACAATAAGGGAATGTTCTTTGGATAAAATAGAAGTATGTCTTATATATGAATCTAAAGAACATGACATTCACACTTGTTCTCTTCTTCCACTCATAAATAATTAGCTCAAATAAACCAGTACATTATCCACAATAGAAGAATTGAATTTTGTTCAGAAACAACCTAGCCAAGGGTATTTTATGCCAAGGTCATCTCCTAATCCTTGGATGATGCCATGGGCAGCTCAAATAGTACCAAAAAATTTGGGACAACCACCTTGGGAACCTTAACCAACATAGAATCCTTAGGATTGGGCAAGTCAAGCTTGGTATACCCAGGGACACCAACAACCTTGGGCTGGTCAAGAAAATCCTTATGCTTGGTCACAACCTAGATGGGGCCCTAGTAATTTTGTGCAAGGGAAAACATATCCAAATCAGAAGCACCAAACCATAATGGGATCTCCTGCACAAAATTCACAGTCTGAAAATGTAGTCCAAATGCAAATGCCAACACATCTAGTAGAAAACCCAACAAACAAACAAACAACTCCTATCTACGAAACAAAACCAGAAAAATTAGTTGATCTAAATACCATGGATTGTAAGGATATTCAAACTAGATCTGGAAAAACAGTTAGTAGTCCACCTGTTATAATCACTGAAATGATAGAAGAAACTAAAACCCCTAGTACGATTTTTCCCAAGAAGGATGTAAAAGAGAAAGATAAGGATCTAGATAGCAGCTCTACTAAGACTCCATTTCTAGAGAGATTTAAAGAAGCTATAGAAATAAAGGAATCTGAATTGGTGAAGGAATTGAGAAAACTAAATATTGAAATACCATTGTTGCAAGCAATCAAGGATATTCCAAAGTTAAAGAAGTTAATCAAATTGTTATGTTTAAAAATACCTGGAAGAAAGAAGCAGTACCCCAGGACTATTAAGGTAGATGGGAAACTTACTAATTTATAGCTGGAAAGCTCCTACTTCCCAAATATGTAGATCCTGGAAGCCTTGTTATTTATGTCTCTATAGGGAATAAAGATATACATAACATTTTGGTTGATTTGGGAGCATTTACAAATGTAATGATAGTGGACACATTGAAAACATTACCATTAATAGGAATATAACCTACTAACACCATATTTCAGATGGTAGACCAGTCTGTAGAAAAACTAGGAGTTATCGGAGATGTGGCAGTTATGGTGGAGTCATGGGAATATCCAATTGACTTCCTTATATTGCAGCCAAAAGGTAAAACACTTGGTTGTCCCATTATTTTGGGTAGACCATGTTTAACTATAGTTGTTGCCTTAATTGATTACAGGTTAGGTGATATGACTATTTCAAATGGTAAGAATTCTAATCAAATTTCATTAAATCCCTCTACAAAATCTTTTATTAATAATCAAGAGTGATTATGGGTTGATAATCCTGATATTAATGAGAAAAATTTATCTTCTTTGGCTATGATAACATTGCAAGATGTACACCAATTGTCATTGGAGAAGTTGGGAATAGTTCCAAAACCTATGAAATTAGTTACAAAACATACGAAATTAGTTCCAAAACGTACGAAATTAGTTCCAGAATGTGTAGAATTTGTTTCAGAAACATCACAGTTAGTTTCGGAACCATCACAATTAGTTCTAGAACCACACCAACAACAATTACCTGTAAATGAAGATAATTTCACTCCGGAGGAATGAGATTTCTCTTGAGGAGAGGAATAATCTATAGCTTCAGCTTCACATATATAAGGAGATGATGAAGAATTTCTGGAAAACAATAGTGATGAGGAGTTTGACATACAACAAGATAAGTATCATAACTCTTCCTATTGTCATTTGTCCAACATTCTGTCTCAAGGAACTTTTGGAGATGTTTCTACATATCATATGTTGTTACCACATGCATGTCCACTAAATACCTTGATGGAACCCTTTCAACAAATCAGTTCATCATATACTGGAACCAAACATGTTGAGATTCAACTAGGTAAATTTTTTAATATTAATATATGGTTGAAGAACGATGAAGAAGCTAAACTGTTTGATGTTCTAAAAGATCATACTAAATATTTTTCTTGGGACTATAAATACATGAAAGGAATTCATCCAAGTATCTACACCCATCACATCTATACTGAAAACATTACACTAATTAAGCAACCTTAGAGAAGGATTAATCCAGCCTTAAGGTATATAGTCAAACACGAAAATGAAAAAATATCACAAGTAGGTTTTATCTACCCTATCTTAGATATCTAGTGGGTGTCTCAGCTTATAATTGTCCCTAAAAAGAAAGAAAAATGAAGAATTTTTGTTGACTATAGGGAACTGAAAAAAGCCACACTGAGAGATTATTTTCTCTTACCATTCATAGATCAAGTCTTAGACAACCTTTAGGTAAAAATTACACTTCCTTGTTGGATGGATTTATTGGATACAATCAAATAAGAGTTGCTACTGAGGATCAAGATAAAAAATATTTACTTTTCCATGGAGTACCTTTTCTTATAGGGAATTTCCATTTGGACTATGTAATGCTCTAGCAACCTTTCAAAGAGATGTATTAGCAATTTTTTTAGACCTAATAAATGATTGTGTAGAGGTATACATGGATGACTTTACTGTGTGTGGAGATACATTTGATGATGCCTTGAAAATTAAGATAGAGTATTGACAAGATGTGAGCAACACCACTTGTCTCTTAGCCATAAAATTTTTTTGACAATGGTTGATGAAGGGATTGTATTAGGACACCATATTTCAAAAAGAGGAATTTATGTTGACCAAAAAAAAATCAGGATTATTTTAGACTTACCTGTTCCTCAAACCCCTACAGATGTTAAGTCATTTTTAGGGCATGTTGGATACCACAGGCACTTTATCAAGGATTTTAGTAAAATTGTTGCCCCCGTGTTTAATTTTCTTACCAAGGACTATGAATTTCTTTGGGATGAAAAGTGTCAATAGGATTTTGAAGAAATTAAAGAAAAATAAATTATTGCCCCAATATTAAGAGGACCTAATTGGGAGAAATCTTTTCACATCCAAATTGATGCCTCAAATGGTACATTTTTTGGGATAGAAAGATGAAGAAGGAAAAATGTATACTATCTACTATCTTAGTAAAAATCTTACTCCCACTGAAATAAATTACACCACCATTGAAAAATAATTTCTTGTTGTGATCTATGCAATTAATAAGTTTAGACATTACATTACAAGGCAAACAATATTTTTACATACAGATCACTCAGTAATTAAATATTTAATGAAAAAACTAGTGGTTAGAGGTAGAATAATTAGATGGTTATTGATTTTATAATTATTTAACATTACCATTATGGAAAATCCAGGTAAATCTAATGTGGTAGTTAATTTCTTGTCAAGACTAACCACTACAGGGGAAAAAGATCCAGTCAATGATAACTTTCTAGATGAACAACTATTTGTTATTTCAGTTGATACATGATGGTTTGCTAATATGGAAAATTATCTTGCAACAGGGAAGTTTCCTCCTTCTTTCACTAGAAAACAAATAAATAATTTAATCAAAACCAGTGCACAATTCAAATTGTTAAATGGAATGTTATTTAAATGTGGTCCTGATTTGGTTTTACACATGTGTGTAAGAGAAGATGAAATCTTTGACATCCTTTGGGCATGTCATGATGAACCAAGTGGAGGAAAATATTTAGTGAAGAGAATAACTCATAAGATACTTGGTACTGGCTATTATTGGCCATCTCTATACAAATATGTGAAGAAATATATCAAGCAGTGTGATCCTTTTCAAAGGATGGGACAGCCAACCTTCACCATTGAAATGCCTCTGTAACTTCAAGTAGTTATAGAGCCATTTGAAAGATGGGGATTGGAATTTGTTGCTCCCTTTAATCCTCCTTCACAATGAAAAGAGAACATTTTTGTGTGTACTAATTATGTGACAAAGTGGACATAAGTGCAGGCTTTAACAAATACCACTAAAGAAGTAGTTGTTGATTTCCTTTGGCATAGAATTATGGTAAAGTTTGGAGCACCAAGGAGCATAGTTTTAGACCAGGGACCAAAATTTATGTATAATATGATCCAGGATTTCACAATGTATTATCATATCAATCATAGGAAGTCATCTCCCTATCACCCACAATCAAATGGACAAGCTGAAGTAACGAACAAATAATTGGAAAAAATCCTTACCAAAACAGTTAAAGCAGGAATAAGAGATTGGGTAAAGAGACTACTTGAAGCTATCTAGGCTTACAATACAACTTGGAAAACAATAACATAGTTTTCACCATATGAGTTATTCTATGGGAAAAATCCTTTGTTACCTATTGAGTTTAAAATATAGACATTGAGGACAATAGTTAAGGTGGGTATTGAGTTGGATGCAACTCAAAAGGAGAGAATTCTTCAACTCAATGAGTTAGATGAATTAAGGATGGAAGCACTTCAGCAAACAGAGGTAATCCAAGATCAAAGGAAGCAATGACATGATACACATATCAATAAAATAAACTTCAAAGTAGGAGACCAAGCATTGATGTTTAATTCTAAGTACCAATAATTCAAAGGAAAATTGAGAACCAGAAGGTTGGGACCCTATAAGATTGAGAAAATATTTGACAATCGTTATATTTAGTTACTTCCCATTGATGGTAGTAGAAGAACACTCTTGGTTAATGGACAGGCTAAAACTGTTTAGGAAGCCTCCTACTAAGGATGAATTCTTGAGGCAGATTGAAGAAGACAAAGAATTTGATTATATGGAAGAATCCAGTTCTTCCAAAATGATCAAATAATCAGATGGATAGATCCAAAATGAAGGGAAGAGAATGAAAACTAGTAAATGGAATTATTTTCCCTAAAAAACAAAAAAAGGGAAGAGAGTGAAAACCATTAAATGGCGTTCTGAGATCAATTAAAAACCAGAAATGGTGGTTGATCTTCTCAAATAAATGGTTGATTCAAAATAAAAAATTATTTGGAATTCTAGTTGTTTTTCTAACCGTTTTCCTCCTGTTTCACTTTTTAGGGATGATGATTCATCATGACAGAGGGATTACATCATCAAGGATGATAATTATGTCTTTAACTTATTAAAGGTTAGATTAAAATTTCACATGTGTGATGATATTTTATTTAAAAGATTTGTATGATGAGTCATCTATTGTACATCATGATTAAAAGTGAGTAATCATGAGAAAGATATTGATGGAATAAATTGGCGGCATAGTTATAATTATTTATCATTATAGTGGAATAAAAAAAGTGAAAATTAGTTGTAGAGAAACTTCAAGGAAGAAGCAGTGAATTAGGTTTGCATTCCACAGCTACAACATAGAAGTTTTGCAACTAAATTCGTCAGTACCGCAGCTAAGTGAATATTTCTTCAGCCAACCCACACAATATTAAAGGAGAGAGAATTTAAATCACCTCTATATCATGGGGATTAAAAAGAAGTCGAAACCAAAGGATGATACCCAACTCATTGTATATGAAGAAGTGGTAGCTATCTTTCAACAGGAAGGATGGCTAGAATTTCTAAGAAAGTTCTCCAAGTATAATGACGAATTGGTAAGAGAATTCGATATAAATTTAGAGCAATCTAAGAAAAAGGTTAGAATTTTTTTCATTCTTTTTTCTTTGAATACAATAAGTAATATATATGGAGTTCTAATTGTGCATGTCCCAAACCCTGTCAGAGGGACATTAAAAAACCTAGTTGAAACCATGCTAAAAAAGAGGAAAGTTGAACCGTGATATATTTACAACATGAAGAAAATCATAAAAGGGGTCAGAAGGGAAAGCTTTCCCAAACACTTTGATAAAGTGGCATTTTGGATAGTCAAGTCTATAACCTGTGATGGTTAATTCTAGTCAGTAGGAAGAGAAGTTATGAAGATCCTCATATACCTTAGATATAAAGCTACAAAACTAGAATATATACTAAACCTTCTAGGGTTTCTTTTTGACTCTATCCATATAATGGACCAGAGGTATTACTAGGGTGTGGAAATAATCAGACATCATGGGTTAGTGCATTTAGTGTTCCAACACCATTTCCTTTTAAAGAAAAATGGAGAAAAAATTTGGGAGGAATTTCTTAGCAAGTTTAAGTAAAACCCTTATATTCTCAGGAGAATAATAGTAACTCCTTCTCTTGTAACTAATTTGGAAATTAATGCCACTTTAGAGGAAAAGAAAGAACTAGGTGGAGAGGAACTACCAAAAAGAAGAAGATTTGGAAGAAGGAATAAAACTGCAGAACCTGTTGTGCCTTCTAAAGAAATTCCTTCCTCTACATTAGCTATAGGAGAGATAATATCTTTATCTGACAATGACAGTTCACCTAGGAAAGAGCAAGAGGTGAAAATTAGAAGAATATCTAGGAGGAGACCCAACTTTGTACATTTTGAGGCTCCTTAAAGAAGGAGAATTCATAAAATATCTAGAGATATTTCGAAGGAGATGGAAGATCAAGATGGGATGGAAAAGGAAGTTGATATTTTGGGTAGCATGGCCATGAATCCTCCTGGACCAAGCCAAACAGAGATAGAAAAATAAGATAAGATATTTGAGGGACAATTTTTCCAAGAGATGGGTGAATTAGCATTAGCGTCACATGAAGAAGATAAATTGGCATCTTGGAAATGAAAAGGGAAATCCCCTCTGGTAGAAGAAGAATGCTTAACCCCCAAGGAACTTTTAGATAAAGAAGAGAAACAACAAGTTAAACATGCTCTATTTTTGTCCAGAGAAGAACTCATTATTAGAGAAAAGGATGAGGAGTTGAATTTTCTCAAACTTAAATTGGAACAAAGATAAATGGTCATTGGGGAATCAACAACTCAACTCACTGACAAGACTAAGGAATTGACAAGAGTTAAATAGCAGATAATGGAGAAAGAGGAAAAATGTCAAAATTCCAAAAAACAAACTGCTCTGTCAACAGTCTCTACACAAACTGAATTAACTTATTGGCCACTTAAAAAACTATGGGATGATACTTGCAGAGAACTCAGTGAAGCCAAGACATCTAATGAGGACTTGAAAATAAATATATAAGAAGAGAAGAAAAAAAAGAAAAGAATTGGAAGAAAATTTTTACAAAGAAGAAAAAAACAAATTTAAATATCTTGTTAAAATAAAAATGGTTTGTATGATAAGTGAGAAATTAATTGTATGCAGGTGAATTTCTCTTGCATATAGTGTTTTTTGGAGGAACAATTCATTCGATGGTAGTTGTCAAGGATAGCATGTAGCCTTCCACATGAAATAAAAGATGAAGCTTATTTCATGGCAGCCTATTCCTTATCCAATGCAGAGTAGAAAAATATTCTCTGTGAATTCTATCTCTAAAATTTCATACTGGAAAATAAATTAGGTTTTATGATAAATTTTTATGTAGGGGAGAGCCATCTTAATGAATTTATTTCTGTTCTTCAAAATCAGATTACATGGAAGGAGAGGGAGCTAGAGCATCTGTTAAAGGCTAGTTCATCTAGTCTCTGTATGAGGATTCACTATGGTAAACCATCCACCTTTGCTAAACATTTTAGATCCCATGCATTTGATAAAAGGTTCAAGGAACCTTATCTTGCCAATTTATAGAGAAGTATTAATGCCTTCACCTCTTATGAAGAAGAAAAATTTGAAGATATTTATGAGGCATGTTTGAAAAGATGTGAATTTCTCATGGTGGCATTGAAAAGAAGGGAAGTAATATCTCCCACAAACTTAATCTAGAGTTTGCATAGAGAAAAAGCCTTATGTACGGTAATTCCTCATATCAATGAAAATCACAGAGGCATATGGATGGGAATGAGAACCAGACCTCCACTCCTTCTCACCCCCATGTCACCATGGCAGAATAGAGAAACACAAGATGCCACTAAATTTGAGGCATGGCTGAAGAAGGTAGCATTAGGATAAGGATATAACACCTCTGAATTAAAACACTGGAATATTCAGTATCAGTAATTTGACTTGAGTAATCCGTTGGAATGCAGAATCCATGACCTAAGATCTGAAGAGTAAATTTTGTAAGGGGACTTACAAACAATTAAGTATGGGGGAAATGTTGAGGCTATAATATACCCATTAAATGTACAATAAATGATCTCATCTTCCTCTTATTTTTATTAAGTTTGACTACATTTTGTGACTTTTGTTTGATTTTATATAAGTTAGGATGTAATTGTCCATATTTTTATTATGATTCTAACGTTTAAAAGCTCTGGCATTCCTAACTGAGTACTTTGGAACTCAGTTTTGTAATAAAACATGTCACAATAAGGTGGAAGAACAAATATGAATCAGATAGCATGTTTTTGAAAGCATTGGGATAAATACAGTTTAGTTATATAGAACTATCACACTTTGTTCTGGAACTCCACCATGTAGTTACGAGTTGTGTCACTTAGTTCTAGAGCTTTCAGAATTAGTTTCGGAACTCTAGTACTTAGTTCCAGAATTATCAGAATTAGTTCTAGAACTCCTACAGATAGCTCTAGAACTCTCTCAATTAGGCCTAAAACAATTTCCTTTAGTTCCACAACTCTTCTAAAGTTATAGAACTGATAAGAATCTATTCCAAATGGCTGGTGATTTTTCAAATCAATGATCCTATCAATCAGGAGAATATTAGAATAATTCCAACTCTCCATACTCACATATCTAGGATAATTATCACATAGTTGTATGTCCAACCATGTTCCAATTCAGCATCTATTCTAGGCATGATTCAGTTCCATCATATCAGTGGAATAGTCACAGCCATAAATACACCTCTGAAAGAAATAATACGTACATGTATATATATATATATATATATATATATATAATATAGATATAGAATAAGACAGATAGATAGAGATTGATATACATAGATCCAACACGTTTTTGTAATGTAGAACGTTTTATCAATAAAATAGCCATTTCTATTTTGTCAGAATTTTAAATTTTCAAATTCTGATTCAAGGAGGAGCAAGGGCCCACTCCCTCGAGAACCAGGATCTTCGTTATTGGTATTTATATTTTTATAGAAAATAGTTTAGATCTGTTAATTCTATAACGCTTTTAATTCTTCAAGTTAAAATTTGTTATATACCCATTTATGTAGGTGTCTAGATTAGATTCTTATTTTATTTCCATCATTTTACAACATTTTCAATAGTTTATTTATTTCCAATCATTCCTTTCTTCAAAGTGTGTTTACTTCTAAGGAAAAGTGTGTTTACTTCCAAAGCAAAGTGTGTTTATTTCCATAAATTCCTTTTTGCAAAGTGTGTTTACTTCTAAGAAAAAGTATGTTTACTTCCAATAGGTTTTCATAGTTTTATTCCAGTAAGGTTTTTAACCAATAAGTCCTTAAGAAATTGAAAAGATCCTCTAGAAATACAAAATACCTACAATCAATTACTAGATCACTAAGATTCTTCTTGTTGCATAGAGCTTTAGACACACCCCTAGTTTGAATATGACATCAACAGAGAGTTGATTAAATGAAGGTAATAATGACACCCATCACGTACTTAGCCATTTAAAGGTTATAACATAACTTGAATGTTCCAACCAAATGATATTACAGTAAGGTGCAAAAGACATTAAAACTAGTCTCTACAAGTAACAACTCCACCTGTGAAGGGTTGCGACTACTATCAAAAAATAATGGTAGATAAATCAAAAAATATCCCTCAAAGAAAAACACACTTCCAGTGTGTTAAATAAAATTCGAATGTCCAACTAAGATAAAAAATATTAGATACATCAACTATATAGCCCAAAATGGGTAATCCCTAAATTCAACAGTGAAAAAGAACTGAAACCAAACTCTCGATAGAAATACCTTCTGAATTCAACTTTTAATGAAATTTTCTACCTCCCAACAACAGATGATCAAAATAAAACATAACATTCATTCCACTTGTGTTCTATGGTGATAAAAAATAAGCATAACCCATTTCTATACAAGTTGGGTGATCCATGAAAGTAAAAGTACAGTCACGATAAAGTCAACCAAATAATGTTGGTATCCATCAATTATAAACAATAAAATGAACCAATAAAAAAATAAAATGAATATTTTCACCATATCACTGACGTATATTCCATACATAAGAGTCACTAAAAAAGTGAATAATCAAACCTAGAAAACTAATGCAGTCTTCCCTTAGCAACCAAGGAGTTTGATAGATATTAAAACTAAGACATACACAGTTGTTCTACCAAGAAAGGCAACCAAGAAACATATTAATCAATATTTACACAACACAATGCATCCATAAGAAACCAAATTGAGAAACACCATTAAATAAAGAAGAAGAAACATAAACACCAAAACCAGAACAATTTCATAAAAGAGCAGAGTTCTTTTAATTACAACACTTAAGTAAAAGTAGAAAATTTGATGAGATAGGGCATATCATGCCTGGTAGTACTCTTGTCTCTTTTTCCTCATTTCAATCATTCAAGTAGAACTTCTATAGAAATATTTCCATGAAAATTTCAAAACCCAGCCACTAAAACTTTCCTTATCTTTCTCGTATAGCTTCCTTGCTTATTTTCCATTACCATAACTACCATGCAAGGAAAAATTAAGCATGCACATATTCTAACTGGAGGTTTGAAAAGATGAAAAACCACATGCAAAGCTACAAATCTCCCAAAACCAAATAAAACAATGAAAACCAAAAAACATCTATTCTTCCAACTCCTATTTCCTAGGAAGTTTTCACAATGGTCAAGATCATTAAATGCAAACAAGACTAATAGATTCATTTCCTTATTTCTCACCATTTTCCAAATCCTTGTTGGCTACAACTAAAATTTTAAATCTCCATGAAAATAAATTTAGTAGAGTTGACAACTCAACTTACCCAAATATTTCCATGCATTCACAAAAATTGGCGGTAACAGAGTGTTAAATGCATCACTTAAACATTTTAAATTCCTTAGGAATTGGTGCCACCGACACCCCTCCTCATGTCACCCATGCCATCCCCTTTAGGTTAGTCTATGCCCTTAGCTTAGGTTCAATAAAATTAGTTTATAAACCAACTTAGGTCCTTAGGTATAGTTTATTAGTTAGTATTAGAATATCCTAGTAACATGACTTAGGATTACCTTCATCCATAATCAACCACAACAATAAAATCATCTTATCTTTAACTTAGGATAAGATAAAAAAACTTAGGAAATTATATTAAATGAGGTCCCCCAAATAATCATCAAAATTACTAATTCAACATTACGAAAGGAAGAACCAAAAATGACGTTATTGGATCACTATTAATGACATGAGCATAAGAGGTCACCTGCAATCCCATTTTAGCCTGGGCTTAGAATCCAACATTCTTCCCAGCTCAGTCAAATGACCTTAACGTCATAAAATAAAAATAATTCCTTGGATCACTAAAATTGATCCAAGGTATAGTTATTGTGCATCAGAAATCATATAGGCTGAAGTAGAAGTTCAAATGCAATATAGGCTATGAATAAGTTTAGGCTGAATTAATTTCTTCTATCCACGTGCAGTGAAAATTCAACATAAGAAGGACTGAAATACTTCATTTTAAATTCAGAATTGACATGGTAGGATTATATCTATTTTTAAAAGATAAACATAACATCTACAAGAAATATGATTTATTAGTTCACAAGAGTAGACCATCTTGAAAGAAGAATCACATATCAACATTTGAAAATTTGAGGACAGAAGACATGAAAGATATCAACCATGGTAGATGCATTACATACCTCCCCCTAAAGAAGAATCATCATCCCAATGATTAAATTAGTCCATAACCTTTAAAGAAGAAGAAAAATCTTAATTATATCTCTTTTATCCACAAGTTCTCAAACAAAAACCAGATTTGAGGAATTTTGAGTTTTCATAATTTATTATAGCATTAAAATAATTGTTCTAGCACTAACAAAATATGGTACCTACCCAAAACTAGAAGAAATTAAAGATAACTTTAAACAAGTCTTTAATTGTTTCCAACATTAGAACTAATTTTGTTCAAGTAAATGAGTGAAAGAATTTTTCATATCCTCAAGGTTTTCCCATGTTGCACTTTCCTCATTAAACTGGTCACCCTGAACCTTGCATTGACTAATTTCATGATTTTAAAAGTGCAATTGGTGAGTTTCTAGCACTCTTATGGGTTTAACCATGATTATTCTTGGGTCTTGGACTTACAAGGAATCCCAATTTAACACATCTGATAAATATGAAACATATTTCTTAAGCAAAGAAATATGGAAAACATCATGCATTTTTGACAAAGTGAGAGGTAATGCTAAGTGATAAGCTACAAGGATAATCACTTCAACAATATCGAAAGGTCCCACAAAATGAGGTGATAGTTTGGCTACCTTGCCAAAGGTTATAGACATTTTTTAGGCTTAACACATAAAGAGACCTTGTCACCAAGTTCAAATTTCTTATCAATCCTTTTCAAATCTGCATTAATTTTCTGCCTATCCATAACTTCTTTTAATCATTCAAAAATCATTTTCACTTGTTGTTATATTTTAGTAAGAATTTTGGGTCCAATTACCTCTCTATATTCAATTTTATCGCAACTAATCGGAATTATGTATTTCCTTCCATACAATGCTTCGAAAGGTACCATTTTAAAGAGGAATGATATGTATTATTGTAAGCAAATTCAACTAAAGGAATATATTCTTCCCATTTGTACTGTTGATCCATGCAGCACATTCAGAACATATCTTCCAAAATCTAATTTACTCTCTCCATTTGACCATCTATTTCTGGATGGTATGCGGAACTAAAATTCAGTTTTGTTCCTAAGCCTGCATTTAGCATTTTCTAAAAATGAGATGTCATTCTAGGGTCCCTATCAGATATATTTAATTCAGGTACTCCATGTAATCTAAAAATTTCATGAACAAATATTTTCACTAAAACAAGTGAATCATCTTTAAGATTACCAGTAATAAAATGTGCTACTTTTGTCAATTTATCAACAACAACTGAAATAACATCATTTTTATTTCTCGACATATGCAACCCCTGAACAAATCCATGCTAACTACTTGCCACTTATATTGCGGTATGTTATGAGGATATAATAAACTAGTTTGATGCATATTCTCAGCCTTCACTCATTGACATTATAAGAAGTGTGAAACAAAATTAGTTATGTATTTCTTCATCCCTTTCCAAAAATATTGTTGTTTTACATTAGTAAGCATCTTTGTAATACTGGGATGTCCTAAGTAAGGTGAATTATGAAATTCTATCATTAACTTTTTCCTTAACTCATTTCCCAAAGGTACATACACCTACTTTTCATATCTTAGAATTCCTTTTCTATCGAAGTTAAAACCTTTGTATCTTGTATCATTAGGATCTACAAAAAGTGTTGTTTTTACCTGCTGAAAGTATAAATAAAATTCCATGATAATTTTTACCTCATCCTTAAAATGAGTTCTCAAGGTTATAAGTGTAGAAATATGTTTCTTATGACTTAGTGCATCTGTCACTTTGTTTTCTTTACCTTTAATGTGACTTGTTTCAAAATCATATTGTGATAAAAACTCTAACCATATTTGTTTTCTTGCATTCAGATTTGGATGAGTGAAAATATAATTCATCCTAAGGTGATCAGTCTTTAATTCAAAATGTCTTCCCAAAATGTAATGTCTCCATACTTGAAGTGCATGAACTATGGCAGCAAGCTCTAGGTCATGGGGAGTATAATTCAACTCTTGTAACTTAAATTTTCTGCTCTCATATGATATAACATGATCATTTTACAACAAAATACCTCTAAGTCCTTCATCAGAAGCATCTGTAACTACCATAAAGTTTCCATTTAGATCTGGTATAGCCAAAATAGGTGTAGAATTTAACTGATATTTTTGAGTTTTAAATGGTGCTTCACATTTATCACTCCACACAAACTTTTTGTCTTTATTTTCTAATGAAGTAATCAAGGCAGTTACTTTTGAAAAGTCCTTAACAAACTTTCTATAGTAACCAACAAGCCCCATGAAGCTTCTGACTTTGTGTACATTTTTAGGTGCATGTCATTCAGTTATGGTAAAAATCTTTGATGGATCAACAACTATTCCATCTTTGCTTATGATATGTCCTAAATAGTGCACTTTTGTTTCATAAAAAGAACATTTGGACAACTTACCATACAATCTTATTTTTTTTAAGATTTCAAGTACTATTTTCAAATGCTCATGATGCTCATCGATGCTTTTAGAATAGATAAGAATATCATCCAAGAATGCAAGTACAAACTTGTCCATGTATTCTTAAAAGATATTATTCATTAAATTCATAAAATCTACAGGTGCATTTTTTAAACCAAATGGTAAAACTGTGAATTCATAATGCCCATACCTCATTCTAAAGGTTGTTTTATGAATATCTTCGTCTTTGATTCTTATATGGTGATACCCATAATGAAGATCTATCTTATAATATATTGATGCACCATGCATCTAGTCAAACAAATCATCAATTCTAGGAAGTGGATATTTATTTTTGATTGTTGCTTTGTTTACCATCCTGTAATCAATACAAAGTCTAATTTTTCCATATTTCTTTTTCACAAAAATTACCGGTGCTCCCTAAGATGATACACTCATTCTTGTCAAACCCTTAGACAATATATTTTGTAATTATTCCTTAAGCTCTACTAGTTCAATGGTAGTCATTTGATAAGGTGCCTTGTAAATAGGATCAGTTCTCAGTTTGATTTCTATTGTGAAGTCAAATTCCCGTTTGGGTGGAAGACTGGGTAGTTCTTCTAAAAAAACATTGTTAAAATCTCTTAACAATGGGAGATTTTCCAAGAAATCACTATCATTTTTTGTTGTTTCATAAATTTTTACTGCATACAGAGTGCAACCTTTATTTTTGGTCTTTTTAAGTTGCATAGCTGAAATTTTTCTAACTATAATTTCTCATTTTACCCCTTAGATGTCTGTTGTTTTCTGCAAATCATCAAGGTAACTAGCTTTTTTTTCAAAACAATCAACTTTTTCTTTATGATCTATAATCTAGTTAACACCTATTATGACATCATATGACCCCAAAGGAGCAACATAAATATCTACTTTAGTGGAAAAATTTTGTAACTCTAAGACTACTCCAAAAAGACATTTACTAACAACATGGACAACATTATTTCCATAATGTATAGACTAAGATTTTTCCATTATTCCATATTTTCTTTTTAGTTTTGTAGCTAATTTACTAGAAATAAAACATTATGCAGCTCAAGTATAAAAAATTATAGTAATAGGCATACCAAATAATTTACCTGGCACTTATATGGATGTAACTTGCTTTTCAACTTGTTTATCATCTATTGTAGCATGTATCTTATGTTGTTGATTGTTGTCATATTTCTTTAGAGGGAACAAGTTTTCATATTGATCCTTACCATAGTTGAAAAATCCCCCTACAAGTCCTCTTTTTGGTTCAAATTTATTTCCATCCCTATAACTATTGTTTTGTCCTCCAAAGGACTTCTG
Organism: Taxus chinensis; assembly: GCA_019776745.2. NCBI lineage: Eukaryota > Viridiplantae > Streptophyta > Pinopsida > Cupressales > Taxaceae > Taxus > Taxus chinensis. The sequence continues at coordinate 312,428,952 of CM034148.1, read as the reverse complement.
TCCATTGTTTTTATTCTTCACAAAGTTGTTTCAAATGTTCACAATAGGTTTATTTGCTATTTTTTTTCTTATTAATATTAGTTACAAACATATTTTTGGCTCTAAAATTTTTCCATTCCAAATTTTTGGGTGCAAGTGACGAAGAAGAATTAGGAATTTTCTTACGATTCTCTTCCTTATGGCCAGAAATCACTTTTAATTTTTGTTCTTGTCAAATGGCTTTTTCTACAACCTCTTTCATGGTGGTTGGGCTATGATAATCTACTTCACCCCCTATGTTAGGATTCAATCCCATAATAAAATTGTATATCTTGAACTTCTCATCAGTTTGATACTAAGGAACGTACTTAAGAAGTTTAGTAAATCTCTCCCAGTACTCAGTTACAGTTAATTTTCCTTGAATTAAATTCTAAAATTCTGTCATTTTTTTTAATCATAATAGAGTTGTGGCAGCCAAAATTTCCTAAATTATATCTTAAAATGATCCCAAGTGATTCTTAATTCATCAATGTTCAATTCATCTTTACGGTTGTCCAACCAGGAGGATGCCTCGTGGGAAAGTTGATAAGCTACCCATACTACTTTTGTTTCTTCTAAGAAGTTCCTTATTGCAAAGTACTTCTCCATTTTGCTGAACTAATTCTCAGCTCTATCCCCTAGTATAGTGTCATTAAAATTTTGTGGCCTTATCCTCTTTATGTCATTAGTAATTTCATCTACTAAGCTTGCCTTTTTAATTTCATACTGATTAGGTACATTTGCATTTGCATTCCCAACATTATTATTAGCATTCGCAACATTGTTATTTATTGAATTATTATTATCAATGCCCAAATTTTTATCATTGGAATTGTCCTTTGGAGGCTAATTTTTGATACCAACATCATCTTCCTCCTCATTACCCATTACTTGTTGTTTAAGTACAACCAGATGATCTCTTATGTCCAATAGGGCAGTAATAATCTCATCAATTGTTTGTGCGGTAGGTGCCTCTCCACCTGGAGGTGGATTATTTGTAGACCCCCTTATTATAACCATTATTTGTTAACAAGAAAATTAAGTTTTTATCAGATATGAACTCAATAGGTCCAAGAGCAACAACCTTCAACTATGATACCAAGATGTAACATCAACTTTTTAAGACTTTAGAAAACAAGGGAAAAAAAATTAAACATAATTTTCTCTGTTCTAAATTAATATAATTTAGAACACATGTTACATTGTCAATCCATCTCATAGTTAAAAACCATATGTAGCTACAATGACTCAGTGAGACACTGATATCTCATTCCATGACTTGGTATTAAACTGATCCCTCATGTTAACTTAATAATGTTTATATTATGTATACTTGGTTCCTTTACCATTTTAGGAGTATCCAAGTGCTTTGTCTAAGAAGCCTATTTGAATACCTATTACTGATATTCATCTGAAATCCTACATCTTAGACTAGATGACATAGGACAACACAACCAACAACTTATGATACTTTTGAAAAAGTTTAAAAACATGTTTACCATGTTTACATTCCAAGATGACATACTCGTCGAAAGGAATAGGTCCTTCACCCCACTTATTTTGTTATCTATAATGGTATTTCTTGACTTCTATCAATCCGAGCTTAGTCATCTCTGATCACCCCTAGGATGATTGGAAAAATTTTCATGGTTTTGTGCTTTTTGCTGACCTTGTGAAGTCTTCCCAATTCACTTCTCTGCCTAGGCTAACTGTATGATATATCTTTGATATCCCCTACCAAAGTTTTCACAACCTCCTCCAAATTATCACCCTTGCTAGCTTGAGGTTTCTAAGGGTTTATCAGCTTTACACCATCTCTCTTGAGAGGTTTCCCAATTGATTTGATATTATTTTCAATCTATAGTGCCATGGTAAAGGCCTGCCTTAAGTTTGTAGGGTTCTTGTCTCTTAAGTAGTAGGATGCCTTCTTATCAAATGCATGTGCATAATTTATTAAACAAGATTGATCACAAGGCCGCATATTAACATGAAGTCTTCTCAATGTCTTGTTAAATCTTGTATTAAAGTCATGCACTGATTCATTGGTGTTCTACTTGATATTCTCAAATTAAGACAAGAGAAATCTAGGATCAGTCTTGTCACCATATTGCAATCTGAATGCATTATTCATTTCAGTCCAAGAGTCAATAGAATTATTAGGGAAAGCCTTTTACTAATCCCTTGCATCCTCTTCTAAAGTGTGGAAAAACAATTTAATGTACACATCCTCAAATCCAATTTCAAAATCCTCCATGATATTAATAAAGAGTTTCAAATGTTGATCACATGTTATGGCATTATTCCCTTGGAACTTTTGCAATCTACTTCTAACATCCTGAGACACATCATTAGGATAACCAACCATTCCCCTAAAAATTATTAGGCCAAAGGTATTGACCAAAAATGGAGGCCTAGCTGGAGACTGAGCCATGTTTTCTGGTGGATGTGATCTTGGGGATGACATAAGTTGATGACGAGTGTAAGGTCTTTGGGGTTCAAGAATGTGGTTCACAAGATTGGTATTCTCTAGGTGCTGATTTTCTTGGAAATTTTTACTAGAATTGAAACACACAGGTGCAGATTGAAGAAGGAACTCACCAGGTACAACAAGACCTTCACTAGTGAAAGTAAACAAGTTTATGAGAAGATTTCTTGAATCAAAATCACTAGAAGAAAAGTGATAATCCTCTATTAAAGGTTGATCTCTCTCACTAATGGATATTCCTTTGCTTGATGTCTGGCCTTCAACAACCTTCCAAACTTTTCTTTCCTCTAAAATTGTCTTTCCCATTTATTGAAATAACTTTCTACTTGGGTCCCTCCTGAAGAGAGATCTTCTTCCTTCCAGGTTTGCAGGGATTAGCAACACCAAAAAACAAATGACAGAAAGCTAAGACATTAGTATTTATCAAGATCAAAATAGTATGGAGTCACCACTAAGGAATTTCACCCTAGTCGTGCAAATGCACTAAAATAATCTATCAAATACCTATCAACATTGAAACTCTTGCCAAACTTTATAGATCAGACATTCCTTTTCTTGAATTTATCAACCAAAAATGCAAATGAAGTGCAACTACTACTAGAAAAAGGGTTTAATATGCATTCAAATATCTCAAATATGTATGCACATGGATCAAATTAAACTAAGAATGTCCCCAGAAATGGCACCACTGGTGTTGATGGGCTCAAAATAATATGAATTACAAGAAGATTAATAAACTAGTCTAGATGTTGCATTCTTCCTCCCTGGCAAAAGCGCCACTAGTTTTGGTACCCAAATTTGTTCTCCTTTTCAGTCTGAGTAGCATCAAAGATATGGCATGAAACTTGAATACAAATGGATCATGGTGTGTGTCATTTTATAGTCAGGGATATGATCTAACTAGCACTTAAATGTGTGGAGAGATGGATATCACTCAAATAGGACTTGATCTTGTCCTAATTATTTTAAGTTATGCCTTTCAACCAAGGTAAGAGAACCTATTTTCTAACCCTCAAAATCATGAAGGAGATGAATATATCCCTCAATTTGTATAAATAGTATGAAGGGGCCTTGGGAAAATATGATCAACACTCCAAATATGACTATCACAAGTTGTCACTTCTAGATTATGGAGATACTTTCAATACAAGGAAAGGGTTACTGAAGAAATTTTGAAATCCTGATATGTTCTGCATACTTTAGCAAATGGATTTTAATCTTCTATGGGTATATAGGTCAAAATAGGGGTAAACAGGGTAGGATTAGTTGTTTTGAATGATTTTTTTGGTGGGAGTTTAGAGAAGACAAACTAAGGTCCATCAGATTATTTGAGGATTTCAACAAAATATGGAGAAACTTAACAGTAGAAAGTATCAAAATGGTTAATCATCCCTTCAACCAAGATATGTGCCTCAAATGGAGGGCTAGATCTACACTTTTCCACACAATCTTTGAGCATCTATCACAAAATATTGAGTTAGAATGAACCAATGAAGCATTTAGCAATCACTATTTAATCATGACCTAAGGTGCACCCAAAGGTTTACAAACAATCTCTAAAGTCAAGGAAGGTAAAGTGATGTTAAATTTTTTTATCTCTTTATCAGATGAAAGCTCTTCTGAATGTGAGATTGCAAATGCCACTAAACTATCACAAGAAATGAGACCATGTATGATCAAGAGAGATTTTAAACACAAGACTGCAATAGGAAACAAGAAACACAAATTTTAAATGTATTCTAAAATGTAAGCATTCATAGATTTTTCCCAAAGACAACACAAAATAACTCAAAAATGATCAAATTTATCAGCAGAGGAATGTTGTGAAAATCAATATCAGATTTTGTTAATGGCTATACATGTGCAAACAACTTAACATGATTTGAAATCTGATACAGAGAGAATTAAAAGGAATGATAACCAGATCATGCCAAGCCAAGAACACAAATGCTAATCAAACATCACGATCAATAAGATGAAAGTAATTCACCAGAATAACTTTACATAAACCTTTGCAAAAAAATGAGAAACAATATCATATATTATTATGGAACTTAATGAAATACAATGAGAATGGGCCTTTCTTATATAGGTAAGGAATAAAAATCTAAGAACTAGTCAAGGTCGTAGATCAAGCCATAAATTATGGAAAGAACTAGTCATCAAAGAACTAGTCAAGTCCATAGATTTATGAGAGAACTAGACATCAAGGATCTAGTCAATACCATATATCTAGGAAATAACTAGTCAATACCATAGATAAAGGAAAGAACTATACCTAACAACTAGATAATATCTCCTAATATCTAAATAAATAAAAAGAAATATCCACACACATAAGTGGGTGAGGATAAATATAATAAAGGTAAATTATGTACCTAGGTGAACATGAGCTAAGGTAAATAACTACTCTAACACCCCCCTCAAGTGAAGCTAGGGGCCAAAATAGAAGTGGCATATCCATAGTATGAGTCCCGAAAACTAGGCCTGATGAAGTAATCATGTACAATATATCCATGAAGAAGGAAAGAATCTTGCTATAAAAAAAGAGAAAGAAGAAGAAGAAGAAGGAAGATGTTCTCACGAACACCCCCCAAGAACAACTTCTGAAACCCCAAGCATTCCACACAACTCAAGGTAGCGAGGTGATGCAAAAGGCTTGGTAAATATGTCTACAACCTGTTGCTAAGTCAGAAGGTACTACAATCAAAGAACTCCATCTTGAATGTGTTTCTGAATGAAGTGGATGTGTATCTCGATATGCTTGGTCCACTAGTGCTTAGCTGGGTTGCGAGAAATGTGAATTGTACTTTGGTTATCACACCAAAGTACAGTCAGTGAATCTTGTGGGAATCCAAACTCTGTCAATAACTGGTGAAGCCAAAGAATATACTAACTCGCTGTAATTACTGCCCTGTACTCTACCTCTGAAGATGAAAGTGCAATAGCCTGTTTCTTTTTACACACCTAAGTAACTGGAGAAAAACCAAGATAGAAAAGATATCCAGAAGTAGAATGCCTGTCATCAATAGAACCTACCCAATCTAAATCAGTATACCCAATCAACTAAGTATAACCCCTAGTGTAGTGTAGGCCAAAGTGGGAAGTTCCATGCAAATAGCACAAAATCCTTTTAGTAGCCTACCAGTGACTACTATGAGGAGAATGTGCAAACCAAGATACAAGCCCTACTACAAGTGAAATATCAGGGAAAGTATGGGTCAAGTACATGAGACTCCCAACCAACTGCCTATACAATGTAGGATCACAAAGTGGTGTGGTACATGTGGATGTAAGAGTAACTCCAGACTGAAAAGGAGATGGACTTGACTTGTAATCAGCCATATCAAAGTTCCTAAGAAGATCATGGGTGTACTTTTGCTAACTCAAATGAATCCCTAAATCTATCTTAGAAATCTACAAACTAAGGAAATAATGCAATAGCCTAAGATCTGTCATGTCAAACTGTGTAGAAAGATCCCTTTGAATACTCTGAATGTGGGAAGAAGAGCTTCCAGTAAGTAACATATCATCAACATATAAGACAAGTATCACAATATCCTCACCAACATGTTGGAGATACACTGTATGATTGGAGTGGCAACAAACAAAACCAGAAGATAGAAGAAAAGAATCCATCTTCTCATACCAAGCCCAAGGGGCTTGTTTGAGACCGTAGAGAGACCTTCAGAGCTGAAAAACAAGAGAAGAATCCTAAACAAATCTAGTTGGCTGCTCCATATATATTTCCTCTTGTATATCTCCATGTAAGAAGGAACTCTTCACATCCATCTGGTATATGGGCCACCCCTGTGATGCAGCAATAGCAAGTACAAGGCATACAGAATCCATCTTGGCAACGGGTGCAAAAGTCTCAAAGTAATCAATACCTTTGACTTGTGAAAAACCCTTTGCAACAAGATGAGCCTTATACTTATCAATGGACCCATCAGTATGCGTATTTGGTTCGGTATACCCACTTACACCTAACCATATTTCTTCCTTTAGGAAGAGATACCAAATCCTAAGTATGATTCTTCATCAAATAAGAATACTCAGCTGCCATCACATCATCCCAATCTGGTATCCCATGAGCCTTTGAAAAATACTATGGATCCTCAAAAACTACCTCACACAAAAGTCCAGAACCTGTAAAATGTGTGTGATGATGCCTAGTGGGTGGAAGATCCTCTATGAAAGGTGTTACCTCAAAAACTGTAGTACGAGCCCACTTAGGCATAGTGATAACATCAGTGGGAATAAGATCCTCAGTGGCATCTATAACCTCCTCATCAATATCCTCAAAGAAAGTATCCTCAAGATGAGATGAAGAAGAAGAAGGAATGGAAGAAGATGAAGAATCATGAGTGAAACACTCATCAAACTAAACATGTGTTTGAAAAAGAACATCATGTGTATCCGGATCTAAAAGATGATAAGCTCTCATGTCCTCACAATACCCTACAAAAATAAAGCATTTACTCTTCTTATCCAAAGCTTTCCTTTTCTTCTTTGGCACAAAGGCCCAAGTATGGCTCCCAAAGACTCAAAAAAATGAGACATCTGGCTTAGTGTTAGACCAAGCTTCCTCTAGAATCAGATGCTCAAGTGCTCTATGTGGTGTACGATTATGAATATAGTTAGCATAATTAACTACTTTTTCCCAATAGATAGGAAGTATATCTCTAGAATGCATCATACAGTTAGTCATTTCCTTCAAATTTCTATTCTTCCTTTCTACTAATCCATTCTGTTGTGGAGTATGAGGAACAGAATGCTTGTGAATAATGCCTTGAGTTCCCAAAAATTCAAAAAACTCATTGCTGAAGTACTCCCCTCCATTATCAGTGTGAAATTTTTTTATGATACTAGAATATTGTTTCTCGACCAAATCCTTGAAGACTTTGAAGTGTGAAAAAACATCACTTTTGTACTTGAGAAAATAAAACCAAGTACGCCTCAATAAATTATAAATAAATGTAAGTGCATACTTAGCTCCATTGAAAGATGGGGTAGGAAAAACCATCAAGTCACTATGCACAAGCTCAAGTGGTGAAGAAGATACCTTAGAAATATTATTAGGAAAAAGATCTTGATGTTGTTTCCCTAATGCACAACCATGACAAACTCCCTCAAGACAATAAACTCTAAGGAGACCATCTACCATACCATGAGTTCTCAACTCCTTCAAATATCTATAATTGAGATGTCCAAATCTTTCATGCTAAAGCTTACTCCATAAATCTACATGAGAAACCAATCCTAACCCTATAGAATAAGTGTCACCAAAACCCTCAAAGTAATATAGTATAGAACTATGATCAAAAATACCCTAAGCAACTAGTGAATGAGGCTCCAACAAAGTTCGTACTTTTGCTCCATGTGGTGTAAAAGTCACTATTTTTCCTTTACCAAAATGAAAAATTTGATATACAGAAAGCAAATTTGTAGTGATGTTAGGAACATATAGTACATCTTGGATATTTCCACCATCAAGTTGTATATCACCTTTTCCCTCAACAGAAAGAGAGGAAGAATATCCAACCTCAATTTTGGAAGTAGAACTCAAACCTAGAGAAATAAAAGACTCCTTGGAAGAAGTCATGTGATGAGAAACACTAGAATCTATAACCCAATTGTCTGCAAGTGGTGACTGTTATCCAAAATTCACCCCCAAGGTAAATTTTAGATAACATGCATCAGATTATTCTGTCCTGAGCAAGTAGATTGATTCAAGGCCCAAAATCATGAAAATCGGGATAAGTCCTTGTCCTCACAGCAGCTGGGATAGTTAGGACATCGGGGTGTGAATCGGCCTTGAAAAGCCGCCAGGCAGTCCGTGCACAGCAATTGGGACATCGAGATGCGTGGGACGCGAAAGGGTGAACCGACCGAAAGTGGAAAAAATCACCAAGTTTTGTCTGGGACATCTGGGACAAGAGTACGCGTAGGACGCAGATCGGCTGGTTTGGCGCAAGTCAGCCCATTTCGGGTGGTTCAGAGAATTTTGTCCCAGGTAGTCCGGGACAGTTGGGACAAAAGTACGCGGAGGACGTGCAAAACCGGCCAATTCGGTCGAAACAGTGGACTTTCGTTTGGGACATCCGGGCCAAAAGTACGCGTGGGACGCGAAAAGGTGAAGTGGCCGAAAAGAGACAAGGAGGCCCGTGGACGAATCAGGAAACACCACGTGTCAGGGGGAAAATGACTCGAAGAATTTTGCTAAGTGTTGGCCGAAAATTTCAAAAAGGCAAGGTTTGAAGGGTCGGCCTGAGCCAATAGACACAGGACACGTGTCCTAAGGCGGGGGGGAGTTCGGAGCCAGGGAAAGAATTAGGAAAATTTGAAAAAAGTATTGGGCCAAAAAATTAAAAGACAAGGATAACCCCATGCCCCTGTCCTCCAACTAGATCACGCCACATGTCCCAAGTGGTGGGGCGCGGGGGGAAAGTGAATTTTTTTTCCAAAATTATAAAAACGTCAAAATTTCAAAGGGAAACCCGCGGGAGGCGGAGGAGAGAGAATTTCTCATCCAATCAGTGCTTACCATGGCATCCGACCAGCGGAGCACGGAAATTTTTCGAAAAATTTTCCAAAGACAAAAAAAAGAGGTAAAATTTGAATTTTTTTCCCGCCGATCCGTTTTGGGCCGTTTTTGCCCTAAATCTTCAAATGATCATATCTTTTGATCCAGAACTCGGATTTGCATGTTCTTTATATCACTGGAAAGATGTTGAATTTCTCTACACGATTCCATGGTCAATTTCTAATTTTGGTTCAATTTGGAGAGAAAAAATCAAAAAAACGGCTCTGGTACATGTCCATGGCCAGAAATGACATTTCAACAACCAAATTTAATACAGAATGGGTCGCATTCTCCTCCAATTTGGTCAAAAATGATAGGGTATGGGTTTGTAAGGTCCCCCATGCTGATTTAATGCATTTGCAGTCAATGAGGAATGGGCTCCCATGTTTTTGTATGTTTTCTCTCTCATGGGCTCGACCCATGCAATGTAAAAGCCAGATTTGGCTCATTTCTTCGGGGGAACACTTTTTTGAACATCAGACTTCTCCTTTCACCTGAAAACAAGTGAATTTTGTAAGTATCAAGCCTTTTTCAAGGATTATAATAGGTTTATACCTCTTTGATGGTGTAATGCAAGGGATTTTACATGGAAATGACAGTGCAAACTCTGTGAATGTTTTCAGTCCTCTGTTTGTATTGTTTTTACTTCATTTTCAGATCTCTTATTGCATCTTATCAGCTTGTGTATGTTTTTTTGTGTTGCATTTCATGGATTTGTGCCTATTTGTATGAGAAAAAAATGTTCACCACTCCTTTGGTGCATCACCATCATTAGGTTAGTTTCATTTTCTGCATTTCTTATCCCTGTCTACTTGCAAATTAGGGTAAAATTAGGATTTGAACCTCTGCAATTGTGTAAACACTAGATCTAATCAGAGGAGTTTGAGGAACCAGCCTCTAATCTAGAGATTCTTCTCTCATTTTACAAGTCCCCACACTTGGAGAGAGGTTTCAATGTTGTGCAATCACACTGGATGCCTAAAACATCAGTTTAGAAACCTGATTTGCATCCAGGGGTGCTGCTGATTTGCAACAACAGTTTTAGCACGCTTCGTGGGACACTAGAGGTCTCATTTTTATTACAGCAAAGTTGATGTGCATCTGCTGCAATTTTCTTGCTTGAAAAGAGCTATTATTTGCATATCTGGTGACTCCAAGGGGAAGAACCACCTGGTTTTAGCAGTGCAGGCCTGAAAACTCATGAGAAGAGTCACCACAAGGTCAAGAGTTGGAGAAGAAGAAGTGTTGTTTGAATACCTGCAATTATCTCCAAGAAGAAGGCAAAGAGGAAAAAGGATTCAAAGGTCTCCATCTCCACCAAACATAACCTCTCTCAACTCCTCCACCTGGTAGGCCTTTCATTTAGTCAATAAGGGTTTTAAGACCAATTAGAATGGCACAAAACAACCCCTATGTCAACTTCACAGGAAGCAGCCCACTTGCCCTCAATGCACAACATCCAATTCCTATTGCAGCCTTGAAGAACATTCTGTACTTCACTGGAGAAAATCAGACTACTCTAGGTGATCATGTTAAAGATATTGCTAACCTTTGTGCAATTCATGAAATCAATGAGATGCAAGTGGCTGTCAAGTTACTGGCATCTTCATTCAAGGGTAAAGCATTGCAATGGTTTAGGAGCCTTGGAGATGGTTCTATCACAAATTGGAATCAGCTGTGTATAGCACTTCATGAGCAATTTGGAGAAAAGGGAGACAACTTGTCTCTTTTGGAGCAGCTGACAACCATCAAGAGAGCTCCCAATGAACAACTGACCGATTTCAACTTCAGATTTCAAAAGACTTGGGAGAGAATTCCAGTGGCAGTCAGGCCAACAACAGAAGGTGCTTTTCTCTACTATCTCAAAGCTCTAAATTCTGATATTTCTATGTTGATTCAGTCCATGGGAGGCATAACTATCCCTATGGCTTATAGCATTGCCATTAGGGCTGAAAATTGTTTGATCCAAGCTGGACAAACTTGCCCCTAGACCTCCCATGCCATTGTTTCCAAGTTTAGAGAGTCCAAACACCAATCAAGCACCTAATTTGGCTCCTTCTCCCACTCCTAGAAATCAGAGTTCAAATGAAGCTTCCACTTCATCTCCAAGTGCCCCAAATGAGCTTCAAGAAGTCATGAAGCAATTGCAAAACCTAGGCAATGAGCTGGTTACTCTCAAAAGGCAGCAGGCCCAAGGTTTTAGACCTTCTTATCAGCCCCAAGCTCAGCCTAACAGGCAGCCATACCAACCACAAAGGCCACCTAATCCTGCTGCAAATATGAATCAAACAAGGCCTCCTGCCAATAGACCATTTCAGCCCTATAATCCAAATGCCATATCTGCCTCTAAGGCATTGGTGCCAACACAAAACAACATTGCCCAGGAGTATGATTGGTGTTTTCCATGCAATGAGCCTCATAACCAATCCATGTGCTTCAATGGTGCTTTGAATCAAGCATTAATGGTGACAACTACTGGTGTGGAGGGTGAGGGCAGTCAAGGAAACAACCAACAACAAGAAACATTCCAACAGCAATCAGCCCCAAATGACACCACATTGGTAAATTGGCAAGCAGAGGATTTTTGTGGCATGAACCAGGAAGTTTCTCAAGGTGTTGCAGCCAACACAAGGTCAAAAAGGAGGAATTTGGGTGAAGAACAGCCATTAGCCCCAACCAATCCACAACCTTCCATGGCTCCACAAATGGTTGGCAAGCAAAATCCAATTTCAAATGCACAAGGGCAGCCAAGAACAGCCCCTAGGCCAACTCAAATACTAGTTGTTGCTGCCCACGTGCAAGGAGTGAATGTGCAAACCAAGGGACAACAAAGAGATACTTCATCACCATTCAGTATCATTGATCAGATGAAGAAGACAAACGTCAATATATCAATGTGGGAATCCCTATCTATCCCAGGCCAAAGAGATTTGCTACAAGCTGCCATGAAGGACTGGCCAACTTCGAATCAGCAAGTTCAGATGCAAAACAAAGTGCTTACAAATGCTGCCTAGCCTGAAGGAGATCATGGAGGACAGCAAGGTAAAATGTTGAAACCCCCTCCTTTCTATGTTTCATTGATCATTGGAAATCAGCTAGTGCACAATTGCATGATAGACTCCGGGGCAAGTAGCTCAGTAATTCCTAAACAAATAGCTGATCAGTTAGGGCTCCAGTATGAAACAATATCCAAAGGGGTAGTGCAGCTAGATGGGACAACAGTAACAACAGTTGGGGTGATTAGAAACTTGAGTCTTACCTTGCATGCTTGTCCAAATGTTGTTGTTTTACAAGATGTATCAGTCATAGACCTTCCACCACTCTTTTCCCTATGCTTGTCAAGGGACTTCATAGCCAAGATTGGGGGATATTTGTCTGATGATTGGTCACACATGCTGTTCAGAACGAGGTATGGAACTAAGGCTACAATCAGGTCTGAACCTATTGCAAACTTCCACATTGAGCCTTACACTCCAAGTCAGATCAACGCCAATTATTCAGCATTTGATCAAGAAGACCACCCAAGCACTGATGAGGCTGACACCAAGGTTGGAAGCATCCCGGATCTAACTCTTGATGAATGGGCAAACAAGATACATGTATTTGATCCTTATCAAGAAGTGGAAGAATCTGAGCTAGGGGTCTATTGCATACACGAAGAAAATCAGCCTATTCCTAGCATCACCAAGCCAAACCACAAAGATGACAATGAGGTATGGCAGCTGTTTTTTGATGGATCAAGGAGTAGACAAGGTGCAGGAGGTGGAGCTATGCTTGTTTTACCTCAAGGAATAAAGTACTATTCAGATTTTAGATTTCATTTTGCATGCTCCAATAACACTGCTGAATATGAAGCCTTAGTGCAAGGGATGCATTGGGCAATCAAGAGAGGAATAAAGAACTTGCAATTCTTTGGTGACAGTGAATTGATTGTAAATCAGGTCAAGGGACAGCATGCTACCAAAAATGATCTTCTCAAGTGCTACAAGAACAGGGTGTGGGACCTCATGGAATATTTTGAGGGTTTTGGCATCAAATCCATTCCTAGGGAAGAGAATCAAGCTGCTGACAGGCTTGCAGCAGTAGGGGCAAGCCTTTGACATTGTGGAAAGCATTCAACAAGACAAGGTACAACAAAACATCCACGTGATTGTGAGGCCTTCAGTGCCAGATAATAATGTCAGTTGGCAAGTGTTTGAAAATGACCAGCAAATCATCCATTTCTTACAAGAAGAAGCTGAGTTCTCAGCAAAGAATCAAGAAAAATTGGAACAGCAGTATGGTGACCAAGTGGTACAGCTGAGAACTAACAAGCTACCCAAGGGACTTATCACTTTGGAGTCCATTTTTAATCCCAATGATCAGTTTAGAAAGGAGAAAGCAAACATTTAGGTCAAGAGAGAGGATTCAGTATCCATCTTGGTAGAAGAGAACAAACCATTGCAAATTGGAAGGATGACAACTGAACAAGAAAGGTATGAGTTCATACAGCTGTGTCAAGAGTTCCCTGACGTGTTTGCTTGGAGCTATGAAGAATTGAAAGGTTTCAATCCCAACTTAGCTCAGCATACCATTGAATTGGATCCAAATACTAAGCCTGTCAGGCAGAAACAAAGACCAGTCAATCCACACATGGATCCTCTCATGAGGAAAGAATTGGACAAGCTGATTGAGTCAAGGATCATATTCCCAATCAAGCATTCTAGTTGGGTTGCCAACTTAGTCCCAGTCAGAAAGAAGAGTGGAGAGATCAAATTGTGTGTTGACTTCAGAGACTTGAATAGAGCCTCTCTCAAGGACCATTACCCACTCCCTTCCATGGAGCAAATCTTGCAAGTTGTGGTTGGCTCTGAGAGGTTTTCACTACTTGATGGCTACTCAGGCTACAATCAGATTATGGTGAAGGAAGAAGACCAGTTCAAGACAGCCTTCACAACCAAATGGGGAACTTTTGCATACAAGAAAATGCCATTTGGACTGTCCAACGCTGGTGCTACCTTCCAAAGGGCAATGGACTTGGCATTCAAAGGTTTGATTAACAACGTGGTGCTGATTTACCTTGATGACATCACTGTTTTTTCCAAAAATGCAGCAGACCACCTCTCTCATTTGAGACAAGTCTTCACGAGGTGCAGGAGATTTGGAGTGTCTTTGAATCCTAAGAAGTGTATCTTTCTTGCACATGAAGGAAATCTCCTTGGCCATATTGTCTCCAAAGAAGGATTAGTAATTGATCCAGAGAGGGTTGAAGCCATAAAAGCACTACCATTGCCAAGCCACAAGAAAGCCCTTCAGAGTTTCTTGGGAAGGATAAACTTTGTTCAGAGGTTTTTCCTAGATTTAACAGCCCTTGTCAAGCCCATCACCAAAATTTTAAAGAAGAGCATGGCTTTCAAGTGGACAGCAGAAGGCAAGGAGAGTTTTGAAGCAATCAAAGAAGCTATCTCTCAAGCACCAACTCTCATCAACCCAGATTTCTCCAAGGATTTCATCCTCTATGCATTTGGAGGTAATGATACTCTTTCTACCATTTTGGTACAGCAGAACAAGGACAATGATGAGCAGCCAATTTCCTTCTTCAGCCGGAGCCTGGATGACTATGAGGTGAGGTACTCTTTTATTGAGAAGCATGTACTTGCAGTAATCAGAAGCTTGAAGAAATTCAAGCATTTAATCTCAAGCAACAAGGTCCAGTTGCTGGTCTCACATGCTGGGGTTAAGGACTTCCTCCTCAACAAGGATTTGAATGAGAAAAGGGTAGGTTAAATCACCCGTGTCATGGAGTATGACATTGAGATCAAGATCACCAAGCTGGTAAGAGGGAAAGGATTGTGTGAGCAGTTGGTTTTGGGGAAGCAAAAAGAAGTATGCAATGAAGAAGAGGCTATTTTGATAGTCTAGGACAGCCATGAGCCAAGTGGCAATCAAGAAGAAGACAATGTTGCCCCCACTCCTTGCTGGACCCAAGGTATTATACACTTCCTAGGCACAGGCCTATGCCCTTCGGAGATGAACAAGACCCAAAGGAGACACTTCAGATTGCAGGTTGTCCCGTATGCCATTGTTGATGGAGTTTTGTTCAAGAAAGATGTGAATGGAGTGCTGCTGAGATGCATTAGCACAAATCAGATTCAAAGGGTGTTGGAAGAGTTCCATGGTGGACCAGATGGTGGTCATTTTGCACCAAGAGTGATAACTCTAAAAATCATGAAGGCTGGTTATTATTGGCCTAAGATCTTCAGTGATTGCTATGTATGGATCAAGAGGTGTAAGAATTGTGCATTCTTCACAGGAAAAGAGAGACTTGCTGCCCTTCCATTACATCCAATCTCAGTTGACCAGCCATTCATGCAATGGGGTTTGGACTTCATTGGAGTCATTAATCCCAATTCAAGCCAAGGGCACAAATGGATTTTAACAGCCACAGACTACTTCACCAAATGGACAGAAGCAGTAGCACTCAAAGAGACAAATGAGTCTAGCATCTTAGACTTTTATGAGGGGATAACAACCATATTTGGTGTACCTGCTACAATAATCTCTGATAATGCATTGGCATTCATTGGATCTAAGGTGACCGAGTGGGCTGTTAAGAATGGGATCTACCTAAGCACTTCATCAAACTATTACCCTCAAGGTAATGGCTAGGCCGAGTCTACAAACAAGAACTTGTTGAGGATCATTAGGAGGACTCTTGAAGAGAATCAGAGGTCTTGGCATACCAAACTGAAATCAGCCTTATGGGCTGATAGGATAACTCCCAAGAGATCCACAGGTAACTCTCCATTCAGGATTTTCTATGGAAGAGAAGCAATCTTGCCCATGTCACTTGAGTTGCCAACATTGGAACTCATGAAGCAGCTGTAGTTGCTAGAGTTTGAGCCCATGGAGGTGAGGTATGCAGAGTTGATGGAGCTGCAAGAGATCAGAAATCAGGCATCCCAAGCAATGGAAAAGGATCAAGCTTTGATCAAAAATACCTTTGATAGGAAGGCCAAGGATAGATCTTTTCAAGTTGGAGATCTAGTGTTGAAATGGGATGTGGATAGAGCAAAACCGGGAAGGCATTCAAAATTTGATGCCATTTGGAGTGGCCCATACATGGTCACGAAGTGCAAGAACAACAATGCTTTCCAATTGGCCTCATTGGATGGTGAAGAACTGTAGATTCCAGTAAATGGAATCTATCTCAAGCATTGCTTCTAGAGGAAAAATTACCACCTTGTAAATATTAGATTAGATTTTCATTCCTCCAAGTGCTTGTGCACATTGTTTTGCTGTAGGTTAGTTTTGTTTTCCCTAAGTGCTTTGACACAGCTTGCTGTCCATGGAGATGTTTTGCAGTCCTTGCTCCCATCAGGTGATATTCCATCTTCCTCCTTACACATTCTAAGTCAGTTGGGGTTCTAAACAGAATATTTGATGACTCCATGCCCAATGGACTGCTTCAGGAAACTGGTATCTTCTACCTAGCAGGTAGGTGACCCCGCTGAGTCGCCAAATTGTTATCTAAAATTCACCCCCCAGGGTAATTTTGATAACATGCATCAGATTATTCTGTCCCAAGCAAGTAGATTGATTCAAGGCCCAAAATCATGAAAATCGGCTAAGTCCTAGTCCTTGCAGCAGCTGGGACAGTTGGGACATCGGGGTGTGAATCGGCCGAAAAGCCGCCAGGCGGTCCGCGCAGCAATTGGGACGTCGGGACGCGAAAGGGCGAACCGGCCGAAAGTGGAAAAAATCACCAAGTTTTGTCTGGGACATCCGGGACAAGAGTACGCGGAGGACATGGATTGGCTGGTTTGGCGCAAGTCAGTCCATTTCGGGCAGTTCGGAGAATTTTGTCCCAGGCAGTCCAGGACAGTTGGGACAAAAGTACGCGGAGGACACGAACCGGCCGGTTCGGCCGAAACAGAGGACTTTTGTTTGGGACATCCGAGCCAAAAGTACACATGGGATGCGAAAAGGTGAAGTGGCTGAAAAGAGACAAGGAGGCCCGCGGATGAATCAGGAAATGCCACATGTCAGGGGGAAAATGACTCAAAGAATTTGCTAAGTGTTGGCCGAAAATTTCAAAGGGCAAGGTTTGAAGGGTCGGCCCGAGCCAATAGACACAGGACACATGTCCTAAGGTGGGGGGAGTTTGGAGCCAGGGAAAGACTTAGGAAAATTTCACAAAAGTCTTGGGCCAAAAAATTAAAAGACAAGGATGACCCCGTGCCCCTGTCCTCCAACCAGATCACGCCACGTGTCCCAAGTGGCGGGGCGCGGGGGGAAAGTGAATTTTTTTTTCAAAATTATAAAAACGTCAAAATTTCAAAGGGAAACCCACGGGAGGTGGAGGAGAGAGAATTTCTCATCCAATCAGCGCTTGCCATGTGGCGTCTGACCAGCGGAGCGCGGAAAATTTTCAAAAGATTTTCCAAAGACAAAAAAAGAGGTAAAATTTGAAATTTTTTCCCGCCGATCCGTTTTGGGCCGTTTTTGCCCTAAATCTTCAAACGATCATATCTTTTGATCTAGAACTCAGATTTGCACGTTCTTTATATCATTGGAAAGCTATTGAATTTCTCTACATGATTCCAAGGTAAATCATGCATTTTGATTCAGTTTGGAGAGAGAAAATTCAAAAAAACGGCTCTGGTATGTGTCCATGGCCAGAAATGACATTTCAACAACCAAATTTAATACAGAATGGGTCGCATTCTCCTCCAATTTGGTCAAAAATGACAGGGTATGGGTTTGTAAGGTCCCCCATGCTGATTTAATGCATTTGTAGTCAATGAGGAATGGGCTCCCACGTTTTTGTACGTTTTCTCTCTCATGGGCTCGACCCATGCAATGTAAAAGCCAGATTTGGCTCATTTCTTCGGGGGAACACTTTTTTAAACATCAGACTTCTTCTTTCACCTGAAAACAAGTGAATTTTGTAAGTATCAGGCCTTTTTCAAGGATTGTAACAGGTTTATACCTCTTTGATGGTGTAATGCAAGGGATTTTACATGGAAATGACAGTGCAAACTCTGTGAATGTTTTCAGTCCTCTGTTTGTATTGTTTTTACTTCATTTTCAGATCTCTTATTGCATCTTATCAGCTTGTGTATGTTTTTTCGTGTTGCATTTCATGGATTTGTGCCTATTTTTATGAGCAAAAAATGTTCACCACTCCTTTGGTGCATCACCATCATTAGGTTAGTTTCATTTTCTGCATTTCTTATCCCTGTCTACTTGCAAATTAGGGTAAAATTAGGATTTGAACCTCTGCAATTGTGTAAACACTAGATCTAATCAGAGGAGTTTGAGGAACCAACCTCTAATCTGGAGATTCTTCTCTCATTTTACAAGTCCCCACACTTGGAGAGAGGTTTCAATGTTGTGCAATCACATTGGATGCCTAAAACATCAGTTTAGAAACCTGATTTGCATCCAGGGGTGCTGCTGATTTGCAGCAACAGTGACTAAGATATTCCAACAACATTAAGTGTTTTTCCATGCTGATTAGAAGGAGGTGGAGTGGAGATAAAAAAATTATGTTTCTTGACTGCATCCTCTAAGGCTTGCATTCGCTTATAACACCTATTTTCTTCATGATTACTACCCCCACAAAAAGAGCATGAACGACTAGACTTATTCTTAGATTTAGAAGACTCCTTGGGTTTTGAGTTGTTTTCTTTGGGTTTAGGAGCATTTTGAGATGGAGAAGATGTGTATTTTGTTTTATTGTTTGGTTTTCCCTTTCCCTTAGGATTAGATGCAACTAATGCCTTTTGAGAGGTAGAAGACTCAAGGTGAGATAATTTGGATTCTTCCCTAACAAGTCTTTCAAAAAAAATTTCTAAGTTAGGAATTTTGAAGGTGTCACCTAAGGCATCTATGCTAGAGAAAAAGGTAGAAGAAAAAATTTGGAATGGTCCTCTCAACTTGGATAGAATCAAGTAAACACACTCTTCATCTTTCTTATCTCTTCCACTCCCTATCAACTGTGTCAACAAATGCTTGAACTTGGTAAGGTAGTCTATAATTGTTGGAAAATATTCAAGATTAAGAGAGGTCATCTCAATTTCAAGTTGCATGGCTCTTATATGATCCACCTTACCAAATAAATCCTCCAATTTCTCCCATATTTTGAAAGGAGAGTCACACTTTTCCAAATTAAATAAAAGACTGTCACTTACATAAGTTCCTATCAAACCCATACACTCATCAAATTTGCATTGGTACTGAAATTTTTCATATTCTCTAGTGAACACTAGTTGTTCTGAAGAAGTTAAAGCCCATAATCCTTTCCGCTTAATTATTGTTTCCATTCTTGGTTTCCATGTGTGGTAATTATGTGTTGTTAATGGATCAACATGATCTAATGCAAAATTATATAAATATGCCATTCTAAAAAAACACTGAAAGAAATGCAAGAACCAAGCAATGCAACAAGACCCCTAAACAATGTAACAAGATCCCCCCAGATTTTGGCACTTTATAATGAGTGCGTGTTACAACATGGAACTTTATAATTATAGTGCAATTCTCAAAATAAATATTTTCAATGGAAAGTTCATAAAAAACTATGCACTTTTGCAAAAAATAGCACTCAATACCGAGTTACCGATCAAAAGATACAAGTTTTTCAATATTATGCTCTACTATTTATTTTAGTTTCCACTAAAATAGAATAAAATTCTCTTTCCTTCACCACACAAATAAAATGAAAGGGGGATGGAGTTAAGCACCTACTAGTAGGAATCACAATGACTAGGGGCTAAGGATTTCAATGGGTTCCTTTTTTTAAAATGCCTTAAGGCACAGAAAGACCCGCCACTACTCCTCCAATAAAAACAGGCCACGTAAGCAACATTAGAACCAATCAGAGTAAGGCGGAGCCATGGGACCAAATTCACCCTTTTGCCAAAAAAGTAAAAAATTGATAAGTTAAAACAATTTTCCCCCATCCCTCAGCCAATTAGAACAAGCCATGTTACCGATGAATGTAAAAGAAGAAATTGACAAGAAAATGATGCCCGTCTGACCGTTAAAACACAGAAAATACCAGGGATGCCCTAGAATTCACTTTTTTCACTAAGGACGACAAATTTCTTGAAATTGAACCAACTGAAACATGTTTTTTAAAGCATTTTTTATCATGGAATTAGATTTTCAATGGCATACATGTGTAAATTGATCAATTTTAAACTTCCACGATCAGGCAAAAAGGAAAAACGACAGAGCCTGTAGATTTTGAAAAAATTAGGGCACAAAATAGGGCACACATGCATATTTCTTTCAAATTGGGGAAAAACAACAAGTTTGTGATCAATTCAAAGCATCCAAGCAAGAGGGGAAAACTTGAAGACCACCAATTTGAGAGAAAAACATTTTGAGAACATGTAGAATGAAGGAAAAATTTAGGGCAAAATGGTGCAAGCTCAAAAATGTCACCAACATCTACTCCTACTCAGGGATGGGCACTCCCAGCAAGTGCCACAAGAACAAAAGAAGTATACCAAGTGCCAAAAACAACCATTGGGAAACAGAGCCAAAAATGTAGGGCAGAAAAACTAGACCCAATCGACAAAAAATGGTTGCCAAGAACAGGGAAAACCACAAACAGACAAAAACAGTAAAAACAGAGCCAAAAAACAAAGACTATACACTATACAAGTGGTGCATACCTCAAATTTTGGGATTAATCCAAGAAATACTTCATATGCCTACCATTAACAGGTAGTTCAAGCAATTTCCCATTTTAGTCCTTGAGAAAAAAGGTATTTTCACCAATTCTGATATCAATGGAGTAAGGGCCCATCCACAATGCATCAAATTTACCATGTTTGCTCTTATCTTCATGCCTGATATCCCACAACAAAACTAGATCTCTAACATTGAAGGCCCTAGGAGTGACCTTCATTTCAAACAACCTCTTCAACTTCTCTCTAAATATTACATGCCTTTGGTGGGATGCTCTTCTTTATTCGTCTAGCTCTACAATCTAACTAATCCTAGCTTCATATGGACTGACCTCTTGATCTTCAAGTTGTTGAAAAAATTGAAGTGAAGATAATTACAGATGTATGGGCAGAAGAGCTTGAGTTCAATACACCAACTCAAATGGGATCTTACCAGTAGCTCTTGTGGTAGTGATTCTATTAGCCCAAACTGCAAATTTCAGTTGTTCACCCCATTTTCTCTTGTTCAACTCCAAGGTTATCCTAATGATCTTCAACAATTTCTTATTGTTGGAATCAACTTGTCCATTTCCTTGAGGGTTATAGTTTGAAGCATGAGTCAAATTGGTTCCATACTCCTTGCACATTTCCATCAAGGGTTTAGCTCTGAAATACATAGCTTTATCAGCAACAATATTGACTGGCACACCAAATCTACTTATTATATGATTCAACAAGAAGTCCATAACAACTTGGTGTGTTTCTTTCTTGGTGGGGATTGCTTCTACCCACTTGGTGAAGTAATCTGTGGCTACAAGGATCCATTTATGTCTAGAACTAGAAGGGTCTAAAATCTCACCAATGAAGTCTATTCCCCATTGTTTGAAAGGAGCTTCAATTGATACAAGATGTAAAGGAAGGGAGCCTGAAGCTTTCATTCTTCTATAGAAATGCTAGAAGCTTTCACATTTTCTAACTAGTAGGGTTTCATCTTTGAAGAGAGTAGGCCACCAATAACTAGCTCTCAAAATTTTGTGTGTTGTAACCCTTGCAACAAAGTGTCCTCCATAAACTCCCCCATGGAAATAAAAAAATATTTTGGGAGCTTCATCTTCAGTTATACATTTCAAGAGGACACCTTCAGGGTTCTTCCAAGCTAGTCCAAAGTCAGTGATGATGTATTTTTGAGAAGCCAACTTGAGGGCTCTTTTCTGATTTTTAATTCAAATGATCAGGGCACCATAGGTGTCTGAGGTAAAAGATTACATCCTTGTACCACTCAGAACTTACCAACTTCTCAAGAACATCTACCCTTACTTCCTCTACTTCATTCACTTCCATAGTCTGCAAGTTTCTCTCAGCCATAAGCTTAGCAAGATCCAAACCTCTCACTAAATTTGGGGTTTGGATATCCATGTCATATTCCTATAGTTTTTTCACCCATCTACATCTTTTTCTTAAGATCTCCATCTCTGATAATATTTCTTTTAACATGGTGTGGGGAACATAAGCAAAAACTTTTGAACTTAAGATATAAGCCCTGAAAACCTTTGTTGCTTTCACTAAGGCAAATGATTTTTTTTCCATGATTGTGTATTTTAACTCAGAAACTTATAAAGCATTGCTAAAGAAGGCAATATGCCTCTCATCCCTGTAGAAAAAAATATGCAATGGTATTTTCAGAAGTAAAGGAGAAGATTTGGAAAGGCTTATTGTAATTTGTAGCTACCAAGATAGGTGCATATTTCAATACCTTTTTGATTCCTTCAAAATCCTGAATAACAACCTCCTCCCATTTGATAATTTGGTCTTTCTTTAACATGCATGTAATAGGAAGAGTCAATTCAGTAAAATTAGACACAAACCTTCTAATGAAATTGATCTACCCAAAGAAGGATTAGATTCCCTTCTTTTTTCTTGGAATTGGAACCTTACTGATTACTTTTACCCTCTTAGGGTCAATCATGACACCAACCTTTGAAATAATAGGACCAGGCATCTTGGCCTTTTGCACCCCAAAATGAAACTTCTTTGTATTCATAGAAATTTCATATTCTCTACATTTGATCAACATTCTTTCCAAGTGTTGCAAGTGATCTTTTCTGCTCCTTGAAAAAACAGTCACATCTTCCTGGTAAACTGTATTGAATTCATTTATGTAACCAGAAAAAGCAACATCCATTTCTCTTTGGAAGGTAGCTCCAACATTCATGAGACCAAAAGGCATTCTTACATATACATATGTTCCCCAAGGAGTGGTAAAGGTAGTTTTAAATCTTTCTGACTCCTTGACAACAACTTGATTGTAACCAGAGAAACCATCCAAGGTGGAAAACAATTTGACTGTAGTATGTTTTCCATGTTTGGAAAATGATAATTGTCTTTTAATGAAGCTCTATTTATATTTCTAAAGTCTACACAAAGTCTGATATCTCCATTTTTCTTTCTGACTAGCACAAGGTTTGTAACCCAAGAGGAATACCTTGTGGGTTGAATGATCCCTCCCTCCTTCAGTTTCTTCAATTCATCTTGCATATTCATTGAGAGGAGTGGATTAATTGGCCTCTACTTTTGTATGAAGGGTTTGGCATTTGTTTCAAGAGGAATCTCATGCTGAAACAAGTCCTCTTTGTATGCTTTCAGCTTTGAATAAGACCAAGCTAGACAGTCCTGATATTTCTTCAATAGTTGAACATAGGACTATTTTTCCTCTTTGTTTAGATTACTTCCCAACAAAATTTTTATTGGTTTATCATTAGTTCCCAAGTTATACTCTTCCACATCCCTTGAGGTGGAAATGTTTCTATTGATGATACAATCAACATTGTCAAAATTTGACTCAAGTGCAACAAGACCTCTAGGAATGGTGTTAGTTTTCAAATGGATGATATCCTTTCCAAAAAAAGTCTCTATTCCTTCAGTCACACATACCATTGGTTCCCAATCAATATTTTAAAAATCACCTTGATTTTGTAAGAACCTTTGCACTTGAGAATCATCATTAAACACTTAGTAATGATTGATGTTGTCAAGGACAGCTAGTCTAGTTAACACTTCAATATTGTACTCACAATAAGGTGAAAGGGTATAATTTCCAAATCTTGACCCCAACACTACTAACTTATCAGTAGGAGAATTCAAACTTCTATCATGATGCACAATGTTGAAGGAATCAAACATCTCAATTAGATCCCAAAATGCATGTCTGTACTATTTCATCTGCTGATTTTTTGTAGCATACAGTTTTTTTTTTTTTGACAACTAGCTCTGAATATCCTTTTACAATGATGTCCTTAACACCATACTTCCATGCAATTCTCATACCCAACAAAAAGGCTTCATACTCATAAATGTTGTTAGTACATTCAAAATTAAGCTTGAAGGAAAAAACAAACTCTTCCAGGCTAGGAGAAATCAGAATTATACCAGCACCATTTCTAAATTTGGAGAAAAATCCATCAAATAGAAAGGTCTAAGGGGAACCTACCTATTCAAATAAATTTGACTGATCCATCTTGTTCTCTTTGCCATTAGCAAACCTAACAAAGTTATCAGCATCAACATCAGCAAACAACACCTCATAGGAAGCATTGTTGGGATCTTCAATAAGGTATAACATCTTCTTTTCTCCATAGAGCTTGACAAGGCTGCCTTAAATGGGAATAGTGGAAAAAGACATGTCCATTTGAATAGTCCCACAAATACTTGCAGCCCACTTTCTTGACAAAAGCACATCCCATTTGGCAGGGCAATCAACAATCACAACATCAAGTTTCAAATTCCTGTAAGTTGTACCACTAAACCCTTCACAGAACCAACTACTGGAACTTCTCTTGAGTCCATGGTAGTACACTTTCCATAGGTTACTATCAATTTGATATCCAACTCATTCATGACTTCTAAAGGAATGACATTGCATGATGCACCGGAATCAAACATATAATTGTGTAGTAGTCTATCCTTTATGATCAAAGTTGTAAAGAATGGATCAACATTCAATTCGGAATCAACCAATAATGTACCCAAGTATACCTCTAGTGTTTCTTCAATATCCTCTAATGCTAGTGGTGTTTCAAGGTTTTCAATGATCTGAGGAGGAGTTTCAACAACGTTTACATTTTTGCTTGAGGTACTCTTCTCCTCTTTCAATCCAAAGTACTCAAATGCTCTCTTCTTGTGCTTAGGAATCCTAAGCAACTCAATGATTGGAACACTCACTTTTATTTGGCTCAATACCTTAGCTATGTCATATGGAACACTCTTTGGAAAGGCAGCATTGGAATGGAGACAAGCAAATTCATTAGATGGCATGGGACTCTTTGCAATTTAGGCATGAGGACTTTAATTTTTACTTGGGATAGCAGAGCTTTTGGCATTTATTTCTCTTCTAGAATATTCTTTGGGAATACTTGTAAGAAATGGTGTTTTAGGTTTTGCTTGAGGCTCAAATCCCTTAACAACCTTGCTCCTAGTATTATACTCTTTCTCTTGAGCCACAAGAACATTCATTAAAAATTTTCTATCTTCCTCAGAAGGGATACCACCATCATACTTCTTAATCATCAAAGCTCTTAAGTATTCAAAGTCATTGTTAGGAATTTCAAAAACTTGCACTACATCAAATTCAAGAGTTATGAGAGGGAAGAAAGATTTGTACCCATTTGATGCAATCCCAAAAAGTGGTTGTTGTCCTTGCACCTATTACTTTAGTTGATGTTTCTCCTTCTTGTGAGCCTGAAGGACAGCCCACCATGCAAATATCATCATTAGTACCATCATTATTATTAGATTCCCCATCTTTCTATTCCATTTCACATAGAGGGTGGAATAGAAAACACTTATCACACCAATCAATATCAACAACTTCCTCAACAACAACAACCCTAGCAGTTAGAGGATCATGTAAAAATCTTCTTTAACATGCTTAAGGATGTCTATTTACAGACCCCATGGGTCCTTTCCCTCTATCATTAGATCTCTGATCAACCCTAGGATGATTGGAAAATATTTCATGGTTTTGTGCTTTTTACTGACCTTGTGAAGTCTATCCAATTCCCTTATATGTCTGGGATAACTTGTATGATATTTCTTTGATATCCCCTACCAAAGTTTTCACAACCTCCTCCAAATCAACACCCTTACTAGCTTTAGGTTTTTTAAGGTTTATCAGCTTTACACCATCTCTCTTGAGAGGTTTCCCAATTACTTTGATATTTTTTTCAATCTACAGTGCCATGGTAAAGGCCTGTATTAAATTGGTAGGTTTCTTGTCTCTTAAGTAGTAGGTTACCTTCTTATCAAATGCATCTGCATATTTGATTAAAAAATATTGATCACAAGGCCTCAAATTAATAGGCAGTCTTCTCAATGTCTTGGTAAATCTTGTATTAAAGTCATGCACTGATTCATTAGGGTTTTTCTTAAAATTCTCAAATTCAGACAAGAGAAATATAGGATCAATCTTGTCACCATATTACAATCTGAATGCATTATACAATTCACTCTAAGAGTCAATAGAATTATTAGGAAGAGCCTTGTACCAATCCCTTGCATCCTCTTTTAAAGTGTGGACAAACAATTTAATGTACACATCCACAAATCCAATTTCAATATCCTCCATCATATTAATAAATAATTTCAAATGATGATCACCTGTTATGGAATTATTCCCTTGGAACTTTGGAAATATACTTCTAAAATCCTGAGGTACAGCATTAGGATAACCAACCATTCCCCTAAAATTTATTGGGCCAAAGGTATTGACCACAAATGGAGTCCTAGGTGGAGATTGAGCCATGTTGTCTGGTGGAGGTGATCTTGGGTGTAACAAAAGTTGATGAGGAGTGTGAGGTCTTTGGGACTCAAGAATGTGGTTCACAAGATTGGTATTCTCTAGGTGTTGATTTTCTTGGAAAGTTTTACTAGAACTGAAACACACAGGTGCGGATTGAAGAAGGAACTCACTAGGTACAGAAGAAGGAATTTCACTAGTTGAAGTAAAGAATTTTATGAGAATATTAC
Source organism: Taxus chinensis (assembly GCA_019776745.2). Taxonomy (NCBI): domain Eukaryota; kingdom Viridiplantae; phylum Streptophyta; class Pinopsida; order Cupressales; family Taxaceae; genus Taxus; species Taxus chinensis. The sequence goes on along the minus strand of CM034148.1, from coordinate 312,402,182 downwards.
TTGAATCAGAATCACTAGAAGAAGAGTGATAATCCTCTATTAACGGTTGATATCTCTCACCAATGAATATTCCTTTGCTTGATGTCTGACCTTCAACAACCTTCCAAACTTTTCTTTCCTCTAAAATTTTCTTTCCCAATTCTTGAAATAACTATCTACTTGGGTCCCTCCTGAAGAGAGATCTTCTTCCTTCCAGGTTTGTAGAGATTAGAAACACCAAAAAATAAATGACAGAAAGCTAAGACACTGGTATTTATCAAGATCAAATTAGCATGGAGTCACCACTAAGGACTTTCACCCTAGTTGTGAAAATGCACTAAAATACTCTGTCAAATACCTATTAACACTGAAAATCTTGCCAAAATTTATAGATCATACCTTCCTTTTCTTGAATTTATCAACCAAAAATGCAAATGAAGTGCAACTACTACTAGAAACAGGGTTTGATATGTATTCAAATATCTCAAATATTAATGCACATGGATCAGATTGACCTAAGAATGTCCCTGGAAATGGCACCACTTGTGTTGACAGGCTCAAAAGAATATGAACTAGAAGCATATTAACAAATTAGTCTTGATGTTGCATTCTTCCTCCCTGGAAATGGTGCCACTAGTTTTGGTACCCAAATTTGTTCTCCTTTCAGTCTGATCAGCATCAAATATATGGCATAAATCTTAAAGATAGATGGATCATGGTCTGTTTAATTTTATAGCCAGGGATATGATCTAACTGACACTTAGATTTGTAGAGAGATAGATAGCACTCAAATAGGAATTGATCTTGTCCTAACTATTTTAGGTTGTTCCTTTCAACCAAGGTAAGAGAACCTATTTTATAACCCTCAAATGGTGAAGGAGATGAAGATATCCCTCAATTTGTACAAATAGTATGAAGGGGCCTTGGGAAAATATGATCAACACTCCAAATCTAACTTTCACAAGTTGTCGCTTCCAGATTATGGAGATACTTTCAATGGAAGGCAATGGTTACTGATGACATTTTGAAATCCTGATATGTTCTATATACTTTAGCAAATAGATTTTTAACTTCTGTGGGTATAAGGTCAAAGCAAGGGTAAAACAGGGTAGGAATTTTTTTGTTGAATGATTTTTTGGGTGGGAGTTTAGATAAGAAAAACCAAGGTCCGCTAGATTCTTTGAGGATTTCAGCAAAATATAGAGAAACTTAATAACAGAAAGTATCAAAATGGTTAATAATCCCTTCAACTAGGATATGTGCATCAAATGGAGGCCCAAATCTACACTTTTCCACACAATATTTGATCATCTATCAAAAAATATTTATTTAGAATGAACCAATGAATCATTTAGCAATCACTATTTAATCATGACCTAAGGTGCACCCAAAAGTTTACAAACAATCTCTAAAGTCAAGGAAGGTAAAGTTTTTTTAAATTTTTTTATCTCTTTATCAGATGAAATCTCTTCTAAATGTGAGATTGCAAATGCCACTAAACCATCACAAAAAATGAGACCATGTATGATTAAGAGATATTTTAAACACAAGACTGCAACAGGAAACAAGAAACACAAATTTGAAATGCATTTTGAAATGTAAGCATTCACAAATTTTTCCCAAAGACAACACAAAATAACTCAAAAATGATCAGATTTATTAGTAGGGGAATGTTTTGAAAAATGATCTCAGAGCTTGTTAATGTCTATACATGTGTAACCAACTTAACATGATTTGAAGTATGATACAGAGAGAATTATATGAGTTTCTCAGGTTGTCACTCAGAGAATGGGCTTCTTCCCAGATTTTCCAGTGAAATTTTTAGATTTCCAGGATTTTTTAAACTCTTCCAACTTTACATAAAAAATTCATGCAATATATAGCTTTCAATCTCCTTCAAGCCTTCTTTCCCAAGAAAATAATATGCCAAAGGATCAAATTTTTAACAAAAATTCCTCATGATTCACAGACAAGGACGTTTAACAGAACACATCCAAAAGGTTGCTAGTTGTCTCAAAAGAGATTAATCATTGAAAAATTCACATCATTATCCATTTTGGAGGCATGTTTTTCATCTTTAAAGCATACAAACCCCCTTCCCTTCATTATTTCATCCATTTCCCTCCAAAATTTGACTCTGTAACTTCTAGATTTGATATTTTACGTTTTAGACGATTTAGGGTAAAATTTCACTTCAAAAACACATCTGATCCTCAAATTAATCCTCAAAAACAATTGCATTAGTCCTTGCAAGCACAAACGACATGAATTTTTCAAAAATTTGATGAAAATTGATGCAAAAATCACATCTCCAAGCTTCCTGGAGCTCAAATGGTGGCCAAACTGAAAAATGCACAGTTACCGTTGATCTTCCTTTATCCTTTAATCTGAGCCCTCCATGTGTCACAATGTGATTGGAAATGAGCTTGGGATCACTTTTTGACATTTTAACACTTTTGGAAAAATGTAAAAAATTTGACATTTTTCTCCGCCGCTCCGTCCTTTGAAAATGAGCTTGACACGTGTCCCAACAGAATCATGGCTCAATTCTACACATTCCAACCCTTTTTGGAAAAAGGAATTTTTTCCAAATTATCCTAATGGACCCGCACCTCCTATTCTATCCCTGACATGTGGCACAATATGACTGGATACAGATTCGCGGCTCAATTTTAAACATTTTGCCTCTTTTTGGAAAAAGGAAAATTTTCCATTTTTCCTCTGCTGCTCCGCCCTCCCGCAGGACACGTGTCCTCACCTAATTGACTGCAAGGCAATGCTCTTATTTATATTTTAACAAAATTTTCCACAAAGGAAATTTTTTACCATTCCCTCCACACTCTCACACCTCTGCCTTTCCCTGACACATTGCGATTGCTAATTGGCTGCGGCCTTGCATTCCTCCATTTAATTTTATGCCTTTATGCCAAAAATGGGAAAAAATATCAATTTTTCCTCGAGGCCCAAAGTTCCACCTATGACCCTACCAAGTGTCCCTCTATGATTCATTGTGGGGTTTCAGCTCATTCCTACATTTTCATATCTTTTTCCAAAAAGACAAAAAATCTCTAAGTCTTCTGCCAATCCACATCCCCCTCTGCCTGGATCTTACCACGTGTCCTCTCCTGATTTGTTGCATGTCATAGGCATTTTATTTACTCTTTAAATCTTTTTCCAAAATTCCTTAAGGCACAGAAAGACCCGCCACTACTCCTCCAATCAAAACACGCCATGTAAGCAACATTAGAACCAATTAGAGTAAGGTGGAGCCATGGGACCAACTTCACCCTTTTGCCAAAAAAGTAAAAAGTGATAAGTTTAAAAAAATTTCCCCCATCCCTCAACCAATTAGAACAAGCCATGTTTCAGATGAATGCTGAAGAAGAAATTGATGGGAAAATGATGCTTGTGATGCCTGTTTAAAACAACCCACTTGATACCTAAGAAACAACCTAGGGTGGGTTAGAAAATTATGGAATAATTTTCTTTTTGATTAGAAGTGTCCAACACCAAGCTGTAAGACAACAGTTGACCCTATTAGGTTCCAAAACAAATCTAAATTACTAGAACATACTTTTCCTTCATTAACAATTTCCAAGTTCACACGGTTCATTTTATGGGGTTAGAAGTCTCAGTTAGATTTAGGGAGTAATTTACACCCATACCAACTCTCTTACAGGATCATAGTTTTAATTTGATTTTTCTCATACTTAGTGCTTCCAAAATTTATTTAAATCATTCCCATTGGATAGGAAATTTTCTCACTTTTTCGGTGATATAAAGAAGTGCTCCTAACTCCTTCATAAACTCAAGATATGGACTGGCAGAGTTTAGGGATCAAATTTTTCCCAAAGGGGACGTGTCAAGTAGGGGTGAGAGACAAGTTTTGGGTCGGTGGTTGTGGGGTGGAATTTTGGATTTTTTCTTACACGGGAGAAATTTCCTAATTGCAACCGCACCTCCATGGGTCCTCCAAGGACACGTGACGGCCTTTGAGTTGTCGCCGACAACAAGGAAGGGAAGGGCGGGGCGGTGGGAGAGTTTGGGGAATTTCACCCAAAGGGGAAGAAAATAAACAATGCCCACACACCCATGGGTCTGCTAGGGGCATGTGACACTCCATGATTCACCACAGGGAGAAGGGAGAGGGACAGGCATGGTGGCAGGGTTTTTTGACGAATTTCATCAAAGGGAGAAAAGGGAAGAGTTGGACGGGTAGGTCTGCGCCCTTGCGAAAGGGATCTACCAAGGTAAGGGTGGGAGTGCAGGGCCATGGGAGGAAACAAAAAAAATTCCAAGTCAAAATTTCAAAAGGGAAAGGGGTCGTGAGGGTTCCACCCCCTCTGCAAGCACCCAAATTTGCCACGTGGTAGCTTGTGATAAGTTGTGGGCCGGTGGGGAAAAATGGAAATTATTTCCAAATTTTAAAAAGTCAAAGGGAAAAAGAAAATTTTACGCCTCTGTTGTTGCCCCTTGATGATACATGGCACCCTCTGATTGGCTGTGGGCTAGCAGAGGAAAAGATGAAAATTTTCTTGAGCCAAAATTTTTAGAAATTTCTTAGGATTTTCGGACCGCAGGCCCACTAGGGAAAATTTTCCCAAATTTTCACGCCAAGGTAGAAAAAAATTGAAGTTCCATAAGTTGATCTAGAAAGCTTGATTTTTGGCAAACAATAACTTTCTGGAAATATTTCGATGCCTTATTTGCACAAGAATCATAAATTTTACATTTTGGTAAAGTTTAAGGGTTCAATTTTACAAAAATGATGTGCAAGCTTATAATTAGTAAACTGGTAAATTCCAACTTCTATATTTGATTAAATTGGATCTCCTCCTTCACTCAAAATGTCAAAAATACATAGAGGATTGCTCTAGGAAGGATTTAGAATGTTTTAGGGAAGTAAATTTGTTCAATTTCTTCAAGTTTGAATTTTGTCCAACAATTGACAGAAAATGACTGAGGGAAAGATTGGCTCGATTTTGCAAGGTTCTAAATAGTTTTATTACATTTTCTTTGTCAATTTGAGTTCATTTGTGATACAGCATACTAAATTTTAACTTATCCAAGTTGATTAATGTGTACAGGTCTGAACTATACAATTTGATTGAATTTATTTACCAGTATTAATTTTACAACAGAGATCTGTTTCTTTTAAATATGTATATTAATTTTTATCATTCAAGTGAGACATTTCATTTCTAAACTAACCCAATACTTATATTTGTTTATAAAAAAATCATTTCAAAGCTAAATTGCAATTCTGAATTCCACTTTAATATAGTTCAAAAAGGAAACAATGCAATATAATTCCCTCATATGTATTTCTTCTTCTTTCAATTTTCAAAGTAGAGATTCCAATCACAATTTGATATTTCCAACTTAACAAAACAATGCAAATGAGAGATGAACTTGCAATTATTTATTAACTCCAAAGAGAATACATCTTTACATATTCCATTCCTTGAATGCAATTAACAGAGTTCTATTTCTTTCTAAAAACAATACAAAATGTACATGTCTTTCACAATTCCAATATCTAACTTCATAATCAAATTACATACATCTTTCTTCACAAAATACATATTACAATTTTATCCACTTCAAGTGGGAAAGGTTATAAATGACTTTGTTTTCACAAGGGGCTGTCAAACTATATTTTTGCCTTTTCTTTAGGACAACAACATGCACATTTTCTCTTTCTCCCAGCTAATCACAACAAAAGAGGGGGAAATGTAATGATCTCCACCCAACCAAGACATCCAATGAAATGAGAATCCTTCCTTCATCATTGGCCCCCGAGGCCCAACCAAAATATAATAAAATATGCACTTCAAACCATGGAAACAACTGGCTTCCACAACACACAACATTCTTTCAAACATGCACATTTCAATATAAAACATAGTTCAATACAAAATGGCAGTTCACAACTACAATTAAAAACATTCCAATCAAAACTTAGGCTTGATCATGCAAGCCAAAGGATCAATGTCTATGGAGGAAGCTACTTAAGCCTCCCAATTGGGAATTGGTCATCCACCAGTAACAAACTGCCAATAAATTTCACTATACATATCCTTATTCCCCCCACAAATCCCTCCTTATGCCCCCTATAAATTTTCTTATGCCCCCAATGAAGTAAGAAATGCAACCTATTTGTTTTCCATGGTGAATACCAAACCCAAAATCCCTCCACAAAATCTAATGCCAATGGCACTTCCTTATGCCCCCCCCCACATTTATTCCCCATAGCCTTCTCCTACACCTTCCCTAAGGTAGTCTACCCAACCAACCAACAAATAAAACTAAACATGCACCATTCACACAACACAACAAGATAATAACAACATAAAAGGAGAGTTAAATTCCTACCTCTCCATGGTTACTTTGCTTCCAAACAACAAGATTTCCAAGAAAATAACATAGTTCCAAACAACAATTCCAAGTGTGAAGATATCTCCAAATTCCTCCACAATCCAGAAGAGCTCCAAAATAGCAAAAATATGCCCCTAAGGAAGAATGCAAAAAGGTTCAACAACCCAAAACAAGAAAGAAGTTTGAATTATATAGAATAGGGAGAGAAGAGGATGATGTGGATCCATGTAGGATTCCACATCACACATCCTCCAATTCAAACACAAAAGATAAAATCCATTCTCCCAAGCACAATAAAGAGGTGGGTTAAAAATGACAAGTTACTTGCACACTCTAAAAAGCCCACACCTCAAGGGACAGAAAAATTAAATAAAATGTAAGAAAGTGAAATTAAAAATATGCAACATGAATTAATAAAATTCATTATAAAAATCACAAATCACATCTCCAACCATAATTATGGTTGGTAAAATAAATTTAGAGGCATGGGACAAGTTTTACTTGTCCCACAAGCCTCCAAAAACAACCCCCAAGGACAAATTCAAATTTGTCATGGAGGTGGATTATTTCATACTCTAAAACTAACTTACACAAGCTCTTACACAACTTACACTTCCCTTCCATATTTAATACAAACAACCAATAAATTCCATTATTACTTTCCCATATCCCAATTTGATTTATTTAAATTTTAACCATATGATTTCTCACATTAATCTACCACATTTTAATTAATTAAAAGAAGGGAACACATTACTACTAAAATACATATAACAATAATAGAAGAAGCAAATTAGTTAAAATAAACAACCCATGGTCACATATAAAGGAAATCCCCCCATGGGAATCCCTAACACAACAACACTCAACACAATAAAACAATTTGCCATAGTGACCTTGTCGAATTCAGTTAGAATTCCATTTTGGTTGGTCTCTGATCCCCCAATGTTTTGTTGTGATTTTTTTAACCTATAAAATATAAATAACTCCTTTGGCCTCGTGGCCATATCAGAACATCCAATATGATATAAATAAAATCAAAAAATCATCTAAGCAAGTGAAACAAAACAACATCAAGGTAACAACTACATCATTTGTATTTTTAATCAACAACTATATCATCATCAATATAATACCCATCTTCTAGATCAACTCATAATATCTAAATCACATGTCTAAAAAACATCCATAAAACATCCATGTCAAATAATATATCATCATCCACATATAAGGTGTCTCTATCTATTATCATGCACCATAATCAAATCAAGATCAACAATAATCCATGATCAATGTCTAACAACCTACTAAATCAGAACATAAAAATGTTTACAATGAAATCACAGTATCCAAATAGGTATCAAAGATGTCAAAGGGAAGTGGGAACTACATCCCCCTCGCCTTAGAATTGACTTCCTCCTAGAAGTCACTGGAACAAATGTGGAAACTGAACTCGTAATGAAGTAGCATCCTCCCATGTAGTTTCAGTCTCATCATATCTATCCCACTACACCCAGACCTAATCAACCTCTCTACCTCGAAGGCCCGAGGTCTTGCGATCTAAAATGTGAATGGGCTCCACCATCACCTACCCCTGATCCTGCACTTGCAATGATGTCCAGTCTAACACATGAGAAGTATCCACAATATATATCCTGAGAAATGAAACATGAAAAACATCATGTATGCAAGACAAGATGGGTAGCAATGCTAGACGGTAGGCCAAAGGTCTGATATACTCCAAGATCTCAAAAGGACCAATGAATCTAGGAGCTAACTTAGAGCCTTTTCAATAATGGATAGGGCTCTTGTGTGGCCTGACATGAAGGAACACCTTCATGCCCACATCAAAACTATGGTCGATCCTATGCTGATCCACATACTTCTTCTACCTGTCATGTGCCTCCTGCAATATCTTCCTAATCAACACCACCTACTACTCCATGTACTATAAAAGAGCTGGTCCAAGACATACTTTGTGCTCTAACCTTTCCCAGCTAAGAGGTGTCCTGCACTCTCTACCATACAAAGCCTAAAAAGGAACCATGCCTATGGAACTCTGAAAATTATTATTGTAGGCAAACTCTACTAAGTATAGGTACTCCTCCCATTTAGACTGCTGATCCATCACATACATCCTAAGAATATCCTCTAAAATATGATTCACCCACTTATTCTGTATATTTGTCTCAGAGTGATATGTTGTGCTGAAGTTGATTCTCATCCCGAGGACATACTGCATGGTAGTCCAGAAATGTGAAGTGTACAAAGGATTGCAATCACAAATAATCTTCCACAGAATCCTGTGCAACCTGAAAATATCATCCAAATATACTTGTGCCACTACTCTAGCTATGTAAGTGGTCTTCACTGGGGAAAAGTGAGCCACTTTTGTCAATTTATCAATTGTGACCATAATGGCGTCATGGTGATATCTTGACATCGGTAGCCTAACAATGAAATCCATAGAAATGGTGCCCCACTTCCATTCTAGTATAACATAAGGATAGAGAAGGCCTGCTAGATGATGATGCTTGGCCTTAACTTTTTGGCACTCTAAACATCATGACACAAACTAGGTCATGTCTCGATGAAGTCCTCTCTAATGATATAACTATCATAAGGTGGCGTGCATCTTCTTCACCCTGTGATGGACTGAATAGGGTGCACAATGTGCCTCTACCAAGATGTCTTACCTCAAGCCTCCATCTCTAGGAACATATATCTAGCCTTTGTGCATGAGAAGACTATCTACCTCTAAGGTAAATCCATCAAACTTCCCCTCTAGGGGTCTGTGTGACTTGATCTCTGCTCGAACTACAATATAAAAGCTACTGATGAATCCTACTCCAAAAATATGTGCTCACTAAGGTGGCCATAGCCACATATCTCCATCTGATGAGAGAATCTACTACCACATTCTCCTTCCCCTTCACATGCTTGATCTTGTTATCCCGTAAAATTGACAAGGGCAATTTTACCGATAACCATACCGAAAATTTTGTTTCGATCCCTTAATAGGGATCCCTCGCGTTCGAAACGTTGTAAAGTCCCTTCCCGGGAAATCTAGTTTTCGAACTTAGTCTTTTTTAAAGCCTTTTTTGGCTGGGCTCATGAAATTGCTTTACAACACTAACTTTTGGTGCGCCCCCTTAAAAAAGCCTTTGGCGCATGGTTTTTAGTGTTAACACATCTTTCGGTGCACCAATGGATGTTGAGCCTCTCTTGCGTGCGCCAAAGCGCATGTGCCTTATTGTTGACACAACTTTTGTTGCGCCACTTTTTGGTGCACCACAGGGCGCACATAATCCCATTACAACACAAATTTTTGGTGCACAATGGGCGCACTCTTTCTCCTGTCGATAGTGGTTTTCGTGCGCCCTTTCAAAAGTGGGTGGCGCATTGATGGCTGGTTTTTCTATATATATATGTGTTTTGCGCGCCCAAATGTCATTTTCACTTTTACGAAACACGTGTTTTTTCTAAGCTTGTCAGCCTCTACTCCGTCATTTTCTTCGCCTTGTGGACCCATTGCACACTTTTGCTATTTATCAGGTAAGAGGTTCTTCTCCCCCTTGTGTGTTTGGTGTTTTCGGTTCTTGGTATTTTTGTGGTCTGGTTTTTGTGCTTGTTGGTATGGTCTTTAAAATATATATGTTTTAAGTTGGCTGCCCTCCCCCTATGCTATCCTCCCTCTTTCCAGATCTGCTGGAGAAGGACGTTTTCTTGAAACAATGGTTGTAGCCCTCCTGATCTAAACCGTTTTGTTTACCTAGCTGAGCCTTTCAAATAAGAAGTCAGGGATAAAAGAACCTACATCATAGAGAAACCCCCTTTGTAAAGAAGGTTTGTTCACTGTCTTTTCCCCTTGGTGCATCGGTGCGTCCTGCAACACTAAGAACATGTGCGCCCCTTTGGCGCATCTGACCGACCTGTAACGTGAGCAAAACCCGCGCCAATGGCGCACCCAGCTTCCATGTTACACAAGCTTTATCTGCGCAAATCTGAAGCTATAAAGGCGATGGCGCATCCCCGATTACAACAACATCATGTTGTGTAAACCCTTCATGCACCGCGCCATATCCCTTTGGCACACGAAAAGTCAATATTACATGATCCATCCACGCGCCAAAGGGCGCACCGAATCCCAATGTAACACACAATTTTCATGCGCCCTTCTTTAAAATGCAATCTGCAACATCCATGCGCCATGCGCCTTTGGCGCCAGTTTAACCTTTGCAACACCCTCTTCCTGTGTGCCTTATCTATTTATCCTGCAAGTTGTAATTTTCATGCACCCTGCGCCCTGAGCCTTAAAATCTCTAACTCTTTCTTCTGCTAGCTTTCCAATGGAAGATTAAATGGCTAATTCAACCTTTTTGGATTGGGTCTCGCTTCTTCTTATGCAGATCAGCAACTGAGTTCGAAAGAACACATGTCTACATCCAGCAAGAGACCCACCAAACCAAGAGGAAAGCCTAAGCTTACTGAAGAGGAGATGAAGTAAAAATATCAAAGGGTCAGGATGCCCGAATCACAGGCTGAATGTAGCATGGATGTCAGAGACTTAGAATTGGGTCACATTGACATGGAAGAATTCTGGGTTAGAACTCAGAAAGTTACAAGAAGTCCATGGATGGACAAGTTAATAGGTAGTGCCCTACATTTCGCCAGAGGAATCCCCGTCAGCGCTATCAACAATGAATTCATGATGGTGATTGCACAATCTTACAACAAGGACACAAGGTGTGTCGAAAATAGCAAGGGCGAGGTAGTCATAAACCTCACTGCCCGTCATTTTGAGATGATACTTGGCATCCCTCACCACCGGCACTTTGTGGCCATCAGCCAAGAGGAGTGCATCAAGGCCTGGGAAGACAATGAAGACCAATACATGCAACTGATGAATGAAGTCTACTTGAAGAACAAGAAGGTGATAACCCGGTGGCCCCAGATTATCCACCGCAGTGATTTCTGAGAAGAGCTCAGTGATACTATTACTTTCCTGAGTAGAGTCTTCGGGCTCTCTGACGCCCACTACTTCCATAAATGGATGCTGAGGTACTTGGAGACAATTAATAAAAATGTGCCTGAGAAGTGCTTTTGCTGGGGAGAAATAATAAGCAGCACCATCTCCGAGCAGCTACAACAATTCGCCACAACGGGAGTGTTCCATATGAACTCCTACGTAGTCTACGCTGCAGCGTCGGAGAGGGATTATCCAGGGCTAAACCGAAGTGGAATTTGGCCTCAGGTCAAAATATATGAATATTATCCAGAACTGAGGCTGGAGAACAACATCCCTCAATTCGCCAAAATTAATGATGCTTTCTTCTATCACATCATTTGCCTGTTGAGGCCAAATCTAACTCATGGTCGCACAACCAAGAACATTGTATCAACTGTGGAGAAATGGGGGGCCCTGTTCACCCAGTTTCCCACATTTACCTATCTGAGGGCGGTCAACTTCTTGGGCGAGCCAACCAGGCTGCCGAGGTACGCTGGACCTAAGCTGATTCTACTAGAGTTATCAAGGCAGCTAATCACATACCATGAGAAATGCCTCAAAAGAAAGAAGGGCGGAACTCCTTTCCCCCTCACAGTGGGCCAGTACACATGCTCCTCCCATCACAAGGTGAAGGAAATGTTCGCAGAGCTAGAGTTGCTCAATTTGAAACATGACTTCCCAGCTAGGCCTACCTTTAACCCAAGGAGATACCTGCCAAGGGCTAAGCTTGATCCGATCCATGTTCCTCAGATCGAGGATATTTACATTGACGTCATCCACGAGGTGGAACTCAGAAGAAAGGATCATTCTCGCTTAGCATTGGAGGAAATTATCCAATACGGAGTGGACATTGTCCCCAAAGGCTTCCAAACTACGGAAGATGAAGTAGACAAGGTGTATAATGACACGGAAGGGGATGATTGGCCCTTCCCGGCCATTGACAGAAGCAAGGATCCTCATAAAATTGAAGAGAGGGTCAAGGAGACTATGCGCAGAACAGAGCACTGGTGCCGCATGAACGGGCTGATCTACCTCGGGGTAGATTTCACAACCTCCCCATTGGGCAATGCACCTCCAAGGTCCAAGAAGTAGCTAAAAGGCAAAGGTGTAGAAGGTGAACCTAGCACTATTCAGGAAGAAGCCCCTGGAAGTCCTCTTTCCACAGTGCCAGAACAGGTAATAACTCTGGATTCGCTAGAGAAAGAAGCAGCAGAGGATAGTCCCATACACCCATCCACTCAGGATGTAGGCATTGCTATAACCACAGAGGTCCCTTTTGTCCCTTCTTCTTCTCTTCCTTCCCCTCCTCGAGTGACTCAGACGACCACCCCTTTGGTCGTGTCCTCCGCCCCTTCTTCTACTCTTTCCCCTGCCTCTTTGTCTATCTTCTCCTCCCTCGCTGATCTTTCCTCCTCTATTTCTTCCCTCATTTCCGGGCTCCCTTCCCTTCCTCTCGTGGACACTTCTTCAGCTATCCTTTCAATGCCACCGCCGCGTGTCTCCACGTTTTTCCCCTCTTCTACTACAGCTGTCCCCTCTTCTGTCTCTGGTCCTTCTTCCATAGGACCAGCCTGGATCTCTCAGCAGCTGAGCCAGCAAAAGAGGAAAGTTCCCATTGCTCCGATGGACTTTTCAGTAATTCCAGCCAAAGGGGCAAAGAAGCTGAAGCCTGTTGCACGCTTCTCTAAAAGTGCTGCAGGTGAGAGGATCATGGAAATTGCATACCCCGATCCCCTCAAAGAGAAAAAGGATCTGTCTCCAGCAGATTTTACTATGACCCAAGTCACAATGGGGACATCTTCTGAAAGTCTCCAGGGGGAAGCTCTTTCCACAGTCGACGCCCTTTGTCAAAAGCTTCAGGAAACAAAAGAAGAGAAAAAGCTACTGAAGGAGTAGAACAAATATCTGCTTCAAGCCTTACAGAAGATGGGTAGTGCACCTCCCACGACTGCCACTGAGACTTTTGAGCTTCTCAGCCAGGAGAAAATCAATGAATATTCAAAGATCGGCGAGCAAGGTATGGCCGTTTCTGCTTGGAGGAGCCAGATCCTCAAGGACAGTGAAAGAGTGATCGCCGAGTATGTCAATTCATATCTAAACATCAAAAAGGCGAACAAGGAACTCCAAGTATTAGCGGGTCCCATATCAGAAGAGCTAGATCATGTTAGACTCTAACATGAGACCTTTCAACAAATGTTCGACTGTTCAGTCGAAGATCTGGTCAAGTTCAGAGTTTTCGGCCATCCAAGGGCTCTCAAAAAAACCATGTCCACTTTGGACTATCGGATAGATCAGCTGGAATTTGTTCTGGAAAAGATAGACAAGGTGAAGGAAGAGGCCCTGGATGCGATGCATCAAATGGAGTGAATTTTTCTTAACATGTCTCCAGGGCTGCTCACTCCTTCCTTTACCATGAGATAAGCTGATGAAACTATCCGGATCTTCAAGGAGATCACTTCTCAAGGAATGGGGCCAGAGGTCACATTTGACACTGAATCTATCAACAACCTGCTGGCCTGTAGGGACTTCATCGGGTTCCTCATCGAGGCAGAGAAAGATTATTCTAAACTCCCATAAAAGCTCATAAGCGAGCGGGAGACTTGCGAAGCAATCAGCGAACGGCACAAGGATCCATCACAGGATCAATTTGGGCCCATGATTAACAAGTTTTTGGAATACTGCACTCAATTCCACATATCATCTCCTGAGCAACATCAGAAGCAGGCAACCCGCTTTCGGCCGCAGGATGACGATGACGAGTAGTTGCTTCTTCTTCTTCTTCCTCTTCTTCTTATTCTCTCTATTCTCTGACTTTCTTGTTGAAATGTCTAAAGTGCGTTGGCACAAATGATGACATCATCCATGTTGCATCATGGGATGATGTCATCCATCAAGTTGTCGAAAGTCAACATGACTTTTAGATATTTTGTAAATATATTTGTAAATAATTGTTGGCTCCTTTTTGCTTTTCTTCTCCTCTCTTCTATAAATACTGGAATACTTGTTGTATTCAGGGTGAACATTTTTTAGATGAAAATAGAAGTGAGGAGAGAGACTTTGAGCTTTCTTGTAACAGAAGAAAATAGTAATACAAATATTAAGAATTTGTGCTCAATAGCTGTGTTATGTATTAGATCTTCCTTACGTTAGATCTGTATGTGTTTAATCTGTTGGATTCATATCTACTTTTCTGTCATTTGCTCATCAGTATTGCTTTGTTTATTTATGCAAGTAGGTTTGGCTCTGTTTACTACCAACCCAAAAACATAAATCTTCTGACCTTTCTACTTTGGAATTCATTTCTTTTCTTCCTTCGGATCTGTTCTTTCTCTTTTCCCTCTTTCATTCCTTTCTTTTCGCAGCTTGAAACACTCTGCTGGGATGAGATCCCAAACCCCCGAAGGCAGAATCTGTGAGACTTGCATAGGTTCCTACTGGTAGAATAGCAATAAACCAGTTTCACTTTGTTGACTCAAAGAGGGGCTAAGCCCTGCACACTGTTGGCTCGTCTATCCATAGATCTGTCCAGGCGACAGATTTTCGGACCAACAGATCTCCATGTCATACTAACAAAGCAACTCCATCCAACGCCTCTAATGAGCATTGAGATTGGGTTGTATGAAGAGGTGGTGAAGACTCAAATGATCTATCCTGAGTGTGAATCTACTACCAAGAAGAAAGTGTCTTCATCTAACCAAAGCATGCAAAACTACCACAAGCTCAAGATCATGGGTCAGATAATTAAGCTCATGATCTTTGAGTTTATAAGACTCAAAATCCACGACTCTTTCATCCTACATCAACACACCTAGGTCTACCAATGAAGCATCTATGCAAATAAAGAACTTACCATGTGGATCCAACACTATAACAATAGGTGTTGTGGTGAGGTATTCCTTCAGTTTCCAAAAGGCTTGCTTGTATCTGTCTGACCAAAAAAACTTCTTCCCTTTCCTCTGAAGGGAAGTGATAGGGTGCATAATCTGAGAGAAGTCCTAAAAAAATCTCCAATAGTAACCTACTAATCCCATGAAGTTGCACACCTCAGTCACTGTAGTGGGTGTTATCCAATCCATAATGGCTCTAATCTTGGAAGTATTGATTGCGATACCTTCCCCAGAAATAATATGACCAAAATACTACACCTTTGTCTGAAAGAAAGCACACTTCTCCAAGTTCCCATAAAGTTGTTGCTCGTAAAGACACCGAAGAACCTGACAAGGGTACCTATACAATGGAAAAGTGGCAAGAAAGCATGGGAATCTACAAGTACCCTTTCCTCATACCTGACCTCCGGAGGTCGTGTCGAGATAGCCGGTGAATGTTTGAATGTGAATGGATATGGACAAGATAATCGGGTAATCTTAAATACTCAATACACAATAATGGAATCTGTGAATCTAAGGTGAAGAAGGCCCTCCTAACCTGAATTGGTGTAATGGTTTGCTCAGATATAATGGCTATTCGGAGGCTCTAATCAATGTCAAGCTCTACCGAGATTCTACTTCTTGGTTGTTGGATACATGGGAACTAACCTGTAGGAGCTTCGTATATATCTCTAGATAAGGTCATGAAAATGGTGATAGGCAGTTTAGTGGATTCGTAGCGAACTATGGATGGTTTTCTGGTCTAGCCTAGAAAATATTAGATTGATTGGCCTCTGTGTTTAATACAGAGAATTATACTATAATATATGGTGGGAGTGGTGAATATCTAAATACCAGCGTTCACAAGCCGGTGTCAATACTTAACTGATTTATAGTCCTGTTGGGTTGTGGGACTTGGGGATCACAACCATGAGTTCATGGTTATTGTGGACCTGTTATGGTCATGTGAAGAATTAATCCCTTCTTCCAACTATCCAGTAATCATATGCCTTTTCAGCCTCTATATTTAGAACTAGAAGTTGTATGATTTTCTTGGAGTATCTAACAGGCATTCTGGTAACTTGAATACGTAAGCTAGCATCTATGTCAATGAGGATATCTCCCATGTTAGGCTATGGAACCAAAGGATCACAACCAAATTTTTTCTCTCTTTCGAATCCTTGCATAGTCATTCAGATATTTTATCAGGGCAGTCGATAGTTAGGGTGATTTGACCAAAATGTGTAAGCTTTTTCGTCTTCAATATTTAACCCTCTTAGTTGTTCACTAATCGCTTGTAAGTTTGTTGTTGCTTGAAAGACCTGTATCCTAAGGTCCTGGTTTATATTAGCCAATGTTGTGGGTAGATTTGGCTGAGGCACTATGGGTTCAAAAATATATTCTCGAGGCTCACTAGGTCCTGTGATTGTCATACAAAATGATTCACCTTTTAACTAATATTAATAAACTGATTACAAAGGAAGTATTTACACTATGCAAGTATTCTTCTATTTTTGTATTTTCAATGACGTATTTCAATGAAATTAAAGAGAAGATACTCTAGTATATTTATAAAATGGACAACTAATCTAGTAACAGAATAAAAACAAGAAAAGTAGCATGGTGTGGCTATTTTCTTGTGCAGTTGTGATTTTATCCTAAATATCTAAGCAGCTATTTATTTTGAATTGAAAGATTCTCAATCCTACCTTAGAAGTGAGGAATGAATCATATTTTCTTAGAAACTATCAATCCCCATAGCTTCCCTGGCGATATCGAGAGTAAAACTTTGACTAAAATAAAATAATTCACTACTCTATTTGATATGTTGTAACTAGAACTTTGATAGCTCAAACCCGACATTTATAGAACAGTGGTAAATCTAGTTGTATGTGATTTCGTCCCCTTAGTGTGATCTCCTCGTTCCTTCATGTCCTCATGAATCCAGAAAGTGGGTATATGATAGTATCAAAAAAAGATGGTATTTGAACAATGACAACTTTCGATATAGAATGAATACAATGTGAGTAGGAGAGGGATAGCACAAGTGAACAGAGCTTGACTATGCAATTCTGAGTGAGATTCATTGTGGGAATACAACACAAGTGTACCGAGAGTTTTAGAATCTATCCTTGTGACAAAACAAAACCTGTAACTTTTAATGGATTCTAGTCTAGAAATGAAGCTATTCTAAGCTAAATTGATTATATGGAGTAGCAATGGAACAAGATTGAAACAAGAAGATTGAATGGCTTCTAAATAACAAAGGAAAATAGATAATTGATGCAAAACATGAAGCTAGTAGACCTATAAGAAATAAATTCAAAAACTAAATAATAGAATTTACCAGAGAGTAACTCCCATTTGAGCTCCTTTACTATAAATAAAGGAAAAACACTATTCACAGGGAGCAAAAAACATTAATGCAAGCCAAAGTGGTTGAAGAAAGTGTGTAAATTTGAAGATTTACTCTTGATGTGATCATCGGAAGGATCTAGAAAATGCACACAGGACCGCCACCCTGTGCAAGGTGGTAGTTACGGGACTACCACCTTATCTTGGGCAGCGGTCACAGGACCGCTGCCCAGGTAGGGCGGCAGTTTCATCACTAAATCCTAAAATGTAAGAAATGGGGGGAAAAGGGTAAAACAAAGCATGCAGAGTCTATTTGGGGCATGTGGAACACAAGCGTATGCCTGACAAGCTTTTTGGATTCTAAACACCTTGCAAGGAGACCTGTATTATCATTAGGGTATGTGTAACATCATTTCGGTGGTGTAGTACCCTACAATTTTGGGTACATACATATTACCCCCTCAGAGAAGCATATTAGCCACGAAGAGGTGTAATACGGTGGATCCAAGTATGGAAATCCCGAAATGGGAAGTTAGGAGTTATACCTAACATGCCCGTGTGCTAAAAATTTGCCATCCAAGATCCTGCTACCTGCAAAATGAAAAAAAAGGG
Organism: Taxus chinensis; assembly: GCA_019776745.2. Lineage (NCBI taxonomy): Eukaryota > Viridiplantae > Streptophyta > Pinopsida > Cupressales > Taxaceae > Taxus > Taxus chinensis. The sequence continues at coordinate 312,383,984 of CM034148.1, read as the reverse complement.
ACTGAAGTGCAGATAGATAAAATAAAATGAGAAATAAGGATGAATCGATACGAAAAGAGGACTTACCATATATGCGAGGTTTAGAACTTACCTTCATCGGTGCTCCGACCTTGTGAAAGACATTCAAAATCAAATTAAGAAGGCTATTTATATAAAATGAAGTCATTTTACTATTCATTTGCATGGATTGATTTGAAAGTTTTTGAGCTCTAGGACCCATGGTGACGGTTTTCGACAAGAGTATAGTCAAAATGTTCATGGTGAGATAGTGATCATGCCTCTGAGAGTGGAACATTGACCCGCGAAGTCTCAGGGTAGTTCTTCTCGATTTATTGTTTTTAAACCTAAAATGTGGAAACGATGAAATCTTTGTCTTGGGGGGATCATTTTAAAAAATATTAGTTTTAAACATGTCTCTAGGGAGGGCACCCATAGGGTAGCCTTCTTTTATTGTTAAAATGGTGTTTTTGTTTGTTTTTAAGCATTTTTAAGGGTATACGACCCGTTCTACTTTGTGGGATAGGACCACTGCCCTATGCAAGGCGACAATTATGGGACCGCCACCTTAGAAGGCAATGGTTACGGAACTGCCACTTTACACAGGGAAGCGGTCCACGATAGAGGACCAAAAAAAACAAAACTTAGCTTATTTTTGCATGTTCAACATTTTTACATGTTTTTAATAGGTTTTCCAACTAGATTTTAGTACTAACTTACTCCTTTTTGTGTTTTTGGGTGTATGCAGGAGGATTACATTAGATGGAGCCAGGAGAGGGAGTGTGATTGGCTCCCAGTAGTGTTAGAGGAACTCTCCCAGGAAGAGTGGGATACTCTCCAGAGGGCAGGTATTTGGAGGATTACATAGGTCCTTCACGTTGCACCTGCCAGTCATATACTATGTGACTTATTTTCATACTGGGATGCGGATCGGAACACCTTTCGATTGCTAGGAGTTAGGGGTGAGTGGTCCATCACCCTCGAGGATTTTTATCATATACTGGGGGTTCTGATCCTTGGGCGGTGGCTATCTCTTAAGACAGCAGTATCAAGATCATAGGTGGTTTAGTGGGCCACATACATGGGAGATGCAGTTGTATCGATGGGATCAAAGAAGGGCATGAGGATCCGCTCTATCATTAATTCAAACATTCCTATGCTCCACAAGGCCATCATGGGAATTCTTGTGTTGAGACTGATTGGGGACAAGAAAGGGGAACCCTCTTATATTGTTGGGCCCCTATTATTTCATAGATTGAGGGCCATGAACGTGTCTACACTTAGGGAGCATATATCCTCAGGACTACCTACCATGATTTATATAGGATAGTATAATTATAGGGATAGTCACTGAGCCACCCAACTCTTGTCATGAGTTGGGTGTATGAGCATATTATCCCATATGGGAGAGGTGAGGAGGTAGGGGATCCCAGGGTCATCAGGGAAGTGAGGTGGATAGGGATGACAGTTCTTAGAGCACGTCACCAACCAATGGCCTCTCTGACCACTGCAGACATGGAGGCCACTCCTTATCAGTCCATGGCAAGGGTATGGGGAGAGGAGACCGTTACATTGATTTCCTGTCAGACTACCAGCTAGTTGATAGACAAGGCAGGGAAGTTGGAGATCCACCCCTTTGATAGATTACCACAGTAGTTCAGCCTCCCCTATAGTGACATGATTCCTCTTATAGGGATAGTGTATATATCTATCTGTGAGGCTCGGGGAGGTCCTAGAGGCCAAGGTTGGACTATTGTTACTCCTGGTGTTCCTATTGCGGCCAGGAGGGTGGTACGTGCACGAGGGAGAGTCGGTGCTCCTTAAGCACCCTTACTTTTGATTACCAATGGTCCCGCCCATAGTAGTGATGAGCCCATTGACATGGACTCAAAGTATAAGGAGTTCACTGGGGGAGAGACAGAGGAGGAGATAGAGGAGATGGAGATTAGTGAGATAGGTGGGGGGATGAGAGTGATCCTAAGTGGCATGATACTTAGGAGATCTTACGGGCTGAGAGGGTGGAGTGGAGCACTGAGAGGGTGACTCTGATTTTAGAGGAGTTTCTCTCTTAGGACCTAGGTAGAGATGGTGAGTTCGTTGTAGGCCGTCACATTTCCGCAGACATGGGAGAGGGACACCAATCAGTGGCAGTGTCAGTAGCAGGCGCGGATCCTAGAGATCCTTCTTGGAGGCTCGGAGATATGAGTGAGTTGTCTCTCTTCTATATTTGTTTTAGTTAGAATTGTCTTAGTTTGTTATTCCCTTTTATTTTGTTTACTCTTGGTTTTATCTTTTGATCATTTTCTAACTAGTTTCTCTTTTGTTTGCAACGACTGCTGATGAGTGGCGAGACTTGATTCACTGATTATGCATTGATACCTTGCTTCTCCCCTTGGAGAAGACTCATGCTGAGATTTCCGTGGATGTGGGGGAGCCTTCAGCAGTTGGTAGGCATACTGATGTTTTCTCCTCTATCTGGTATGTGGTGAAGATCATGACTTCTCTCTGCACTGAGGTAGTTGGATACAGGATGACTGAGTGCTTAATGAGGAGAAGTCACTCTCATAGCGAGATGGTAGCTACTGGTCGTGACCGCGAGCCCTCAGTGCATTCAAAGCACTGGCATAGTTGAAGTCCTAGGTATAGTCGCACACCCTCTGAGGGATCCCATAGGGATTGAGAGACCAGTTTTGTAGTATTTTGTCAGATATCTATATGAGTGCTTTTGTAATTTTTGGGCTCATTGACTGTTTTGACCATGCCTAGTGCATGATGGCATTGTATATGAAACTTGATTTATATATATATATGTATCCCTGTTTGGATCCAGACTCTTGATGCCTAGAATTTTGTGACTCATTTCCACATGTGTACATTGATGTTTTTAGAATATTTGTTTTTCATGCTTTTCAAAATGTATGCAATGGATAACAAATGATAGTAAATAGAATACTTTACTTTGTATGTTTTTTTTTATAATGCTGATATGAGATGATACTAATATATGGTAATACTGAACTTTTGAATGCTTTGGGCAACGTTTGTAATTTCTTCATATATTGGCAAAATGTGATGAATGCATAGTGATAAAGAGATGAACTTGTCCCAATCCCAATTCCACACAACTAGTAAGATGTGAGGACTTAACACCAAGAGTTAGGAAGGGCACAAGTTGTATGATTTTGACCGAATGGAATGATGACAAACAGACAAACTAGTAATAGAAACCAAGTTTAGACCTACACACCTACCCTGTTCAGAACTACCACCAGGCTTAGGAGGCCACTTACTTTCTAGATTATATAGACTTAGATTCATAAATGGCAACCTGGTTGACAAAATCTAGTTTTGAGGATTTGATCTCTTTGGAATTTAGATATTTGGATATTTGTTTTCTCTTAATAGGATTTGATTTGTGTTTTTAGCATACCAAGATTTGTTAATTTGTGTGATTGGACCCCCAACACCCTACCTCATGCCATTAGTAAGAAGCATGGGTTTTTCACCAAAGGTGAGATATAGGTGAGTAAGGGCACTTATTTCCTTTCCCAACCTCACACCACCAATAAGAGATGTGGGGTTATCACTGAGGGTTGATGGGGCAAAGAAGTGTGTAATATAAAATATTTTGTTTGCTTGGTGCTTTCAATTTTATTTGATTTTGACATTTCTGATCTATGAATTTGGGATATCCTTTTGTTTTAAAGAGATTTAAGAGGGATATATGTGACACCAAGAAGCTTCTAGAATAGACTGTAGGCAAGGACAACTTCACCTAGTAGAAAGAAAGAGAAAAGCCAAGTATGCAGGCCTTGGTATAGTTTTCATCAATATTTGTCTCTCAAACTTGATGAGAAGATTTGAAAATACTTGATGATGTTTGAAAATATATGATTTGGATGCTTTTGCCAATACTTTCAGAAATTTGTAATAGATTACTTAAGAGTAAGCTCCCGGACTACAATTTTTACAAAATGAGTGGACAGAATGAAACAACTAAATGACTAATGCAATGTAGGTAGCTATAATGTACAAGTGGTGATTCTGATGTTTTATGCGGAAAACCGTTTAAGATGTAAGGAATTGACAGTTTCACTGAATTCCTCACCTTCTAGTGTGCACATAAGATATGCACCATTTCCATAGTCTTTCATGACTCAGTATGGGCCCAACCATTTGGGCCGGAACTTTCTTCCTTGGCCAGTTTTTTTATCGATCCGGCTGTCTAGTCTTAGAACTAGATCCCCTTCATATATTTCTCACTCATAGACCTTTTTTTTATACTGCCAACACATCTGGTCAGCATAGGCTCTATACCATTGTTCAGCATTTAACTTGTCCTTGTCAAGGTTTTCCAGTTGAGAGAGGTGTGCCTCCTTGTAAGCTTCTTCATCCAAAATCCCTTGTAATGAGATACGGAGACTGGGTATTTTAACCTCAAGTGGGAGAACTACTTCTGTTCTGAATACTAGCGAGAAAGGAGTTGCTCATGTTGGTGTTCTTATTGAGGTTTGATGGGCCCATAAGGCTAGATATAGTTTTAAATGCCAATTTCATTTGTTCTCCTTGACCGTTTTGAGAAGAATAGCTTTTAACGTTTTGCTTGTCACTTTGGCTTGCCCATCGGCTTGAGGGTAGTAAAGAGATGCCATGTGATGGTTTATCTTGAATTTGCTACATAACTCATGGAATTCATCATTTTTAAAGGATGTGCTATTATCTGAGATAATGACTTGTGGGACACAATACCTGCAGATAATTTGATTCAAAATGAATTTGGTAGTTACCGAACCTAGTACGGTGGTGAGAGGCATGGCCTCTAACCATTTGGTAAAATATTCTATGGCTGTAATTATAAAATTATGGCCATCGATTGATGAGGGAGAGAACTTCCCTATCAATATCAGCCCCCACATGGAGAAGGGCCACAGGGTCGCTATTGGTTGCAAGGATTGTGCTCGCATGTGAATCTCGTGAGAGAATTCTTGGCATTTGTGGCACTTACGTACAAATTCCACTACATCATTCTCAAGAGTGGGCCAAAAGCAACCCATCCTATGTATTTTGTGGGTTATGGCGTGACCACCAAAGTGGCCTCCACATATCCCATTGTGGGATTCATGAAGAATCTTCTTGGATTCTTCTATGTCGATGTATCTTAGAAGCATGTCGTCGAAGGCTTTACGATATAGTACCTAGTCCAAAACAACATATTTAACTGTAATAATGCATAACTGCCTTCTTTTTTGTGATGTGGAACCTTTCGGGTATGTATGGTCCATGATAAAATTGATGATATCAGTATACCAGGGACATGTAGAAATGGGGGGCCTGGTTTTGAAGAAGTATACACACTCATCGGGAAAGTCTAGATTTACTAACTTGTCTCCATCTAGTGGATTGTCAGCTAACCATCCTGCAATGATTTTTCCCTTAACATATTTCTGGTTCACGAATGTTAACTCAAATTCTCCCATTAAGGTTATGAAATGCCCAACCTTTTTAGATAAAGATCCTTCTGTGAGAAATGTTTGTAAATGGTCTATTTTTATAATGACCCTTATTTCTTGGTTTAACATGTAATGTTTTAAACATTTTTTTGCAAAAATTATGGCCAAGCATTCTCTCTCTACCTGTGTGTAGAGTGTTTCATAATCAAGCAATGTTTGGCTAATAAAATAGACCAAATGTTCTCATTTATCATTGTCTTCTTGAGCCAGCATGTAGGCTAGTGAGACATCAGTGGATCGTGAGTATAAGATCAAAGGGTGGTCTGGTTTGGGAGGCATTACCATGGGTGGAGACAACAAGAAGTGTTTAACTGCTTCAAAATCTTCGTTGCATTCTTCAGTCCAATCAATGTTATAATATTTCTTTTGCATATTTTTGATTGGATGAATGACGAAAGGGATGAACCTTCAGATTACACCGAGTTTCCCAAGAAATGACTTGATTTGAAACTCGTCTGATGGTGGAATCATTTTGAGGACTACCTATATTTTTGTTGGATCAACATCAATCCCTCATGAAGATATAATGTAGCCCAAAATTTTGCCTCTTCTCACCCCAAACACGCACTTCTCTAGGTTTAATGTGACACCATATTCGATTAGTCATGAGAGGATGATACATAGTACTTCCAAATGATCACAACATTTTTTGGCCTTGGCCAACAAGTCATCTACATAGGATTCCACAAATTTATGGATAAGATCAGGGAATATGTAAGTCATTTCCCGCTAATGCGTAGTGCCAGCGTTCTTAAGACCAAATGGCATGACAGCATAGCCAAATGTTCCCCAGGGAGTTTTGAATGTAGTTTTGGCTTGATCTTGTTCAGATATTTTAATTTGATTATACCCTGAGAACCCATCCATGAGGGATAGTAATTCAAATACAACGGTTATGTCAATGATGACATCAATGGATGGTAATGGGAAGTCATCCTTGAGACAAGTTTTGTTAATATCTCGAAAATCTATGCAAATGTGTGTCTTCCCATTCTTTTTTAGGATAGGGACAGTAGTAGATACCCATTATGAGTAGTCAATGGGCTTGATGAATCCCACTTGAAGAATTTTTATTACTTCCTCTTTTACCATGAGAGCCACTTTTGGCTTCATTGGTCTTGACTTTTGTTTAATTGGTTTTGCATCTAGTTTAGTGACAAGATTATGTACTGCGATTTGTGGTGCAATGCCCATCATTTCTTTATAATTAAATGTGAAATCCTTTTGATGTTCTTTGAGGATTTGGGTATATATTTCTATCTCCTCCAGAGTTAACGAGGATCCCAATTTCAAAATCTTTGGTTCTTCCTCTGTTCCAATGTTTATGTCAATGGTTTCTTCTATTAAAGAAGCGTTGCCTTTTTCAAATTTAGGTGGGGCTGGAGGTAGCTCCAAACTTTCTCCATTTTCTATCTCATAGATATCAAGATCCTTCTGTGGAGGAGACTCTACCATGGGATTTCCAAAATAGGAAGAGGAATGTGGTATCAAGGAAAGATCAACTATACGGTGAGAAAGATGTAGCTCTGCATAGGTGTTTAGATATTCGAGAGTGAATCTATCATCATCAAAGTGATCTACAATAGAAAAATCATCCTCAACTTCTTCATGAGTTAGGAGTGAGTTTGTTGGTATTTTACGTACTAATGGTTCGGTACGAAGTGACACTGTGAAATGTATATCTTCCAACTCACTATTTGGAGTGAACCGGGAATGCTATTGAGTTTGCGAGAAGGTTCTTCTCTCATGGGATTGATTCAATTGATATGAAGTTAAACCCATTTCTTAGATCTAATAGAGTTGTAAGTGCTCAGCTCTAGTTTCGTATACCTCAGAGACTTGGTTTACAACCAATTACGAGTCTCCTAGCACTCTAATGTTGCCGACACCCATTCTTTTAGCTAGAATAAGGCCAAGGAGGAGAGCTTCGTACTCATCCCCATTGTTTGTACATTCATAGTTTAATTTAAAGGTGAAAGGTAGGATCTTTCCCTCAGGTGAAGTAAAGATCACTCCCGCCCCATCTCCAATGTGACATCTAGCTCCATCAAAGTGGAGAGTCCAATACTTGTTTGGAAAAATGGATGTTGGGATATTTTTCGTATCTATTTCTTTTTCTTTGGTTACCTCTGCCATAAAAAAATCATCTGATGGAAGAGAAGAAATTCCCAGGGTGTGTCCCATACCCATAGAATCAAATGGTAGGAGAATAGGCAAGTCCTTCTCTAACAACTCGACAATTTTTGCGATAGTCCCTAGCGACACCATTTTTATAACATTGGTCTCACTTTGGAGTACTGCAACATCCTCGGCTGGATTTGTAATTTCCAACTCTATGGTGGGTATTAACTTTTCTTTTGGTTGTGAATTAGTTGTTTTGACAAGATGATTTGTTGGAAGTTCAAACTCAAAGTGAACACCTAGTCTTTTCTTCAAATCAACTAGGTATATATCAAAGGGTTTGGGGTTACCTTGTGCCACGAATATTTTCCCTAAGTGTAGAAATATTATTTCTTGGAATAGCGTGGAAGGGATTGCCTTCATGTGGTGTATCCATGGCCGACCAAGGATAATATTATAATTGGTTTCCCAATCTATAACATAAAACTCAATGAGGGCCGTCTTGGGTCCTAAAGTGACTGGTAAAACCATGGTTCCAATCAAAGTGGCCTTGAGGCTATCATAAACTCTTAGCGTATTTTACGTCGTTGAATAGTTCGTCTGTCCATATCCTAAGTTTTGAAGAAAAGTGAAGGGGGCTATGTTAACAGCCACACCATCATCAACCATTGCACATTTAACATAATTATTGTAGACCCATACATGTAAATGTAAAGTTGGGTCACCTCTTCATGTAATTTCAGCATCTATTGTCATTTTTCTTATATCGAATATGAATTCAGTATCCCTATCTAGCTGCCCTGGAGGATAAAATTCAAATTCCATATGGTTTACTTGCATTTTCGAGGGAGGAGTGATATTGATTAAATGAATAAGGTCTAACGCTTCTAAGAGGGCAGCTCTGTGGGTCGGAGAGTTCTTTAACAAATCTAAAAAGGAGATGCGAGAGAAGGTTTTAGTTAAGTCATTAATTAAATCATAGGTGCCTATTGGTTTTACCAACGTTTGTTGACTGTTGTCTGGCTCCAATGGATAGCTTGGAGTAGGTTGGGATGAATAATCCCATGTTCTTGTTATAGTTTCTATGGGTAGCTTGGTGTCTAACTCCACTAAACCAACTATCTTGGTTTGGGGTTGAGTTCCTAGTTGGGGTGCGACTAGTGGATTTAATGAAGTTAAAGTTTCATGATCATTATTTCCTATCATGACACCCTTGTTTTTTCCATTAGGATCTAGCCTATTATTGTTATAATGGTTTGGGAGTGGATCATCAAAGATTTTGAGGGGAAACTGCCCCTGTATAAGTGTTTGGTGTGGGTACTACATAATTTTCTAAAAATATATCTATAAAGAGTTGATTTTGATCTTCTGGAAAATGTTGCATGAATTTATTGTATTCACGACAAGTCCTAGTATTGTGGCCTTGAATCTTGTGGAATCCACAATACAAATTGGGATTATAATTTTGAGACTGTTGATTTATAATCTGTTATGGCCCAAAATTCTGATAAGGTTGTTGGTTGTTAGAGTTAAAAATTTGAGGCTGTTGCCTTTGGTTTTGACTCAGATATCTAGTTGGGTTTCAATTTTGACGTTGTGTTTGGATTTGTCATTGTTGTTGTTGTTGGTGTCGTGGTCATGGTGGATGATTAAAATCCACTACGTTGAGTTTTGGAGTAAAATTGTTATTTTGTTGGTTACTAATAGGTGGCGAAATGTTTACAACATTTTCCCTTTTAACTTGGTCAGTTACTCCATCTGTTGTAACCACGCGGTTCTTGTTAAGGATCTTAGGTCCTTGATTAGTGTTCCTGGCATTGGGATAGGCTGTGGTGTTTTGATTGGGAGTAGTTAATTTCCCATTTGTCCCATATGTCTTACGACCACTATTAATCACTATTTGGTCAATTCAGAGAGAACTCTCTAGTACTTCATCATAAGTTCTTAGTGGGAACTTCTGGACTTCTTCCTTTATCTCTCTATTAAGTGAATTAAGGAATAAATCGCATAGTTCCATTTGATCCATATTTGGAGCACTTGCTGATGAGTAGAGAGCAATACGCCATCTTTGAATGAAATGAGTAGTGGATTCATTATGTTCTTGTTTTATATGTAAGAACTCTCTGATTCCCTTTCTTAATAATTTGTTCATGTCAAAAGCTTTGATGAATTTTGACACGATTTGTTTAAATGAGTGTATTGAGGCTCCAGGTATTCTATAATAATAATCAAGGCTAATACCTTCTAAGGTCTTAGGGAATATTTTAGCGACAACCCCATCTCAAGGGAGTAACTCCCATATGGCTATGGCATAGGCCTTAATATGTGTGTTCGGGTCTCCTCCCCCTTTGTATTTGTGTAAATCGGGAAGAGGTCTTGGAAGCATAATAATTCATATGGTGAAATCTAGGGGTTCTTTCAAATATTCTGAGTAAGTCCCTACCGCATAGGCCTAGACCATTGATGGTGCTTGCTGAGGGGGTGGAGGTGGTGGTTGTAAGGGTTGTTGATATGACATAGCATATGTGTTTGTAGGGACATAAGGCAATCCCTAGAGTTGAATGGACATCCTAGGAGAAGAGAACATGTCTCATTGTAGTGATTTTGAATAAATGTTTAAATAGGGAGGATAATTGTTCTGGTATGGGTTGTTTGGTGCCAAGCCGGGAGGTGTCATGTTTTCAACTAGAGTGGCATTTGAAAATGTGGTCCTAGTTGGTGTTTGTTGTGGGTAACTATAAGGATTTTGAGGAGGCATGCCTAACGTGCCTATTCCTATAAGGAGGTCAACCTAACTAGGATGATGCAGAGGGTTGGGGATTCCTACTTGCCCAAAATATGAATTTTGGTTTGCTTTAGCCAGTTCCAGCCCTCTAATCTTTTTCAGCTAAGGCTGAAATGACCTCCATTGGTGAAGATGTGGTGCTTTTCCTTAAGGGTGTTTTTTGTATAGCTTGAGGTTTTAAAGGGGTATGATACCCTGTTATGAATTGATTGTTACCTTGCCAAGCTTCACTGAGGGTATTTCCCATAGGTGGAGGAATGGGGGTGTTTTCCTGGAATAGGGCATCAGACTATATTTTTAAATTCCCTATAGGTGGATACATATTTTTGAAGTGTTGTTCACTTTTAGCGAAGCATGCTAAGTACTCCTCATCCAAAAATGGGAGTGGGTCTGATTGTCTGATGATATGTGGTTTGAACAAGACCCGAGGAGATGAAATGGATTCTCTAGTAAACGTCATATTATTAGATCCTAATGGCTCTCCCTATTGTGTTTATGTGAGTTAATCGAAATCCTTGATTCAGAATGAAGAACTAGAACTAGTCATGTGAGGGGGAGTTTGAGATGACAAGTAATTACTTGAATAGTTATCAGCCCATGCAGAAAGTGAGGGAGATGGTTGTCTATTTGTTTGACTATAGTTTACTTTGAGACCTAAGAGAGGTATGCCATATGCATCGTATCTCGACATATTCGGGGGGTATATGAATACCCACAGAATAATTGGAAAGAGCGAAGGTGGATGAAAGAAATGAACAATAAAAGAGGAAGAATTGTTTATTTCACGTCGGGTTCACCAATTTTGTACGATGGAAAAGTGACATGCAAGCATGGGAATCTACAAGTACCCTTACCTCATACCCAACCTCCCGAGGTCATGTTGAGACAGTCGGTGAATGTTTGAATGTGAATGGATACAAACAAGATAATTAGGTAATCTTAAATCCTCAATACGCAATAATGGAATTTGTGAATCTAAGGTGAAGAAGGCCCTCCTAACCTGAATTGGTGTAATGGTTTTCTCAGATATAATGGCTGTTCGAAGGCTCTAATCAATGTCAAGATCTGCTGAGATTCTATTTCTTGGTTGTTGGATATGTGGGAAGTGACCTGTAGGAGCTTTGTATATATCTCTAGACAAGTTCATGAAAATGGTGATAGGTAGTTTAGTGGATTCATAGTGAACTATGAATGGTTTTTTGGTCTAGCACATAAAATATTAGATTGATTGGCCTCTATGTTTAATAAGAAGAACTGTACTATAATATCTGGTGGGAGTGGTGAAGATCTAAATACTAGTGTTTACAAGCCGGTGTCAATACTTAATTGATTTGTAGGCCCATTGGGTTGTGGGACTTGGGGATCAAAACCATGAGTTCATGGTTGTTATGGACCTGTAATGGTCATGTGAAGAATTAACCCTTCTTCTAACTATCCAGTAATCGTATGCCTTTTTAGCCTCTATATTTAGAACTAGAAGTTCTATGATTTTCTTGGAGTATCTAACAGGTATTCTGGCAACTTGAATATGCAAGCTAGTATCTATGTCAATGAGGATATCTCCTACGTTAGGATATGGAACCAAAGGATCATAACCAAATGTTTTCTCTCTTTTGAATCCTTATGTAGTCATTCAGATGTTTTATCAAGGCAGTTTATAGTTAGGGTGATTTGACCAAAATGTGTAAGCTTTGTCGTCTTCGATATTTAACCCTCTCAGTTGTTCACTAATCACTTGTAAGTTTGTTGTTGCTCGAAAGACTTGTATCCTAAGGTCCTAATCTATATCAGCCAATGTTGTGGGTAGATTTGGCTGAGGCACTATGGGTTCAAAAATATATTCTCGAGGATCTCTAGGTCCTCTGATTGTCATACAAAATGATTCAACTTTTAACTAATATTAATAAACTTATTACAAAGGAAGTATTTACACTATGCAAGTATTCTTCTATTTTTGTATTTTCAATGATGTATTTCAATGAAATTAAAGAGTAGCTACTCTAGTTTTTATAAATGGACAACTAATCTGGTAACTGAATAAAAACAAGCAAAGTAGCCTAGTGTGGCTATTTGCCTGTGTAGTTTTGATTTTATCCTAAATATCTAAGCAGCTATTTATTTTGAATTGAAAGATTCTTGATCCTGCCTCAGAAGTGAGGAATGAATCATAGTTTCTTAGAAACTGTCAATCCCCACAGCTTCCTTGGCAATATCGAGAGAAAACCTTTTACTAAAATAAAATAATTCACTACTCTATTTGATATGTTGTAACTAGAAATTTGATAGCTTAAAACTGGATTTTACAGAATAGTGGTAAATCTAGTTGTGTGTGATTTCATCTACTTAGTGTGATCTCCTTGTTCCTTCATGTCCTCATGAATCCAGAAAGCAGGTATATGATAGCATCAACAAAAGATGGTATTCAAACAATGATAGCTTCGGATATAGACCGAATACAATGAGTGTAGGAGAGGGATAGTGCAAGTGAATAGAGCTTGACTATGTAATTCCTAGCGGGATTTATTGTGAAAAAACAACACAAGCGTACCAAGAGTTTTAGAATCTATCCTTGTGAAAAAACAAAACCTATAACTTTTAATGGATTCTAGTCTAGAAATGAAGCTATTCTAAGCTAAACTGATTTTATGGAGCAGCAATGGAACAAGACTGAAACAAGAAGATTGAATGACTTCTACAAAACAAAGGAAAATAGATAATTGATATTGAACATGAAGCTAATAGACCTCTAAGTAAGAAATTCAAAAAATAAATAATATAATTGAGAAGATGAGGGGCCATTTGCTTGAAAAAAAGATGGCTATTTATAACCAATGCGTTTACCAAAGGGTAACTCCCATTTGAACTCCTTTACTATAAACAAAGGAAACACACTATTCATAGGGAGCAGAAAACATTAATGCAAGCCAAAGTGGTTAAAGAAAGTGTGTAAATTTGAAGATTTACATTTGACGCGATTGTCAAAAGGATCTAGAAAATGTGCACAGGACCACTGCCCTATGTAGGGTGGTAGTTACGGGACCATGGCCCTATCATGGGCGGTGGTCATGGGACTACCACCTAGTTAGGGTGGTGGTTTCATCACTGAAGCCTAAACTGCAAGAAATAGGGGGCAAAGGGTAAAACAAAGCATGCAGAGGCTAAGCAGGGAATGCGGGACACAAGTGTATACCTGGCAAGCTTTCTAGATTCCGAACACCTTACAAAGAGACCTTTATCATCATTGGGGTATGTGTAACATCATTCCAGCGGTGTAGTACCCTACAATTTCAAGTACGTATAGTGCCCCTCATGCTCCTCATGCATATGTGAGTATATCAGAATGTCATCTAGGAAGATGAGAACGAAGTGATCTAAGAAGGTACTGAATAACCCATTCATAAAACTCATGAACACTACAGGGGCATTAGTCAAACTAAAAGGCACCAATCTAAACTCATGGTGACCATATCTCATGTGGAAAGCGGTCTTATGAATGTCCACCTCTGAAATCCTCAGCTAATGGTAGCCTAACTTAAGATCGATCTTAGAGAATACCATGTCTCCCTTCATCTACTCAAATAAGTCATCAATACGTGGAAGGGGATAATGATTCTTGATCATTACCTTGCTCAGCTGGCAGTAATCAATACACAACCACAAGGATCCATACTTCTTCTTCCCAAAGATCACCGGTGCACCCTAATGGGATACACTAGGAAGGATAAGGCCCTTCTCCAAAAGGCCCTCAAGCTACAACTTGACCTCACAGAGCTCTGGGGTGGTCATTCGATAAGGTGCCCATGAGATAGGATATACTCCAGGAACTAGATCTATATGAAAATCAATCTCACGTGGGGGTGGTAACCCTGGTAGCTCCCTTGGAAAGACATTTGAAAACTCTCTCAAAATGGGATGATCATCTAGCGATGGTCCACTAGACCCATCCTCTGATCTGTCACTAACTATAACAGTATACAGCTGACAACCCCATCGAACACACTACTTAATTTGTATAGCGGAGATGATGCGAATAGAAATGGGTCTCTTGACCCCCGAGATCACCGACTCAACTCCCAAATCATTTTCACAATATATAGTCTTGTGATAACAATTCATCCTGACCCTGTGTGTAGATAACCAATCCATACCGAAAATGACTCCATTTGAGCCCAAAGGAAGGATACAAAGATTTTAGGTAGTGGTGAAGGGTACCAATCCAATACACACTACTTAACTAAGGAGTCTACAGAGATCTTGGCTCCAGAAGCCATCTTGACATCTCAACTAAGACCCTACCTAACTACCATCGGCCTAGCCATCTTGACATCTCAACTAAGACCCTGCCTAACTGCCACCAGCCTACATCACTCTACCAAAGATGGTGCAATGAAAGAATCAAAAGAACTAGAATCAAACAATACAAGGGTAGGAATACCATTAATGCTACCTGTGGTCTTAATAACTGTGCTCTGGTGCTCTGCCTGGTAGTTCTTAACTACTACATAAATCTTGTGGCTATGTCCCATGTCACCAACAATTGGCTCTGAAATCTGTGCCTTACCCTTATTATTAGGGTTCTGTGGGCAATCTCTCCAAAAGTGTTCAGTAACTCCATAACCAAATCACCCTCATGATCCTCCCCAATGAGTAGCGCCTCCAGTAGGTGCCCTAGAATTTTATGGCGTGGATCCTAATGATCCAGATATGGTCTTCTAAGGTCTCTACTGGCAAGCTCCTACTGATTAATCTCTAGGTCCACCCTATTTCATGATGGGACCCCTAAGTGGAGGCCCCATACTCTAACCTCTCTATGCATCAGCTCTCTGTTGAGGTCTATGAGGTGGGTGGGACTACTACTAGTGCTGTTGTTATGGCCTAAAGGATGACTATGTTATACCTTGGCCACCATGAGGAAGGGGTACTGACCCCCTCGATGTATCATCCTGCATCTACTGTATGTGGCTCCTGACTCTATCTCTAGTCTGCTGAGTCTTCCCCTGAGTCTCCTCTTCAATATGGGCCTTCTCGATGACCTCTACTAATTTCTGTGGGAAGTGGATCCACACAGCACCTCCAATATCTAAATTCAAACCCCAGATGAACCTGTGAATCTACACCTACTCATCCTGCATATACTCTGGATACTGGAGTAGATCTAGAAATCTACTCTCATAATTTGTTACTGAAAGAGAGGCCTATCGGAGGTCATGGAACTTGTCAATCCTCTACTCTATGAACCTCCATGATAGATACCTACTCCTAAATCTCTCCTCAAATCTCCCACGTCACTGTCTCTAAATCTACATGGAGCTTTTGCTCCTCTGTCCTCTACCATACTCCTACTCCATCCCTCAGTAGATGGATCATAATACAATATTTCATGTTTCTAGAATAAGGACAAAGCTTGAAGTAACCACTCAAGCTCACTAGCTAGGCCTCTACCTAAAATCCACCTGTGTCACCTGAGTAATGCGATGGAAAAAGCTTTAGGATCTCCCTGATGTAATCTATTGCTATGGTCTGGCGGCCTCTAGGTATCTTTGCACACTCATCCCTAAGCCTAGGGCTCCGAGACCTCTCTCTACGTTATGGAACTCTGTTACCCTATCTCCTAGGTGGTGACTCTTCTCTAGCTAACTCTGCATGGGAGTTCTCTCCTCTATGCTCCTCGCTGGGTTGAGAAGATAACTGGCCCTTGATAGAAGGGGCTCTATCATGACTAGCTGCATGTCCTCCTCGTAATCCTCCACGTAGATTGGAATTAACATCCTGAAGGGTCTGTATAATATGAGGTAGGATGGTTGCTACTCCCTGATCTGGTGGTGGTGGTGGTGGTGAGTTTGAGTCTCTGTGAAGGTTCCTCTCACTCTGTTTGAGCCTCCTGCAGAGACCAAAGCAAGAGTTATTTTATTTTGCTAAGTTTTACATAACTTCCATGTTTACTAAAATATACAAATTCTAGCTAAGTTGTTTTCTAGGTTTAAAAGTGTGTTAGGTTTAAGTTTTATGTCCCAAGTTTTCTAGTGTGCCCAATGGTCCAAGATTTTGAACCACTACTCTCATACCAAGTGTGATTCCCATTTAAAACAACCCACTTGAGACCCAAGAAACAACCTAGGGTTAATTAGAAAATTATGGAATAATTTTCTTTTTTATTAGAAGTGTCCACAACCAAGTTGTAAGACAACAGTTGACCCTATTAGGTTCCAGAACAAATCTAAATTAATAGAACATAATTTTCCTTCATTAACAATTTTCAAGTTCACATGGTTCATTTAATGGGGTTAGAAGTCTCATTTAGGTTCATGGAGTAATTTACCCCCATACCCCTTCTCTAACAGTCTCATAGTTTTAACTTGATTTTTCTCATACTTAATGCTTCCAAAATTTCTCTAAATCATTTCCATTGGATAGGAAATTTCTTCACCTTTCTGGTGATATAAATAAGTCGTCCTAACTCCTTCATAAACTCAAGATATGGACTGATGGAGTTTAGGGATCAAATTTTCCTGAAAGGGGACACGTGTCAAGCAGGGGTGAGAGGCAAGTTTTGGGTCAGTAGTCGCACAGTGGCGTTTGGGTTTTTTCCTTGCATGGGAGAAATTTCCTAGATGCACCCATTTCTCCACAGGTCCTCCAAGGACACATGGTGGCCTCTAAGTCATCACCGGCAACAAGGAAGGGAAGGGTAGGGTGGCAGGAGAGTTTGGGGAATTTCACCAAAAGGGGAGGAAAACAAAAAATTACCACGTGCCCACAGGTCTACCAGGGGCACGTGGCACTCCATGATTCACTATGGTGAGAAGGGAGAGTGACAGGCATGGTGGTGGGGTTTTTTTTACAAATTTTTCCAAAGGGAGAAAAGGGAAGAATCGGACATGCGGGTCTGCGTGCCTATGGAAGGGATCTCCCAAGGCAAGGGTGGGAGTGTGGAGCTGCGGGAGGAAACAAAAAAAATTTCCAAGTAAAAATTTCAAAAGGGAAAGGGGTCGCGAGGGTTTTTCCCCCTCCAAAAGCACCCAAAACTACCACTTGGCAGCCTATGATAAGCCATGGGCCGGCGGGGCGAAATGGAAATTATTTCCAAATTTTAAAAAGTCAAAGGGAAAAAGAAAATGCCATGCCTCCACCGCTGCACCGTGAGGACAAGTGGCAGCATCTGATTAGCTGTGGGCCAGCGGAGGAAAATATGAAAAATTTCCCAAGCCAAAATTTTCAAAAAAATTCTTAGGATTTTATGATGGGAAATTTTCAAACCGCGGGCCCGCTAGGGAAAATTTTCCCAAATTTTCCCACTAAGGAAAAAAAATTTAAAAGTGCCATAACTTGAGCTAGAAAGCTCGGTTTGGGGAAAATGATAACTTTCTAGAAATCTCTTGATGCCCTCTTCACATAAGAATCATAAATTTTACAATTTGGTAAATTTGAAGGGTTTAATTTTATAAAAATGATCTGTAGGCTTATAATTAGTAAACTGGTATATTCCAACTTCTAAAATTGGTTAAATTGGATCTCCTCCTTCACTCAACATGTCAAACAGACATGGAGGATCACTCTAGGAAGGATTTAGAATGTTGTAGGGAAGTAAATTTGTTCAATTTCTTCAAGTTTGAATTTATTCCCACAATTGATAGAAAACGGCTGGGGGAAAGATTGGCTCGATTTTGCAATGTTCTAAATAGTTTTCTTACATTTTATTTGTCAATTTGAGTTCATTTGTGATACAGCATACTAAATTTTAACTTATCCAAGTTGATTAATGTGTACAGGTCTAAACTATACAATTTGATTGAATTTATTTACCAGTATTAATTTTACAACAGAGATCTGTTTCTTTTAAATCTGTATATTAATTTTTATCATTCAAGTGAGGCATTTCATTTCTAAACTAAAACAATACTTATAGTTTTTTATAAACAAATCATTTCAAAGCTAAATGTTTCGCTCGGAATGTTTCGGCTTCTGGGAATAGAGTTGCTTCTATCCTTTCATTCCTTTTAGAAACAGATGAGGTTAGGGTTAGGAGGAATACCTGTTGAATGTCGAGATGGTTTGCGCGTACCGCAGAGAAAGATCAGGCTGACTGCAGAGAACTCCTTTTTGTCTTGGAAGGAATACCTGCAAATAAGAACACAAGACCACAAGATTTTGATTAAACAATAAATGAGGAAACTGCCTTGGGCCCAGGAAATATAAAACTTCCTTTCGAAGGTGGTCAGTTCCCCTGCTAATATGAATTAACACAAAAGACTGCAAAATATCAATTAAATTATTTCGTTAAACTGGGTAGGGGGAAAGGCTGGTTTTCTGGTTTTGATCAGAGACACCGATGCCGGTTACTGATAACCGATGCCGGTTACTGATAACCGATACCGGTGGGTTCTTTGTAATGGCTGGTTTTTGGATGGTATTAGGAAATGGGATGATTAGAAGAAAAAGAATGACAGTTAGATGCAATGGCACGTTGGGTAGTGGATTCAGAAATGGATTTAGGAGGACTGAGATTCAAGAAGCATAAGCAATGTTATAACAAAGGACATGCAAGATGTGACTTACTGGTTTTGACCAAGATGTAAGTTGATCTCCTTGGTTGTAAACACTTCTGGTTTCTTTACTCATCTCTGCTCTGTCAAGTGAATATCTGGACTCTGTTCCTTGCTCGCAATGCTCTCTGTTGATCCAGAAATCCTTTGACTGATCTCCCAAAATGAAATTTCGATCCGTTGTTTTGGTTTGGGGAGCCCATTTATAGGGAACCGATGGCGGTTGTGTAACCGACAGCGGTCGAGTAGGAACCGGCATCGGTAAGGAAAAAGTAGGCTATTTTTAGTAAAATAGCACACCTTCCCTGCTTTTCTCCCGAGAGATCAGTTGCGGGCTTGGTCAAATGGCTAGAAGGTCGGATTTGGGTGCGAGTAAGGAGGTATTAGTTATGGATGTGAGTCTAGACCAAGTCATGGGTCTTAATTAGGTTAGTTTAGGGTTAGGGCTAGGTCATGATGAGGTGGCAGAGTGAGGTGGCAGGTAAGGTGATGTGGATTTATCAATTACAAGGTAATTAATAAATAATTGTGTAAAGTTTAGGTAATGAGGTTAGGTTGCGAAATGGGATGCGGGTCACAAGGGGTCGTAAGACACGAATTTGGTGTCTACATTAGCCCCTTATTGTCGTGTAGCTTGTTCTGTAAAGCTGCGCGGACAATAATATGAAGTGGTTTCTCATGTTAAGGATATAGGTAATCCCCCTCAAATCTATCACAGATTGAGTGAATGGGAAATCAGGGATAGGGTTGATAAAGGGTATATGTTGTAGAGAGGATGGTAAGGTGGTGGGGTAGGTCCAAGGAAGCAGACGCATGTTGAAATGCAATAGTACGACGAGGGGTACATGATTTGACAAGTAAACCAGCAATGTGTAGGCAAAGGTCGATAGTTTATCCAAACAAGGGTGATATAATCCTGGTATCCAAGGCATAGGAAGTAGCTCCAGGGTATATAACAGGTGAGGTACAGGAACGTTTAGGCATGTTCGGCAGTACCAAATGGTTGGTTTGGTTGAGATAAACGTCATGGTCTAGGTCTAGGCAAAGTTGGTCGACAGATCAAGTCAAGGACCCTAATCATGCTAAAACACGAACAGGTGAGCTCGATTGAACACAAGGTACATGATGGATGGATAAAATAAAACGTTGATTGTGGGTATGGTATTGAAGTGATATGGCCTTGGGTCAGGCCAAGTGGTTGGGCGGTGGCCCTGGGTCAGGTTAGATGGGTAGGTTGAGGCCTTGGGTCGGGCCGGATAGGTACGTTGAGGCCTTGGGTCGGGCCTAATGGTTAGGGCGAGGCCTTGGGTTGGGCCGAATAGGTAGGGCGAGGCCTTGGGTCGGGCCAAATAGGTAGGTTGAGGCCTTGGGTCGCGCCAAATTGTTAGGGCGAGGCCTTGGGTCGGGCCAAATAGGTTAGGGCGAGGCCTTAGGTCAAGCCAAATAGGTTAGGGCGAGGCCTTGGGTCGGGCCAATTGGTAGGTTGAGGCCTTAGGTCGGGCCGAATGGTAGGTTGAGGCCTTGGGTTGGGCCAAATAGGTAGGGCGAGGCCTTAGGTCGGGCCAATTGGTAGGTTGAGGCCTTAGGTCGGGCCGAATGGTAGGTTGAGGCCGTAGGTCAGGTTGGACAAGTGAACAAATGTTGTGCAGCAAAGGTGGATAGAGGTGATATTGGTGAAAAAGAGGCAAGGAGTAAATAAGGGCAAAGAATGGGGTGAAAGTTGGGTAGCGAACCGATGTCAATTCTGCATGACCGATATCGGTTAAGGGACCGATACCGGTTCCTTAGGGCAAAATGAAACCGATATCGGTGAAAGCCGAAAAACCTATAAAAAGAAAAATATGGCTTGTCATTGTCACTTTTGTTATTTGTAATCCAAATCGACTTGTCTGACGTGGAGACTTGGGATTAGAGGCTGGATTGAGTGAGGTGGAGCTATTGTATTGGCGGAGAGAGTTGATAGTGGGCCCGATTAAGGAGGAGGCAGCAGTTGATTGGCTGGGGACCCAGCAGATCAGGATTGGAGCCATGGCACAGGCAGGAGGAGCTGGAGGGGCTGGACCAGCTGGACCGCCACCACCCATCCCACCATGACGACGTGTCATCGTTCGGGTAGATTCGAAACTCTTTAATTTGGTGATTTGGTTGTATTATGCTAAATTGGGGGTTTGGGTAGGAATTAACCTTTTTTAGGAAATAATGAGAAAATGGAAATGATTTGAGAAAGGGTGAGGGTAGATAGGTTAGATAGGCTAAGGTGGGTAGGTGGGTAAGTTTTTAGGGTTTTTGGGTGTGTGGGGGTGGTAGGTTGTTTAGAGGGGGGCGGTAGAGAGTCAGGGTATGGTCGGGGGGATAAAAAGGGGTGTTTAGATGTCAAAGTAGATGTTGTAAGAAAGAGTAGGTCTAAGGATGTGGGTTGGTTTTGCAGGCACGTCAGCAGTTGACGATGCGGGATAGGATGCCCCCACTGTTGGTGCGGATGAGGCCACACGTATCTGCGGCTCATTGGGCCATCATGCGTGAGGTGGGACTCGGCGGAGTCCAGAGGTACAGAGCGATAGAGAGAGATCACAGCCTGATGGTCGCCCTCATCGAGAGATGGGATCCGACGACCAATGTGTTCCATCTCCCGACTGGGGAGATGACCGTCACATTGGAGGATGTGTATCGCATCCTTCGGTTACCTATCGAGGGAGAGGCAGTCTTCCAGGTAGATTCAGAGATTGCGATGGACAGCATACTGCAGGTTTTTGGGGATACATCCGCGCTACTGACCTACCATAGCGCGAGTATTAGGTACGGTGACATGTACTGTGCGCATCGTCACGAGACACGACTGGCTGTGTTGATGATGGTTGGGATCACCTGCTTCGCCCTCACGGACTTAGAGGGAGGCCGCTTCCCACGAGCATTGATGGGGGTACTGCTGGAGATGGTGGAGGAGCACACGTGTTACGCCTGGGCACCAGTATATCTGGTGTAATTATACAGGGAGCTATGGGGCTATCGCCGGAGGAGGTGATTTGGTATTTTTTCTACATTTTTGTTGCATTGTTGGGCATACGAGCACATCATATGCATCAGGCCAGTAGGGTTACCCCAGCAGCCAGGGCCACAAGTCATATACTGATATGGCTTTCAGAGGTGGTTGAGGGTCGTGGGCCAGCCACGAGCAGTTATGGTAGGTCGGGATGTGGCATACTATAGACATCTGCTAGAGGGCCTTACAGCAGTAGACATTGTATGGAGACCCTACAGAGGTCACCATCCTGGCAGAGGAGCTCGCTTACAGTTGCGCCTAATCCAGTACACATTCTGGATAGCAGGACGGAGGCCAGGAGAGTACGAGCGGATACCCATAGAGAGGGTACGCAGGCAGATGGGGCTGCGACAGGACGAGCCACCTCCCGTTCCTCAGTACAGGAGAGATGATGTAGAGGCCCCACTGCCTGCACCACAGCCTTTGGATCCAGATTGGGTAGCAGAGAGGCCAGCAGGTGAGGGTATAGATGATGCTGGGTGCACGGGAGCATACAGGGTGTGGTGGGCTGGGCAGAGAGCAGCCAGGATAGTACCACCTGCACAGCCAGACTTGGCTGTAGTGATAGGAGAGAGAGAGATTAGCTCAGGGGTTAGGTACAACTCTTACAGGGGCAGCTTACTGCTGCGCAAGCACAGATAGGGGTCTTATAGGGGCAGCTAGCCCAGGCTCAGGCACAAGCACAGGTAGCACCACCACCAGCACCACAGCCACAGGTGCAGGTACAGGTACAGGCAGCAACACAGGTACCAACACCACCACCACCAGCGGTACAGCCACAGCCCCAGGCACAGGTACAGGTGCAGGTACCACAGCCACAGGCACCACCAGCGGCACCAGCACAGGCACAGGGGGCACTGGTAGTAGGTTTCAGGGGACCAGCCCCAGTACCTACAGTGGCTCGAGAGCGCTACATGGAGGCTAGAGCGGAGGCCCGATACTATCAGGATATTCTTGATGGTACCGGGGCTGATTATTAGCCCTATGTGGCACATAGAGCAGCGACCTCTCGGAGCCAGAGGTCTCAGGGAGGTGTAGCCACAACTGGTGGGTCCGTCACAGGCAGGAGGCGAGAGGCACCACAGGGACCAGCGGGGAGAGGTGCCGAGGGAGGTGGGGAGAGCTGAGGGATCCCAGACATGACTTTTGTATTTAGAGATGGGCACCGGTTTGCGAACCGGGTGTATTGATAGAGGCCTGCGTGCCTATGTATTATTCATGTATTCATTTATTCATTTATTGTATATCGGCCTGCAAGCCGAGTAGGGGTTGTATAGTGGGTACCGGTGTGTGAGCCGAGTATATATCTATTTTTGATACGAGGGACCGGCCTGTGGGCCAAGTCGAGATTTTTTGACAGTTATTGTGGCCTGCGTGCCGGCTTTGGTGTATTATGAGATCACAGAGGCCCCGATGTAGGGCGCATTGTATTTTTGAAAATTTGTATATATATAGAGACGATGTTTTAATCCTCATGCAGTGTTCAAAATGTGTTTAAATATTTTGTTAATGGTTGGTAATATGTAATGTATGATAATTTTTAGTTGACATGTTGATAGATGGATGATGTTGATGTTTTTGTTTTTGCACGTATATATGAATGTCAGATTATGTGATGAATTGGTGGTTTTGTGACATTGTGATATATGTAACTGATGAGTTGGATCCAAATGATGTATAGATTGATAGTTTCTTGATATCCATAGTTGATGGTTTGTGTATTTGTATAAAATAAATGATGTTAATGAAATTGTAATGCTATGTGTGGTGGATGAACAAATGTGGTAAATTGTGTTGTTTATGCAGGAAAAGAGGCGGGTGCGATAAAAATTTAGGTGAGAAATGAAGAAAAGAACGCTGTTGAGAAAAGATAGGTGTGTAACCGATATCGGTTAAGGAACCGATATCGGTAGCTGGTAGACCGATATCGGTTAAGTAACCGATACCGGTTATTTAGGTATGAGCTTTTCTAAAAATAGAAAAGCTAGGGTGGCAACTTAAGTTTTAATTTTAGAGCCATGCAAGAGGTTAAATACGCAAACGCGACGCTTTTTGACGACTGAGACAGGTATTTGCATGAGAGATTTGAGTGATAAGGAGAAGAGAGATAGGAATTTGTATGAGAGATTTGGGTGATAAGAAAAGAGACTGGGAAGGTGAATGCGATCAGAGATTCAGAAAGTAGAAAGGCGAATTTGAAAAGAGTGGTGATAATGGCAGGACGAGGAGAAACATCCAGCAGGCAGGGACAAGAGGGAAGACAAGGGCCACCTCAAGCTACTGCAACCCCAGAGGTAAATGTTTTGGTTGTGATTTGATCTTTGCATGTGTTATGAATAAGAGATTAAGTGGGTAGATATGAAGAAGAAAACATGATAGCAAGGGTTATAAGTGAGGTAAGTGTTACGTGGTAGGTAATCACGGGTTTCGGGTATGTCTGTGTATACAGAGAGGAATAAACGAGCAATTTATTGTCGTAGGTGGTTGTTTTAGGCAAGATGTATGTAATTGACAGTGACCGGTAGCGGTTAGGGAGAACCGATATCGGTTACTCAACCGATATCAGTTATGTATAACCGATACCAGTTACTGGAGGAATTTCCAGAATGTTTGAAAAAACCCTGACGGATTGAATGGTTGTTTGTTGTTTTGGTGTATGCAGGCAGAGGCAGGATTGAGGATGAATGATAGTGTGCCAGCGCTGTTGTCACGAATCCGAGCGGATGTAACACCAGCTGAATGGACATTGATAAATCATTTGGGGTTAAGTGGAATCCGCTATTATTCACGAATCGCACGTAATCATGCTATGTTACAGGCATTGATTGAGAGATGGAATCCCGAGACAAATACCTTTTATCTTCCAACAGGGGAGATGACAGTAACATTGGAAGATGTGTTTCGGATTTTGAGACTCCCTATTATAGGAGAACCAGTATATTAGGAACTACCTAGCGTGGCACGGGGAGCGATAACAGCAGTATTTGGTCCATACGCATGAGATTTGACACAGCGGAGTTTATCTTTTACATATGGGGTAATGTATGCAGCACACCCTGAGGAGACAAGGTTAGCAGTGATATTAATGATAGCGGTAGGGTATTATGCGTTACCGAGGGCGGAAGGGGGAAGATTTCCAAAGGCATTGATGTGTGTTATTTGGGAGATGATAGAAAGGAATGTGACTTTTGCATGGGCACCTGCATATTTGGCGGAGCTATACAGGGGTTTATGGGCTTATAGGCGAAATCACAGGACGACACTGGATAGTTCATACTTATTACACTGTTGGGCCTATGAGCACATTGTTTGTGTGCGACCAATAGGCCGACCCATCCAGTCGGGAGAGACCGGAGTGCAGAGGTTAGGATTCAGACGATGGGTCCAGACAGAACAAGAGGCCAGATCCCAGGCCGTGACGGGTGATATTGAGTATTACAGGAAGGTATGGGAGAGAGTGACGGTTACGGATATCTGTTGGAGGCCATACGGAAACTATATGGTAACAGAGAACATAGCTGAGGAGTTGAGGGGTGTAGAGCGATTGAGGTGGATCGCAGGGCACAGGCTGGGTGAGTATGAGAGGATTCCTATAGATCACGTGCGGTGACAATTTGGATTTGTGTAGGATATACCCCTGGCTTATAGACCATATATGAGGATCAACGCCGAGGCAGCATTCTCACCTCCCCGACCAACACCTCCAGAAGGGCCTGAAGAGGTAGCAGCCGATTGCAGGGTAATGGATGCGGGAATGACAGAGGCCTATAGATTATGGTGGGTAACAGAACTGCGAGGTGTACGTGAGCGTCCTGACATAGCTGTGATTACAGTAGAGAGGGATCGTCTGCAGTGTTTGGTTTAGCAGCTCCAAACGCAGGTGAATGAGACAAGAGGATTGTTAGTTGTTACGGAGTCACGGGCGGAGAGACTAGAGGCTGGAGTCCTCCATGCGAGAGGGTGTATTCATATGTTACAGGAGAGATTGGCAGATCAGTGGGCGGTACCAATAGCCGTGATACCTTTGAGGACAGAGAGGCCCGGCGAGAGGGGTCGACGATCACGATCATCACCTAGTTCGGGATGAGGCGTGAGGGTCTGAGTAAATGTTAGCAAGGTATAAGAATAAATAAGGATGCCGACCTGCGTGTCGATGATAGAGAAGATGTATTTGTTTAACATCTAAATAAAACTAAATATGTATGTTGATTTGAGTTACGATAATAATAAGATTGTTTGTGTTTTGATTTTCGGTGTTTTGAAAAAGGATAAAGAGGACTGTGATTAAATAGAAATACACAAAAATATTTATATTCACCACACAGGATAGGTTATGGTAGAGGATGGTCGAGCTAACCTTGGGAGACCCCATGTCTCCGAAGTGCTGCCTACATAGCCCATTGCACAAAGCAAGGAGGGGCCTCAGACCGATGTAGTTCTCCCTTAGGATCAGGGAGAGGCAAATTCAGGCAATTGGGTACGGTTTAGGTAATTGGTTGGTTGGTAAAAATATTAAGATTAGTAAAGGTAAGGTGGATGGTGTTGGTAATGAATTGGTGATGCTGTAAAAGGTATGAGGGAAGCGAACGTTAGCCTACCCAAGTAGTAGGGAATCAGGTCCTGATTAAGGTCAACACATAATCCTAGATGCGAGGCAAAGCAGAAAGAGTGCCCCGTAGATGAAGAGAGCTAAACAAACCACACCACGTAGAACGAGCTTGGAGCCCTAGGTACCGTGCATAGACGAGAAGTCAATAGGTGAAAAGAGTTGTGTGATCACAATATATCGAGCGTACATTACGTACCCTGAGTTGAACAAATGGTGAGGTGAGGTGGATGATATAGCTGAGGTATGAAGAACTTATTACAAAGTGAGTGTTCTGACGAAAGAGAACCTACCCTAAATAGACAAGTCCATGACTCAAAAGTCCTTTTGAATGAGGCTTTTCTTTTATTGAATGTAGACTGATCGATGCGGGAAGTCTACAAGGGATATTGATTGTATTATTCTTGAGGTCTTCACGAAGCTGATCAATGCGAGAAGCTTCTGATAAAGGCTGACTGTGTATAGCTGTCCTTTGAGGGAGCAGTCTATTTATAGTAGCAGATATGATTGTAATGCATAGTTGTCCTTCGGGGGAGCAGTCTATATATAATAGCAGCAATAGTTCGGCATATAGTTGTCCTTCGAGGGAGCAGTCTATATTTAATTTAGATGACTAGATGTTCATTTGGCGTGAAGCATCTAGTTTAGTAGGAAGTTTGACTCAAGAAAATCCCATAAGAATACGGCTTATTTTAATATTTTGAAGTCATGGACTAGACTAAAAAGGGGAAGGCTTCATCAAGGGGAGGTGAGGATCAAACTATGTGAGCTTGATTGTTATTATGAGGTGTAGGAAACAGAGTGTATGTAGTGGTAAGTGAGCTCAAGGGACGAGCGGCAGGTAGATAAAAAGTGATATAACACTAATTTCAACAGTAGAATGGTCGAAG
Organism: Taxus chinensis; assembly: GCA_019776745.2. Taxonomy (NCBI): domain Eukaryota; kingdom Viridiplantae; phylum Streptophyta; class Pinopsida; order Cupressales; family Taxaceae; genus Taxus; species Taxus chinensis. Next base: position 312,356,492 of record CM034148.1, on the reverse strand, counting down.
ATGCAAGGCATTAAGGGGTTCAGGCTCAGGTTTACCATTAAGTGAAGCTAAACGATAAGTACCAGATCCATAGGTATGAGTGATTATATAAGGCCCAATCCAATTGGGAGCAAATTTTCCACGTTTGCTCTTTTCTAGTTTGGTTACATGTTGATTCTCTTTGAGAACAAGATCACCAACCTTAAAGGTACGCTCATGAAGTCGCTTATCATAAGCACGTTTAATGTGTTTTTGATAGATTTGAAGGTGATCAAGAGCTGTAATACGGCGTTCGTCAAGAAGCTCCAATTGGGCTAACCGCTCTTGGCGGAAATCATCATTGGTGAGAATATCCTGAAGAGATATTCTAAGGGAGGGTATTTGTATTTCAAGAGGCAAAACAGCCTCGGTACCGTATACCAAAGAAAAAGGTGTGGCATTAGTAGAGGTATGAATGCTAGTACGATAAGCCCAAAGGGCAAAGGGAATGTGATCGTGCCAATTTCTTCCGGATTCATTGACAACTTTCATGAGGATTTTGGTTAGTGTTTTATTAGAGGACTCGGCTTGCCCATTGGCTTGTGGATAGTAAGGTGATGAGAAACTAAGTTTGATACCAAAGTTGTCACACAGGTCTTGCAACAACTTGTTTTTGAAAGATTTTCCATTATCTGTTATCAGGTGATGAGGAACACCAAAATGACAGATAATGTGGTGGTTAATGAACTCGACAATTTTTTCTTTTTTGATTGAAATGAGTGGAATAGCCTCCACCCATTTTGTGTAATATTCGGTCGCTGTGATTATCCAACGGTGACGTTGTGAAGAGGTTGGGTGAATCTCACCAATAAGGTCTAAACCCCATTGTGAGAAGGGCCAAAGATCTCGAGTGATCTGGAGCGGGTGGCTAGGAGTATGTTGAAGGTTGGCATGTTGCTGACACATAACACAACGCTTAACATATTTGTAGCAGTCGTTATTGAGAGTAGGCCAATAATAACCAAGGCGAAGGATTCGTTTGGCCACGGCAAGGCCGCTAAAATGTCCACCACAAATACCGTCATGGACCTGTTGGATGGTATGAGTGGCCTCCACGCTAGTTAGACAGCGAAGGAGGATGCCATCAAAGCCACGTTTATAGAGGAGTCCCCCCATGACAACATAAATCGAAACACTTTTAAGAAAAGCACGTTTTCCGTTACTAGTAAGGTCAGATGGGAGGACAGAGATTGTAAGGTAGTCGTGAAATTGGTGGTACCAGGTATCCTGTGAATTAGTAGACACAGTATTTATCATACAAACTACTGGGGTTGAATAGGATGGGGCAAAAAATTGTTGGACCACGACGAATAATTCAGAGTCAGTTGGCACAGTGGGAATTTTTGAGGCTAAGCAAGCCATAGTATCTGCAAATTTGTTAGTGGAGCGAGGAATGGTTTGTATAGAATAGTGGGTAAATAAGGCTAGAAGTGAATCCACGTAGTGTTTGTATTTTTGAAGTTCCTCATTTTTGCATTGGTAGATGCCCATAACTTGATTGACTACCAATTGAGAGTCGCCAAAAATGTTGATAGATTTGATACCTAAGTGTAACGCAACTTGGAGACCCAGAACAAGGGCCTTGTATTCCGCTGTATTATTAGTGCAAGGGAAATCAAGTTGGAATGAAAGAGGCATAGGTTCAGTGTTGAGAGGAATGAGAACAACATCGGCTCCTCCGCCGCGCTGGAATTTAGATCCATCGAAGAAGAGGGTCATTGGGTACGACTCCTCCGTGAGGGAAAGAGTAGCGATGAGTTCGTCGGGAAATGTGAAATTGGTAAATTGTTCCCCAGGTAAAGGAGCTTCTGCAAGTTGGTCTGCGATGGTTTGTCCTTTGATTGATTTTTGGTGGACAAACTCAAGGTCGAGGTCGGCGAGAAGCATGAGCCATCTAGCAATGCGTTGGTTCAGATGAGGTTTGGCATACATGTAATGGATGGGGTCTGTATTGGTGATGACGAAAGTCTTGTGATTTAGAAGGTAGTGTCGGAGTTTGGTGGCCACGAATGATAGGGCAAGGCACAATTTTTCTACATGTGTGTACCTAGTCTCATAGTCCACCAAAGTACGAATTATATAATAAATGGCTTGTTCGCAATTCTCAGAGTCACGATGTGCAAGCATGGCTCCTACAGCGTGGTTGGTGGCGGAAAGGTAGAGGTAGAAATGGTGGTCGTCTTGGGGTGGGATAAGCATGGGTGGCTGCAAGAGATAGGATTTGAGAGCTTCGAAGGCTTGGTGAAATTCTTCGCTCCATTGGAATGCAATATCCTTTTTAAGGAGGTGATGGAAAGGTTGACATCGATCTGAAAGTTGGGAGATGAAACGTCGGATAGATTGGAGCTTACCTTGTAAACTACGTAATTGTTTGAGATTTTTGGGTGGGGGCATTTCTAGGATAGCTTTGACTTTAGATGGATCAACCTCAATGCCACGCAAAGAGACGATAAAGCCAAGAAGTTTTCCCAAAAGAACACCAAAGACACATTTCTTCGGTTGAAGGTGGACAAAATATTGTAACAGGCGATCAAAAATAATGGTTAAAAGATCGAGATGTTCACTACGATGTTTAGACTTGCCGAGAAGATCGTCGACATAGTCTTCAAGGATAGTGTGCATAATGTCATGGAAAATGTAGGTCATAGCCCGCTGATAGGTAGCACCAGCATTCTTAAGGCCAAATGGCATGACACGATAACAGAAGGTTCCCCAAGGAGTTATGAAGGTAGTTTTGTGTTGATCGGCAGGGGCAACCAAAATTTGGTTGTATCCTGAAAAGCCATCCATGAGAGAGAGCATCTCATGACCTGCAGTTAGATCAACAAGTTGGTCAATGCTAGGTAAGGGGAAGTCATCCTTAGGGCAAGCGAGGTTAAGATCCCAGAAATCTGTGCATATCCGAAGTCCCCCTGTCGCTTTAGTGACAGGTACGATGTTAGAAATCCATTAAGGATAGTCAATAGGCAAGATGAAGGAAACAGAAAGGAGTCATTGGAGCTCCTCTTTGACCAAGAGAGCAATGCGTGGATGCATTTTTCTCAATTTTTGTTTGACTGGTTTGGAATCGTGGTTTAGGGTGATGTTATGGACGGTGATGGTAGGATCAATTCTGGGCATGTCAGCGTAAGACCATGCGAAAGCTTGGTTGCGAGCACGGAGAAAGGTAGTAAAGGCGGCTTGTTCTGATGTGTTAAGGGATTGTCCAATCTTCACAATGTGAGGATCCTTCTCCGTGTGGATGTTGATTTCTATGGTAGATTCGTTCAGCATAGTTTGGGTTTCATATGGTAAGGCTCGTTGAATATAAGAATCATCCGCGCCAAGGTAAGTGAGGATGGAGTCATCATCCTGGCATTCAACAACATTAATCAAAGGCGAATCCTCTTCGATCATGTCTGGATAAAGAAGGGGCAAAGAAGATGGGTCGTCATTATCGCGTTGATAAGTGAGAGGACCTATGAAGATAGCATTTATGAAAAAAAAAAAGTTAGGAGGGATGGATTCAGGGTCTATAGATTCTGCGGGTGATGATGGCAAAGTGGGTGATGATGGTTTGGTAGGGGCGACGTCTTCTTCTTCCAGGATACAGCTGACAGGAGGTGTCTCCTGTGTAGGTGTTTCGGGAAAACCAAGACCACTGCGATCATTGTGTTTACGGGTAGTCACGGGAATGAGTGTATGTCGGCCTTGTTCATAAAGGCCAAAACCAAAGCCTTTCCACGCATAGTGAGTCAAGAAGGTGAGGGCGAAATGACGATTTGTCAAGTATTGAAAATCGGATTGGAAAGGAACCACACCAAGAGGAGGTTCAGGGGTAATGGAGGATGCGTCAACACCCCCATACGTTAGGTTAGTGCGGCAATGGGGTGGTCCGTAAGAGATTATCTCCCCCACATGACGGTCGTAGGTGGGATGTGCATGTAATTGTCCATACTCCTGCGGGGTAGGGAAAGAACTAACGTTATATATGTGGTACTCCCCCAGCATAAGGCGTTGAAAAACATCTACTAAGGGGTCGGAGGTTGGAATGTTAGCTGCGGGAAGGGAAGTGGTTTTTGCGATGGTGGTTTCATCAATTGAAGGCGTAGGCACGGTTGAGGTGGATGGTTGAGGTACATTTGAGGAGGATGGTTGGGTTGAATGTATGGGTGTCTTGATTGGTATAAGCACATCGTTCGGGTGGTATAACATATTGCAGGTTTTAAAGGGGGGAGGATCAGCTTTTACGGTGTAAGACTTCCCCTCGTACTCAAATTTTATGCATCTATGTAATGTTGAGGGAACACATCCCATGGCTCAGATCCAAGGACGACCCAGCAATATATTATATTGGAACTCTCCCTCAAGGACATAGAAGAGTTCGGGTAAATTACGTGGTCCTACGCGAATGTTGAGGATCACGGTGCCTAAGGTAGAAGTAATAGTGTCATTGAATGACCGCAACATGATGGGGTTGGCACACATGCAACTAGAAGGGATGTTCATCTGTTGGAAGGCTTTTGAAGAGATGATGTTTAGGCTAGCGCCCCCATCAATCATAACCCGACGTACTCGAATATCCCAGATGTAAGTGGAGATGAAAAGGGCAGGGTCAGGGTCTTCTGTACCAAAGTCGACAATTTCATCTTCAGAGAAACTGACTGTAGCAGCTTGTTGTACAGAGAGAGAAGTGGTTGGGGCAGTGGGTTGTTTGGTGAGAGAAGCAATGTGATTGGGTGTTAGAATGGAGGCGACAGGCAGGGTTTCATTAGGTAAAACCTCTATCCCTTGAAGGATCTCAACGAGAGCTTGTCGATGAGATTCAGAAGTCTGAATGAGATCATACAGTGTCATTTTTACGGGCGATTGGTGAAGCTGTTTAATCATATTTCGGTGGGCAATGACATTAGAGACGGGATAGGTGGGTCCACGAATGACCACTTTAGGTGGTGGTGCAATTGGGATGTTTGACGGAGAAAGAGATGCCGCAGGTGTGTTTTCTTTTGCTTTCCCATTGTTTTTCTGCCCTCGAGTAGCGACACTAATCATATTAATCTCATAGACCTGAGATGAGGAAGATGGTGGGGATAACTCATGGTCTTCAAGAGGTGGGGTTGTAATAATGATAGATATTGGTGAGGCGGGGACAGATGGTATAGGAGAGGGAATGGAAACTAAAGGTCTCTCCCTTCGTAAGTTGTCTTTCTTAATCTTTCTATCCGGGAGAGGTGACTGGCGAAGGATGGTTTTTAGAGCTTTGCATCCCTCCACATCATGTCCTGGTGTGCGGTGATAAGCGCAGATTTTAGACTCATCGTAACCCATAGGTCGGGGCTTAGACGGGTCATAAGGTCTAAGTGGAGGTAGGGAAATGGTCGCATTCTCCACCAACATAGCAAGGATTTTGGCGTAAGATCCTTTGAGTGGGTCAAAATCGGAAGAGGATGAGGGTATTGGTTGTGTGGGTTTTGGTAATGCTTGGGCATGATTGGTTCGCACGGGTGGTGGTTTAGCCGAGGGGTGTTGATACATGGTTTTTACTAAACGTGATTTCTTTGGCGCAGAAGCTATGTTGGATGATGAGGCCGCAGATGATGTGGTATCAGAAAACAACCACGGGGAAATAGGAGTGACTGAAAACAAATATTTTGATGATGGAATTTGTTTAGGGTTGATAGGTGGACAGGATACGCGGAGTGACGGTGTTGCTATACCCTGGAATTTCTGTATAGGTGCGGAAGGCGTAGGTTGTTTTGAAGAAAATGCAGGAGGTATGATATATTGCTGTAAGGTAGAGGGATGGGGTCCCAATATGGAAGGTAGGTATGACGATGATGGTTTTGATTGTGATAGGGGCACGGATTGAGTTTGTCTCCTAGGTGGTGGAGCGGATTTATTTTTGGATAGATCGAGTCGCTTAGGTGGGTGCGTTAGACTGGGCATTGGTGAGGTCCCAAGCATAGGGGAAGATCTGGTTAAGTTGATAGAAGTGGACGGGGTATTTGGTAGAGGTGAGGGGGGTGAAGGTGAGAACAGGGGCATTTTAAGCTTCTGTAAGCACTTCAGGTATATGGTGGAGACATCAAGATCAGTGATTTGCATTTGAGTAGAAAAAGGGGTACTCAAACGTTCCCATAGGGCCTGTCTATCTTCCGTGGAATGACAGTCCCCAGGTGTGATTTGTAATTTTTCTACGGAAGAAAGGTGGGTTGTAATTCCAGTCCACTACGGGTGTGACACAGGAGGCAGATGAGGCACTGTATCAATAGATGTTAAGAGGTCAACCGGTCGTTGAAAAGATTTAGGCGATGAGGGACTAATAGGTAGGAGGGTGTGTTCGAGGGGATCTGTCACGTTTAAAGAATGTGATGATGTTAGTGTAAGAGATTTCTCGTCTAAGGATGTCAAAAGGAGTGGCGAGCCTTCCTCTTGTGTAGCAAGAGTGGTAGAAGGGGACGTTTGGGAAATAGATAAATTAGATAGCATCCGCTCACAGTCTTGTAGGGATGTGGTGTAAGAAGACTCGTCGATGAGAAGAGAAGTCCGGGTAGTTAACTCTTCTATGGGTAAAGGAATGATTTCACTTTGGCTTGATGGTGGTGAAGGAGGTTCAAACTCCTGTGTTGGTGGAGAGGCTTGATTTAAAAAAATTTCAATAGAGGCTTTTGGCTGAGAATCGAAGACTACATGGATCTCATGAACACTCTCCTCAGCTAAGATATCTTGGTTCACGTTACTGTTGGATGAGTGATTCGGGAATGGCTTGTTGAAAATTTTCAGATTTCGGTTAGCAGGGGCGTTAGGATTATCGAGGGTTATATCCCCTACGTCAACCATTTCCTGCACTATGTTTTTCAATATCTTGCAGTTTTCATGACTATGTCCTTTTACGTGGTGAAAGTTACAAAAGTCATTTTCTTTGTACCAGGAAGGTATTGCGTGGGTGGAGTCAAACCCAGAGTGAGGTTTAACAGGGGGCAATGTGATAGCCCCAGCTTTGAGTAATTTCTCCAGGATGACACCATAAGTTTCTCCCAAGGGAGTGTAATTGGTGGGCTCGGCTTTGTACTTATAAGTGGTTTTCGGTGGAGTATTGGACGGTGTTTGAGATTTGACCATTACCGCGTGGACAGCTCCTTTTGATTTAGAAGAAGTGGACGCGTGAGAAGTGGTGGTGTTTGGCTTGTTGGTAGAATCAAGAGTTCGGAAATTGGGGTTTTTGTTACGTAACCGTAATTTCTCTTCTTCTAAGGCTCGAATTTCTAGTTTCCGAGCCATGGTAAAGGCCTCATCAAATGTGTGGAAAGTTTAAATTTGGAGGGTAGGGGAGATGTGCTTAGCGCAGGCCCGCGTAAATAGTTCGATGAGTTCGGTTTGAGGCAAGGCATACGTAAGTTGGTTGATAAGGCCCCGCCATCGTCCAACGAAATCTGCGATAGATTCATCTTCAAATTGTCGGATGGCATAGAGGTTAGTGATAGATACTTTCTTGGCAATGTTAATGGAGAAATGATCCAAGACAGATTGGGCTAGTTGGTTAAAAGAGAAGATTGAGTGCTGGGTTAAAGCACTGTACCACTCCAAGGCAGGTCCTGATAAGGACATGGGAAAGGTGTGGAGTAACAAGGCATCATCATGGGCAATCAAATAACAAGCATGTCTAAATGATCGCAAGTATTGTTGAGGATCCTCTTTACTGTTAAAACGAGTAAACTTTGGCAACTCCCATTGAGGAGGATATGAATGAAGGGGGACAGAAGGGTGAATGGGCTCCCGACAAACTTGCTCGTATGTCAAGGCGCTACGACTTCCTGAAACAGAAGCCTCCAGGTTTTGCATTTTGTCCATCATTTGTTTGATGAAATCTGTGGTTGGATGAGATGATGGTGCCACAGAATAGGGATGTCCCATATAAGGTGTTGAGGTTACTGGATACGTGTATGGGAATGAAAAGGTAGGCGGAGCTTGAGAAGGAAAGCTCGTGTGAATAGGTGGCAGAGAGTAAGTCATGAATGGAGTGGTCTGAAAGAGAGATGAGATAGGGGCAGTTGGTGGTAACGATACGTGGGGTCCAGGGTTAACCAAAGGAAAGCTAATCAGGGTCGTATGAACCTCTGAAGCTGTCGGATTGGGAGATGGGGCTAGAGATGCAGGAAGTAAGGCAGTGTTATCAGGAGGAGTGGGAGCTAAATGAGAAGCTATACTAATAGGCATGCCAATAAGGAGCTGACCATCAGGCGTACGGTCGGGGGCATGAGACAAATAGTATTGTACAGCGCTGGGATTAGCATCCAGAAATTTGGCAAAGTCCTTGTCTCCTATAGGAATTTGGGGGATCTCATTGGTGTCCGTAGGGTTCCCTATAGAATGTGAAGGGGGTGATTCAGGCAAAGACACAGAGCAGGCATGTGAAACCATGGCGGCCACTTGCTTCCGAGTGATGACAACCATATACAAGAACACACAGGAAAGTTTCAATCTATCAAGAACAAAAACAACCTCAGAATGATGAATCTGGCAAGTTGCTGGTTTGTCAGGGGCTGATGAAGACAGTAACCGATATCGGTTTAGTAACCGGTGTCAGTCGTAGAGCAAACGACGTCGGTCCCTTAACCGATGCCGGTGTCAAAAGTCTAGGATAAGAAGATATAAAAGGCTGCTAATTTGATTTTTAGCAACGTTGAGTATATTTATCAACTTATTGATCACAGAAGACAAAGTATGACAGAGAAAACAGAATTTGAAAACAAGCAAGAGGCACACACAAATCTAGAGACTAATCCTAGGGTTAATTTTAGTTATCGTGGGCTTATGCCTTTAGACGTAAGATGATGTCAGAATCCTAAACAACAAGACCTAGGGGAAATGTCAAGTTTGTTTTGGCTTATAAGGTTACCTCAATCGGGTGGAGGAATACCGTGGAAAAGGGGGGATGTTTGAGCTGTTGTGTTAATTGTGAAGTGATTCGGTATGTGTTGTGCAGTGAAACTAAGGTTAATTTCCTGTCAATACCGTGGATATCACCCCCACATGTACGACCTGTTACTTAATCTATGTTCACTAGAATTGAAGAACAACAAGAAGGAATGCAATGCACGTGTTTTAAACCCAAATTGAAAATTATATTCGATGAAGCAAGAGAGATGACTTTCACTAATGCGAAACTAGGAAAGCAAGACAAATTCTTTACGAAATATATAACAAAAGCAGCAACAACAAATATGCTTCCTAAAATGAAAATAAGCAAGAGAAAGAAACCCAAAATGGGTCCCACCAGGCGTGCCAAAACATTCCGAGTGAAACAGGAGTATTTCATACTCCAAAACTGACTTACACAAGCGCTTACACAACTTACACATCCCTTGCATATTTAATACAAATAGCCAATAACTTCCATTATTACTTTCCCATATCCTAATTTGATTTATTTAAATTATAACCATATGATTTCTCACATTAATCTACCACATTTTAATTAATTAAAAGAAGGAAAAACATTACTAATAAAATACATACAACAATAATAGAAGAAGAACATTAATTAAAATACACAACCCATGGTCACATATAAAGGAATTCACCCCCATGGGAATCCCTAACACAACAACACTCAACATAATAAAACAAATTGCCATGGTGACCTTGTCGAATTCACTTAGAATTCCATTTTAGTTGGTCTTTGATCCCCCGATATTTTGTTGTGATGTTTCTAACCTACAAAATACAAATACCTCCTTCAACCTCATGGAAATATCCAAACATCTAATATGATATAAATAAAATCACAAAATTATCTAAGCAAATGAATCACAACAACATCGAAGTAACAACTACATCATTTATATTTTTAATCAATAACTATATCGTCATCAATATAATACCCATATTCTAGATCAGCTCATAATATCCAAATCACATGTCTGAACAACATCCATAAAACATCCATGTCAAATAATATATCATCGTCCACATATAAGGTGTCTTTAATTATCATCATGCGTCATAATCAAATCAAGATCATCAATAATCCATGATCAATGTCTAACAGCCTACTAAATCAAAACATAAAAATGTCTATAATGAAATCATAGTATCGAAACAGGTATCAAATATGTCAAAGGGAAGTGGGCATTACAATGCCCATCTGACTGTCAAAACACAAAAAATGCCAAGGATGCCCTAGAATTCGATTTTTTTGCTAAGGACAACAAATTTCTCGAAATTGAACCAACTGAAACATTTTTTTAAGTCATTTTTTATCATGGAATTGGATTTTCAATGGCATACAAGTGTAAATCGATTAATTTTGAACTTCCACAATTGGGAAAAAAGGAAAAACGACAGAGCCCATAGATTTTAGAAAAAATAGGGCACAAAATAGGGCACACATGTAGATCTCTTTCAAATTGGGGCAAAACAACAAGTTTGTGATCATTTTGAAGCATCCAAACAAGAGGAAAAATTTTGCAGACCTTCAATTTGAGAGAAAAACATTTCAGAGCATGCATAATGAAGGAAAAATTTAGGGGAAAATGGTGCAAGCTCAAAAATGGCACCAACAGGAACTTTTTTGCAGTTGTTATGTCATAACATACATCTAAGTTTCCTCAACTAGACTAATCATACTTAAGAATATTAGTTTATTAACCCAATCAATTATTTTCTTATAGTTTTAACGATAACGATGCTTTTAAGGGTCTACTAAGCACAATTTAACCCAAGAAGGTTACAAGGTGTGCTTTTACATGATAGGAAGCTATACAAATAATATTTGCATTCCTAATCATTCAAATTTCAAGCTTATATTTATATTAATCTTAACTATTTATTTACATATATCGATATGTTCTAGATTCAATGTTATGAAGGTAAGATCATTAAGTCTTCTTACTACACTCATATTCTTGTAAAAATCTTGTAGAAACTTTGATTTAGACTTCATAATATTATAAGTCTAAGTATTTTTTATTATCCTTCTTAAACATTCATGTTTCAATTTATAGAATTCAGCTATGGTAAACACAACCAATCATCCTCATGACTTAATCATGAACACCTAACAAAATTTCATACATAGGTCCTTGTTTACTTTACAAGGAAGATGTCCTTTTATTTTATTATTAAGAATTAATGTCCTATTTATGAAAATAGAACACATGTGCTTTAGCATAACAAAGAAACCATACACATTTATATAATCTAACCATATTCCCTTTTTACTATTTGAGGGTCTACCAAAGAGTATCAACTTAGTTGTGCTCTTTCATGTGAAATTAAATCAACTATATATGTAGATCCTTAATCCTAGAATATTTATATATCATAGAATCTAATAAGTTGTGTAGTCCCATATTACATATATACGTAAATTCCCCCTATCAAGAATGATATTACCTAGTAATATTACACAACTTATGTCATTAATGCCTCATAAGTAAATCAGAAATCAACAATTTTACCAAAGTAATTCATTTATCAAAAATATATTTCTCCCATCTCAAAATTTAGGAAGTATTTCAAAGGATTAGACAAATGTCATTGCATCAACAAAAATATAGTTTTAATACATCTTATTTTTCCCAACAAAAGTACATTTCAAGTGAATTTTTCTACGTAGACATCATAATGAAGAGATAATTTCTTTATCAAAAAAATGTAACTTTCTCTAATTCTTTCTCCTTTCATATGTTGTGAAATCCATATGTAAAATTGTTAGCAAAAGACAGTTCATATGAATTGAGCATGATAAATGCTATAACATTAAAACAATATTCTTTTAACTAACTATTTCATAAAAGGAACCCCATTGTTTAATGAAATGGTTCCAACTCAAAAATAATATTAACATAAATACTTTCCCAAAAGATTACATAATCGAGAAAGAGAGAAAGGGACCATATGATCTACAAGAAGTAATGTTCAAGCAAGAAATAATTAAATCAACATAATTAATTCTATATCAAACACAAGTATGAAACTCATTACAACTTTCTAGTCATCTGATCAACAATAAATAAGAAAGAGGTAATTCACATTTCTATCTTATTCTTAATTTCTCAATCTATCTTTTAACTTAAGTTCTACAAACTCAACCTATTTGTTTATTCAAGAAGAAGTGAATTGATATAACTATTGAAAATTATCCTTACGGATGAACTATTAGAGTCGTTGGATACCTTAGGTTAGTGGGACATGCTCCCTAAGGTAACCTCCATATTTTAAAGAAGTTTTCTCTTCTCTATAGTGTGATATGAGGGTTATGAAAAAATGAAACAAAGCATAAAACTAACAAAAAGTGATGCACTGAAACAAAAGAAGATAATCAAGAATCCATCTTCCTAAAATATGAAAAGGTGAGCACTGAAAAGGGTGGACAAAATGCACCATAGGAAAGAGATAGATTCAAACATAACACCACTTCAAATTCATTAAGCATAACTTCTAAAACCCGTAATGAACATTTAGAGATATGCATAGTATACCAACAGTGAATAAAGTCTATTAAAGATAATAAAACAAGCAAAGGATGGATGAAATGCATCACAAGACATATTATATTACTCCAAAAATTGTGCATAGTTCAAAAATTAGCAGGTAAGAGGAAATAAAAAATGCCACTACAAAGTCTTAGGAAGAAGGCTTGAGCTCCATCTTCCTTCCCTAATAGAGAAGAAATTGGGATAGAGAGAAAAATGACTCACTCTTGATATCTTATATGAGCCTTCAAAATACAATATATAGAATGAGAAGAAGAGAAGAGAAAAATCCTAGAAATGATTTTCTAACCCCTTGCAAGATGTAATAAATGAGTGTAATTAATGACATCTTTCTTGCAAAATACTCCCCATGTTGTCCCATGACCTGCAACAACGAAAGAATGATGACGATGCTCATTAAATGCATTCCTAACAACTTTCCAACTGTATCTTTGAAATGGGATACTTTTCCTATAAAATATTCATTATTTTTGTAACTTCTTGATTTCTATGTTTCATTCTCAGAGTCATGATTCTGATGAGACCAATTTTGCAAAAATCCATTGAGAATTGCAAAAGTTATGGTCTATGGTCTTTCTAAGTGTGAGCAACTATTTGGAGTTTGCTAGGGATTTCCTGCATTTTATGGGACTGAGCATTTAATTTATTGGATCTATATATGTTTATTTTACTTTCACCCACCTACCCTTACTAAAAATAATAAACCTATCTTTAGTGGCATAGAGGATGTCAAGAGATTTCTAAAAAGTCCAATTTTTTTAAAGTCAAAGTTTTGGGTCAAACGTTATGCTCATTTGAACTTTAGGGTTGGGCATTCCATGTGGAATCTCACAATCCCCGTCACACCACCCTCCTTTGCATTGTGGATTTTTTGGGTTTTTAGGGAACTCATGTCATTGGGGTACAAGGGCTTCTTGGGTCACCAAAGTCTGCTTCATACATTTTGCAAATCAGACAAGCTAATAATTTCTTCTCCCTCACCATATATTTTAAAATATCTGAGCATTTAAAATTCTTGGTCGGCTTCATGATTAATCCCACATTTTATTGACCTACCGCTAATATTTTGTAACCTAATTCGGGATTAGAGTCCATTTTCGTCAAGCTCCATGTAGAGGCCAAGCGCGTACCCAGGTTCTCCACTTTTCTTACACCTTTTGAAAGTGCATAGAGATGACAAGTGACACCTTCCATGGCTCCTTTTTTATTTTTCATGAGTTCATAATGAGACTCATTACACATTAATATGAGGAACCTCTCTTGGTGGGCCCCTTACCATTTAACCCCACATGGAAGTCTTACGGGAATTTGGAGTTTCACTTTTCCCTCTCACTTTTTGGAGTTGCGTCGAGCTGACACGTGGTGAATTTTGTGACTCTTCTACTTTTCCTTGTTGACTCATCTCTGGCTCGGTTTTGACTCACTGAGTCAGATTCCTTTGTTTTTCACCATGCTTTGGCTAAGTCCTTATCAATTTTTTCTGAAGTCTTGACTCATCTCATATTAATCTGAGATCCTCATTACTATCTTGATTAATCACAACAGTAATCTTCTTGTTATCTAATTTAATCATGCGGTAGAGGAAATTAGATAAAAATAACCATACTTCCTTTATAAAAGAAGTATATTGTTTTAAAATTCAAAATGTTAACATCCTACATTACGCATATATGAAAAAACAATAAGATACATCTTGAATATCATCATTCTAACAACCTTACATAAATCAGGCTCAACTCAGAATCTAAGGCTTATGTTGATCAAGAACTAGTCCAAACATTATAGGTAAGAAGAGTTTAACCAAACAAGAGATTAGGTACAAGACCAACAACAACATAACTCACAGTAAAGTTCTCTAAATTCCTTATTTCATATCAAAGTTTGAAACTCAAAAGAATAGACATAGCTAACACCATCAAGCCCCCTAAAACATCTACATCTACATATTTAATGTTTCCATAAACTACTATTGGAGAAATAGAAAAATCATTTTCAAGCTTCACGCAAGGTCCAATTCTTACCAAAAAGATAGAATTTGAATCAAGGAATTGATCTTGAGAATGAAGGGGATAATGATCTCAGAAATAGCACAAAACCCTTAATAGTCCCAAAAGAACAGTCTTACAATCAGATCAATCTGAATTGAGGTCAAGAAAATGCCAAGATCAAACACAATTTTTTGGTAAATAAGTTCTTATATAATAAAAATAAGGTAAAACTTCTCTCTAAAATCAAAAAATTCCACACAAAAACAAAATATAAAAATGAAAACAAACCCAGGTTTTTAAGTGAACAACCCAGTACTTTCCAAAGGACCCACAAGTTCAAAGACTAGAATAGACCTAAAGAGAGAGTATCTAATTGAATAAGAATACATCCTCTTAAGAAGAAAAGCATAGTTTATCTAGACCTCAATTGTACTAAACCTTTTAAAGGTTATAACATAGCTTGAATGCTCCAACCAAATGATATTACAGTAATGTGTAAGAGAGATTAAAACCAGTCTCTACAACTAACAAGTCCACCCATGAAGGGTTCTGACTACTATCAACAAAGAAGGAAAGATAAATAAAACAGTATCCCTCAAAGTAAAATGCACTTCCAGTGCTTAAATAAACTTTTAATTTTCAACTAAGATCAACAAAATATTACATATAACAACTAAATAGTGCAGAATGGGCAATCCCTAAATTCAATAGTGAAAAATAACTAAAACCGAACTCTCAAAGAACATACCTTCTCAATTCAACTTTCAACAAAAGCTAATACCTCCCAATAAGGGATCATCAAAAGAAAACAAGATTCATTCCAGTTCCGTTCTATGGTGATAAAAAATAAGCATAACCTAATTTGATACAAGATGGGTGCTCCATGAAAGTAAAAGTACAGTCACGATAAAGTCGAATAAATAATTTTGGTCTCCATCGATTATCAATAAGAAAACTAACCAATACAAAAATAACTTGAATATTTTCACCATATCATTGGTCTATATACCATATATAATAGTCAATTACAAAGTGAATAATCAAACCCATAAAACTAAGAAAATCTTCCCTTATCAACCAAAGAGTTTGATAGATATTAAAACTAAGACATACGCAATTGTTATACCAAGAAAGGAAACCAAGAAACATATTAATCAATATTTTCACAACAACACAATGCATCCATAAGAAACCAAATCGAGAAACAACATTGAAGCAAGAAGAAGAAACACAAACACCAAAACCAAAATTATTTTATAAAAGAGTAGAGCTCTTTTAATGAAAACACTTAAGTAAAAGTAGAATATTTAATGAGATAGGGCCTATCATGCCTAGTAGTGCTTCTGTCTCTTTTTCCTCATTTCAATCCTTCAAGTAGAACTGCTACACCAATATTTCCATGAAAATGCCAAAACCAAGCCACTAAAACTTTCCTTATCTTTCTTGTATAACTTCCTTACTTATTTTCTGACACCATCACCACCATGCAAGGTGAAATTAAGCATGTACATATTCAAACTAGAGGTTCGAAAAGATGAAAAACCACATACAGAGCTATAAAGATCAAAAAATCAAATGAAATAATGGAAACAAAAAACCATCTATTCTTCCAACTTCTCTTATTTCCCAGGTAGTTTTCATGATGGTCGAGATCATTAAATACAAATAGGACTAATAGATTCCTTTCCTTATTTTCCATATTTGCCAACTCCTTGTTGGCTATAACTTGAATTTTAAAACTCCATACAAATAAATTTATCATAGTTGACAACTCAGCTTATGCAAATATTATCATGCTTTCACCAAAATTAGTGGTAACAGAGTGTTAAATGCCTCATTTAAAAATTTTAAATACCTTAATAATTGGTGCCACTGACACCCCTCCTCATGTCACCCACGCCACCCCCTTTAGGCTATTCCATGCCCTTACGTTAGGTTCAATAAAATTATCTTATAAAGAAACTTAGGTCCTTACGTATAGTTTATTATTTAGTCTTATAATATCCTAGTAACATGACTTAGGATTACCTTCATCCATAATCAACCACAATAGTAAAATCATCTTAGCATTAACTTAGGATAAGATAACAAACTTAGGAACTTATACTAGATTAGGTCCCCTAAATAATCATCAAAATTACCAATTCAACATTGCCAAAGGAAGAAAAAAACTAACGTTCTTGGATCACTATGAAAGATGTGACAAGAAGTGGTCACTTGTGATCCCTCAACAACTTGGGCTCAAAATCCAACATTCTTCTCAGCTCAGTCAAATGACATTGATGTCATAAAATCGAAAGCATGCCTTGGATCTCATTTAGGCTATTCCATGCCCTTACGTTAGGTTCAATAAAAAAATCTTATAAACCAACTTAGGTCCTTAGGTATAGTTTATTAGTTAGTCTTATAATATCCTAGTAACATGACTTAGGGTTACCTTCATCTATAATCAACCACAATAATAAAATAATCTTAGCTTTAACTTAGGATAAGATAAAAAAATTAGGAACTTAGAATAGATTAGGTCCCCCAAATAATCATAAAAATTATCAATTCAACATTACCAAAGGAAGAACCAAAACTTACATTCTTGGATCACTATGAAGGATGTGAGTAGAAGATGTCACTTGTGATCCTGCAGTAGCCTGGGCTCAAAATCCAATATTCTACCCATCTCAGTCAATTGACCTTGACGTCATAAAACAAAAAGCATGCCTTAGATCACTGAAATTGATCAAAGATATAACTATCCTATAATAGAAATCATAAACACTGAAGCAATAGTTTAAATGTAATATAGGCTATGAACAAGTTTAGGCTGAATTAATTTCCTCTATCAACATGTACTGAAATTTATGCATAAGAAGGAATGAAATACTTCATTTTAAATTTAGAATTCACATGGCAGGATTACATCTATTTTTAAAATATAAACATATCATCTATAACAAAAATTATTTCTTAGTTCACAAGAGTACACCATCTTGAAATAAAAATCACACATTAACATTTGCAGCTTTGAGTATAAAAGTAATCTAAGATATCAACCATGGTAGAGGCTTTACACATATTCAATCACTTCATAATCTGTAATGCCTCATTCACTAGAGGTTTAGAAGAAAAATAGTCAAAGGTTTGAATCATACCTATAGTCAACTCTTGCCAAGTCCATGTTTCTCTACTCAACTCCACATAAACATATCATGTGTGTGCACAGCCATGCAGAGTGAATTAGAACTTGTGCACCCATAGTGAAGGTGTTAAGTCCTCCTACCCCTCTTTCTAGAATATCTCACACTTCTATACATTATGTGAGGTAAAATCCTTCCCATGAAATGCACATGTCTTGGTAGGCGCATTTCTTTGAAGAAATGTAGTAGAGCAAGTGATTCTCACTTCCCGCAATTCTAAAAGAGCATCTCTATGTACCATCCTCTAGCATTTGGTTTTCCTATTCAAGGTATACACTAGTATAGTCCTTATTTCTAGTTGATTTGTCTACTAGGATTCTAGAGCATGTAGAAATATTTCAATATTTCATTTTTCTATGTACCTTGGTACCTGGTTACTACCTAAATGCCTAACACAACACGGTCTACTTACCCATGAAACTACACTCCTCATCTCACACCCAACCATTTCTTAAGTACCATGCACCTAGGTATCATGAGAAACACTTGTTGTATCACTCATAGACTGTGCATCATCCCATTGAATAACTCCTTTTGATGGCTCAAGTACTTTAGGATCTCTAATGGTGTGCACATAAATTCTTTTCAAATTCTCTTCACTTAAGGGCCCACATAAGGTGCAACTTTTCTTTCTATCAAAGGGGTGATCACATGCTCCTCATTGTTCTCAAAATTGATGTATCCTTTATTAACGTGTAGATCAACAATATTTACATAACACCAAGGGTGCCCAAGTAAAGATGGAAAACTATCTGCTTCCTCCTGTGCCAAGACCCCAAAGTCCCTAGTAAACTTGGTCCCTTGTATAGTATTATTGGCATCCTTAATCACTCTAATGGGTGTGGATTTATTTCTTTTCACCATATATAACACATTTGAAGATGGATGTAATGGTGGCCTCCCCATTTGATTCCACTTGTCCAATGTGAGTACATTCACTTATGCACCTATATCATTTAATATATTAATCAACATCCAACCACCAACAACTGCATTAAAAGTTATTTCTTTATCATAATCAAGACTATGGAGAGGTAAGTTCACATGTAATATCTGTCTCTTACACTTAACACATGTGCATGGTATATTCTACCTTAACCATTCCCCTGAAAAAGGAATGATGTTATCTTAGTGCAACAACTTACAAACCTCCTTCAAGTCACCAACATCCTTTTGAAGAATCTTGATGGATTTTTCCTACTCCATATTCTATGACTTCTCCTTCAAGTATTGTATCTCACCCTACATGTTTCAGATGACCTCGATAGTCTCCTGATAGACTTCCTTTTGATGGGTAGGATCTGGATACTTTGCATGCAACACTTCCTGTTTTGTAATAACATGTTTTTTCTTCGAATTCTCATGCACATGTGCCACCTATGTGCGTTTAGTAATCATTACAGGTATTATCTAAATATCAGGAGATAACTTCAACATCCACTCATCTTCCACATCTTAGTGTAATCTAACCATTCATGTAATAGGATAATGTAATATGGGCATTCTTCATAATTGTGACTGTTTCCACACTAGGAGAAAATAATATTTGGAGGGAATTCGTGCTTATAATTATCAGGGGATTTACATGTATAAAATGTTCCTCATGGGAATTCACCTCTTCCATTGCCACAACCTCAACCTATAAATCCTCCATGGTAACCTATACCTCTACCTCTACCACCTCCATCATAGTGCCCTTCATTGTGATTATGATTATGATGTTCACCATGTTCCTTATAATTGTTTGCAACACTAGTCTGGAAGATACCAGTCTCAATGACATCTTAAATCTGATTAATCAATCTACAATTTTTTGTATCATGTGTGGTGCACTTACAAATCTTACAGTAACAGGACACGTTCTTCCTTATCACACATTGTAGAAAAGACAACTGACTTGAATGATGATCCAAATGATAGATCTCACAATCCATCAATATGGCACACACCAATTTATGAGGGAAACTATCTTTGGTATGTCTTTCTACTTAAAAATATGTGCACCAAATACCACTACACATCTCATGAGATGAATTAGCTGAAAAATTTTCCAACTATTTTTCCATAGATGTAATTTGAGCTTCCAAAAATTTGTTGAATCTAGTGTCTACACTCCAAACTACCTCATCAAACAAATCTACCTTGAGTATGTCACATGGATCTATAAAATTCTTGTGTGACAGTGCCCTTCTAAAAGGAGTAATCATCCTCTAATGAACCATTGATCATGCTGACTAGGTTGGATATCGTAGGATAAATTTGATAGCAAATTTTTAAATCATGTGTCATACTCCCTAACACTCTCATTGATGCCTTGTTTGATGTCCTTCACTACATTGATTTTCTTTTGTTCAAACTCATGTATATGAAACTTTTCTAAGAAAGCATCACGTAGTGTGGTAAAGTCTACAAAATTATGATTCAGATCATCCTTCCTATACCAACTATGCACACACCCTTGCAAAGTAGTAGAAAAATAACTTACCTTATGCTTAGGATTTGTAATCTCCTTAGCACGCCATAGTATTTCACAAATATACACATGCTTCATTGCATCTTCAATTCCTCTATATTATTGTAGGAGAAGATACATCTCATAATAAATTTACTAGGGTTGGTGTGGACCATACCCACCTGATCCAAAACCTATATTACCTCATGTATTCTCTCTACCTCTAGAACCACTAGACCCTCTAGATCCCAAACCACCTTATCCTCCTCCTATAGTGAGCACCAAACTAAAGGATGTTCTACCTTGTGTTTCAATAGTTTTACTAAACTGAAGTCCTGTGGTCTACAAATTTGTACTACTTCCAGATGCAATACCAATCTTCTGCGCACCCATGTTTTGTGTTGATGACATGCCAAAAAATATACCTCCAACTAGACCCCCAAACAATAGAGACAACGTTTTCACTTCCATATATGAATGTGTTATCTAATTAATTCCTTAATTTAATGGAAAATGAAATCTATATGTTACTACTCTACCAACCATGCTAGCTTGTTTATCAATGACTGTTGTAGAAACTGGAAAACCAAGTGTAAGGGCTAGGTCAGCAGGAGGGATCAAATGTGCACCCGTGGTCTTTGTAGTTTCAACTGGATTGCTCTCATCTGAGGCTGAAGAGGGTTCTCTACTTTGTTTACCCAAATGGGGGAGTAACAGATGCTCCAGTTCCATGTCTTCTACGTGAGCTCCAAAACCTTCACAATCCATCTCTGTCTGCAACACCATTCACTCCAAAACATCATGCTACTTCACTAAATCCCTCTCACGTGGCTCACTAAACTTAAGCTTCTTTTCTTCTCTTTATCTCTCTGTCGTTAAGTCTACTATCTTCAACACACCTTCTCCTTCCAATGTGCATGGTGGGGTTTAGCTAGCCATAGGATGCTCTTCAAAATGTAGAGTCCTAATCAAGATCTTAATCGCTAAAGGGATAACACACAAATAATATCCTCTAGGTTCACACAAGAATTGGAACTTAGCAACCTCTAGACAATAATAAGCAAAAACTACGTACTCTAAGGTGTAACTCTACAAAACACCACTCCACCAATGATCCACAACATATTTCCAAGTTATATCGACATCATACAAATTTTTATAGTCTTCCTGGGTCCAAACAAGTTCTCTATACCTCCAATTCCTCTTTAATGTGTATGCTACCAACCACTCATATAGCTCTATAGGGAAATAAGAAAA
Source organism: Taxus chinensis (assembly GCA_019776745.2). NCBI lineage: Eukaryota > Viridiplantae > Streptophyta > Pinopsida > Cupressales > Taxaceae > Taxus > Taxus chinensis. The sequence continues at coordinate 312,335,107 of CM034148.1, read as the reverse complement.
TAATGTTTCATAGAGCTTATGATATAGATTCTCTTTAACCCACACACATGCATCAAAATCAAGTCTAGTGTTAAATATGCTGGTAAACTCTTCCTCTAAATTCTCTACCCAATCCTCAATGTTGGCCAAAGTCAATCGATATGTCTTCATCATGCAACATCCTTACAAATATATTGAAAAGAGGTCCCAGAAACGAAACCAAAATCTAGTATTTTATTTCACCACACAGCCCAAGCACATTGGCACATCACTTAGCCAAAACTAAGTGCTCACCCAAAGTGCACAAGGGTACTAGGTCCATCTTTTATGGCATCTTTGTCAAGGAGTTAGCATGATAAACACATATATAATCCAAATACATATTAACCATTCAAAATTCAAGTATAAACAGATCTAGATCAAAAATATATACAAGAATGGACTAAACAAGGATCAAGATTAGATTTACCATACAAGATCCATAAACAGATATGTCAATAAACATTATCCAAATTCACAGATCCATTGTATTAATCATTATAAAACATAGAAGACAAGTACATACATAAGAATGTCACCATAATTCATGCGTGCTCAAAAACCATCAACATAACACTAACAGAATTTGGATCCCTAAACCATGCAAATCAATACATATATATTGGAGTGGTGTCTTTCCCTTCACTGCTTACGTATCCTCAAAATAGGATACATGCTAAGAATAACCATGCGCCACTACAAGGTGAATACAAAAGCATGTAATATTGTTATTAATAGATTATCTAATAATATAAACTCCGTATCTAATCCTACAAATAACCTAAAATTGTGCATGTCGTTTGATCTTCCAATCAACCAAAAATTTCTTCACTATTAAGTCTTCATGTTAATGTGTGCCCATCCCTCAACATCTATATTTAGTCCATTAAAACCAAAATGGCTAAGTCTCGAAGTCATGCTTTCCCGGGCATGCCCTTTTCTTCTACATCTCTACGCACTCCTATGTGCCCCATGTCTACACACCCAACCTTTTACATGATCAGTACTTAGGTTCTAATTCATCAGCCCAACCATAGTTAGAAAAATTATAAGTTAATTCAACCCATGAGATGCAAAGTGGTACTTGGTGTACGGATTTCAAGTTAGAAGGACATAATAAGGATGGTTTCCCTCATAAATTGGTGGTGCCATGTATTTGGATTGTGAGATCGGTCATTTAGATCATGATTCAAGTAGGTTCCCCATGTTGCAACACATGATAAGGAAGAATGTGTCATGTTACTATAAGATTTGTAAGTCTACAACACATGATACAAAGAATTACATATTGATTGATCAGATTCATGATGTCACTAAGACTAGTGTACGTTAGACCACTGTTATAAAAACCTCTATGGAACAAGGTGAACATCATAATCATAATCAAAATAAAGGGTTCTCTGATGGAGGTTTTAGAGGTAGAGGTTACCGTGGAGGGTTCAAAGGCTGAAGTCGTAGTGGTGGAAGATGTGAATTACCATGAGGAGCATGTTATACATGTGGATCCCCTGATCATTATAAGTGTGAATGCCTTAAAAATATTATTTTTTCTTAGTGCAAAAAGATTCACAATTATGAAGAATGCTCAGTTTTGTATGAGCACATGAGCAAGAAACATAAACAAAATAAGGGAATAGGAATGGTTAGAGTATATCTCATTGTGGAAGAGAAATGGATGCAAAATTTAGCACCTGACCCTAAGATAATCCTAGTATTGGTTACTACATGCATTGAGGTGGCACGTGCGCAAGAGATTCTAAAGAAAAAACCTTTCATTACAAAGTAGGAAGTATTACATGCAAAGTATCTAGATCCTTCCCATCAGAAGGAAGTTTATCAAGATACTATGTAGGTTATTAGGAACTTGCAAGGTGAGATATAATTCTTGAAGGAGTAATTGTGGAAGCTAGAATAGGAAAAACTAGTGTAGCTTCCTCAAAAAGATGGTGATGACTTGAAGGAGGTTCTTAAGTTGTTGCACCAAGATAATATCATTCATTTGGTAATAAAATAGTTAAGGGAGAATATACCACATGCTAGAGTTGAGCACAAGAGACAAATATTACATGTGAAATTACCTCCTCACAGTTTTGACTATGTAAACAAAATCACTTTGAATACATTTATTGATGGTTGGTTGTTGAGTAATATACCAATTAATACAACTCCAGAAATGAATGTACTCACATTGGATGTGTGGAATTAGATGGGGAGGCCACCATTACAGACATCTTTACATGTGTTGTATATGGTAAACAAAACTAAAGCCATGCCCAAAGGAGTGTTGAAGGATGCCACTATTACTATACAAGGGGAAAAGTTTACTAGGTACTTTGAGGTATTGGTGCTTGTAGAAGTATACATTTTTGCAGCTTTACTTGGGCACCCTTGGTATTATGTAAATAATGTTGATCTTTTCTTTAATAAAGGATATATCAGTTTTGAGAATAAGGAAGAATGCGTGATCATTCCTTTAACAGACAGAAAAGGTGCACGTTATGTGGAACATTTGAGTTAAGAGGACTAAAATGGAATTTATATGCGTACCATTAGAGATCCTGAAGTACTTGAGCCATCAAAGGAAGGAGTTGTTTATACACAGTCTATGAGTGATACAACTAGATTTTTTTGTGATAACTAGTCACGTGGCAATTATGAAATTATTTGGTGTGAGATGAAGAGTGTAGTTACTCGAGTAAGTAGGTCACGCTATGTTAGTCACTAAGGTAGTAACCCAGTACCAAGGTACACTAGAGAAGGAAATCCTAAAGTATTTCTATGCGTTATACAAGCCCAGTGGACAGAGAAAGTGGAAATAAGGAATATGTTGTTATATAACTTATATGGGATAACAACACGTTGGTGGATGGTACACAAAGATAATATTTTAGAGTAGTGAGAGGTGATAATCACCTTCTCTACTAGATTTCTTAGGATCAATGCACCTACTGAGATATGTGAATTTCATGGGAAGGATTCTTCTTTACATCACATTCAGAAGTGTGAGAGACTCTAGTAGAGGCATAAAAAGGCCTTACCACCTTCACTATGGGTTCAAAATTTCTACTTTAGCTTGCAAGGTTGTGTGCATGCATGGTATGTTTATGTGAAGTTGAATAGAGAAATAGGGAATTAGTAAGAATTGATTACAGGTATAATTTAGACCTTTGATTATTTTTCCGCTAAACCACTGATGAACGAGGATTTATAGATTATGAAGTGCTTAACTATGGGGGATAGTGCAAAGGTTGGGGATCTTATCCAGAAATTACTAGGAGATTCACATCTGGAGGCATTATTTGAAGAAGAAGAGACAAATGAAGAGAAGCTTGGGAATGCCTAGTTATAAAAAGAAAAAGGTAAAATGGTCTACATGATTGATGATGAAGAAGTGGAAAATATGGATGTTGATCATACTATGGGTACGAGCGAGGTCTTGGATAGTGAAAATGAGAAGGCACGCATGTATCATGAACCTATGAAGACAAATAAGGCCAACATTAGGATAGGTGTGGAACCTAATGAGGAAATCATTAGTGATTACTAATCTAAATCAGAGGTTATAAACATAATTGAGTTATTTTTTGACTTCCAAGACTTATTTCCCAGAGGTTACCATGAGTTGAATTGGGCACATCACTCTTTGGGTGACATGAGGATCAAGTTAAAGGAAGGTGTGCACTCTGTTAGGAAGAGGCCATATAGGGTGAATCCTAATTCGCGCATCAAGGTAAAGGAATATAATTATAAGATGTTAAAATATAAAATCATTGAGCCTATTGAGGAGTCCGAGTGGGTTATCCCTATCATGATAAGCATAAAGAAAGATGGAATGATAAGGATCTGTTTGGTTTATAGGGAGTTGAATGTTGCATATAGAATAAGTCCCTTTCCCACACCTTTTACAGAGGAGATTCTAGAAGGTGTTGTAGGGCATGAGATCTACTCCTTCATTATTGTATTTTATAGATATCATCAAGTATAGATTGCTACAGAGGACTAGGAAAAGAAAAATTTCACCACTGAATGGGGAATTTTTACATATACAGTTATGCCTTTTGGATTGAAGAATGTGCCCATAATTTTTTCACACATTGTTGTGTAAGTATTCCAAGACTTATTTCATAATTTTTTATAGGTTTACTTAAATTATTGGAAAACGTATGGGCTAGTGAAAGATCATTGTGACAATTTAAGACTTATGTCTGAGAGGTGCCAGCAGTTGAGCATCTCCTTAAACATTAAGAAGTATATTTTTTCTACACTGTTGTCCACTCAAAATTCCCCTGCTTTTGAGAAGTTGAAAATTAAAAATTTTGAAGTTCAATGTCTTTTTTGTTGTCTTGATAATCTGAAATGTCAAGAAATTGGAAAAATCTATGTTTTTTGGGTCATTTTGTGTGATTTTCAGGCCTGTCAAACATTTTTGTCCCGCGTGTCCCAAATTCATTTGGGCTCTCTGTTCCCCGATTGGCTGCTTTACCTGAAGTTCGTTTCTTTCGGGCCCGTAGGAACTTTTTTTCCCAAGTGTCCCAAGTTTGCCCTGACTCATTGTTCCCTTTTCATCCATTTCGGCCGAATCATGTACTCCGCTTAATTTCTTTCCTCATGTCCCATAAGCATTCGTGCATACTTTTCCCGCATCACCCGTATCGGCCGAATCGCGCTTTCGCGTCCCGCATGTCCCAAATGAACCAAAGGCCATTCGAGCTAATTTTTCCTGCTCTTCACAAATATCTTGCTTTCCAAGTTGGTAGGTGTGTATTTAATGCACATTAATTGTCTCTCTCTCTCCCAAACGGCTATATAATGAACTGCCCCTTATGCGTTTTGCACACAACTTTCTTGCTATCCTTTGCTCATACCTTTGCGAACAATATTTTTGTGCGCATACTCATTTCCCCTGTAATTTCATCCCAAGTCCAGATTGCAACCTTGGCTTTTCAAATTGCTAAAATGAAGATTAAATTCCAAGGCCAGGAGCAAGTCTCACCACTCGAGTCTGCCATTCCCGATATCGGGGATAGTGAGGTTAGCCACCTCGACTTTGGATATTTTTGGGCAAGAATGATAGACACAAACCCTTCACCTATGGCACAAGCAATTCACGATAGTGGTTTGGCATTTGTTGGTGGTTTCCCTATCTTGGTGTAATGCACAGATACAGTACTCTCCTGTGGTGCTCACTTCAACCCTAATTCAAGTGAACTGATGAATGTGCATGGAGAACTTATTACTAAGCTTGACGCTGCCACTATTGGCATTGCCCTAAGGATTCCAGAGATGGACAATGCTATAGTAATTTCCCAGAACTAGGCGTAATCCCTCTTCGATCAGGACAGTGAGAAATACAAGGCATGGATGGCGAAGTCCTGGCTTAAAAACCCTAAAAAGGGGGCGTATCGTCTATCCAACATCTTTTTCCATGCAGATTTCAATGAGGAATTGTCAGATTTTATAATCCTACTAGCTTGGGTCATGGGCTTACCCTCTACAAATGAGTTCCATTTTTGGATGTGCCCACTTATCAATATGGTGTGTGAAGGGACTCAGAATATCAATTGGGTAGAGATCATTAGTATGAACCTAGAAGAGCAGCTGTCCAATGTACAGCAAACAAAGAAATTTTACATGACTTCATACTTGATGTATACTCTGGCAGCATCAAGGAAATGGTTTGGCTTCTCATACATTGATGCTCACAAGGGTGACCCCGTATATGCCTACTACCCTCAGTTCACCTTGGAAACTAGCAACCGCAACTTCAGAAGGGTGAATGATGCCTTCACCATGTACATCGTCAGGCTTCTAGAGAGTGACACAACGAGGAGATTTTCTGATGAAGATATGAATCTGATATCACACTATGGTGCCTACTTCATCCAATTTAGGAAATTTTCCTATATAAGGCTTGCTGGCTATGAGAGCACCCCTCTCAAGCTCCCCATGTTCTACAATCATAAGATGGCCTTAATAGAAGTATGCAGGAAATTGGACAAGTTGCATAGAACCTGCAGGGAAAAGAAAATTACTGGTTTGCACTTTCCCATCTCTTTGGGAAACTACACCTGTGAAATGGCTGTAGATGCTCAAAACATAGAAAGAGCCCTGGCTCCCATCACTATCCATTTCTTCATTCCAAGAACCTATTTTGACTTGAAGAAATTTATTGAGTACAACATTAAGATCACTTATCATCATAGGGAAGACACAGAAGATTATTGGGCTGACTGTGCTGATGATTTTGAGGCAAGGAGGAGACACTACGACATATTTTCTCTTCAATTAATTCAAGAGCTTAGCCTGTACCAAGTTCCTGAAGGGCTCCAGGATGATAATTCTGACCTGTACTCATATGAGTATGAAAATGTGGTCAAACACACTCCCTTGGAGGATTTGGATTGGTTAAAAAAGGAGAAGGATGATCTAGTGGAAATCCTAGCTCCTTTTTTGGTAAGAACCAAAATCTGGTTTGACAGGAGAGTTCGCAAACTCAGAAGGCACTCAAGGGAATCCTCCTCCAAGGATACTATGACACCAAGAAGGGATCCATTAACACCCAGTGTAGAAACACCTATGCAGACCCCTCCTACCTTGTCAACTCAAGGTCCCACAGTCTCCACTCCTTCCTCATCCACATAGGTATATCAAAAGAAAGTCAGAGAAGTCAAGAAGGAGCCTGTGGAGGAAGATCCCCTAAGGAAGCATACGGAGTTTCCCTCAGGCCCAGAGAACATCATTGTTCTTAGTGAAAGTGAGGAGAGTGAAGTGCTGATCTCTACAAGCACTCCAGAAGCCCTCATGAATAAATAAAAAGAGGTCCAAAGTACTGAGCTTCTGGGTGCTAGTGATTCCTCTGTACCAGAAGCCCCAAGTACTCCACTCATATCCCAACTAGAGGCAACATTAGTGCAAAACGTGGGTGCCATGAGTTCTCTATCTCTTGGCCCTATTGCCCCACCTTCTTCCTCCTCCTCTTTTGCATGGTTGGAGCCTCTTGTTGATAGTAGGAAGAGGAAGTCTTCCTCTCGGACCTCAGGGCCCAATTTTGATGTTGTGGTGGCCTTATTAGGTACTACTCCTCCTACTCCCGCTAAGAAAGCCAGGACTACCTCCAAGATAGTATCTAATGCTCAGGGCCAACAATTCTTGGAGATAGCCAAGCCCAAAGTAGACAAACTAGAGCATGATTTACAAGCATCTGATCTAGAGCTCTCGAGAATTCCCATGGGAGAGTCCACCCCTAAAGGTGAGATCCACAATCTTTAGGAAACAGTCACCAAAGTCATTGGGAGGGTAGAGAAAGGTCAGCAAACCATAGAGTAGTTGGAGGAACAGGCCCAAATTCTTACAAGTTTCATCAAGTCCCTGCTATCCAAGGATAAATTTTTGGATCCTACCCCACTGACTACCCTTCCGCCACCTGTGATTCTCAGCCAAGATGAGGTACAGAGTATCAAATATATACATAGGTATTCCATAAACAGAATGGATATGGAGGCCATGGTGGATGACATGATCATTGCGGGATTGAATTTCATTGATGAAGCCTTCAAACTCAATGAGAAGGTGAATAGTCTGTAACAAAAACTCTCCTCCACTATTGGGAACATAGATAAAGAACTCAAGCTTTGGAGCAGCTATATAATAGACCTTCACCTTATGGGGCAAGCTGATGAAAATATCTTAATGGAAAGTAAGGTCTTCGATGATGCCAAAGATAACCTATCAAAATCATGGGTATACAGTGTAGAATGGAAAATTAAGGTTCTGGAGGAAGCTTTGGGAGAGTTAAGAAATAGCTGGCAGAAGGGTGAGGCCTCCAAGACTTTGGTTGTATCTACCTTCAAAGATATACACTGCCATCTTCATGATGAGACTTCTGGTGTGTCCTTCTCTTTACAAGAAATCAAATCTCAGTTCAGAGCTTTTGTTAAAAATAACTTGTTGAAAGAGGATTCTATCTCCAAAGAAAAGATGAAGGAAATATGCTCTCTCCGGTCCGCTATCAAGGAAGCAAGCAAATATTATCATACACACGTCGAATTCAACAAAGAGATGGAGAAATGTCTCAGATTTTAGACTCAGTCCACCGCCAACACGTCAGTTCGACGTGGCCGAGACATAGCAGAAGCATTAAAAATATTTAGACAAGAGATCCCCAAATCATTGGGTCCCTCACAATCCTGAACGCTTGTCTTCTTCTCCTGTTTCTTCTCTTCTCTTCCCTTCTTCATCACGAATTTATTGTAATTAGTTGGGGTATTGTGGTTAGCAGCCCTTTAACTAAACATTAGTTAAAAGAAGTAGTTACCAAGAGTAACTAATTTGTAAACTATATAATGGCCTCTCCTCGCCATTTTTGGGGAGAGAGGAACTTGGCTTATCTTTAAAAGTGTAAAGAAATCAATACAGAAGGATTTTTCTTTCTCTATCTATCTGGTTTTTTTTATTCACAAGCTATTCATTAAATTTTGTTAGATCATTTTTCTGTATTATGCTGAGAAGCTTTGTATTCTTATAGATGTTATTCATAGAACTTTTTGTCTCTTTAAATTTCATCTTATTAATGTGATACAAATGATCTTATTCTAATTCTTTGTACCCTCGCATGCATAAGGAATTATTCTGTCATCTATAATTCTTAATGGTGCCTTTCTGCTCATTTCCGCATTTTCATTCCTCTGTCCTTTTGTGATTGATGATATTTTTAGCAAACACTTTCATAGTATCCAAGTTCCATAATGAAACCATGCTCTGTATATGTGTAAATAGGTTCATTTCTGAATAAGGGAACCTCTCCCATTAGAGAGGAGGGACTTCTTGTCTCCTGGCTATTTCTCTTCTTGAAGTTCCTTTTCGATGACCAACATACACCCATTAGGACTCAATTGGGACATATTATCTATAAAGAAGGCTTTTTGGTAGACCGTGGTAAGGTTGTTGTTATTTTGGGCTTATAAAAATATACTAACCAAAGTGAGGTGTACAGATTCTTGGGGCACATAGGCTATTACAGGAAGTTTATCAAAGGTTATGCTAGGATTTTTACGCCCTTGGAGGAATTATTGAAGAGTAAGGGAAAGTTCTATTTGGGTGAAGCACAACTACACACATTTAAGACATTGAAGGAAAGGATTACTTCTACATCGATTATGTGTTTTCATTCATGGAAAAAACCATTCCATGTGCATGTGGATGCCTCTGGCATGACCATTGGCACAATATTAGCCCAAACTAGAGAAGGTAGTGTTGATCATCCTATCTTCTTTGCAAGCAGGAAGTTGACACCAGCTAAACAAAATTATACAACTACAGAGCACGAAGTGTTTTCCATGATTTACGCACTACATAAGTTTTGACAATACTTATTGGTAAATCCTTTTATTTTCTATACATATCACATAACACTTAAGTATCTAGTAAACAAGCCTAGTTTTTAAGGGCACATATTCCAAAGGATTATGTTGTTCCAGGAATTTGAATTTATAGTTTTGGTGAATCCCGAGAAGATTAACTCAGGACCAAATCATTTGTCAAGGATTAACTCTAGTGAGGACACACAGAGTATCGAGGAAACAATATTAGATGCACAATCATTCAAAATAAACCACACACCCTCTAACTTATAGGATATTGTTATATCCTTACGTACAGGTGTGGTACTTGAAGGGATGAAGGATATGGAGAAGAAACAACTTGTTATACACATCGCACATTACATGTTAATTAAAGGGGATTTATAGAAGTTAGGTTGATATGAGGTTTTGTGTCAGTGTGTACTAGAGCATGATTGTATGGCCATTATGGAGGAAGCTCATGGTGGAATAATAGGTGGACATTATGCAGGGAATTTTATCGCACGCAAGATTTTATTTTTATACCTTTGGTGGGAAACAATTTATAAGGATTTTATCAAATACTGTAAGGGATGTGACCATTTTTAGTGCCTTCATAAGCATGTGTATAGAGATGAAATGCCTCTGATACCTATTTCTAGTGTAGAACCTTTTGAAAATTGGAAAATTTACTTTGCGGGTCCTATATCCCCACCCGCATGTATGACTAGATCATCCTACATTATAACTTATAACAATTATCTTACAAGGTGAGTAGAAGCAGTTCCCACAAAGTATTATAGGATAGTTATGGCAGCAAGGTTTTTATGGGAGAACATAATTAGTATGTATGGATGTCCACTAAGTATGAAAAGTGATAGGGGCACTCATTTTCTTAATGAAACCATCTGGATATTATTGGCATAATTTATAGTGGCACACCATAAGACAATGCCCTATCACCCACAGTAAAATGTCACTGATGAGGCTTTCAATGAGATATTGGGACATATATTGATAAAGATATACGATGTTAGAAGGGAGGATTGGCATGAAAAGTCTCTATTGTACTTTAGGCATACAAGACAACCTACAAGAGGTTAAACAACACCACACCCTTTTAGTTGGTTGTTAGCATGGAGGTTGTTTTATGAGTAGAATTCATGTTACCTTTCCTGTGTATTACACATGTAGGAGGATTTGATGATGATAAATAACTTGAAGAGTGTATTGATAAACTGATGCAGTTGTATGATAGACATGTCTTTTCTTGATGGAGTCAGAAGATAAAAAAATATAGGCAAAAGGAATGACACTATCAACATATTAAAAATAAATAGCTTGAATTTGGACATATGGTTCTTGTTTCACCTTTTTCTTAGATAGTTTCTTCAAATTGTTGAAGAAATAGATAGGGTAACGGGCGTAGGAGGAATACCTGTTCAAATGTAAGTTGATGGTTTGTTGCGTGCGTATGACTTCCAAATCCATAACTGACCGTGAGAGATTCCTTTTGGCTAGGAGGAACTACCTGTAATGAAAGCAATACCACTAGAAAGAAATAAATAATATGGGCAGTGAACTACCTAGCGTGAGCTAGATCTAGGAAGCATGATACTTTCTAAATGGTTGTCAGTCCATTGTTTTAAACAAATAAATGCTGAAAATAAGGTAAATCCTATTTTTATTTTGAAATGATTTAGGTATCTCACTTTAAAATACAATAAGTAAATAGATCTAATCTAACAAGCTAAGCTAGAATAGAATCCATGGGTCAAATGGTTGGTTATGGGTTCTGTAGGTCTGATAAAGGTCTCAGGTAGGTCACAAGTGAGTGAGGGTGAGGTAAAATTAGGTGGATAGGTCTCTGTTTAAGACTGTGTAGGCAAACACAGAAACTGGCATCGGTCAGGGGTGACTGACCTCAGTTAGGTATAACCGGCGTTAGTTACTATGAAATATGGAAACATCATAGATTGGGGTTTTGGTCTCCTTTGTGATTACACAAAGGATTTGGTTGGTCGGGATGAGGTATTGGGTGACTAGAATAGGTTTTTATGAGGTTTTGATGGGTCTATGGAGGTACAAAATGTTGGAGGTGGTCAATAAGGAGTGAGATAGACAATGGATGATAAAATAATGATAAAATGAAATAACTAGGAAAGTATGATGTTGTACTTACTTGGATTTCATTCCTGAAAGTCTATGTGTGATGGATGGAGGTGCTGATGATGGGTTTTAAGGCTGAAAGTGATCACCAACTGAAGAAAAGCTTCTGCATGGGCTGTATGCACACTCCTCTTTTAATTGGATAGATCAATCTCCTTCCTTGGATGTTAGTTCTTGTTGGAATTGGCTCTCTGAAGATGTGTTATCTCTTTGAGATTTCATTCTTTATCATCCACGTTTTCTCCCAATGTTTTCCAACTTCCCAGTTCTAAGTTCCAACCTTTAGAATAAGGTTGTTTTGGGGTTAAAAGGGGTAACCAACGATGGTCTAGGTTAATCGAAAATGGTTAGGGGAAACTGATGTCGGTCACAGATAGATTTTCTAGGTTTTCAAAACTTAGGGAGATCCTCCTGATTTCCTCGGATCTTGTGTCGTTATCCCACGGATTAGACTGGGAGCTTCTTGTGAGCATGCAGGAATGTGGTTAGAGGGACTTTAGGCATTGATTTTTAGGGTTTGGGTAAGTCTTAGTTATGGAAACTTGCTAAGAATAGGTCTTAGGTTGAGTTAGCTTGGTGAGGTCTCTAAGTGAATTATTTGTGTAGATATTATTTAAATAAGATATTTAAATAATAAATATAGTGAGGATAAAGCATTAATTTAATTAAAATTAATTAAATTAATATTATTGGGGTGAAGGGGGTCTTGGCTAGGTAGATTTAATAAAGGGGGGCTTATATGTCGAGGGATGAATGGGGAGTGTGACCTAATTTTAGTGTCTACATTTTGCCCCTTTTTGTTGCATAGCTTGTATTGGTAAGGTGTGGTTGGCCCATGTGAGGGTGAAGGTGATCCCCCTCAAACAAGGAACTGATGAGGCAACAGTCTAAAGAAGTGAGTAGTTTGATAAAAGGTAAATGTGAGGAAAAGGTAAGTCGGTGTAGGGGAAGAGGGTGAAAGGTCTACTTGGGTGATCTAGGTAATGGGTTAGGGTCAAAGGTAGCAACAGTCAAACACACACACATGTATAAACTACAACATGCTACCGGGTTGAAGAGTAGGAAAATTGTACATCGTATAAGGTCGATAGGTTTATCCAAACAAGGGTGAAGTGAATATGGTATCCAAGGTATAGGATAAGGTCAGGAAACACAACGTAGGTTAGGTGAAAGAATGTGTAGGTATGTTCTGGTACACCAAAGGTAGGATCAGGATAAATGGTCATGGCAATAGGCTAGGTATATTCATTAGGTCAAACAACACAGGTAACAGTGCCGCAAGGTATAGCAGGTCAGTAACGATGGTCCAAGTCTAAATAGCACGGGTAAGGCTAAGGTAGGGGTAAAATAATGAGTCCCCAAAGGAGGACAAATGGAGGTAGTAAATGATGAAGTTAGGAAAGGTATGGGATAAAGAGCAAGTTAAAGGGGTGGTTTAAAAAGTTAGGTGAGTGTGAGGGTAATGAGTACACAAGGTAATCAACATCATTTGGTATGAACTGATGATGGTGTAGGTGAACTGACGGTAGCAATCTAGGGCATCAGACCAGCAGCGGTCAATGGTTAACCAATGTTGGTTGAGTTGGGTAGGGTATAAAAGTGGAAAACATGCATTCTAAAATTCATTTGTGCATTGTTAAGGAGAAGAAGAGGAAAAAAGAGAGCAAAGAGGAATAAGTCAAAAGAGTATAGCATAGAGATTGGTTGGTGATCCACATAGGTGACATTGAGTGAGTGAGGTGATTGGTGGAGAGAATTGGAGGTCATTTGAGGATGGCGGAGGCCAGAGAGGGCTTTAGAGGAGCGACACAAAGGCAAGAGGTTCCACCACGATGGCAGTAATGAGATCAGGTAATATTTGAACCTTTAGTTTTGATTTTGAGTTAATTTGATGTAAAATGTAGAAAATATTTTTAAAATTGGGGGTTTGGGGGGGAAGAATTTCAAAATGGGAAAAAGAGAGGGAAAAGGTAATACTGAAGGGTAGGGGGTAGGGAAAAACGGTAATGTAGGAACAATTAATGGTGTAAAGAGGGATTCGGGTGGGTAGAATGTCGAGGAAGGGAAAAAGGAGGGTTGGAAAGTCAGGGCGAGCAGTGTGACAGTGAGCCCAAGCTATATACAATGTAGCGTATTATAGATAGAGACTGGAGAGCCTGTCTAGTGTGGATATAGTCTAGAGACCCTATGTGACCTATCCCTCTTATAAAGGGATGTATGCAGAGTTGGAGGGACTACAGTTATAGAGGTGGATAGAGGGACTCCATGTTGGGGAGCATGAGATGATACCTATCGACCAGGTGAGGTGACAATTTGGTTTAGTACAAGATGTTCCCCCGCCCTTCCCACAATATAGGAGAGATGAGGTGGAGAGACCTTTGTCTCCACCCCATCCAAAAAAGTTGACAGGGGAAGAGGAGGAGCCTATGGACCATCACAAAATTGATGCGGGGGTGACAACGGCATATAGCCAGTGGTGGGTCGTACAGAGGTAGGGTCAGGCATGGACAACTAGGAGGTAGGGGTCATAGGTACAGGTTGAGAGGCTAGAGCTATAGATATAGGTAGAGAGACAAGAGCCTCAGGTACAGGTATAGGAGGAGGATCCTGAGCTGTAGATATTAGTAGATGGTGTGATGAGACCACCACGGAGAGTCTCGAGTGAGTAGACACAGTCTTACACGTATAATGCTAAGAGTGTAGGTGGCCGGCAAGCCCAAAGGAGAGAGCAGAGGACATCTATCAGTGCACGGGAGTCAGCATCAAATTTTGGGCCGTCTAGTGGTATATTGAGAGTAGCGATCCGCCACATTGGGTTATAGTGGACTTTCGACACTACATATGAGGTAGATATGTTATAGCAGATGTGAGACAGTATATCACCTATTTTTGTATTGTTAGATTTTGGATGTATACTAGCCTACGAGCCGAAGACATTTTTGTATTGGATAGCGGCTTGCAAGCCAATGATGATTATTTTGGAGATACATATTTATGTGATACAGGTATACATTGTATTGATACACATATGTATATATGAGGATATAGATTATATTTGGTGATGTGTTGATGTGCTTATGAGATATTGTTTTATGGCTTGTGTTAGATGAGATATGGATTTGTTACTTTGTATTATATGAGATATGGGTTTATTACTTTGTCTTAGATGAGATATGGGTTTTCTGGTTTGATATGGATGGAAATTAGGTGAGTTAGGCATGATGGATTCAGGTCATTTTATGCATGGATCGAGTCAGGTTGGTTAGGCATGGTTGAGTTAGATTGGTTTAGGCATGGATTGAGTCAGGTTGGTTTAGGCATGGATCGAGTCAGGTATTAGGCATGGATAAAATCAGGTTGTTAAGCATGGATCGAGTTAGGTAATAGGCATATATTGAGTTAGGTTAGTTTAGGCATGGATTAAGTCAGGTTTGTTAGGCATGGATGAGTCAGGTTGTTTAGGCATGGATGTTTATTTCAGTATTTTGATAACAAATGGCATTATAAATGTATGAGATGGTGTAAAATGTGGAAAATCCTGGTTATGTATGAAAATGTGAAATAATATAAGTGGTAAAAAGTCATGTGGTATATGGTATAGATGTCGAGGTTTTTGATATGAATAGGAAATTAGGTAAAAAGGGGGGGGAAATGGTTAGGGTAAAGAGTGGTCGAGCTAACCTTCCAGGGTCCCATGCCCTGGAAGTGTTGCCTACATAGTCCCAGTGAAAAGGGACCTCAGACCAATGTAGTTCTCCCATAAGATAGGAAAGAATATGAGAAGATCGAAGAATACGTAGTGCGGTTGATAGTTAGGTTAGATTCAAGGTCATAAGTATGATGAGGTCAAGGTCGATTAGGCGAGGTGGAATATAGGTAGATAGGTATGGGTGATTTTAGGCTGATTGAGGTGGGAGAATAAAATCTCAAAAGATAGGTGTCGAGGCTCTAGTCCTATATAAGAAGATCAAAAGGTAATGAAGAAGAGAAAAGATAAGAGGGGGCAAGAAAGACACCCGATTAGCAAGGATCAAAACGTATGAAACACATATTTAGATAGGCTAATTGAACATAAGACCCTAAATACATTACATGATTGATAATTCTAAGAGTGACAAATATTGACATGATCACCAAATGTCATAGGTTCAGTAGGTCCCTTGAGGTATGAAGTGAAAAGACAATAGGTAAGGAGGTGCAGGTAATTGGGTCATACAATAGGAAGTAGAATGCCTTGGGCAATAGAGCCAAGATCACAATAGGCAAGTCCATGATGAAAAATCTTATTTTTCTTTTTGACTTTTTAGATAGACTGATCAATGTGGGAAGTCTATATGAGAGGAATATATGTCTCCTTGAGGTATTCACGAAGTTGATCAATGCGGGAAGCTTTTGAATTTTGATTTTTGAGAAAATAGTCTTCTTTTTGGAAAGACTATGTAGAGAGTTATGATCTTTTTATACCTTTCCTTCGAGGGAGCAGTCTACTCATAGTGATAATTAAAGGCGGAAGATGTCCTTTTGAGGGAGTCATCTTTTATATTGGAAGTTTGACTCATAGAGTTGATCCCTTATTTTGGAAGATGTCCTTCTGAGGGATTCATCTTGTTTTTTGGCTTTTAAGTCATGGATGAGACTATAATGAATCATTTGGTTCTTGTTGAGAAGGAAAGGATGAACGACCATGGGATCTCATCTAAAATAAGATGAAATTTTCCATGAGAATCATGTCATGTGCAGAGCTATGGTGTACATATTTAAAATAAGGCAAAAGGGTGATGGGTAATCACATGATTCTTGTTTAATCATTAGGGAGATAGATGGAGTGGATAATGCTCAAGGGATGAGCCTGTAAAGAGACACATGGTGAGGTAGGAAAATAATTCAACAATAGAATGGTCAAAGATGTAATGCGTTAAGGGGCTCAGGTTCAGGTTTACCCTCAAGCGAGGACAAATGATAGGCACATGATCCATAGGTATGAGTTACGATGTATGGTCCAAGATAACTAAGAGTGAATTTTCCCCGTTTGCTTTTTTCTACTTTGGTTACGTGTTGATTTTCTTTCAAAACAATGTCACCAACTTAGAAGGTTCATCCATGAACATGTTTGTCATAAGCACGTTTGATACATTGTTGATAAACTTGAAGGTGATGTAGAGAATTAAGATGAATTCATCTAATAACTCTAGTTGTGCTAAACACTCCTGATGAAATTCATCATCAGTAAGCATGTCATGGAGAGAAATGCAAAGTGAGGGAATCTAGACTTCAAGAGGTAGAACAGCCTCAGTACTGTAGGCTAGTGAAAAGGGTGTAGCCACAGTAGCAGTGTGAATACTAGTGCGGTATGCCCATAGAGCAATAGGAATTTGCGTATGCCAATCCTTCCCAATATCGTCAACCACTTTCATGAGAATTTTATTGAGGGTTTTGTTAGTGGATTCATTCTGGCCATTGGTTTGTGGGTAATAAGGTGAGGAGAAACTAAGCTGAATGCTGAAGGTGTCACAAATTTTTTGTAGTGTTTTGTTTTTGAATTGTTTTCCATTGTCAGTGATGAGGCGATGAGGGACACCAAAGTGAAAAATGATGTGATGGTTATTGAACTCACATATTTTCTCAGCTTTCGTGGAGATGAGTGGTATGGCTTCCACCAATTTTGTGTAGTATTCAGTAGTGGTTATGATCCATTGATGGTGTTGGGAAGAATGAGGATTGATTTCTCCGACAAGATCCAAACCCCATTGAGAGAAGGGCCAAATGCCACGAGTGATCTGTAAGGCATGACTGGGTGTATGATGAAGGTTGGAATTTTGTTGACATTTCATGTAGCATTTGACAAAGTCGCAATAATCATGGTTAAGGGTCAGCCAGTAATAGCCTAGGCAAAGAATACGCTTGGCAACAACAAGGCCACGAAAGTGACCTCCACGTATGTTATCATGAACCTTCTTGATGGTAAATGAAATTTCATAACTTGTGAGGCATCGTAAGACAATACCATCAAAGCCATGCTTATAGAGGAGTCCCCTCAACATAAAAAAATGGTAGACCTACTTAAGGAAGGCACGTTATCCATTAAAGGTCAGATCAGAAGGTAAGATGGAGAGGGAAAGGTAGTTAGAGTATCATTTATACCATAGGTTAGTCGGGTCAAGGGTGTCATTTCCGATTGAGTAAACATCGTGAAGTAAATAAGAAGGTGAATGAAGGTGTTGTATAGTGACAAATATTTTAGAATTGGTAGGGGAAGCAGGTATTTGGGAAGCTAAGCAAGCCATGGTGTCTGTAAATTTTTTGGTTGACCGTGGGATGGTTTGAATGGTGTAATGATCAAAGGTGGTTAAAAGTATGTCTACATGATGTTTCTACTTTTGAAGTATCTCGTTACAACATTGGTATATACCTTTGACTTGTTTTATGACTAATTTTGAATCACCAAATATGTGGATTGATTTGACATCGAGGGCATATATGGTCTGGAGACCTAGTACGAGCGCTTCGTACTCAGAAATATTGTTGGTGCATTCAAAGTCTAGTTTGAAAGACAAAGGCATGGGTTCTCCATCTAGAGGGACAAGGATAACACCAGCTCCACCCCCACGCTGACACTTGGAACTGTTGAAGAACAATGTCATTTGGTAAGGGGGTTCATCCAGTGAAAGGGTAGCAATGGATTCATCGAGAAAGTCAAAATTAGAGGGTTGGTCATCGGTAATAGGTGCGTCAGCCAGTTGGTCAATGATAGCCTAGTCCTTAATGGACTTTTGGTGAATGAATTCGAGGTCAAGATCAAATAAAAGCATAAGATATCATGCGGTGTGCTGATTTTGACAGGGTTTGGTGTACATGAAGTGTAAAGGGTCAGTGTTGGTCACAACATAGGTTTTATGGTTGAGTAGCTAATGGCGGAGTTTGTTGGCAACAAAAAATAAGGGTAAGCAAAGCTTTCTCAGGTGGTTGTATCGGGTTTCATAGTCCAAAAGAGTATGACTTATGTAATAAACCACCTTCTCCCTATGTTTTTCATCATGATGAGCAAGCATGGCTCCTAAGGAATGATCAGTAGCTGATATGTATAGGTAAAAGGGTTGATCATCTTTTGGTGGAATGAGTACGGGTGGTTGGAGAAGGTATCATTTTAGGGCCTCAAAAGCTTTGTGACAATCATCATCCCATTTAAAGGAGACATCCTTCCTAAGCAGATGATGAAATGGTTGACACTGATCTGATAATTGTGAAATGAAATGGTGAATGGATTACAATTTACCTTGTAGGCTACGAAGTTGTTTGAGGTTCATGGGTGGAGGCATTTCTAGAATGGCCTTTACTTTAGCGGGGTCAACTTCTATACCACGGAGGGAAACAATAAATCCCAAGAGTTTTCCTGAGAGAACCGTGAAAAATAACTTTTTAGGTTGAAGGCGGATGAAATATTTAATGAGGTGATCAAAGATGGTTTCAAGGACAACAAGGTACTTGGCGTGGCATTTAGATTTAGCCAAGAGATCATCCACGTAATCTTCCAATATGTGATGCTTGATATCATGGAATATGTAAGTCATATCACACTGATATGTAGCACCAGTACTTTTAAGCCCAAAAGGCATGACTCGATAGTAAAAGGTTCCCAAAGGGGTAATGAATGCGGTCTTGTGCTGATCTTCTAGGGTAAGAAAAATTTTCTATAACCTGAGAAACCATCCATGAGTGAGAGCATCTTGTGACCCGCGGTAAGGTCAACCAGTTGATCAATACTAGGAAAGGGAAAGTCATCCTTCAGGCGGGCAAGGTTGAGGTCTCGAAATTCCATGCAAATGTGGAGTCCCCCTACTTCTTTAGTAACAGGGACAATGTTAGAAATATAACGAGGATAATCAATGGGTAAGATGAAGGAAACAAAAAGAAGATGCTGAAGTTCTTCTTTGACGAGAAGATAAATGCGAGGGTGCATTTTCCTCAACTTTTTTTTGATAGGTTTGGCATCGGGAATGGTTACGATATTGTGGACCACTGTGGTGGGGTCAATACCGGGCATATCTACATAAGACCAAGAAAAAGTGTGGTTATGATATCATAGAAAGGAAGTGATGGCTTCATGTTCAGCAGCATCTAAATATTGTCCAATCTTTAGGATGTACGGGTCATCCTAAGTATGAATGTTGATCTCAATAGTCGATTCATTCAACATGGTTTACGTCTCAGAGGGTAGCAAACGATGAATAAATGAGTCTTCTGCACCAAGGTAGGTGAGTATGGATTCATCATCCTGACATTGAATGACGTTAATGGTCGGTGTGTCATCATCGATCATGTTAGGATACATGAATGGGAGAGTGGAAGGGGCCTCTCCTTTACATTGATAAGTCAAAGGCCCCAAGGAAATGGTGTTTATGAAAAAAAAAAGTTAGGAGGGATAGATTCAGGATCCATCGACTCCTTTGGTGAGGGTGGTGATGAAGGTGGAGAAGGGCTAGGGTCCTCAATGAATTCAATGCGGTGCTATTTGGTAGAAGGGTCGAGAAATCCAATACCACTACGGTCATTATGTTTGTGGGTGGTACATGGAATAATGGTATGGTGACCTTGCTCGTAAAAGCCAAAACCAAAATGCTCCCATGCATAGTGGTGCAAGAAGGTGTGGGTGAAACGGAGATTGGTAAGTGATTGGAAGTTAGTAGAAAATGGGCAGGGTTGTGATGGTGGTTCAGGTGTGTAGGTGGTAGTATCAATTCCCCCATAGGTGAGACTAGTACGAAGATGAGGAGGACCATAAAGGAGGTTTTCTCCTATACGATGATCATAGCGAGGGTGTTGGTGAAGGCTTCCATACTCATGTGGAGTAAAGAAGGTGTTGACACTATATAAGTAGTATTCCCCAGAGTGAGGCATTGAAAAACACCTTATAAGGGATCAGTGGTTGGTATGTAGGTAGCTAGCATGGACGATGTGTCAGAGGTCGATGCGGAGGTGGTGTTAACACATTGGGAAGCTAATAGGTCAACCGTAGAGGTTATAGCAGTAGTAGGCATAGAGGAGGTATGTGCGGTGAAAGCAGTAGTTGTTCTGGTAGGTGTGGTTGTAGGTGTAGGTGAAGCGGTATTGGTTGCGGAAGTAGACAGCTTGACCGGTATGAGAATATCATTAGGTTGTTAAAGCATGTTGCATGTTTTAAAAGGTGATGGGTCAGCTGGAATGGTATAAGTGTGTCCTTCATGTTCAAACTTTACATAATGATGTAAAGTGGAGAGAGCATAACCCATGACACAGATCCAGGGTCTACCAAGAAACAAGCTATATTGGAAATCCCCCTCTAAAATATAAAACAATTCTGGAACACTGCAGGGGCCCAAGCGAATGTGAAGGATGATAGTGCTTAGTGTGGAGGTGATAGCATCATTTAATGAATGCAACATGACCAGATGTTTGTGCATGCAAGTGTCAGGTATGCACATTTGAGAAAATTCATGGGATGAAATGATGTTAATGCTAGCGCCTCCATCAAACATCACACAACATACCCGTATGTCATTAATGTGTACAAAGATGAAGAGGGTTGGGTCTGGGTCATCATTTTGGTATGGCATGATCTCTGTCTCTGAGAAGCTAAGGGAAGACACTTGGTGAACAAGGTGAGGTGAAGATGAAGGTGGTAATTTGGTGAGGGAGGCTACATGATGGGGTGTGATAATGGAGGCTACAGATGTAGGGTCATTGGGTAAAAACTTGATAGATTGAAGAACCTCCACGAGGGCTTGATGACGGGATTCCAAGGTTTAGATGAGGTCCTATAAGGAAATTTTGAGTGGATATTAGTGTAATTGTTTGAGCATCGTATGATGTGTGATGCCATAAGAAATGAGGTATGTGGGGCCATATAAAGTTATCTTAGGTATGGGTGCAGATGGTATGTTGGGTATAGGATTGGTTGGTGAGTCAATTGCCTTTTCCTTACCCTTCTACGCAGGTGTAGTGACATGTACCATGTTGATTTGAGGGAAATTTTCAAATGGAGAGGGTGTAGGGTAAATGATATAATGACATGAAGGGTAAAAACCTACTGGAGGAGAAAAGCCCTGTGAGGTCAGTTGGGCATAGCGACATTTGGGTGGTGGCGTGGCAAGTTCTCTAATGTGAACCATATTAATTTCAAACTTTCTGTGTGGTTCTAGGAGATGTGAGGGTGGAGGTTGTGGTCGTTGAGTGCGCAGTGTGGGAATGGGTGTAGGTGAAGCAGGATCATCGTCAAGAAGGTTGTCATCGTCAAAGTTGGTTTCTGGTGGACAAAATTGGATAAGGAAAATTTTCAAGGCCTTGGAGTTCTCCACATCATGCCCTAGCACATTATGGTATGCACAAATTTTGATATCATCAAACCCCTTTGGCTTGGGTTTGAGGGGTTCGTAAGGTTGGAGTGGCAGTAATGTGATAACAGAAATCTTGAGGAGGTTGGTTAAAATTTTGGCATAGGACGCTGCTAGTGGATCAAAATGGGAAGTGAATGTTGGTTTGGGTATAGGTGTGGTTGGTTTTCTGGGAATTATTTTTGGAACAGTAGGAATAGGTTGAGCTATGGGTTTAGGCACTGCTATTGTTTGAGGTATCGGTTGGGTTTGTTTAAGTAGGGGTACAGTAGATGGATGGGTAGGAGGGTGTGGGGTTGTTTTGACTACCTTGTTGTGGGGTAGTGGGGTTTTTTTTTTGGGTTGCATCTTCTTGGGTAAAGGTGATGTGGGTATACAGGGTCTAGAAGGAAAAGTAGATGGAGGAAGAGGGTGAGTTACCCATGGGGATAACGGGGGTGCTATGAAGGTAGACGACACAGGTCATGCTTTGGGTGTGAGGGATAATGACTGAAGTGTATTAGGTAGTGAAGCAATGGATGAAAGTATCGGAGGTATTGGTGGTAAAGAAACTACAGGTGTGGGTATGAGTAGTGTTGTGTACCTATGTAGGTTAGATATTTGTGAGGAAGGAATTGCTTGTTGTGTTATTGGGTTATGAATGGGTGAGGGGTTCTTGACCATGTTGGGAAGCTGAGGTCTTAAGGCAGATGAGACAAGTGCGGGTGTGATTGGTGTGGTAGGGATATGAGGTCGATGAGTTTGTTTCTTTAGTTTAGGTGTCAGAGTAGGTGTGGTTTTAACGTTGGAGGATGTAGCTAAATCTAGTCTAATAGGTGGATGAGTAAGGCTAGTGATCGGGGTGACCCCTAAAGTTGTAATAGGTTTAGTGGAGGTAAATATTGTGGGTATGGGTTTGGGTTTAGGCATAGGGTGGGTTATGGGTAAGGGTGTGGTGTGAGTGTTAATATATATTGTCGAAGGGGTTTTGATAGTAGTGGTTGTATGTGGTTTGATGAGTTTAAATGTGCTTGGGTAGATAATGGAGGTGTCATCGAGGGATCTACGCATTTGTGTTGAGATAGGGAGTAAGAGGCACCCCCATAATAAAGCCCTATCCACATAACCTAAGTGATCAGCCAAACATGAGAACGGCACATCTATGGGTGGATTTGGTGAGGACCTAATGGGAATTCCCGTAAAATGTATCTTCGAGATGGGGAATTGGCCAACTTTAGCTTCCATGGGTAAGAGAGCTGAAAGTAGGTCTGTTGGATGTTGGGTAGCTGATGGAGAGTGCTTGCTAAGAGGTAAAGGTATCTCCACTAGGTCTATGATGGGTGGAAGAGATGATGGGAGCTCCTCTATAAGTGGAGGAATGGATAGGTGCTTCTTTATATGTGGAGGAGGTGATGTGTGCTCCTTTGTGGGTGGAGGAGGTAATGGGAGCTCCTCTATAAGCAAAGGAATGGATAGGTGTTTCTCTTTAGGTGGACGAGTTGATGGGTGCTCCTCTATGGGTGGAGGAGGTAATGGGAGTTCCTCTATGGGTGGAGGAGGTATGGTAGGTAAAGGTTCCCTAAGTGGAGAAGCCAGGGGTGAGAGGGGCTCGATGTTAGCCAAAGACTCCTCTGGAGGTGATGTAGGAGATGAAGGGTTTTATTCTATTAGTGAAGGAACAATGATGGTTGGTTCCAATGTGGAAGGAGGATTTCAAGCTAGGATTTCATCTATGGAAGGGATGTGAGGTAATTAAAAGGAGACAGGTACCTCGTTAAATATTGCATGAACCTAACGAGTATGGGTATCATGAGTGGATTTATCACCAATTTGATTGGATGAAGGGGCATGATTGGGAAATGGTTTTTTAAAGATTTGTAGATTTTGGTTGGGGGTGTCGTTGGGATTATCCACAGTCAACTTGCCTTTCTTGAGCATTTCTTGGACAATATTCTTAAAAGTGATGTAGTTGCCATCACTATGACCCTTCACTTGGTGATAGTTATAGAAATCTTGTTCCTTATACCATGGAGGCATGGGGTGAGTAGGATCAAAACCAATGTGTGGTTTTATGGGTGGAAGGGTGATGGCACCAGCTTTGATAAGATTTTCTAAAATAGGAGAGTAAGGTTCCCCAATTGGGGTATATTTTCACTGGTCTTGTCTAAATCAAAAATCCTGAACGGGTCATAGATTAGATGAGGGTGTAGCCTGATTAGATGGATGAGCTGGGCTGACCTTGAGTACCATTACATTAGTGGTACCTTTAGCCTTTGAATAATTGGTTAGTCATTTAGAAGAAGAAGAGGTTTTCGTCAACTTGAATGCCGAATTATTATTTTGTAATTGGATTTTCTTCTCTTGGATGGCTCGAATCTCTAGCTTTTGTGCCATAGTGAATGCCTCATCGAATGTTTGGAAATTTTGGACCTACAAGGTCAGGGTATTATGTCTGGCACAAGCTTGGGTAAAGAGCTCGATGAGTTCATTTTGTGGCAGTTGAAAGGTAAGTTAATTGATTAGGCTGCACCAGTGAGCAACATAATCTACAATAGATTCATCCTCATACTAATGTGTGGAATATATATCGGTCATGGTAACTTTCTTGGTGATATTGATAGAAAAATGATCCAAAAAATCTTGGGCTACCTGATTGAATGAAAATATGGAGTGTTTAGGTAACCCACTATACCAGTCTAATGCAGGTCCAATAAGGGACATGGGAAAAGTTCACAAAAGTAAGGCATCATCATGAGCAATCAAATAACATCCATGTTTAAATGAGCACAAATTTTGTTGTGGGTCTTCCTTACTATTGAAGTAGTTGAATTTAGGAATTTTTCAATGCACAGTGTATGAACAGATGGGAATGGATGGGTGAATAGGCTCGTTGCAAATCTCATCATAAGTGAGAGTTTTGTGGGAGGCGAAAATTGATGCCTCCAGTGTTTGCATCTTGTACATCATCAATTTAATTAGGTTTTTGGTGGGTTGTGATGATTGGATGCCTCCTATAGTGTGAGGAGGTTGGTTTTGGACAAATAATGGGTGTGGAATTCCAGTGTATGGCGCTGCCATGTAAGGTGGTGGAGAAGAAGATAATTAAATAGGGGGTACGTACCCAGAATGAATAATAAATGAAATAGGTGGTTGTTGGTAGTATGTATATGGGGGAGGAAAGGTCATGGTAACCCTAGTGGTAATAGGGGCTAATTATTGTGGAATAGAAAGAACCATGTT
The DNA here is from genome assembly GCA_019776745.2 of Taxus chinensis. Lineage (NCBI taxonomy): Eukaryota > Viridiplantae > Streptophyta > Pinopsida > Cupressales > Taxaceae > Taxus > Taxus chinensis. Next base: position 312,309,996 of record CM034148.1, on the reverse strand, counting down.
CTAAAATGGGGTGGGGTCACAAACACTAGAGGTGGGAATGTAGCTACACGTATGTTTGAGACATGAGGGATGGATGAGGTTGTGTCTGGGGTAATCATCGAGGGTATGGTGGATGTAACAGGTGCCACAGAGGTAACATACATGGTAATCATGGAGGGTATGGGACCTAACTGCGAAATGACTAGGAGTAAGGTGGATGCAAGTAACATGGAGCCAGATGGGGCTGATACGGAAGTGGGTGTGAGAGTCAGGGGGATAGATATGGGCATGCTGTATATAAAATGACCCAAGGCATCTTGAGTGGATGAATGGGAGAGGTAAAACTACAAGGCAACAAGGTTCTGATGAAGGAGTCGTGTAAACTCCTCATCTCCGATAGCAATATTAGTAGGCTAGATAGGAGCCATGGCTGGTGATAAAATAGAAGGTGGTGAAGGACTAGGTGGGAGTGGTTTGCAACTGGTGTGGAACATGAGGGCATTCGCTTGTCTTCGGGTCAGTACTATGTGAGCCAATACTGATCAGGTGGGGCTTCTTCTCTGTAAATGGTACAAAGAACAACAGGAAAAAAAAATATGAAGTAACAAATGGTAGGTGGAATGTGAAATAGGATAAATGATGCTGGTTATGGAAAACCAACATCAATTAGGGGTAACCACTGCCGGTCACTGTAGAAAATAGGTAGTGAGTAATCAGTGAGGTAGAAAGCAAAATCTAACAAGTATGCCAAATCTGGGGATGTGTAAAACATTAATGGGAAAAAAATGATAGTGATAGAGACTATGGGAAGTGGAGAAAAGTGAAGTGAGAATGTCCTTTTGAGTAGGTTAGCAAAAGGACCTGGAACCGACATCAGTTGAGTTTAACCGATGGCGCTCAGAGGTAACCGATGATGGTTACTATGATATTGAAACAGTGATAAGAAAAAGTGGTTATGAATTAGAATTTGATGTGGAATCAAACCCAAAATTCTGGGAATGATGGTGATATTTCCCAGGTGCACTCAGGTGAAGCCAGAATACACCAGCTATGATGAGGAGCATGCAAGGATGACAAAAAAATTGATGACGTGATCTTTCACCTCAAAATGCAAACCAAGTAGAAACATTAAAAAAATGTGATCCTAAGAATACCCTTTTCTATTATGTTTATTTAGCTTATGCTATTTTGGGACTGACACATGAATTGTGAAATAGTGTTTTTGGTGATGATGTCTTCCTACAAAGAAGGAGATCTAAAGGGTGAGGTTTCAAGTTTGTTATGGTGGGGGTGGGCTTCGCTCTGAAGTATGACTTGACAGAGCAACGAGATGGGTGTCCATTGTGTCGTAATCGTGTGATCACCTATAGCTTCTTCGAGGTAAGATTTTGTTTAAGAATGTATGTATTTGAATTTTTGTGTGGTTTGGTAAGACTCAGAGAAAGAGAAAAGAATAAAAGTTCTTTTCTATGATTTGTTTGTTGACCATCAGCTGGTAATGACTTCCAGCATATAGGTTTCCCTTAATTAATGTGAACTAATGCAAAAAATCAGAGTGAAATGCAATTTTTTTTAAACCCAAATAAAAAATATGAAATCGGATGACACAATAAGATGAAGAGGAAGAAGGATGCTCTTTCACTAAAATGTAAAAAACATGAAGAAATGATTTTTTTTAAATACACCAAAAGAAAAGTTTCCTTTAGAGTAAATAGAAAGAAGGAGTGTATTACCAGGGAAGAAAATTAGTGTGTACACTTTTAGAATGGAAACAAACACAAATTTTTTTCCTACGAATGAATGAAATGCAAGGAACCCTAGATGGGTCCCACCGGGCGTGCCAAAATGTTTCACCTTTTTCTTAGATTGTTCCTTTGAATTGTTGATGAAACAGATAAGGTAACGGGCATAGGAGGGATGACTATTCAAATGTCGGTTGATGGGTTGTTGCATGTGTATGACTTCCAAATCCACAAATGACCATGAGAGCTTCCTTTTGGCTAGGAGGAACTACTTGTAATGAAAGCAATACCACTAGAAATAATTAAACAATATGGGCAGTGAACTGCCTAGAGTGAGCTAGATTTGGGAAGTGTGATACTTCCTAGATGGCTGTCAGTCCACTATTTTAAACAAATCAATGCTGAAAACAAGGTAAATCCTATTTTTATTTTGAAATGGTTTAGGTATCTCACATAAAAACACAATAAGAAAACAAATATAATCTAACAGGCTAAGCTAGAATAGAATCCACGGGTCAAATGGTTGGTTCTGGGTTCTACAGGTTTGATAATGGTCTCAGGTAGGTCACAAGTGATTGAGGGTGAGGTAAAATTAGGTGGATAGGCCTCTATTTAAGACTGTGTAGGAAAACATAGAGACCGGCGTCGGTCAGGGGTGACCAACCACGGTTACGTATAACTGGTGCCAGTTACTGTGAAATCTGGAAACATCAAAAAATGGGGTTTTGGTCTCCTTTGTGATTGCACAAAGGATTTGGTAGGACGGGATGAGGTATTGGATGACTGGAATGGTTTTTATGAGGTTTTGATGGGTCTATGGAGGTATAAAATGTTGGAGATGGTCAATAGGGAGCGAGGCAGACAATGTATGATAAAATAATGATAAAATGAAATAATCAGGAAAGTATGATGTTGTACTTAGATTTCATTCCTGAAATTCTATGTGTGAAGAATGGAGGTGCTAATGATGGGTTTGAGGGCTGCAATTGATCACCAACAGAAGAAAATATTTTGCATGGGCTGCATACACATTCCTCTTTTGCTTGGATAGATCAGAATGTGGTTGGGAAGGTTGTGTAGGAGAAGATCCTAAATCTCCTTCCTTGGATGTCATTTCCTACTAGAATTGGCTCTCTGAAGATGTATTATCTCTCTAATATTTCATTCTTGCTCGTTCACTCTTTCTCCCATTGTTTTCCAACTTCCCAGTTCCAAGTTCCAACCTTGAGAATAAGGTTGTTTTGGGGTTAAAAGGGGTAGCCGACAGTGTCTGGGTTAACTAGTGACAGTTAGGGGAAACTAACATCAGTCAAGGTGGGATTTTCTAGGTTTATAAACTTACAGAGATCCTTCTAATTTCCTTAGATCTTGTGTCCTTATCCCACGGATTAGACTAAGAGCTTCTTGTGAGCATGAGAGAATGTGGTTAGAGGGTTGGTGAGGTGTCTAAGTGATATGTTTGTATAGATATTATTTAAATAAGATATTTAAATAATAAATATAGTGAGGATAAAACATTAGTTTAATTAAAATTAATTAAATTAATATTAGTGGGGTGAAGGGGGTCATGGCTAGGTAGATGTAATAAAGGGGGGTTTAATTTATTACATCTACCTAGCCATGACCCCCTTCATCCCACTAATATTAATTTAATTAATTTTAATTAAATTAACGCTTTATCCTCACTATATTTATTATTTAAATATATTATTTAAATAATATCTACACAAACAGCTCACTTAGACACCTCACCAAGCTAACTCAACCTAAGACCTATTCTTAGCAAGTTACCATAACTAACTAAGACTTACCCAAACCCTAAAAAGAAATGCCTACACTACCTCTAACCATATTCCCACATGCTCACAAGAATCTCCCATTTTAATCCACGGGATAATGACACAAGATCCAAGGAAATTAGGAAGATCTCCCTAAGTATTTTAAATCTAGAAAATCCTGCCTTGACCGATGTCAGTTTCCCATAACCATCACCGGTTAACCTAGACCACTGTCGGTTACCCCTTTTAACCCCAAAACAACCTTATTCTCATGGTTGGAACTTGGAACTTGGAACTTGGAAAACATTGGGAGAAAGAGTGAACAAGCAAGAATGAAATCTCAGAGAGATAACACATCTTCAGAGAGCCAATTCGAGCAAGAATTGACATCCAAGGAAGGAGATTGAGGATCTTCTCTTGCACAACCTTCCTAGCCACATTTTGATCTATCCAAGCAAAAGAGGAGTGTGCATGCAGCCCATGCAGAAGCTTTTCTTTAGTTGGTGATCAATTGTAGCCTTCAAACCCATCATCAACACTTCCATCCTTCACTCATAGACTTTCAGGAACAAAATCCAAGTAAGTACAACATCATACTTTCCTGGTTATTTCATTTTATCATTATTTTATCACCCATTGTTCATCTTACTCCCTATTTACCATTTCCAACATTTTTCACCTCCATAGACCCGTCAAAATATCACAAAAACCTATTCTAGTCACCCAATACATCATCCTGACCAACCAAATCCTTTGTGTAGTCACAAACAAGACTAAAACCCCATTCTGTGACATTTTCTAATCTCACAGTAACCAGCGCCAGTTATACCTAACCGTAGTCAGTCACCCCTGACCGACACCGGTCACTATGTTTTCCTACACAGTCTTAAATAGAGACCTATCCACCTAATTTTACCTCACCCTCACTCACTTGTGACCTACCTGAGACCTTTATCAGACCCGCAGAACCTGGAACCAACCATTTGACCCATGGATTCTATTCTAGCTTAGCCTATTAGATTAGAACCATTTTCTTATTGTGTTTCTAAGTGAGATACCTAAATCATTTCAAAATAGCAATAGGATTTACCTTGTTTTCAACATTGATTTGTTTAAAATAGTGGATTGAAAGCCATCTAGGAAGTATCACGCTTCCTGGATCTAGCTCACACTAGGCAGTTCATTTCCCATATTGTTTAATTCTTTCTGGTGGTCTTGCTTTCATTACAGGTAGTTCCTCCTAGCCAAAAGGAAGCTCTCACGGTCAGCTATGGATTCAGAAGTCATATGCGTGCAACATCCCATCAACTGACATGTGAATAGGTATCACTCCTATGCCCATTACCCTATCTGTTTCATCAAAAATTTGAATAAACAATCTAAGAAAAAGGTGAAACATTTTGGCATGCCTGGTGGGACCCATCTAGGGTTCCTTTCATTTCATTCATTCCTAGGAAAAAAATTTGTGTTTGTTTCCCATCTAAAAGCGTACAAACTAATTTTCTTCCCTAGTAATACACTCCTTCTTTCTATTTTCTCTAAAGGAAACTTTTATTTTGGTGTATTTAAAAAAATCATTTCTTCATGTTTTCTGCATTTTAGTGAAAGAGCATCCCTCTTCCTCTTCATCTTATTGTGTCATCCAATTTCATATTTTCAATTTGGGTTTAAAAATAATCACATTTCATTCTGATTTTCTACATTAGCTCACATTAATTGAGGGAAACCTATACGCTGGAATTCATTACTAGCTGATGGTTGACAAACGAATCATAGAAAAACACTTCTATTCTTTTCTCTTTCTCTGAGTCTTACCAAACCACACAAAAATTCAAATACATACATTCTTAAACAACATCTTACCTAGAAGAAGTTTTAGGTGATCACATGATCACGGCATAGGGGGCACCCAGCTCACTGCTATGTTGAGTCATACTTTAGAGCGAAGCTCGCCCCCACCATAACAAAATTTAAACCCCACCCTTTAGATCTCCTTCTTTATAGGAAGCCATCCTCACCAAAAAATCTCTTTCACAATTCATGTGTTAGTCCCTAAATAACATAAGCTAAACAAACATAATAGAAAAGGGAACTCTTAGGATCACATTTTCTTAGTGTTTTTGCTTGGTTTGCATTTTGAGGTGAAATATTGCGTTCATCACTTTTTCATTCATCCTTGCATGCTCCTCATATAGCTAGTGTATTCCGGATTCACCTAAGTGTTCTTGGGCTGTATCACCATCATTCCCAAAATTATGGGTCTGATTCGACATCAAATTCTAATTCACAACCACTTTTTTCTCATCACTGTTTCAATCTCATAGTAACTTTCATCGGTTACCTTTGACCGCCATCGGTTAAACTCAACCGACGTTGGTTCCAGGTCCTTTTGCTAACCTACTCAAAAGGATATTCTCACTTCACTTTTCTCCACTTCCCACAGTTTGTATCACTATCATTTTTTTCCCATTAACATTTTACACATCCCCAGATTTGGCATACTTGTCAAATTTTTCTTTCTACCTCACTGATTACCCACTACCTATTTTCTATAGTGACCAGAAATGGTTACCCTTGAACAATGTTAGGTTTCCCTAACTGGCATTCGTTAGCTTGTTTCACATTCCACCCACCATTTATTACTTCATCCATTTTTTTCCTACTATTTTCTGTACCATTTACAGAGAAGCAGCCCCACCTGATCAATAATGGTTCACATGGTACTGACCCGAAGACAAGAGAATGTCCTCGTGTTCCATGCCATTTTCCAACCACTCCCACCTAGTCCTTCACCACCTTTTGTTTTATCACCAGACATGGATCCTATCCAGCCTACTAATATCGCTACTGGAGATGAGGAGTTCACATGACTCCTTGACCAGAACATTGTTGCCTTGCAGTTTTACCTCTCCCAATCATCCACTTGAGATTCCTTTGGTCAGTTGATATACGACATGCCCGTATCTATCACCCTGAATCTCGTACCCACTTCCTCATTAGCCCCATCTTGCTCCATGTTACCTACATCCACCTTACCCCTAGTTATTTCATAGTTAGGTCCCATACCATCCATGAATGTCATGCCTATTACCTCTGTGGCACCTGTTACATCTACCATACCCTCGATGATTACCCCAGACACAACCTCATCCATCCCTCATGTCTCACACATACCTGTAGCTACATTCCCACCTCCAATGTTGGTGACCCCTACCCCATTTCAGGACATGGTTCTTTCTATTCCACAATCATTTGCCACATTTACCACTAGGGTTACCACGACCCTTCCTCCCCCATATACATACTACCAATAACTGCCTGTTTCATCTATTATTCATTCTAGGTACGGACCCCCTATTTCATTGTCTTCTTCTCTACCATCTTACATGACAGCCCCATACACTAGAATTCCACACCCATTATATGTCCAAAACCAACCTCCTCAAGCTATAGGAGGCATCTAATCATCATAACCCACCAAGGACCTAATTAAATTGATGATGTACAAGATGTAAACACTGGAGGCATCGTTTTCTGGATCCTGCAACACTCTCACTTATGATGAGATTTGTAACGAGCCTATTCACCCATCCATGCCCATCCATTCATACCATGTTAGGAAATGCCTAAATTAATCTACTTAAATAGTAAGGAAGACCCACAACAACATTTTCGCTGGTTTAAACACGGATGTTATTTGATTGCTCATGATGATGCCTTAATTTTTTGAAGTTTTCCCATGTCCCTTACTGGACTTGCATTAGAACAGTATAGTGGGTTACCCAAACACTTCATATTTTCATTCAATTAGGTAGCCCAATATTTTTTGGATCATTTTTCTATCAATATCACCAAGAAAGTTACCATGACCGATCTATATTCCACATGTCAATATGAGGATGAATCTATCACATATTTTGTCAGTTACTTGCAAAGCCTTATCAGTCAACTTACCTTTCAATTGCCACAAACTAAACTCATCAAGCTCTTTACCCGAGCTTGCACCAAACATATATCCCTGACCTTACAGGTCCAAACTTTCCAAACATTCAATGAGGCATTTACTATGGCACGAAAGTTAGAGATTCGGGCCATCGAAGAGAAGAAAATCCAATTACGAAATAAGAATTCAGCATTCAGGTCGACGGAAACCTCTTCTTCTTCCAAACCACCAACTAATTATTCAAAGGCTAAGGGTACCACTAGTGCAGTCGTACTCAAGGCCGGCCCAACTCATCTGTCTAATCAGGCTACACCCTCATCTAATCTATCACCTGTTTAGGCTTTTCAATTCAGACAAGAGCAATGAAAATATACCCTAATTGGGGAACCTTACTCTTATGTTTTAGAAAATCTTATCAAAGCTGGCACCATCACCCTTCCACCGATAAAACCACACACTGGTTTTGACCCTACTCACCCCATGCCCGCACAGTATAAGGAACAAGATTTCTATAACTATCACCGAATGAAGGGTCATAGTGATGGAAACTACATCACTTTTAAGAATATTGTCCAAGAAATGCTCGAGAAAGGAAAATTGACTATGGATAATCCCAATGCCACCCCCAACCAAAATCTACAAATATTTGAAAAAACATTTCCCAATCATGCCCCTTCATCCAATCAAACCGGTGACACATCCACTCACGATACCCATACTCGTGAGTTTCTTGAGATCTTTAACGAGGTACTTATCACCTCTCAATTACCTCACATCCCTTCCATAGAGGAAATCCTAGCCTGAAATCCTTCTTCCACATTGGAACCAACCATCACTATTCCTTCACCAATATAAGAACACCCTTCGTCTCCTACATCACCTCTGGAGGATTCTTCTGCTAACATTGAGCCCCTCTCACCCATGGCTTCTCCACTTAGGGAAAGTTTACTTACCATACCTCCTCTACCCATAGAGGAGCTCCCATTACCTCCTCCACCCACAGAGGAGCACCCATCACCTCCTCCACCTACAGATAAGCACCTATCCATTCCTCTGCTTATAGAGGAGCTCCCATCATCTATTCCACCCATCATAGACCCAGTGGAGATACCTTTTCCTCTTGGCGAGCACTCTCCATCAGCTACCCAACATCTAACAGACATACTTTCAGCTCTCTTACCCAAGGAAGCTGAAGATGGCCAATTCCCCATCTCTAAGATGCATTTTACGGGAATTCTCATTAGGTCCTCACTAACTCCACCCACAGACGTGCCATTCTCACATTTGGCTGATCATTTAGATTATGTGGATAGGGATTTATTATGGGGGCACCTCTTACTCCCTGTCTCAACATAAATGTAGAGATCCCTCGATGACACCTCCACTATCTACCTAAGCACATTTCCACCCATCAAACCACATACAACCACTACTATCGCAACCCCTTCCACGATATATGTTAACACTCACACCACACCCTTACACATAACCCGAACTATGCCTAAACTCAAACCCATACCCACAATATTTACCTCCACTAAACCTATTACCACTTTAGGGGTCACCCCGACCACCAACCTTACTCATCCACCTATTAAACTAGATTTAGCTACATCCTCCAATGTTAAAACAACACCTACTCCAACACCCAAACTAAAGAAACAAACTCATCGACCTCAAATCCCTACCACACCAATCAAACCCGCACTTTTCCCATCTGCCTTAAGACCTTAGCTGCCCAACATGGTCAAGTACCCCTCACCCATTCATGACCAAATAACACAACAACCCATTCCTTCATCACAAATCTCTAACCTACCCAGGCACACAACATGACTCATACCCACACCTGTAGTCTCTTTACACCCAATACCTCCGACACCTTCAGCAATTTCTTCACTACCTACTACACTTCAGTCATTGTCCCTCACACCCCAGGCACAACTTGTGTCATCTACCTTCATAGTACCCCCGTTATCCCCATGGGTAACTCACCCTCTTCCTCCATCTACTTTTCCTTCTAAACCCCGTATACCCACATCACCTTTACCCAAGAAGGTTCAACCCAGAAACAAAACCTCACTACCCCACAACAAGATAGTCAAAACAACCCCATACCTTACTACCCATCCATCTACTATACCCCTACCTAAACAAAATTGACAAATACCTCAAACCACACTAGTGCCTAAACCCATAGCTCGACCTGTACCTACTCTTCCAAAAATAATTCCCTGACAACCAACCACACCTATACCAAAACCCACATTCACTTCCCATTGTGATCCACTAGCAGGGTCCTATGCCAAAATTTTAACCAACCTCCTCGAGACTTCTGTTATCACATTACCACCACTCTTACCTTACGACCCCCTCAAACCCAAGCCAAACGGGTTTGATGATACCAAAAATTGTGCATACCATCGTGTGTTAGGGCATGATGTGGAGAACTGCAAGGCCTTGAAAACCATCCTTATCCAATTGTGTCCACCGTAAATGAACTTTAACAATGATGACCTTCTTGATGAGGATCCTACTTCACGTACACCCATTCCCACATTACACACTCAACAACCACAACCTCCACCCTCACAGCTCCCAGAACCACACACAAAATTTGAAATTAACATGGTTCACATCAGAGAACTTGCCATGCCACCACCCAAATATCACTATGCTTAACTGACCTCATAGGGATTTTCTCCTCCAGTAGGTTTTTTCCCTTCATGTCATTATACTACTTACCCTACACCCTCTCTATTTGAAAATTTCCCTCAAATCAACATGGTACACATCACTAAACATACACAAAAGGGTAAGGAAAAGGTAGTTGACCCACCAACCAATCCTATACCCAACATACCATCTACACCCATACCTAAGATAACTATCTACGGCCCCACATACCCCATTTCTAATGGTGTCAGACATCATACCATGCTCAAAAAAGTACACCAATCTCCACTAAAAATGTCCTTATATGACCTCATCCAATCCTTGGAATCCCATCGTCAAGCCCTCATGGAGGTTCTTCAATCTATCAAGGTTTTACCCAATGACCCTACACCCATGGCCTCCATTATCACACCCCATCATGTATCCTCCCTCATTAAATTACCACCTTCATCCTCACCTCACCATGTTCACCAAGTGGCCTCCCTCAGCTTCTCAGAGATAGAGATCATGCCATACCAAAATGATGACCCAGACCTAGCCCTCTTTATCTTTGTACACATTGATGACATATAGGTACGCCATGTGATGATTGATGGAGGCACTAGCATTAACATCATTTCATCCCATGCATTTTCTTGAATGCGCATACCTGACACTTACATGCACAAACATCTAGTCATGTTGTGTTCATTCAATGATGCTATCATCTCCACACTAGGAACTATCATCCTTTGTGTTCGTGTGGTCCCTTGCACTATTCCAAAATTGTTTTATGGTTTTGGAGGGGGAATTCCAATATAAATTTTTTCTTGGTAGACCCTGGATCCATGTCATGGGTTGTGTTCCCTCCACTTTGCATCATTGTGTAAAGTTTGAACATGAAGGACACACTTATACCATTCTATCTAACCCATCACCTTTCAAAACATGCAACATGCTTTACCAACCCAACGGTGTACTCATACTAGTCAAGTTGTCTACTTCCGCAACCAATACCACTTCACCTACACCTACACCCACACCTACCAATACAACCACTGATTTCATTGCACATACCTCCTCCATGCCTACCACTTTTATAACCTCTACAGCTGACCCATTAGATTTCCAATCTATTAACACCACCTCTACATCGACCTCCAACACATCGTCCATACCAGGTACCCACATACCAACCACTGATCCCTTGGAAGTTTTTTTTTAATGCCTCACTCTAGGGGAGTACCACCTATATAGTGTCAACACCTTCGTTACTCCACATGAGTATGGAAGCCTACACCAACACCCTCGCTATGATCACCATATAGGAGAATACCTCCTTTATGGTTCTCCTCATCTTCGTACTAGTCTCACCTATGGTGGACTTGATACTACCACCTACACACCTGAACCACCTACACCTTCCTGCACCACTGTGTGTGGAAGGGTTTTGGTTTTGGATTTTACGAGCAAGGTCACCATACCATTATTCCATGTACTACCCACAAACATAATGACCATAGTGGTATTGGCTTTCCCAACCCTTCTGCTAAATAAGCCCGCATTGAATTCATTGAGGACCCTAGCCCTTATCCACCTTCATCACCACCCTCACCGATGGAGTCGATGGATCCTGAATCTATCCCTCGTAACTTTTTTTTTTCATAAACACCATTCCTTAGGGCCTTTGACTTATCAACATGAAGGTGAGGCCCCTTCCACTCTCCCATTCCTGTATATTGAGATGATCAAATATGACACACCGACCACTAATGTCATTCAATGTCAGGATGATGAATCCATACTCACCTACATTGGTGTAGAAAACTCATATATTCATCAGTTGTTACCCTCTAAGACGTAAACCATGTTGAATGAATCGACTATTGAGATCAACATTCATACTCAAGATTACCCACACATCATAAAGATCAGACAATCTTTAGATGCTGCTGAATAGGAAGCCATCACTTCCTTTCTCTGAGATCATAACCACGCTTTCACTTGGTCTTACACAGACATGCCCAGTGTTGACCCCACCATAGTGGTCCAAAATATTGTAACTGTACTTGATGCCAAACCTATCAAAAAAAATTTGAGGAAAATTCACCCTTACATTGCTCTTCTTGCCAAAGAAGAACTTCAGTGTCTTCTTTTCATTTCCTTCATCTTACCCATTGATTATCCTCATTGGATTTCTAACATTGTCCCTGTTACTAAAGCAATAAGGGGACTCCGCATTTACACAGAATTCTGAGACATCAACTTCACCTTCCTAAAGGATGACTTTCCCTTGCTTGGTATTGATCAACTGGTTGACCTTACCATGGGTCATGAGATGCTCTCACTCATGGATGGTTTCTCTGGTTATAACTAAATTTTGCTTGCCCCAGAAGATCAGCACAAGACCACATTCATTACCCCTTGGGGAACCTTTTTTTATCGATTCATGCCTTTTGGCCTTAAAAAAATTGGTGCTACATATCAGCATGCTATGACTTACATCTTCCATGATATCATGCATCACATATTAGAAGATTACGTGGATGATCTCTTGGCTAAATCTAAATGTTGTGCCAAGCACCTCGTTGTCTTTGAAAACATCTTTGATCACCTCATTAAATATTACGTCTACCTTCAACCTAAAAAGTGCATTTTCAAGGTTCTCTCAAGAAAACTCCTGGGATTTATTGTTTCCCTCTGTGGTATAGAAGTTAACCCTGCTAAAGTCAAGGCCATTCTTGAAATTTCTCCACCCAAGAACCTTAAACAACTCCGTAGCATATAAGGTAAATTACAATCCATTCACCGTTTCATTTCATAATTATTAGATCAGTGTTAACCATTTCATCATCTTCTTAGGAAGGATGTCTCCTTAAAATGGGATGATGACTGTCATAAAGCTTTTGAGGCCCTAAAACAATACCTTCTCTAACCACCCGTACTCATTCCACTAAAATACGATCAACCTTTTTACCTATACATATTAGCTACCGATCATTCCTTGGGAGCCATGCTCACTCATCATGATGAAAAACATAGGGAGCAGGTGGTTTATTACATAAGCCGTACTCTTTTGGAATATGAAACCTGATACGACCACCAAGAAAATCTTTGCTTATCCTTAATTTTTGTTGCCACCAAACTCTGCCATTACCTACTCAGCCACAAAACCTATGTTGTGACCAACACCGACCCTTTACACTTCATGTACGCACAACCCTATCAATATCAGTGCACTACATGATGACTTATGCTTTTAGCTAATCTTTACCTCAAATTCATTCACCAAAAGTTCATTAAGGGCTAGCCTATCACTGATCAACTGGCTGACGCACCTATTTCCGGGCATCAACCATCTAATTTTGACTTTCCCAATGAATCCATTATTACTTTTTCCCTGGATGAATCCCCTTACCAAATGACATTGTTCTTCGATGGTTCTAAGTGTCAGTGTGGGGGTGGAGCTGGTGTTATCCTTATCCCTCTGGATGAAGAACCCATGCCTTTTTCTTTTAAACTAGACTTTAAATGCACCAACAATATTGCCGAGTACGAAGCACTCATACTATGTTTCCAGACTGCCTATACCCTTGATGTAAAATCAATCCACATCTTTGGTGATTCATAATTGGTCATAAACCAAGTAAATGGTATGTACCAATGTCGTAATGAGATACTTCAAAAGTATAAAAATCATATCAACATACTTTTGACCACCTTTGATAGTTACACCCTTTAAACCATCCCACGGTCAACAAATAAATTTGCAGACACCATGGCCTACTTAGCTTCCCAAATACCACTTCCCCTATCGATTCTAAAATATTTGTCACTGTACAATGCCTCCATTTACCTTCTGATTTACCTCATGATGTTTACTCAATCAGAAAGGAAACCCCTTACCCGAATGACCTATGGTATAAACAATACTCCAACTACCTTTCCCTCTTCATCTTACCTCCTGATCTCACCTGTAATGGACAATGCGACTTCCTTAAGAAGGTCTCCCATTTTGTTATCCTAGGGGGACTCCTCTATAAGAATGGATTTGATGGTATTCTCTTACGATGCCTCACAATTTCTGAAATTCCTTATACCATGAAGGAGGTTTATAATGGCATATGTGGAGGTCACTTTAGTGGCCTTGTTGTTGCTAAGCGTATTATTCACCTAGGCTATTACTAGCCAACCCTTAACCATGATTGTTGTGACTATGTAAAACACTACATGAAATTTCAACAACATTCCAACCTTCATCATACACCCAGTCACGCCTTACAGGTCGCTCGTGACCTTTGGCCCTTCTCTCAATGGGGTTTGGATCTTGTCGGAGAAATCAATCCTCATTCTTCCAAACACCATCAATGGATCATAACTGCAACTGAATACTACAAAAAATGGGTGGAAGCCATACCACTCATCTCCACAAAAGCTGAGAAAATATGTGAGTTCAATAACCATCACATCATTTGTCACTTTGGTGTCCCTCATCGCCACATCACTGATAATGGAAAACAATTCAAAAATAGAACATTCTAAAAACTTTGCGACACCTTCGGCATTCAGCTTAGATTCTCCTCACCTTATTACCCACAAACCAATGGCCAAGCTGAATCCACTAACAAAACCCTCAATAAAATTCTCATGAAAGTGGTTGATGATACTGGGAAGGATTGGCATATGCACATTCCTTTTTCTCTATGGGCATATGGCACTAGTATTCGCACTACCACTGTAGCTACACCCTTTTCACTGGTCTATGGTACCGAGGTTGTTCTGCCTCTTGAAGTCCAGATCCCCTCACTTCACGTTTCTCTCCATGACATACTTACTGATGATGACTTTCATCAGGACCACTTAGTACAACTAGAGTTATTAAATGAATGTCATCTTAACGCTCTAGATCACCTTCAAGTTTATCAACAATGTATCAAACATACTTATGAAAAATGTGTTCATGAATGAACCTTCCAAGTTGTTGACCTTTTTTTGAAATAAAATCAACACGTAACTAAAGCAGAAAAAAGTAAACAGGGAAAATTCACTCCTAATTGGCTTGGACCATACATCATAACTCATACCTATGGATCGGGTGCATATCGTTTTTCCTCTCTTGGGGATAAACCCGAACTTGAGCCCCTTAACACATTACATCTTCGACCATTCTATTGTTGACTTATTGTCCTACCTCACCCTGTGTCTCTTTACAGGCTCGTCCCTTGAGTGCTATCCACTCCATCCATCTCCCTAATGATTAAACAAGAATCATGTGATTACCCATCACCCTTTTTCCTTATCTTAAATATGTGCACCATGGCTCTACACATGGCATGATTCTCATGGATACTTTTTGTCTTCTTTTAGATGAGATCTCATGGTCATTCACCCTTGCCTTCTCAACAAGAACCAAATGCTTCGTTATAGTCTCATATGTGACTTAAAAAGCCAAAAAAAAGATGAATCCCTTAGAGGGACATCTTCCAAAATAAGGGATCAACTCCTTGAGTCAAACTTCCAATATAAAATATGACTCCCTTAAAAGGACATCTTCCACCTTTAATTGTCTCTATGAGTAGACTTCTCACTTGAAGGACAGCTATAAAAACCTCGCAACTCTCTACATAGTCGTTCCAAAAAGAGGACTATTTTCTCAAAAATCAAAATTCAAAAGCTTTCGGCATCGATCATCTTCGCAAAGACCTCAAGGAGACATATATTCCTCCTATATAGACTTCCCACATCAATTAGTCTATCTAAAAAGTAAAAAGAAAAAAGAAAAAGAAAAATAAGATTTTTCATCATGGACTTGCCTATTATGATCTTGGCTTTATTACCCAAGGCATTCTACTTCCCATTTTATGACCCAATTACCTACACCTCCTTACCTGTTGTATTTTCACTTCATACCTCAAGGGACCTACTAAACCTATGACATTTGGTGATCATGTGACTATTCATCACTCTTAGAATTATCAATTATGTAATGTCTTTAGGGTCTTACGTTCATTAGCCTATCTAAATATGTGTTTCATACGTTTTGATCCTTGCCAATCAGGTGGATTTCTTGCCCCCTCTTATCTTTTCTATTATTCATTACCTTATGATCTTCTTATATAGGACTAGAGCTTTGACACCTGTCTTTTGAGATTTTCTTCTCCCACCACTATCAACCTAAAATCACCCATACCTATCTACCTATATTCCACCTTGCCTAATCAACCTTGACCTCATCATAATTATGACCTCGAATCCAACCTAACTATCAAGTACACTACCTATTCTTTGATCTTCTCATATTATTTTCTAGCTTATGGGATAACTACATCATTCTGACGTCCCTTTTTGCAGAGACTATGTAGGCAACACTTCCAAGACATGGGGCCCTCGAAGGTTAGCTCAGCCACTCTTTACCCTAACCATTTCCCCCCCCTTTTTTTACCTGATTTCCTGTTCATATCAAAAACCTTGACATCTATACCATATACCACCTGACTTTTTCCCACTTATATTATTTCACATTTTCATACATAACTAGCATTTTTCACATTTTACACCATCTCATGCATTTATATTGCCATTTGTTATCAAAATACTAAAATGAACATCCATGCCTAGACAACCTGACTCATCCATGCCTAACAAACCTAACTCAATCCATGCCTATTACCTAACTCGATTTATGCCTAACAACTTGACTTGATCCATACCTATTACCTGAATCAATCCATGCCTAAACCAACCTGACTCAATCCATGCCTAAACCAATCTACCTCA
The DNA here is from genome assembly GCA_019776745.2 of Taxus chinensis. NCBI lineage: Eukaryota > Viridiplantae > Streptophyta > Pinopsida > Cupressales > Taxaceae > Taxus > Taxus chinensis. Next base: position 312,293,122 of record CM034148.1, on the reverse strand, counting down.
ACCATGTCTAACCAACCTAACTCAATCCATGCCTAAATTGACCTAACTCCATCATGCCTAACTCACCTAATTTCCATCCATATCAAAGTAACAAACCCATATCTCATCTAATACAAAGTAACAAACCCATATCTCATCTAATACAAAGTAACAAATCCATATCTCATCTAACACAAGCCATAAACCAATATCTCATAAGCACATCGACACATCACCAAATATCATCTATCTCCTCATATATACATGTGTGTATCAATACAATGTACACTTGTATCACATAAATGTGTATCTCTAAAATAATCATCATCAGCTCGCAGGCCGCTATCCAATACAAAAATATCTTCAGCTCATAGGCTGGTATACATCTGAAATCCAACAATACAAAAATAGGTGATATACTGTCTCACATCTGCTATAACATGTCTGCCTCATTTGTAGTGTCAATAGTCCCCTCTGACCCAGAGTGGTGGCTCACTACTCTCAATCTACCACTATATGTCCCAGCATCTGATGCTTACCCCCATGTACTGATAGATGTCCTCTGCTCTCTCCTTTGGGCTCCCTGGCCACCTACACTCTCAACACTATATGTGTAAGACTATGTCTACTCACTTGAGACTATCTGTGGTGGTCTACTCACACCATCGACTAATATCTGTAGCTTGGGCTCCTCCTCATGTACCTGTACCTGAGGCTCTCGCCTCTCTACTTGTATCTACGGCTCTGGCCTCTCGTCCTGTACCTGTGATTCCTGCCTCTAAGTTGTCCCTTCCTGACCCTACCTCTGTATGGCCCACCACAGAATATATCTCCACAATCACCCATAGGCCCCCAACTCTCTATATAACTACACCAAGAAAGTCAGTGCCCATGCAAAATTGTTATGATCAATCATCATGTCCCAAAGGACACCCATCAGCGACCATGGGAACCTCCCACCCTCTAAATCTAGTAATGTGTAGCACCCGATCGCCTCCATCATCAACATTTTCAACCTCATCTCCTTAGGATGGGCAGCATAAACCTCTTAGTAACTCAGGTTGGTGCTTTGGTAGTGCAACTCACCTACTCTCTCTCCAAAAACCTCATCTATACACCTCACCACGACCTCAGATGTCACTGAGTAAACCTAGTCTCCCCTAATCAGTAGCCTTAATATCCTATATATATCCTCTAGGGTGATGGTCATCTCCCCTATTGGCAAGTGGAAGGTGTTGGTTGTAGAATCCCATCTCTCGATGAGTACAACCATCAAACTATACTCTCTCACAACCCGACCATAATGGCGGATCCCAATCAGGTTGACATCATCAATGTGACTCCACTCCTCAAAAGTCACCTGTCCATATAGCTCTAGCAATATAAGTGGCTCTTGGTCCCTCAATCAAAGCTCATCTCTTCCCAACTTACATAATTTTTACCCCACATCCCGACCTAATCGTTGGCCTTGTCACTTGAACCTACCTACCCAAACCCATCTACCTGAACCTATCTACCCTACCTATCTACCCTAACCCTCACCCATACCTACCCACACCCATCTACAGGAACCTATCTACCCTACCTATCTACCCTAACCCTCACCCACACCCATCCACCTAAAACTATCTACCATAAACTCACCTGAAACTACCCTCAACCCTTTCCCACCCTACCATTAGTCTCTTCCCTTTTTTATCCCAATTTACACTTAGGATTAACAGACCTCGTTTATCCTCAGACGGACCATGGTCTCCTTTTGACCTGCACTGGTGAGTGTTCTTGTGACTGGTACCGGTCACTACCCACTGACGTCAGCCACAAGTCGACTGATGTCGGTCACTGTCGCACCACCTGCATCGACTTTCCAACCCTAATTTTTCCCTACCTCGACATTCTACCCACCCAAATCCCTCTTTACACCCTTAATTGTTCCTACATTACCCTTTTGCCCTACCCCCTACCCTTCAGTATTACCTTTTCCCTCTCTTTTTACCATTTTGAAATTCTTCCCCCCAAACCCCCCATTTCAAAAATATTTTCTACATTTTACATAAAATTAACTCAAAATCAAAACTAAAGGTTCAAATTCTACCTAATCTCACTGCCGCCATCATGGTGGAACCTCTGGCCTCCGTGCCACTCCTCTCACTCCCTTTCTGGCCTTCACCATCCTCAAATGACCTCCAATTCTCTCCACTAATCACCTCACTCGATTCGATCTTAGGACCCCACCTCTCACTCAATAAATCTCACCTATGTGGCTCACCAACCAATCTCTCTGCCATACTCTTTTGAATTCTTCCTCTTTGCTCTCTTTTTTTCCTCTTCTTCTCCTTAACAATGCACAAATGAATTTTAAAACATAGGTTTTTCACTTTTTATACCCTACCCAACTCAACCGACGTCAGTTAACCATTAACTGCTGCCAGTCTGATGCCCTAGAATACCGTCGTTGGTTCCCCTACACCATCATCAGTTCATACAGACCAATGTCGGTCACCCTACGTACTCATTGCTCTCAAACTCACCTAAATTTTTTACCCACCCCTTTACCTTGCTCTTTACCCCATACCTTTACCTAACCCATTACCTTCCCTTTCCTGACTTCATCATTTACTACCTCCATTTGTCCTCCTTTGGGGACTCATTATTTTACCCCTACCTCAGCCTTACCCGTGCCGTGACCTAGATATTTGGACCTAGACCATCGCTAGTGACCTTTTGACCTCATGTGTTTGCTATACCTTGTGGCAATGTTACATGTGTTGTTTGACCTAATGACTATACCTAGCCTATTGACATGACCATTTATCCTGACCCTAGCTTTGGTGTACCAGAACATACCTACACATTCCTCCACCTAACCTAGGTTGTGTTTCCTGACCTTATCCTATGCCTTGGATACTGGATTCACTTCACCCTTGTTTGGATAAACCTATCGACCTTAGATGATGTATATTTTTCCTTCTCTTCAACCCGATAGCGTGCTACAGTTTATACGTGTGCATGCATTTGACTATTGCTACCTTTGACTCTGACCCATTACCTAGATAACCTGATTAGACCTTTCACCCTCTTCCCCTATACCCACTTACCTTTTCCTCACATTTACCTTTTATCAAACCACTCACCACTTCAGCCTACTACCTCGTCAGTTCCTGGTTTGAGGGGGATCACCTTCACCCTCACATGGGCCAACCACATCTTTTTTTTGTTAGCATCGCTTACCCATACAAGCTACACAACAAAAAGGGGAAAAATGTAGACAGTAAATTTAGGTCACACTCACCCTTCATCCCTAGACATATAAGCCCCCCTTTATTACATCTACCTAGCCATGACCCCCTTCACCCCACTAATATTAATTTAATTAATTTTAATTAAATTAATACTTTATCCTCACTATATTTATTATTTAAATATCTTATTTAAATAATATCTACACAAACAGTTCACTTAGACACCTCACCAAGCTAACTCAACCTAAGACCTATTCTTAGCAGGTTACCATAACTAGCTAAGACTTACCCAAACCCTAAAAATTAATGCCTACACTCCCTCTAACCACATTATCGCATGCTCACAAGAAGCTCCCAGTCTAATCCATGGGATAATGACAACAGATCTAAGGAAATCAGGAGGATCTCCCTAAGTTTAGTAAACCTAGAAAATCCTACCTTAACCGATGTCGATTTCCCCTAACCGTTGTCGGTTAACTCAGACTGCCGTCCGTTACCCATTTTAACCCCAAAACAACCTGATTCTCAAGGTTGGAACTTGGAACTGGGAAGTTTGCAAACATTGGGAGAAAGAGTGAACAAGAAAGAATGAAATCTCAGAGAGATAACACATCTTCAGAGAGCTAATTTGATTAAGAACTGACATCCAAGGAAGGATCTTAAGGATCTTCTCTTGCATAGCCTTCCCAGCCACATTCTAATCTATCCAAGCAAAAGAGGTTTGTGCATACAACCCATGTAGAATATTTTCTTCAATTGGTGATCACTTGCAGCCTTCAAACCCATCATCAGCACCTCTATCCTTCACTCATAGACTTTCAGGAATGAAATCCAAGTAAGTATAAAATCATACTTTCCTAGTTATTTCATTTTATCATTATTTTATCACCCATTGTTCATCTTGCTCCCTATTGACCATCTCCAACATTTTTCACCTCCATAGACCTATCAAAACCTCACAAAAACCTATTCTAGTCACCCAATACCTCATCCCAACCAACCAAATCCTTTGTGTAATCACAAAGGAGACCAAAACCCCATTCTGTGACATTTTCAGATCTCACTGTAATAGGCACCGGTTATACCTAACCACGGTTGGTCACCCTTAACTAATGTTGGTCTCTATGTTTTCCTACATAGTCTTAAACAGAGACATATCCACCTAATTTTACCTCACCCTCACTCACTTGTGACCTACTCAAGACCTTTATCAGACCTACAGAACCCAGAACCAACTATTTGACCCGTGGATTCTATTCTAGCTTAGCCTGTTAGATTAGATATGTTTTCTTATTGTGTTTTTAAGTGAGATACCTAAATCATTTCAAAATAACAATAGGATTTACCTTGTTTTCAGCATTTATTTGTTTAAAATAGTGGACTGACAACCATCTAGGAAATATCACGCTTCCTAGATCTAGCTCACGCTAGGCAGTTCATTGCCCATATTTTTTAATTCTTTTTGGTGGTCTTGCTTTCATTATAGGTAGTTCCTCCTAGCTAAAAGGAAGCTCTCACGGTCAGCTATGGATTCAGAAATCATACACGTGCAACAACCCATCAACTGACATTTGAACAGGTATCCTTCCTACACCCATTACCCTATCTGTTTTGTCAACAATTCAAAGAAACAATCTAAGAAAAAAGTGGTCTATAGTTCTTCTGTATGATTCAAAAATTTAGGACCACCTTGGAAAGCTCAAATATCATTGGTTAGTACTTTATTTTATGACTTACATACTTGATTCAGGTGTTTTCCAGTTACATGCGCTTTATGGGACATGGTTTCCTGATTACTTTAATGGGAGTAGGATAAAGCTCTACTATAAATAAGTCTTCTTTGTGTTTGTTATAAGGTAGTATTGTCAATTGGATTATATTTTCTGTGATGAATTTCCTTTATTTGTGTTTCCTTTTATTGTTGCTATACTTTTTCAATTTAGTTTGGTGTTTTGTTTTAATAAGAACAATTGAACGCCAAAATATAATTACTATATGTTGAATTCATGGGTAGGGGACCACACATAATTTTAGTGTGGAGTTGATTACATATAGGAATAAAATTGTTAAGATTGAAAGTTTTGTGGAATATGGGTATCCATAGATAAATATTGTACAGGTTCTTGAAGTAAGGGTGTAGATAAAGAATGCACAGGTAAGCTAAATAAATTTCTCATGAAAATTTACATATGGATGAATGGAAACACAGTGTAATGTGAGATAGGTTGCAGTAGTGGTAGCTACTTAGTTTGAGGCACATTAGATATGTACTTTGGTGCATGAAGGCATGTGTATGGGAATTTGTGACTGAGAAGTAGTGGGAGCATTAGAAGGTTATGACAGGGGCCCAAAAATCTCAACTTGGAAAAGAAAATAGATGTCATTTAATGCTAAGTGGGGTGGTAGGTAGAGAGAAATAAATGTAGCTGAATTTTCAAAAGCTATTAAAGTTGGGATTGCATTATTATTTTCACCTTGCATTGTGAATCATTTAAGCGAGTCATAGAAATGAGCTGAAGAGTAAGCTAAGAGCGGGTTGCATGAGAGTGTAAGAGAATTGTGGTAGATATTGAACTAGATGGATTTGTGCATGGGATTTATTTGCAATCCATTGGAGAATGTGTTTGATCAAAGAAAACTCATGTGGTGAAGCAAATCAGCAAGCCAGGATTCAAGTCTAAAGTTAGGGCATGCATGTTTTAAGATAAGACATGCGGGTTTAAGATATAGAGCTTGATTTTTTTGCAAGAACACCCTTTTATAGTTACTATGGCACCGAAACAAGCACCTAGAGTGACTACAAGGGGAAGGAAGTAAAAGGAATTGTAAATGAAGGTGGAAGATACCCCCGAAAGTTGATTTTTTGAGATGCATTACCCAGAAGGTATGTACATAGGTTGTGATTGGGAGTTAGACATTAGGAAGAGTAAGATGAGTGACTATAACCATCAAACAAAGGATAATAAAACTGAACTGGACAAACTTTTGGTGGTTAAAACAACCCTATGAACAAAAAATGGCATGACAGTATATGATAACGCATTGGAAAATTTATTGTCATAAGTAGGAGTTTTGTAGCTCTATGAGATCCCATATTTTGGTAAGATGGATAAAATTTACCAGTGGCTGATGAGACAAGTCCATGAGGACTTATTTTATTTTTCTAAGTGGTGGATGAGACTTACCACACCCCTTATTGGAAGCAACGGATTAGGTTGAGGAGTTTGGGCACCAAGGTTAGAAGTGATCTTACTAACAAGGAAGGAGTAGAAGCAACCAGGAAATCATTTTCTTATGTAAAGGGAGGGTGTGGAATGGATATTTTTAAGTTGCATAAATACCCTATTATTCAGGAAGTAACACACCTCCTTGTTAAGATGAATAATTAAGAGTGTTTGTCATAAGTGAACAATATGTTGTTGTACGTTCCTAAGAAGATGAAAGAAGGTTTCGTCTACAATTTATCTAACTTTATTGCTGATACTATAGTTGTAGAGGCACACAAAGGGGATAATATAAGTTTTAGCATGATCCTTCTTTATATTGTGTTTATAGAGATTGGAATGCTCGACAAGCCAAAAGAATTTTATTTTTTAATACCCTAAAGAGAATAGATCCCTTATAGATAGATTTTTAAAGTATACGTGTGATGCATCCATGAGTGGACCCTATAAGAAAAGGATAAAACTTTTCTATGAGTTCCTATGAACTTTATTTGAATATGAGTGGAGAATACCCAAGGATATTCCTTCAGTATTGGAGAAATAAGTTCATTTTTTCATTTATCAATAATTTTGCATAGGGTGTTTTGGCATGAAGGATGGAAATTGGAGCCCTTAGTGCAAGATCCCATATGCCTTCACTATGAGCTATTTTCATGCATCTGTACATATGTTTTCCAACATGCATAGGTTGATCTTCAATGCAAAAAAAGTGGATTGTGACTATCATACACTCATAAATACATATGTTTACCCAAGTAAGTTTTCTTACATTGAGAAGTTGATTTCAGTTGATATTAATATAAAATCTATGATTTTGGAAATGGGGAAGGTTGAAGTGGATCTGTTATACATCTACCTTAAATCCCAATTTGGAGAATGGAAAATATGTTGAGAATGAAATCAAGCTCTATGAACCTCCCAAGGGGAAACATACTATGGGCACATTATAAGATGAGGAGGCTACTTTGCCCCTTATTGATGAAGAAGAAGAGGATGAGGAATTGCAAGAAGATATATGTGGCCTGGAAAATGGAAGAAAAAGGAATCTAACTATAAGAGAGAAGTGAATTTGTGAGACAACTCCTCCATGGAAAGAAGAAGGTGAGGAAGAAGAAGGGTTAGTAATAGGTGTTGGAGGGATAGGTTTAGAAGAGGCCACTGAGGATCAGTAATATTGGAGAGTATTGAGGATAACATGGAATAAGGATGGGGGGACATTACAATCACCAAGGAGATCACCTATAAACTATCCTATGAAGGAATAAATAGAGAAGAAAAGAAGGCATAAGTACATTCCCAATGAGGATAATGAGGGTGAAAAATATGAAGACAACGCACTGAAAACTCCTAATAATAGTGAGGATGTAGAAGAACCTCGGGATGAAAAATTACAACATGATGCAGAGGGGTTGGAAGAACAGGAAGTGGGTGTGGCATTGATGATATAAAATGGGTGAAGATAATGGCAAACCATCCAGTGCACCTAATGATACAAATACCGGTGAGGGACCAGTGTGTGATGTGGGAGTGTACATTCCAAAGGGTAAGTTCTCAGGGAAGGAGAAGGATGAAGGAATGTATGAAAATCCTATAGCTAATTACATCAATGATCCTACCAAGATCATCCACACTAGGTTCCAAAGTACTTTAGAGCCCAAGGAGCTTTATGGTTGGGAGTTTATTGATCCTGAGATGGCCACTACACACACTTGTATGTGATTGTCATGTAGTATGTAGAATCACATGGATGAGTCTAAATTTGATGTATGTGAAGAATCATGTGTGTCACAAAGAATGAAGAAACTGTCACATTATCTCCATGTGACTATCAATCCAACTCATATGTCAGATGAACAATTAAGTAATGTATTAATTAAGGTATCTGAAGAGGTTACACATAGAAAAATTAATAAAGTGGTAACTATTTGGGCTTTATTAGAAGATAGAAAGGATAAAGAAACAAAAATTAATTTCTTGATAGAAGAAAAAGAGATTACTGAGGCAAAGGCGCGCGCAGTACTTACCATAGAATTATAGAATTTTGGTGATATTTTGAAGGAAAGGTCACATTTGGAAGAGAAAGTGGAAGAAAGGATCCCATATGTTATGCATTACTTGTGCACATCAGATCATATGGTGATGGATGAGGATACAATAAACCAAAGGATGTTACTACATAGGTAGAAAATACTAAATCTATAATTGCACGCCGAATCATAGGTTACGAGTTTTTACATCAAACCTTGAAAGAGGAGATGAAGAAGGCATATATGATGATGAATATGTGTTTAGATCCTGAAGAAATAATCAAGATAATGACTAAGGTATAAAAAATGGAGTCCTGGCAGCGAAGAACAAAAATACACTCAAGCGCAAGGAGAGGCTCACTTTAGTAGAAGAAAAGTGTGATGTGCTTATAACAGCACAAGACTCTCACAAGGAGAAGATCAAAGAAATTGGTAAACTAATAGCACGGTGTATGGATGTAATGGAAGGGATGATCTCAAGTTTGGCCAATATTCTTAGATTATTACAAAATGAGGGAAATAATGTGACTATAGATGAGAAGGAAGGGGTACTTGCAGAAATCATGAGTTAGAGGTAGAAATAAAGAGTAAATATCCTGAGTTACTCGATGATTCAAATGAGTTAGAGGTAGAAATAAAGAGTAAATATCCTAAGTTACTACTACCATCATAGGAGTAGGGCACATAGTTTCTTTGAATTATTACTTCATTCATTCTGTATAAAACATTCTTTTATTATTTAGTATGTATTTTTTGAGAGATAAGGCATGATTACCCATTGTAGAGGGTGGCAATGAAGAAATTTTGGGATAATTTTGGGTTGATGATATATATCCTAAAAAATGAAGGCACATAAGGCTAGGGTGTGTGGACAAAGGGCATGTAGGTACACGTGGAAATGTATTAAAAAAAGAGGTGCCCAAGAAATTCAAAGTTCAAGTACTTATCCATTTTTCATGAATGGGATAGTGATGGATTGAGTTCTAAGAACTCAAAGGTTTGAAGACTTGGATACTAAGAAAAGGCTATTTGGATAAGTGGGAAATCAATAAACATGCACAATTTTGGGATAATAATAGGATTAAATATGTAGTTATTATTATATAATATTTTATTAGCAAGCTTGCATGATTTTCTATTTATCTTGTAGTGGCACATGGCTATTCTTAACATGCATCCTATTTTGAGGATGCATAGGAAGTGAAGGGAAAGTCCCCACTCCTATAAATATGTATTGATTTTTATGGTTTAGGGATCCACATTTTGTTAGTGTTATGATGCTCGTTTATGAGCACGCATGACTTATGGTGACATTTTTATGTATGTGTTTGGATTATGTGTTTTACAGTGTTTAATACAATGGATCTATATGGTTGGATAATGATTATTGACATATCTGTTACTGGATATTATATGATGAGAAGGATCGAGCCCCAGGTTATCTTTTCCCCCTCTTCATTTTGTAGCCTCACTTCTTCAATAATTCCCTTGGCAATGTACTGTGCAATATTATAATGTGTTTTTTACTATCCTATGTGCAATGTATAGAAATTTCTTATTTACGTATGTCCACCTTTCTAAGGTGCCCAATTTTCAACTAACCAACCTAGTTTCAGCCCTAAGTACAAGATTTGTGAGGTTATCGATAAGCATCACCCTTTCTCCCTTCTCATAACTCAATGCTACAGCCAATTCATCTATTTTTGCATTGGAGAAAATATCCAACCCCATGTATTCTCTTGTGCTTCTCATCCCTGTAACATACTCAATTAATTGAGCCATAATATGAATCCTATGGCCCACAAAGTATAAAAAGTCTTCATGTACCCTAGACATAAGCCATTAGTACAAGTGTGTGGGTTTTGTAAAGAAAGGGAGTTCAAAAATCTGCAAGACCCCACCTTCTCAAAAAATATTCACACAAATTCATCCACCATCACATTCCCTTCCTCATTTGTCCTTGGAAATACTTTATCAAAATCTTCCTTCAGACTCTTCTTATGCTCAGACGATTTATGATTATTCTTGTTAATTTTACACTTAGGGAGTTTAGATTTCAAGATTTCAACCCTCAACACTCCTAGCGGGTATGACATCTGTAAATAAATTTCTTCCAAGGGTTCTTCCACTTCTACCTCAACACTCTTTTTCTAAAGCTTCCTTCCCTTAGGTTTCATTCTATAAAACTTGTTCCCTAGGTATTCTGTCACAACACACCTTTTTTGCTACTTGAGTGTTGCGAATCCTAGCTATCTTTAATTTAACCACAAACCCTTTGTGCCCTGATTGTTGGCTCAAAATCATCTTTGACACAAGGAACTAAACACACCCCACACATTGCTTTGGTTTTCTCTTCCTTTATTTATTTTTCACATAAGAATGCCCAAGTAGCTCAATCACTCAAATTTTAATTTGAATACAACGTAGCAAATAAATTCAAATTGCTCCCCTTTTTATAGTATTTCATGCCCCACAAACCTATTTCTTCCACTTGACACACACTTACATCACTTTCTTAATAAATTTCTTTTTCCACTTTTTTTTTCCTTTCACAACTTCATTTCACATGCTCCATTCATATCCTTTTGGTGTGCCTACTACTTCACGGCCATAAACCTCCTTACGCGTGCCTCCATTCATCTAAGTACATAACCCACTACACCAAATACTAAGTATTTTCCCATTTTGTTGCCTACCTCGCAATACACTATGTGATCATCCTTCTCATGTGGTCTTCAACTTGAGAAATTTTTTAAGAGAACGTTCTTTCATAGCACCTATAACATCTTGTTCTCTCATGTCAATCATCAGAGAGTTCCCTTAACCAATCTAACCTGTATGACAACCTTCACTTGAATTATAATTCAAATCAAGCCATTTTACTTGTATCTGCTCCACCCCATACTAAAAGTATGCATGTTCCTCTGCGCATGAAATCAAAAAATAGTAATCATATTTTTGTGTGAAAACGTGCTTATTACAACACAACACTGAACTAAAATGACAAAGCATAAAATTGATGAAAGGAAACACATGAAAATGAAATCTAATCTAAATGACAACACTACCTTATGACAAAAACCAAGAAGACTTATTTATAGTAGGGCTTTAGCCTAATCTCATTGAAGTAACTGGGAAACATAGTGTCATCCAACACCTATAACTGACAAGCACCCAAATCAAGTATCTTCATTACTACAAAAGGTCCCAACCAATGCACTTTCAATTTCCCTGGATGGCATGCAAAATTAGAATCATATAGAAGAATCATCTTACCAACCTCAAATTTTATTTTTATTATGTGCCTATCATGAAATGCTTGTTGTCTATCCTTTTCTATCTTCTGGCTCCAATGGACAATAGCGCACCTCTCATCTAACTACATCAGGTTGTCTATGCACTCCTCCATGGATTTCTCATTATCTATTCCTACTGCACACACAATATGTAGGGATGGTTACATAAATTCAATAAGAAATACATCCTCCATGCCAAAAATAAATGAAAGGGTGTGGCTTTATTCAACCTCTTGTAGGTAGTCCTATATGCCCATAATACAACAATTATTTTATCATCCTAGTCTTTCCTCCTAATAACACATTTTTTTTTCATGCTTTGTCCCAAACTTTGGTTAAAAGCATCAACAATACCATTGGCCTATGGGTGATAAGGAGTAGTTTTATGGTGCGCCACTATAATATTTTCCAATAACATTCGTATTGTCTCATTCATAAAATGAGTGCCTCTATCACTAGTTAAACTCAAGGGATAGTCATGTCTGTTAATAATGCTTTCTCACAAAAATTTTGTTGTTGTGGTTGTTATAAAATATTTTGTAGGTATTGCTTCCTCCCACCTAGTAATATGTCATTGTAAGTTAGGATATAGCACACATTGGACCTATGTGTGGGTGGGGAAATAGGACCTACAAATTTGATCACCCATTTCTCAAAAGGCTCAACACTTCAAATAGGCCTTAAAGGCATTTCATCTATGGTTCCAGGTTTTCCAATGTACTGACAATGGTCACATTCCTTGACATATTCTTTAGTATATTTGTAAAAAATTTCCTACCAAAGTCCAACCATTATAATCTTTTGTGCAGTAGTATCACCTGCATAATGACCTCCTAAAATTCCACTATGAGCTTCTTCCATAATATCCTCATGCTCATGCTCTAGAACACACCAGAAAAAAACTTCATCATGACCTAGCTTGTAAACATCTTCACCTATCAAAGAGTAAGTTGTCATGTGTATTGTAAGTTGCTTCTTCTCTAAGGTCTTCAGTCCTTCAGGTGCCTGACCTGTGCGCAAAAATATTGTAATATATTCCAATTCTGTGGGCACGCAGTTTAGTATAAATAGTTGTGCATCCACTATAATGTCCTCTATTCTTTGTGCATACTCACCAAAATTTATCCTTGAAAAGTGGTCAGGTCCTGAGTTACTATTTCCTAGATTTACAATCAATGTAAACTAAAAATCCATAAATAATAGTATTCACCTGCATATGCATCCTTACAAAATAGGATTTTTGACTAAATACTTAAGTGTCATATGATCTCTGAAGAAGATAAATGGTGTTTCCAATAATTATTGTCTAAACTTGTGCAATGCATAAATCATGGACATAGCCTCGTGCTCAGTAGTTATATAATTTTGTTTAGCGGGGGTTGACTTCTAAATTGCAAAGAAAATGGGATGGTATACAATTTCCTCACCTGGTTATTCCAATATTGCACCAATTTCCATCCTAAAAGCATCAACATGAACATGAGATGGTTTGTCCCATAAAGGAAAGTGAAAAATTGGTGTAGTAGTTAGCCTTTCCTTGAATGTTTCAAATGCTTGTTTTTGCACTTCATCCCAACTAAATTTTCCCTTAGCCTTCAATGGTTCTTACAAGGGTATGAAAATATATGTATAGTCTTTAATGAATATCATATAATACCCCGTATGTCCCATAAATCTATGCACTTCATTCTGATTATTAGGTTCCTTCAATCCCAATATCACGACTTTGATTGGGTCCACCAACAACCCTTCTTTACAAATAATATGCCCCAAAAATGTTCCAAAAGGTGTTGCAAATATGCACTTATTATATTAATAGATATGCTCAACTTATTATGCCTCTCAAACATGATTCTTAGGTTGTCACAACGGTCCCTAAATAATCCATAAACAATCAAATAATCCAGGTACACCTACAAGAATTTATGAATAAATTCTTGAAAGTCCTATACAAAAATGCACAAGAACACCATTGGTGCAATCTTCAGTCCAAAGGGCATCAATTTGTATGCTAAAATTCCCCATTTGGTGGTGAAATTTTTCTTTTCTTGATCTTCCTTAAGTGTGTGCACTTGATATCTTGAAAACCCATCTGTTAAAGAGTAGATATCATGCCCTACAATTTATTCAAGGATCTCCTCTGTGGATGGGGCGGGGAAAGGATCAATAACACATGAAGCATTAAGTTATCTATAGTCCACACAAATAATTATTCTCCCATTATTTTCAATGACTATTACCATGGGACTAACCCACTCTGATTCCTCAATGGGTTCAATTATTCCATGCTTGATAATCTTATCAATTTCTTCTTTTGCCTTAACATGTAGATTTGGAATCATCATGTATAGCCTTTAGCCTTTTCCTAATCAGGAATGCACCATCTTTAATATCGATCCTTATCTCACCTAAAGAAGGGTATACTCCTTTTAACTCATGATAGCCTCTCGAAAACAAGTCTTGAAAGTCACACAAGAGTTTAGTAATCTTATCTACTTCCTACTCCAACCAGTAGTCACCAATAATGGCCTCTTTAGGCTTTGCATATGTTCCAATTTTAACCTTTTTTATCTTCATAGGCTCATGATATGTGCATTCCTTCTCATTTGATGTGTCGATCACCTCATTTGTACCTTTAGTGTGGTTAACATCCAAGTTTTTCTCCTCACCATCCTCACCATTTATCGTACATACCAGTTTACCCTTTTCCTTTTCTACCTAGGCGTGGACCATATCTTCTTCTTAATTTTATTTAAGGTCAAGGTGTGCCTCTAAATCCATCTCTCCAAACATATATAATAGGAGTTCCTCATCCTTTGCACTATATCCCAAAGTAAGGTACTTCATAATCTATAGTGCTTCATTGACCAGAGGCTTAGTAGAAAAATAATCAAAAGTATGAATCATACATATGGTCATCTTCTATAAAATAGTTTTTCTCCTTATCAATTATGCATGAACATACCATGCACACATGCATCCACTTAAATCAGAGTAGAAATTATGTACCCATAGCGATGGTGGAAAGGCCTCCTACCCCTCTATCTAAAGTATCTCGCAATTATTAACATGGTGCGAGGCAAGGGATTTCCCATGAAATTTGCATATTTGAGAAGATAAATTTCTCCTTAAGAGCCTAGTATAAAAGGTAATTCTCACCTCCAACCATTCTAATAAATTATTGTTGTGTTTCACCCACCAGTGTGTTACCATTCCGCATAGAGTATAGATGAGCATGTTACATTTATCTCCTTCATTCTTCACCTTGGATTCCATGGCACAAAGAAATACATCAAGGTTTCCCTCACTGATGTAGCTAGGTACCTGGTTATTCCCTAAGAGCCTAACCATGCATGGTATGATCATGTGAGTAATTTTTTTCTTCACTTCTCTTCCAATGACTCCATATGCTTATTTTTCTCATGTAATGCTAGTGGTATCGCTAACTGAATGAGAATCATCCCATTGTATCACTCCTCCCTTAGATGGCTCAATTACCTCATGGTCTCTGATCTTACACACATATATCATGTTGAAATCCTCTTCACTCAAGGGATCAACATAAAAAGAATCATTTTCATCAGTCAAGGGTATAATGATGTTCTCCTCCTTTTTCTCAAAGCTAATATACCCCTTGATAAAGTGAAATTTAGTATTGTTAGCATAACACCAGGGTGACCCAAGTAGTGTTAGGAAGTTATCTACTTCATCAAGTTCCAACACCTCAAAATCCCCAGTAAACTTGGCTCCATGAATCATAATCATTGCATACTTGAGTACTCCAAGAGGCATGGTTCTAGTTATGATTTCCATATACAACACATTCAAATAGGTTTGTAATAGTGGCCACCCCATCTGATCCCATGCATCTAATGTAAGTACATTAACTTATGTTCCCATATCTATCATAATATTACTTAAGATCCATTCATCGAAAAATGCATTAATAATTATTTCCTTTTCATATTCATGATTATATGGGGGCATATTTGCATGAATAATATTCCTCTCATGCTCAGGACCAATGTGCAACACTTTTTCCCGCAACCATTCACCAAACAAAGGAATAATATTTTCATGTTGTAACATGCAAGATACTTCCTTCAAGTCATCTATATACCTCTACGGGAATTAAATTGTCTTCACATGTTCTATGACATGCACTTACTCCTTCAAGAACAAAATATCCCCCTACAGATCCATGATGGCATCCATATTTTCCTGGTATACCTCTTTCTAGTGTGCAACATCATGATACTTGGTATTTATCACTTCTTGTTTTATTATAACTAGCTTATTCTTTGAGGCTTCCCATATGTGTCTACCATCAGTGAATGTAGTAACTAAAAAGGGTTATAATTCAGAATTAAGTCCAACCTTCGGTATCCATTGATCTCCTTCAGCACGGTGTATCATAATCATAGCTACACTCTTTTCTTTCTTGTGTTGCTTTCTCATATTCTCATACAAGTCTGGACATTCTTCAAATTTATGTTGCTTCTCACACCATGAGAAAACCACATTTTGAGGGAATTCATGCTAATAATGATCAGAATATCCACATGGGTGACAAGTTCCTTTGTTAAATCCTCCTCTTGCACCACCACGACCTTGGCCTCTATATCTTCCCTAAAAGCCTCTATTCCTGTTATCCCAACTATTTCACCCTTTATTATGTTGTTCTCCCTATTCCTTAAATCTACCTATGATACTAGTCTGATGCACACTAGTCTCAATGGCTTCATGAATATGATCAATCATTTTATAGTCAACGATTTCATGAGTATGGGTTTTGTAAATTTTATAATACATAGACACATTCTTCTTAATCACGCATTGTAAGATAGGACATATACTCACATCATGGTCTAAATGACAGATTTCACAATCCAACAACATGGAACAGACTAAATTATGAGGGAAGTTATACTTAGTGTTTCCTTCAACCTCAAAATTTATACACCATATTCCACTACACGTATTATGAGATGAAATAATGGATATATTTTCCAACTACTTTACTATGGCTGCAATCAACACTTCCAAAAAGGGGCTTACTCTAGTATCAATGCTCCCAACTACCTCTACACTTAACTTTTCTTCCAAGGCCTCACACAAATTTGTAAATTTCTTTTGAGACAACAACCTTCTGAAAGGATTCAACAAGCTCATAAAAAACCACTACGCATTCTTACTTGGATGAATGTCATAAGATAACTTTGATAAAAAAGTTTTAAAACACATGTCATACTCTCACACACTTTCAGATAAGCCATGTTTAATTTCCTTGAGTGCATTGATAATATTTTGTTCAAACTCAAGGATATGGAACTCAATACAAAACATAGAGCATAGAGCATCATAATCCACAAAATTATTGTATGGATCATACTTTCTATACTAACTATGAGCACGCCCTTGAAGAGTACTAAAAAATAGACTTGCTTTTCTATCTGAAGATTTGATTCCTTTAGCATGCCATAACAGATCACACTTATGTACATGATATGTAACATCTTCAATACCTCTATAATCTAGCAATTGAAGAGACATTTCATAATACACTTGATGTGGCTGATGAGGGTAGGCCTTGTCCGCCAGATCCAGAATAAGAACCCCCACTGGTATTTCCTCCACCTCAAGAACTGCCTGACCCACTTGATCCTTATCCTACTAATCCATCTCATGTAGGAGGAAATAGACCAGTGGATGTAATTCTTTATGTCCCAACTATAGTGCTAAACTGAAATCCCATATTTTATGAAGTTGTAGTACTTCCAGACATGTTCCCAATGTTCTCTGCACCCACACTCTAGCCTAATGATGCGCTATAAAATATTCCTCCTATCAGACCTGCAAACAAAAAAGATGATGTTTGTGCTGCCATATATGTATATGTTGTCTAATGTACTTCTATATTTAAAAGAAAATGATATCTACCTAAATCTACTAGATTACCTACACTTGCCTGCTTGTCAATGATTACCTCTGGAACTAGAACATCAAGACCAAGGACTAGGTGACCATGTGGGATCAGATGTGCACCTGCGGTCCTTAATATTTCCTCCTCTGACACGCTCTCATCAGAATCCAAAGGGGATTCTCTACTGCAATTTTCTAAGTAGGGGATAAAATGATGCTCCAGATCCACGTCTTACACTTGAGCTTCAAATCCTTTGTGAGACATCATCCTCTGTAACTCTACACACTCCTCAATATCACTCTACTTCACCAATTACCTTTCCCAAGATTCATTATACTTAAGAATCCTTTCTTCTCGTTGTCTTTCTACTGCGAGGTCCACCATATTTCACCACACTTGCTCCTACCCCTACGCATGGTGGTATATTTATCTATCCATAGGTAGGATTTCTAAACTTAGCACCACCATCAAGATCTTAATAGATAAAGGAATAGAGCGGATATAAGACCCTCTGGACTCACATAAAAATTCAAACTCAACAACCTCCAAACAAAAATAGGTAGAAACAACATACTCCAGAGTATAACTAAAAACAACACCAACCCACCAATGATCTACAACATGCATCTATGGTTCATCCACATTGAACAAAGTCTGGTAATCTTCTTACATCCAAACCCTTTTTCTGTAACTCCAACTCTTCTTTGATGCATATGTGGAAAACCACTCATACAATTCTATTCGAAAGCAGATGAAAAACTTATCATAGAGCTCATGATATAGAAATTATCTTCCACCCACTTACGCACATTGAAATCTAGTCTAGAACCATGTATTTTTACAAACTAATCCTATCCTTCAATTTCCCAATCTTTAATGGTCGCAAGAGTCAACCAGCCATCAACATGTAGCATCATGCAAAAAAAAAATTAAAAATATGTCCCAGAAATGGAACCAAAATGTAGTCTTTATTTTCCCACAAAATTTCTTGGGCACACTGACACTTCACTTAGGTAGATATGAATGCTCACCCAAAGCATGCAAAGCTACTGGGTCCCTCTTTTGTACTTTCTTGCAAAGATGTAACATGCATGTTCATATAACCCATTAAATGATCACATAGCTAAATGTTAATCATAGCATGAATTAGATTACAACCATAGTGCATAATGTACCAAATAAGAATAAAGATAAAATTTTCCATATAAGTACCATGAATAGAGACATAAAAAACTAATATCCATCCACAATGATCCATTGCATCAATGCATTACAAAACAAGAACCGAATACATGATATACAAACATTGGTATTCCATGTATGATGTTAAAGTTGGATCACCCATACAAACCAGATTTTTATCATTTTTGTCTAACGCTTTGCTATTAAACCTCTAGATAAAAAGGGGAAAATTTAGACGCTAGAAATCTGCACCCCTAGTCGTTGGCCAAATCATTAAAAAAAATCCTATTTTATAACCCTAAGTATACATTATACCCCTCACATTTGTTCATGAAATAAATATGTCCCATACTTACATCCTTCATCATATCCTATCCTTATTTAATTAATTAATCAATTAATTAAATACTTCATCATTTGATCACATTTAATTACATTATTTATCTTAAATATAAATACTCCATGATATTACAACTACCTTAATCCACCTCATCTATTTCCAGCTCCCTTATCTCAACACACCTATATACACCTATTATATCATTTGCACATTCATGAAAATCACCTACACATATATCCAAATCATACTCAAATTAGTATGATCTAACCTATTCTATCACCCCCCAAAACAAACTTGACATGTCCCTAACTACCCAACACATCACCCCCCTAAAAATAAAAATAAAAAAACCTTATTTTAGTAAGTTGTTCCAACTATTTGCCTCGTAAATCTCAAATAGACTCAAATCTCTGGTATTCGGTCAATAGCCAATGATTATTAAGATAATATTTAGTCTCTCTTCAAGGATCATCCATTTACATTTTCAAACCCAAGCTTCATACTTGAGTATTATTGTGCAACAAAGTGTTCATGTTATCATCTAGCATTGTTATTCACAATCATTAAGCATCATTTTAGAGCCTTTACAAATCAATATTGCATCATCCAACTCTAAGCTTCATCAACTTTTTACATCATTTTCAATCAAGGTCAGATATCATTTTTAGCCTCATTTCTACATCCAAGTATTCTTCTTTGTTCATTTGTTTATCTCACATTATTATCTAATTTCCTGAAATACCACAATTTCAAATTAATTAGTTAAATATTAAATTTTGTCACCCTATCAGTATCCTCTAGAATCACCAGTGATTCCTATCACTTCTATTTTTTTATCAGCTTTAATTTAATATCCTTTAGCATTTATTCTGAATCTATTTATCATTGATATTTTATCTAGCATGGATTGTTTTAGATGGAAATAGATGGTCTAAGTCATGATATTACTAGTATCAACTCATTGCCCATTGTTCACCATCCATTGTACTGGGAACAATACGATATCCTACACGACCTGGAGTTGTGTGTCAAATTTTGTGCCCCTTTGGATCATTTTCAGAACATACTTGAGTCCACTCAATGGATTCATGATGATGTAGAGGAATTTTTGGAAGCATACTTGGAGGTCCAAGGAATTCAAATTGATCTTTCTTCGTTTAAATGATTATGAAGCTGAGTTAGAAGATTCGAACTTCGAGTCTGAATACGAGAATGAAACTAAATTTGAGGATCTAGATTATGAAGTTGAGCACCAATACGACACTGAAGAGGAGTATTTAAACTTCTTTAAATAAGAATACACTAAAAACAAGAATTCAGATTTCAGTTAAGAAGAAGAGCTAGAGTTCACCAAAGAAGACAATTTAGCTTCCTCTGAGAATTCAGATTCTGACTTAGATTCTGAATTTGAACCATAGTTAATATCTTTAATTTCTCATTATTCATTAGTTATATGTTTTTAATAAACTTAAAACTTGTCAAAACATTTATCATTTATTATCTATCGTATATCATGGAATGTTTTTAAAATCACTTGATTGTGTAAAAAGTGGATTGACATCCTTATTAGGAAGTCCTTTGATTTCCAGGAACTGGCCTTTTCTGGGAAATCCACCTCATATTTTACTAATCATATTTTTTTTAGTGTCTGTGATCTGCACGTGTTCTCATAGGAAACGATCTTACATATTTTGGTAGATGGAACACATTATCAATTACCATCAGTCACATGTTCGGGTATCACTAAACCCTGTCATCTTGTGGTTGGTTAATTTTGTAATTTCTTTCTTATTCAATTAAGTTGAAGAGGTATTATTTATTCTCAACATCTTAGCACACCCAGTGGGAGACTTGTCCCTCATCTTTATTGTTAATTTTATCAAAATATCATCTTTTTTAATTTTTGGGTTCTCTTCCTTGTAATTGCTTGTGATTTAGTCAATCGCATGTGATCTATTGAATCACCAGTAATTCATCTGAGTGTTTTCTAATACTATGTAGTTTCCCTTCTAGTTTCTTCTTTTCTATTTTTTCTACTTTCTGTTAGTTTAGGATTGGCAAGTTCTTCATTTTTAGTGAATCATTGATTAATTATAAAAATAAATCATCATTTTGCTATTGTTGGCATTGCTGAATTAATTTTTTAAAGATCTTATTTATATTAATTTTATTTTCATTTTCTTTCTTTTGTTTCTTAGTACCTAAATTTAAAATGAAAATAAATTCTTGTATGCACTCGGAATATCATATTATTCATATCAGGCTCTCTATTTGGTAATTGTCTGCAATTTAGTGAATCGTTAGAGATTCCTACAATTGCTGGCGATTTGTATTAATTCATTTGATTACTTTATAGTTGGTATTTTAGCCTTTGATTTCTATTCTTCTTTCTCTATTTTTCTAACCTGATTGCGGGTTTCTATTTCTTGAGATTTGGATTTTTGGATTGTTGGATTGTTTTTTCTCAAAAATTGTGAAAAATAAAAAAAGGATCATTATCGTGGTAAGTCCTATAATGTTCTATTTTACTTTTAGTATTGCATTTGTAGTTTATTTTCTTCATCAAAACAAAATTTATTTTGGTTCTTAACAATGATCAACTACATTTTGTTTGCTCACATAGTATTAATTAAGGAAAAGTAATATGTTACATTCACCTTCTTTTCCCTCACACACAAAAAAACCACTTAAACATCATAACACAGTTAAATAATTCCCACCCAGGTGTATACTTGCTTGGATTTAATCCCCAAGAGGAGAATCTGACTCGGTGTTTTGAATGAGTATAATCACCTATCTGTCAGTATATTGGCATAGCACCCAACTCCCTTATCACAACAAGACCATGAAGTGAGGGGGTAGGCCCCAATACCAAGCCCATATAAGTATCAATACAAATTTGGGCCTTATGTACCTTTGGGTATATCAATGAATCTAGCCTTAAACACAGCTAAAACCAGCCATAGCTTGTTATTTCAACTTTGTTAACCATTTTACACATTCCACTTTTGCATAATTAAAACAAGAAAATCTATTAAAAATATATTTTTCATGTCTTCACCTTTTGTTTGTAAATAAACCCATTTAGTTTTTTTTACTAGGTGAGTGTTTGTTTGTTCATTATGGTATAAACTAGACAAAAATCCCAAAATAAAACTTCCAAAAATATGTCTACTTCATTATCTACACCATTATATCAAGAGATTCTATTATCTATTTAACTCTCAACATCATTTCCTACACCTTTATCCACTTCTATATCTATACCATTACCTACTACATTCTCTACACCATTACAACAACAAAATCCATGTCATCAACCAATCACATTTACTCTTCTATCTGTAAATCAACAAGCCTGGAATGAAATAAAGGAACAATATAATGAAGAAATGTGATAATGCCTCTTACATTATTCACGTCATTTTCATATTCAAAGCTTCCATATATCTAAAGAAGAAGAAAATGAATAACCATATTCCCCCAGATCACAATCAAAATCTTCTGAACCTACTTTCTTTGAAAGAGGAGGCCCTATTTTTGAAGAAATGTTAGATTTGAACCCCATTGCTATTAATTCTTATATTGCAGCGAGGGGTGTCTAACTCCAACCATTCATATCCAAACCATATTCAAATATCCTTGATCCTTCATCTAGTTCTTCACATCCTATTGATTCAAACCAACAATTTGTATCCAAACCACTACCATATGTCCATGATCCTTTGACTAGGGTTTCACATCTTATTGATCCAAATTGCCAACCTATCATTCAACAAATACATTCATATCCACCTTTAAGTAAAGTTGAAACATCAAGATTTTCATCTTCCATTCCTTTCCTTATTTTTCATATGATTTCTTCTCAAGACATAACTTCCCAACAACATACATCGTCACCCAAGCCTTACATTGGTTCAAAACCCCCAAAAAACAATATTAGTGCTTCATTATCTACCCCTCCAACATCCTTAATTACTCAGATACCTCCAATGAGTTTTTTTGTCATTTCTATTGTTGTATCTCAACTAGTTAGTAGTGTTTAGTATATCACTATGTCAATTCCCGCATCCATTCCTTTAATTAATACTATTGCTATTTCCACCACTCACCCTATTTCACAACACACACCACAACCATCGTAGACACTAATATCCATACCACAATATACTCTTACTCAAAACATTCCACAACAAGCACCATCTTGTATTGCCTCTGTTATACCCTTTCAACAACTGATTACCTATTCACAACCACTTGTTTACACCTCAATCCCACATCCTTATCAATATATAGAATTCTCACAACCTTTAGCATCTCAATAGAATATTCCTTAGAAAAATGTTCCTCAATAATACATCCCACAAAAATATCCCACAACAAAGTATTCCTTCTCAACAGTACATTGCTCAACAAAACATTCCACTTACTCATAATATCCCATAAAAAACTATTCCTTCTCAAAAGTACATTCCTCAACAAAACATTCCACTTACTCATAATATTCCACAACAAAACATTCCACAATAAAATATTCCTCAACAAAACATTCCTTACTAGGAGTGCATCCCTCAACAGTACTAGATATACTCATAACCTAGCTAATTCTCATTTCAACCCATTTCATCTTCACAACAACCAATACAACCCAACCCCCTTCACACCCTCATGAATTGTATATCTAGTCTAGAAGTTTCCTCATCTATACCCAAAAATGTGCTCTCTTACGAAAATATATGTAATGAGCCTATTCACCCCTCAATCCCATACAAACCCTATCCACCTCACTAAAAAATTCCAAAATTTATCAAGTTTTATGGTGAAGAAGATCCCCAGCAACACATCCATTCTTTCCATCACAATTTCTATCTTATAGCCCATGACCTAGAGCTTATATTGAGGACTTTTCCCATGTCTCGTATCGGTCCTTCCCTAGATTGGTATAATAACATTCCTTAGTATTCCCTTTTCTCCCTCACACAACTCGCACAATTATTCTTAGAGCACTTCTCCATAAATATAGCTCCCAAAATCACTATTAATTATCTTTACACTATCAAATAGTTTGAGGATGAGTCTATTTCTGATTTTATTTCCCATTGGAGGGGTATAATCAATCAATTATCCTTCTCATTACCACAGACCGAGATAATTGAAGTATTATGGCATTCATGTGCTAATAAAATCTGATCAACACTCTAGATTCAATATTTCCCAACATTTTATGAATCTTTTACCATGGCTCATATGTTGGAATTGCGATCCTTAGAATATGGTCAATTTAAGCTTCATCCCACGAAACCATGAACTGAATTCTCATCTAAATTATCATCTAATCTAGACAAATCCAAATCATATGCCAAGGATATTGTAGTTAACTCCACCCATAAGGAAAAGTTCACTACTGATCATTCCCTCCAACAACGTAGATTCACACCCATAGGAGAGACTTATAATACAGTATTTGACAAGTTGTTTGCCATAAATATGATATATCTCCCACATATCCGGCCTATCGATACTTTTGTATCTAAATCCTCGTGGTACCGAGATAATGACTATTGTAAATACCATAGGGTCAATGGACATGACATCAAAAGGTGCCAAACATTTCTTAATATCTTTCAAGATTTGATTGATAAGCATGAACTTCACTTAGAAAATCCGAATGCACCCTAAAATCAAAATATTGATATATTCAAAGAGCCTTTTTCGAACCATCCCCCATCTACCAATCAACAACAAACAAATGTTGTTCAATCTCACTATACTATCAACGCCATTACTAAAACATTACCAACTTCTAAGTCTACAATAACACCAGCTGAATCCAAATCCATATCTGCAGAACCAATAACAATACCTACTGAATCTAAGTCTACATATATTGAGCCCTCATCTTGTAGGGATAACATTGAAATTATTCCCTCTTCTTTATCACATGACATTATTGAATCCTCTTCCTTACCAATCGTATCTTCTAGTATAACCACGCCTACAACTATACCTTCATTTGTAAACATAACCATGATACCTCTCAAAAAAATTATGACACAAACACCTCTACCCAAGGTAATTACAAACCGCATTCGTCCTCTATCTATAAAACCAATTGTCCCTACATTAGCTAATCCTAAACCTATAAAATCCACAACTCATTTGGATCTTATCAACTACATCATTCAAACCCTCCTTCCTTCATCAAAAACTACCTCTACACCCATACCCATCTCATTTAAAAACCACAAAAGGACCTCACAAACAAGGTATTGTCCAAGTTTTCTAAATTCCTTCATATACCTTCCCTGAATCATATCGTTTCCATGATCCTTGGCCTTTTCTTCCACCTTATCCTAGAAAGGTTAGTTCCACTTTTAGCAATCACCCTATTGTTTCAAGAAGGAATGCCACTTACCAAGCTTCCACATTGGGCCCTCTTTCTTCATCCATCACACCAACCAAGACTCCTCAATGAAAAACAACTAAATAACCCATAACCAAAGTCTTACTTCTTCTAGAAGATAAGATATACAAAAAATTATTATTGTCCACATCTAGACCTAACAGGAATTATGCGACTATCCTAGAAGACTTCCTTCAACAATCACTCATAACTTTACGACCTCTCAAACCTTTTGATCCATGAGGATGGAAACCCACTTGGTATGAATTCAATGTCTCTTGAGATTACCATCAAATAAGAGGATATTCCATAGAAGACTGTAAGGTCTTTCACCTGATTGTTCAAAAGCTTGGTAATCCAGCCTTTCTCCCTTCTGAACCACATACCACATAATCATCTTCATCTAAATTTAAAGATCACATATCCAAGATCTCTTCCCATCAGGTTGACGTTGTACATATTGACACTCATTCACAAAATTATGACACAGATCCATCCGAGCCTAAGAAAACAAACTTTTGTATCCATATCTCTACCTCCTGAGTCATCTTCTTCTTTTGATAAGCCTCAAGTATCTATTTTCATAACTTCTGAAGTGTCTAATCAAACAATGTAACCCAAAGCCAAGGTTTCAAAACTTAATACACCACCCTCATCATTCACCTCAATACAGAAGGTTGTTATTAAATAGTTACACCAAGCTCCCATTAAAATTTCACTTTATGATCTAGTACAGACGTCACCTTCCCATAAGTAATCTATGATTGAAGCCCTCTAATAAATAACAGTACTAATAGATGACCCTTCATATTTCAAAAATTTTGTAGGTTACCTCAAAGAATCCACAACCATATCATTTGAGTCATCTGAGAATCTCTCAATTAGGCCATAGGAACATGATTTACCACTCTTTATCCCTACTCAAATCAATGATGTCCTCATCAGAAGATTACTGATGGGGGCATAACCATCAACATTCTATCATACATTTATTTTAATCAACTTAAATTATCTCCTTATTTCATTAGTCAAACTCTAGTTTTTCTATGATCCTTTAATGGTATCATTCCACCCACATTAGGCATGGTTATTCTAGCACTTAAATTCAGTGCAAAGACCTTATAAGAACTCTTTTACAGAATAGAAGGGGAGTTCCAATATAACATGATGTTAGGGAATCCCTAGATACATACTATGTGGTGTGTACCATCTACACTCCATTGTTATCTTAAATACGAACATGAAAATCAAAGCTTTATAGTCCCCATAGATTTGAACCTCTTTATCGATTGTTATATGAAATATCATCCAAAGGATGTCCTAGTACCTAAATCCACGTCAAAATCATCTGATGAAGCATCTACTAGAACGTCAATCCCATCCTCCAACTTACTAGATGATTACTACCTTAATAATGTTGTAAAACACATTTCTCTAGGAGAGTACCACCTTCTCATGCTCAATTCCATCCCTTCACCTAAAACTTATGGTTTCCCTGAGAAACAACCCATGTACAAGCCTAATGTAGGGGATGTTGTCCCTTATGGCCCCACTTATCTTAAAACAAACCTTGTTTATCGGGGAGGAAATCATCCTTCATCTCATTCTATCAATCCACATCATGTTAATCCTTTCAAATTATATTTCAAATATTTAGATAACCCAGATTTCACTTATATGCACTTTCTTTGTTGTGCATGGAAACGTTTTGGCCTTGTCCATTACGAACAGGGATCACATGAATTAATAGTCTAAGGATCCCTCAAAACTTATGATAAATATGTCTTAGGGTATATAAAATATAACTCCAACCCATCCATGCCTACTACATCTATGCATATCATTGAACTAGAAATATCATCACCTATAAACCCTAAAGTTTCTATGTACATAGATGCAGCCCCTGGAGATTCCATGGACATATATGCAACTCCTGAAGATCTTATGGACATAGGTGATGTTGTATCCATCCCACCTAACTTTATTTTTGGTCAATAACATATTTCCTTATTTCCACTTAACTTATCAATCCAACCACACTACCAAACATTTTCCTTTTGTCTAGCCAGAAATGATCAAGGAATATTCACCCACCATTGATATCATTCAATGTCATGATGATTAGGACATTATTTCTCATATGGGAGTTGAAGACTAGTTTCTTTAGAAATCCTTGGCCACCTAACACATTAATACTTCTTAACGAATCCACTATTGACATCAACCTAGGAACACCTCAGGATCCTCGTATAGTTAAGGTCGGCCTAGTCACTAAGTTCACAAGAAATTGAGGACTTTACCACCTTCTTATCAAAGAATAATTGAAACCTTTTCCTGGTCATACAATGATATGCCTGGTCTTGATCCTGATATCATCATACACAATATTGTCATATATCCAAACATTCCAAGTCTGTTAAGTAGAAACTTTGTAAGATGCATCCATGTATAGCTCTCTTTATTAAAGAAGAGTTATAACGCCTTTTATCAGCTAACTTTATCATACCCATTTAATTATCCACAATGGTTTTCTAATATCATTCCCAGTAACCAAAGCCTCAAGAAATTTACGTATCTTACACAGACTTCAGGGATCTTCAATCTTTCTGTGTCCTAAAGATGATTTTCCCTCTTCCAAACATAGATCAACTCATTGACCTCACATAGCCAGACCATGAAATGCTTTCCCTCATGGATGGATTTTCTAGTTATAATCAAATCCTCATTATCCACCGACTGACAATCAACATAAAACATCTTTCATCACCCCTTGGGGTAACTTTTTGTTACCGTGTTATGCCATTAAGATCTTAAAAATGTAGGAGCTACTTATCAACATGCCATGACTTATATTTTTCATGACATCATTCACAAAACTATCATGAAGACTATGTCAGATGACCTTTTAGGAAAAATCCAAACAATGTAAAAGATCATTTTATCATCCTTGAATCAATCTTTACTCATTTCATTCAGTATTGTCCTTCGTCTCAATCCCGCAAAATGTGTTTTTGGTGTCCTCATTGGAAAATTTTTAGGATTCATCATATCTATCTCAAGGTATTGAAGTTGACCCAGATAAAGGTTAAATCCATCATTGAAATGCATCCGCCATCCAATCTTACAGTAACTGCGTAGCATTCAAGGTAAATTACAATCCATTCAACACTTTATATTATAACTTTCCGATCATTATCAATTCCATTTCATCATCTTCTCCAGCAAGGATATAAAATTTTATTGGGTTTCTAATTGTCAGAAAGCCTTTAATGAACTTAAACATTATATTCTAATGCACAACCTATGCTCACACCTCCACACAAGGGGGAGCCATTTTACCTATACATATCTACTTTAGATCATGCCTTAGGCATGCTATGCTTGCTCACCTTGACAATCAAGGTAAAGAAAAAGTCCATGTATTATATCAGCCACACACTCTACACATATGAAACTCATTACACCAAAGCTGAGAAAAATTTTTTTGTGACCTTATATTTTACCACTTCTAAGCTTACATCATTATCTTCTAAATCACAAAACTTATGTTTTCACTAGCTTCAATCCACTCAAGGAACCATGCACTTATAAACCATATCATAGTGACCATATTACTCTGATGGACTTATGCTTATGAATGAGTTTGACCTCGAGTTTATACCAAAAAATTCCATTTAGGGCTAGGCTATTACAGATCAGCTTTCTGACAAACCCCTTTCTGAAATCACATCCCTTATGAATGCTTCCCTAATGAATCCATCAATAATGTCAAAAAATATGAATTTATCCTTGTAAAAAAGACCCACTTCTTCAATGGTTCTAAATTTCAGCAAGGGGGATGATCCAATATTGTTATCATACCTCATTAGGTTATTGTGCTTCCATTATCATTAAAACATAACTTTGAATGCACTAATAATATGGTAGGATAAGAATCTTTAATCATGGACCTTATAACCACAATTTTCCTAGGTGTTCACATTTTAGAAATCTATAGAGATTCATAGCTTGTTATCCGTCAAGGCAAAGGAGAATATCAGTGGAAAACTGAAATATTACAAAAATAAAAATCCAAGGTTGAATTTTTCCTTGGCTCCTTTGATCATTAAACCATTAAAACCATCCCACGATCCTCTAACAAGTTAGTAGACACTATGGCCTTTTTAGGAGCCCTCATTCCATTAGAAATTGAAGAGTCAAAAGATAACACTAAAGTATATGTGATCATTCAAATATTAGATTAACCCTCACTTCAAAATGAACTTCTTATTATCAACATCATTGACAATGATCTAACTGACCTGTGGTATAATCAAATATATGATTATATTTTTGAATCAAAAATCCTATATGACTTATCACGTAGCACTAAACAGTCATTCATTCAATGTGCCACTCATTTTGTCATCATAGGAGGTATCCTTTACAAACACATTTTTCATGGTATCTTTTTAAGATTCCTTAAATCACATGAATCAATCAAATAAATAGAAGAAGTTCTTGATGTTATATGTAGAGGTCATTTAAGTGGAAATTCCAGCAATAAATGTGTCATACGGCTCAGGTATTACTGGCCTACTATCACCAAAGATTTTTTTGCATATGTCAAGAAATGCATGAAATGTCAACTTCAATCAGACCTCATCCATGTCCCCAGTCACACATTACAACATGCTCAGGACTTATGGCCTTTCTCTCAGTGGGGCTTAGACCTCATTGGTGCTATCAATCCTAAATCATCTCAACAATATCATTCAATTATCACAGCTATGGAATACTTCACTAAATATTTTTAAGTTATCCCTTTAACCTCGACTAAATCAAGACCTATTATCAACTTCATATATCAATACAATATATGTCATTTTGCCATCCCACTTAAACTTATCACGAACAATGGAAAATCATTTAAAAATAAAGAAGTTAAAAATATTTGTGATACCTTTAACATAAAACTCATATTTTCATCACCATATTATCCCCAATAATATGGAGAGGCTGAAGTGTTAAATAAAAAACTTAATAATATTCTTATGAAAACAATCGATGACACAGGCTGGAATTGGCATCTCCAAATTCCATTTTCTCTATTGGATAATCAAACCATCATCCATACACCTATAGGTGCTACACCATTCTCACTATTCTACATCTTTGAAGTTATCATACTACTCAAAATTCAAATCCCATCACGTTGCGTATCACTTAAATACTTTATCCCTGAAAAATAATATCGACAAGAACCTCTAGCAAAACTTGAACTATTAGATGAAAAACATCTAATGGCTTTTGAACATCATCACATTTATTAGTAACACATTAAAATATCCTATAAAAAACATGTCAAAGAACATGACTTTGAAATCTTTGATCTTGTGCTTACAAAAAATCAAAATTTCACTCAATTAGAATGGAGTAAACATGGAAATTTTTACCCTAATTGGTAAGAGCCTATCTAATTTAGGTGTCATACCTTCTAATTTAGGTATCATATCTTCCAAATCCATTTTGATTATTTTTTTAGTACAAGTAACTATCCATATAATGATGTTGGGGTCTCTATCCTTTTTTATTTGAATACAAATCCTTTTTAATCCCTCATAATCATTCAATTGAGACTATATATCCTTCTTCCAATTTTTCCATTGCATAGTGAGATTTTGTAAAAATCATAACTCCAAGTGTGTTTGCAAAAAATAACCACATGTATTTATACCCACAACTAAAAAGAAACTATCCTCAATATTTTGATATAGCCAAGACACACAGCTAATTAGACAAAAATTATGATAATTACTTGTCTCAAATTCGACAGTAAGAGTTTCATAAAATTTCACTAACATTAATATTAATAACTATGTTTATTAAATTTTCATAAATCCTAGTAAATTTTCCTTGTTATTTTGACGTCTCCCCTCATCAAAAGGATTCAGATAAAGGTCATAGAGTAAATTGAATAATTCCTAATATAGAATTTCATTTGGTACAATACCTTCTGGTTGGGAAAATATTTGAACCGCTATGTCTAAATAATATTCACACACACAGTTAAGAGATGGTTCGGATCCAACCATTTCAAATAAGGTTTTCCCTTTGACTCTTGAAACTCAAATATCTTCAATAAGAGGTAACACTTCTATTACATGCATTTGGAAATATTCTACATATTTATTGATAAGATCTCTTTTAGAGGTATGATTTCCAACCAATATTGCTAATCAGAGTAGATGTGTATGATATTTTCCCCTAATAGAGGCAGTAATATGATTAGCTATAAATAATGCATCAAATCCATTATCTGTAATAATTACATGGTAATCTACATAGTTCAATGGAGCAAAAAAAAATCCACAAACCACATAACCTAATACATCAAATAATATTATATCATATTCTTAAAATTCATTTAATTCTTTTAACAATTTGACAGTCTCTCCTACTACATATCCCCCACATCCAGCTCTTTTCGGTGGCCCTCTAGCTTCCACACAATCTACCCCTCCATAACCCTTATGGATTACATCTTTAGACCAAATATCCTCATAATGATAATCCTTGGACTTAAAAGTTTCTATAATTGTAGGTATCAAAATTTTTGTCAGAGTAAAATTACCATCATGTTTGGGATCACATCCAATTTGTAAGACTCTTTCACTGTGTCTTGCTAGGGCAATTTAAATATTACAACTAGTCGTTGATTTACCAATCTCGGATTTTCCATAAACTGTTATTTTCATCTTTTGATCTACTTTTTATTTATTTTTTATTGCCCGTAATTTTTCGTTATTCTTATTCATTCGATCTAATTTTAAGCTTAACTTTTCCTTATTTATTCACATATTTTATCATTTCACCTTTTTTTTGAGTTCCCTCCTATCTAAGGAGTAAAATTAGGAATCCAAGGAAAAATATGATTCTTCCTTCATTCTTAGAGGAATACAAATTGCCTAGTTTGCAGAGGATAGAATCCCCCACTAATTAAGAATTATTTCTCTCTATTTACAAATGATAATTGAATTACTGTATGGTAAATGGTAAAAGGATAAGATAGGTTTTGTTTTTCTATTATTGAGATTTGACCTAGTTGTTTCCTACAAATGAATTTTTTTATTATGTTTTTAAGTATGTTATATGTGTGGTGTATGCATTCGGTCAGGTTCATCGTAATTGATCAAATTGAAATAATTAGGGAAATATTAAGATCTTGATCCTTCAATTGATTTAGGATCTTTTTTCTTTTCCATCTTTAAGAAGTATATTTATATGTCTCTCTTCTTCCTATATTGCTGATATATACATCATATCTTATATATAATGTATTGTCAACAATTTTTTTATTTCATAGAAAAAAAAGAAACTACAAAATGTGAAAAACATTTTCATCTGGTTAGTGGGAGAAAAATGGGGATTGAACCCACGCGTTGTGGATTCACAATCCAATACCTTTAGATGACTTGGATACGTCTGCCCCACACCAATAGACAACCCCTTCCTACAGTCATTACTTCTAAGAATGAAATTTTTTTAAGTCCTAAAAACCAGCTAATAATATAAGTTGATTAGTTAAGCTGACAAGTTCTGGTTGGACATCAAAGTTTTGCAATATCAATAAATTTCATGCAACTCTCAAACAAGTGAGTTGTATTTATTTATTTATTGAAATTAATAGGCATGAATCGAATAATAAGAGAATCAAATTGGGTACCTAATTTAAGATCTAAGTTTATATTTATTATAATATAAATAGTATAAACTTTCTTTACTTTATTTAGCATCCATGGCTGAATGGTAAAAAAACCAAACTCATAATTGGGAAGTTACAGTTTTAATTCCTGATAGATGTGTGATAAGAATTTATTATGCTCCACTTACAATAAATGTTTAGGTGGAAAAAAATAGTACCAAGCCTTTCAAAAAGGTTTGGTACTTTTTTTCCTTTTCCAGGATTGAAATACACTAACAATCCATCGGATTGAGTAATTATTCATCTATAGAATTAGCTTCAATAGCATCTAGATCCACAAGGAAGTTGTGATTTTTACATTCATGCATAACTTCCATACCAAGGTTAGCACGATTAATGATATTGGCCCAAGTGTTAATTACACAACCTTGCCTATCAACAATAGATTGATTGAAATTGAATCCATTTAAGTTGAATGTCATAATTTTGATGCCTATATTATTAAACTAGATACCTAGCCAAATAGCTAAAAATAAATGTAGAGAATGGTAGTTGTTGAAACTAGCATATTAGAAGATCAATGAGTTGAAATAACCATGAGTAGCTACAATATTGAAATTTTATTCTTCTTGACCAAATTTTTAAGCTGCATTAGCAAACTCATTTTCAGTGGTTTCCCTTATCAAACTTGAAGTTACCAAGGAACCATGCATAACACTAAATAGATATCCATCGAATACGCCAGCTACACCTAACATGTGAAACAAATGCATAATAATGTTGTGTTCAACCTGGAATAAGATCATGAACTTTAAAGTACCATATATTCCTAAAGGCATACCATCTGAAAAGCTTCCTTGACTGATATGATAGATCAAGAAAACAATAGTAACTATTTCACCTGATTCTTAGATGTTTCTTTGAAAATGAGGAAACAAATAGGGTAACAAACGTAGGAGGAATACCTGTTGAAATGATGGTTGATAGGTTGTTGCGTGCGTGTTGACTCCTTGATCCATAACTGATCGTGAGAGCTTCCTTTTGGCTGGGAGTAACTACCTAAAATGGAACACAAGACCACACCAAATAAAAGTTAAACAATATGTGCAGTGAACTTCCTAGCGTGTGCTAGATTTGGGAAGTGTGATACTTCCTAAATGGTTGTCAGTCCACTATTTAAAATAATTTAATGTTGGTAATGAAGTAAATCCTATTGTAATTAAAATGATTTAGGTATCTCATTCAAAACACAATAAAAAAGATCTAATCTAACAGACTAGGTTAAAATAAGATCCAAAGGTCAAGTAACTAGTTCTGGGTATTTACAGGTCTGACAAAGGTATTAGGCAGGTCACAGGTGATTAAGGGTGATGTGAGAATAGGTGGGGTAGGTTACTATTCTGGGTTATATTGTAAATACAGAGACTAATTCTGGTTAAGGGTGATCGATGCCGGTTGGGGAGAACTGGTGCTAGATACTGTGGAAGACTGGGAATGCCACAGAATGAGCTTTGGATCTCCCTTGTGATTGCACAAAGGACTAGGTTGGTCAAAGTGAGGTATTAAGTTGTTTGGATTGGTTTTGGTGAGGATTTAATGGGGAT
The DNA here is from genome assembly GCA_019776745.2 of Taxus chinensis. Lineage (NCBI taxonomy): Eukaryota > Viridiplantae > Streptophyta > Pinopsida > Cupressales > Taxaceae > Taxus > Taxus chinensis. The sequence continues at coordinate 312,258,218 of CM034148.1, read as the reverse complement.
ATGAAGGGGTGAGTATTGAAGGAGGTCATTGGGTGGATAGGAGAAAAAAGGATGAAGGCACAATGATTAAATGAATGAACCATAGGAGTAACATGTTCTACTTACTTGAAATCTAGTTTTGGGTGACTGTTAGTGATGAATGAAGGTGCTAGTAATCGATTGAATTCTATTGAGGATCACGAAATGTTAGAAAGCTCCTACATGGGCTAAATGTGCATTCTTTTTTTCTTGGTTGGATCAAATCTGTGCTGGATGTCTGTGTAAGAGAAAATTCTTGATCCCCTTCCTTGCCTGTGTGTTCTTACATAAAATTGTTCTCAGAAGATGTGATATCTCTCTCAAATGTACCAACCTTTTTCAAACCTCAAAAATAAGGTTTTTTTGGAGATTAAAAGGTGATCGATGGTGGTTCTGGCTTAACCAACAACAGTTAAGGATAACCAACATCGGTCAAGGGAGGATTTCCTAGGTTTACTACACTAGATAGATCCTCTTGATTTTTTGGGATCTCATGTCATTCACCCATGGATTAGGTTGGAAGATTCATGTATGCATGTGGGAATGTGGTTAGAGGGAATGTAGGCATTGATTTTTAGGGTTTGGGTAAGACTTAGTAAGTTATGGCAACTTACTAAGAATAGGTCTTAGGGTGAGGTGGCTTGATGAGGTGTCTAGGTGAGGTGTATGTGTGGACATTATCTAAATTAAGATAATTAAATAATAAATATGGTGAGGATAATGAATTAATTAAATTAAATTAATACTAGTGGGGTGAAGGGGGCCATGACTAGGTGAATGTGATGAAGATATTTATTTGTCGAGGGACCAAAGGGGAGTGTGACCTAATTTTAGTGTCTACATTTTCCCCCTTTTTGTTACGTAGCTTGTATTGGTAAGGGATGCTAACAAAAATAAGATATGGTTGCCCCATGTGTGGGTGAAGGTTATCCCCCTCAAACTAGGAACTAACGAGGTAGAAGGTAGAATCGGTGAGTGGTTTGACAAAAGGTAAATGTGATGAAAAGGAAGGTGGGTAACAAGGGAAAAAGGGAGTAAGGTTTACTTGGGTCATCTAGGTAATGGGTCAGGGTCAAAAGTAGTAACAGTTAAATGTACGCACATGTATAAATTATAGCACGCTACCAAGTTGAAGAGCAGGAAAACTCTACATCTTCTAAGGTCGATAGGTTTATCCAAACAAGGTTGAGGTGATTCCAGTATCCAAGGTATAGGATATGGTCAGGAAACATGATGTAGGTTAGGTACAAGAACATTTAGGTATGTTCTGGTACACCAAAGGTAGGGTCAGGATAAACAGTCACGGAAAGAGGTAAGGTAAGGTCATTAGGTCAACAACACATGTAATAGTGCTACAAAGTATAACAAACACATGAGGTCAAAGGTCACTAGTGATGGTCTAGGTCTAAATATCTAGGTCACGGTGTGGGTAAGGCCGAGGTATGGGTAAAATAATGAGTCCCTAAAGCAAGACGAGGTTAAGTAGTAAATGATGAGGTCGGGGGGGGGGGGGTGAGGTAAATGGTTTTGGTAAAGGTTGGGTGTGGAAAAAAGAGTGATGGTCAGGGTAGTAGGGTAAAATTTAGGGCAAGGTGTAAGAGAGGGTGACCGATTCTGGTCAAGGGTAACTGACACCGGTAGAGTGGAATTGATCACGGTAAGGTAGGGCATGCAACCAATGTCGGTGGAGGTAAAATTGGTGTCGGTTAGGTCGAGTTTGTTATAAAAACTAAAAATCCATTTTTTTGTTATTCATTTGTCATTTAACGAATTGAGAAAATGACAAAGGAGAGAGAGAAAAAGGGAAAAGTGTCTGGACGGAATAGAGTAGTGAATTGGTGATCTGAGCAGTGGGTGATTGGTTATAGAGAGGCGGGTCCAGCAGATCAGTGGGTGTGATTCGATTGGTTGGAGACGTGGGTAGAGATTTTGTGATGTTAGAGGTCGGAGAGGGATTGGGTGAGCCACCAGTGTAGTGGCCAGATGTGCCACCATGACAACGGTAGTGCTATGAGGTAAGCTTTCAACTCTTGTTGTATTTTGTTAAATAGATTAGGTGATTTGCAAATTGGGTTTTTAGTTTTTTTATGGGTGGGGGAAAATAAAATTGGGAAGATGGGAGGCTAAATTAAGTCGAATAGGAGGGGGGAGAGAGATAAGTGGGAGAAGAGGGGAAGGAATGAGGTGTAGGGGGGAGGTGTAGGTGATTTTAGGTGGGAGAAGTGTTAGGGTAGGAATTTTTTGAGAAGGGAGGGTTTGAAGGTCATGGGTTTTCACCGCGACAGTGACCGGTGTCGATCAGGTTGAACCGACATCAATATTATTAAATTGGTATTAGTGACAAAAAAGGTGACGGATGCCGGTTTAGGGGTGACCAAGATCAGTTAGAGAGAACCGACACCGGTTGGGTTTTAGAGAGTAAGGGGTCAAAAGTGCCACAGGTTGGGTGGTTGAGATGGGTAGAGGTAAAATAAGGTGTAGGAAAATGATAGTGGGTGAGTATGGGTATGAGAAATGTAGATTAATTTTTTGTTTATATTAGATGTAGGGGAGAGCTCAGTTATGCATATGGGACACAGTTCCACCCCTACTCGTGATAGTTCACAGTGTAGCAACCCCTGAGGAGCTGCAAGATGTGGAGGCGGTAGGCCTAAGTGGGGTCCGATGCTATCGGCATGTAGTCTAGAAGCCTAGTCTGATGGTCATGCTCATCGATAGATGGGATTCTGTAACCAACACATTCCACCTACCGACAGGTGAGATCAGTGTCACCCTAGAGGACATGTTCAGGATTCTGTGGCTACCCATATTGGCTACATAGGTCTATTCAATCTCCTTTGAGGCCTTGAAGGAGCTGATGCTAATAGTGTTTTGAGAGGGGATGGCCGAGCTGACCTTCCATAGTGCCATCTTGCGCTATGGAGAGATGTACCTAGCCCATTTGAAGGAGACAAGGCTAGTAGTTCTATTGATAGAGGTATTGTGTTACTTTGCACTGTCGGATGTAAAGGGTAGGTGGTGTCCCCAATCTTTGATGGGGGTATTACACGACATGATGATAGACCAGACCCACTTTGCCTAGGCACCAGCATTCCTAGTGTAGCTATACAGGGAGTTATGGGCATATGGGCGGTTGCACAAGTTTATCCTGTGTTATACCTTTTTACTACACTGCTACGCATATGAGAACATTATCTGTGTGTGTCCAATGGGCATGCCTAGGGCTGATGCCTTTCTACCAGGATATGTACAAGTGGGGTATAGGCGATGGGTGCCTATTATTGGAGAGTGGAGATCAGACAAGCCCACATGTGATGTGGCCTATTTCTGGTGACTATTGGAGGGGTTGTCTGGGGTGGACATCATTTGGAGGCCATATGTGGAATTTTCATCATATAGGAAAATGTGTGATGAGTTAGTTGAGCTGCAGCTACTAAGATGGATACAGGCTTGCTGTGTCAGGGAGCATGAGATGATCCTGGTTGACAGAGTTAGGTGGTAGTTTGGGCTGCTACAAGATGTACTTGTGCCCTTCCCATAGTATATGAGAGATTATGTGGAGAGGCCCTTACCTCTACCACAGCCTATAGTGCCCACAGGGCATGAGGAGTAGGTAGTACACAGGTTGGATTGATGATGCTGGGGTCATAAATAGATATAGACAGTGGTGGGTGGCTCATTTATGAGTAATAACACCTAGGCCAAGGTAGCCAAATCTAGCCACCATCACGGTGCAGAGGGACACCCTATAGGGGCAGGTGGCTACTCTGATTACCCAACTAGGTATGGTATAGACACAACTTACAAGCTCAGAGGCAGAGGTGGCAGAGTTACATGCTTAGGTGACCAGTCTTCAAGCCCAGATGGCCGAGGGTGGGAATGGAGATGGAGATGGGGATGATGGTCAGGTGGCTACCTTATAGGCATATGTGACAGGGTTGCAGGGCCAGTTGGCCATATCTCAGGCGCATATTGGGGCCTTACAGACCCAGATATAGGCATAGGGGTAGAGGGCACCACCACAGGCACTGGGATAGGGTCTCAATTCATAGGTAGGAGTGGGATAGGGTCCCGTAGGATAGGTATAGGGGCCAATGCCTATGGGGACACAACATACCATACCTATATCCAGGTTACAGAATGCCCTATGTGAGGCTAGATACTACCAGGATTAGCTGATGGCAGCCGGGATAGACTGTCTATTCTATGGAGAGTACCAGGCACAGTAGGCCTCAAGTGAGAGGAATGGATCTCACACTCATAGAGTATAGAGTAGAGGGGGCCATCGAGCTCTGAGGCCAGATCATGGAGAGACCACCATCTTATGGAGACCAACTCTAGGTGAGGTGCCAGCAGGGACCCAACCACCACCCATGATGGGTGGGGAGATGTTAACAGGTCACCAAACTAGGGCCGAGGAGGTAGAGGGTATAGGAAACACAAATATAGAGGATGTGTGCTGAGATATTTGATATATGGCTCATGATTGTTGATGTATTGTAGTCATTTTTTTGATATATACTAGCCTATATGCCGAATATAGTGAGGATGTATGATATGTTTTGTATATTTTGAGCATATACCAGCCTACGCACTGAAGAGATTTTGTATTGGTTTATTATTTTATTGTATATGAGACCAACCTGCGTGCCGATGACATTTTGTATCGGGTATCATCCTACGTGACGAAGATTTACTTGAGATAGACATGATGGGATATCCCTATGTATTGTATTGAGACAGACATATTTATTTATATGATGAGAGTCTTGGTTTTATTGGTGTTTTATGAGACTTTTATTTTTTTATTATGATATGGAGTTAAGTTGGTTATAGGCATAGATCAAGTCAGGTTTGGTTTAGGCATGGATCAAGTTAGGTTGGTTTCACCATAGATCAAGTCAGGTCTTAGGCATGGTTGTGTCAGGTCATTTTAGGCATGGATCAAGTCAGGTTGGTTTAGGCATGGGTCGAGTCAGGTTGGTTTAGGCATGGATTGAGTCTGGTTGGTTTAGGCATGGATCAAGTTAGGTTGGTTTAGGAATGGTTTAGTTATGTTGGTTTAGGCATGGTGGAGTTAGGTTGGTTTAGGCATGGTTGAGTTGAAATTGGTTGAAGCTGTGATTCATTAATTTATATAACGAATTATAATATGGGATATTTTTAATATGCTTTATAATATATGGATGATGATGGTAGTCATAATAAATGTATGTTTTGGTGATGATAAAAAATGTTAAGCAACTTGTTATTTGTTTGGTTTAATTTCCAAGTTTTAGATATAAAAGGAAACTAAGTAGGTTAGAATGTAATGTGAGGAAAATGAAAGATGAATTGGTTAGGGTAGAGAGTGGTTGAGCTAGCCTCCAAGGGCCCCTTGCCCTCAGAGTGCTGCCTACATAGTCCAGGTGAAAAGGGACCTCGGGCCAATGTAGTTCTCCCATGAGCTAGGGAAGAATATGAGGATGTAGGAAAATGAGTTGGTAGGTTTTAGGCATGATTTAGGTTTAGTTTTGTTAGGTGTGTATGGGTTACAGGAAAATTTGTATAGGTGATGTCGATTGTGGAAAAGGAAGAAGATTACCCCAAAGGTAAACGTTAAGGACCAAGTCCTATATAAGGTAATCAAAACATAAATAAAGATGGTTAAAAGATAAGAGGGGGCAATAAAGCCACCTGATTGGTTAGGATCAGACTGAGTAGGTCATACCTTGGAGAAGGTGATGAACATAAGACCCTAAAGACATTCCATGATTAATTGTTCTAAGGGTGAAAAGTAGTCACATGATCAGCAAATGTCTTGTTTCCAAGAGGTCCCTTGAGGCAGTAGGAAAATGGGGGTGCAAATGGGGAGAGGGATGTAAGGTGAGTAATTTTATATGACACGAGGTGGCATGCTCTTTGGGCAAGAGATCCGAGGTCACAAAGGGCAATTCCATGACTAAAATTCCTTTGTTTTGACTTATATTTGAGATAGACTGATCGATGCAGGAAGTTTATATGGGATGAGGAGATGAAATCCTTGAGGTCTTTGTGAAGCTAATCAATGAGGGAAGCTTCAAATTCTCTCACTTTTTTTAAGAGCTTTACATAGCTATCCTTCAAGAGAGCAGTTTATTTATAGCAGTGATTTCCGAGAGGAAGATGTCCTTTTGAGGGAGTCATCTTTTTATTAGAAGTTTGACTCAAGGAGTTGGGTCCCATGTGGGGCTTTGAATTCATGGAAAATACCAAGGTGATAAAAAGGATTCTTGTTCAGAAAGCAAGGTGAAATGACCATAGGATCTCATCTAAAGGTAGATGAAAAGTATCCATGAGAATCATGCTATGCGTAACACCGTGGTAGACATATTCAAGAGAAGATAGCAAGTGACGGGTACTCACATAATTCTTGTTTAATCGTTGGTGAGGTGTATGAATTGGATAACGCTCAACAGATGAGCATGGAAAGAGGTAAAAGGTGATGTAGGACTAAAATTCAACAGTAGAATAGTCGAAGATGTAAGGCAATAAGGGCCTCAATTTTAGGTTTATCATCGAGTGAAGATAAACAATAAACACTTGATCCATAAGTATGGGTCACGATGTATGGTCCAAGCCAATTAGGAGTAAATTTTCCTTGTTTACTTTTTTCTACTTTGGTTACATGTTGATTTTCTTTTAGGACAAGGTCAACAACTTGGAAGGTTCGTTTATGGACACGTTTGTTGTAGGCACATTTGATATGTTTTTGGTAAACTTGAAGGTGGTCAAGAGCGTTAAGATGGAGTTCATATAATAACTCAAGTTGTGTTAAACGGTCATGATGAAAGTCATCATCATTGAGCATGTCATGGAGAAAAATGCAGAGTGAGGGAATCTAAACTTTGAGAGGTAAAACAGCCTCGGTACCGTAGACTAGAGAAAATGGTGTGGCAGCAGTGAAAGTGCGGTATGCCAACAGGGAAAAAGGAATGTGAATATGCCAGTCCTTCCCAGTATCATTAAAAACTTTCATGAGAATTTTATTTAAGGTTTTGTTAGTGAATTTGTCTTGGTCGTTGGTCTATGGGTAATAAGGTGACAAGAAACTTAACTGAATGTCGAAGGCGTCACATATTTTTGCAATGTTTTATTTTTGAATTGTTTTCCATTATCAGTGATGAGATGATGAGGAACACCAAAGCAATAAATGATGTGATGATTGATGAACTCACATAGTTTCTTGGCTTTTGTGGAGATGACTGGCATGGCCTCCACCCATTTTGTGTAGTATTCGGTAGCGGTTATGATCCATTGATGGCATTAGGAAGAATGAGGATTGATTTCTCTGACAAGATCCAAACCCCACTGAGAGAAGGGCCAAAGGTCATGGACGACTGGGTGTATGATGAAGGTTGGAATGTTGTTAGCATTTTACACAACGTTTGACGTAGTCGTAACAATCATGGTTAAGGGTCGGCTAGTAATAGCCTAGGTGAAGAATATGCTTAGCAACAACAAGGCCACCGAAGTGACCTCCACATATGCCATCATGAACTTCCTTAATGGTGTAAGTAATTTCAGAACTTGTGAGGCATCATAATAGAATACCATCAAAGCCGCACCTATATAGGAGGCCCCCCATAATGACATAATGACAGACCCTTTTAAGGAAGGTGCATTGTCCATTACGAGTGAGATCAAGAGGTAAGATGGAGAGAGAAAGATAGTCTGAGTATTGTTTATACCAAAGGTCACTCAAGTCAGGGGTAGTGGTTCTAATGGAGTAAACTTCATGAGGTAAATAAGAAGGTAATTATATTCTTTGTATAGTGACAAATATTTTAGAATTGGTAGGCAAAGTGGGTATTTGAGAAGCCAAGAAGGCCATGGTATCTGTAAATTTATTGGTTGAACAGGGGACGGTTTGAAGGTCATAATGGTCAAAGGTGGTCAAAATAATGTCAACATGATATTTATATTTTTGAAGTGTTTCATTACAACATTTGTATATACCATTGACTTGGTTTATAACCAATTGAGAATCACCAAATATATTGATTGATTTGACATTGAGGGCATAGGCAGATTGGAGACCTAATACGAGTGCTTCATATTCGGTAATATTGTTTGTACAATAAAAATCTAGTTTGAAAGACAACAACATAGGTTCACCATCAAGTGGAATGAGGATAACACCAGCCCCACCTCCACGTCGACACTTGGAACCATCGAAGAAGAGTGTCATTTGGTAAGTGGTTTTGTCCAAGGAAATAGCAATTGACTCATCTAGAAATTCAAAATTTGAGGGTTGATCCCTAGAAATAGGTGCATCGGCCAATTGGTCAGCAATGGCTTGGCCTTTGATGAATAAATTTGAGGTTGAGGTCAGCTAAAAGCATAAGCCATCATGTGGCATGTTGATTTTGATAAGGTTTGGCATACATGAAGTGTAAGGGGTCAGTGTTGGTTACAACATAGGTTTTGTGGTTGAGTAAGTAATGACAGAGTTTTGTGGAAATGAAAACTAAGGCTATCCAAACTTTTTCAGGATGGGTGTATTGGGTGTCATAGTCTAAAAGAGTACATCTTATGTAATAAACCACATGTTCCATGTGTTGTTCATCGCGATTAGCAAGCATGGCTCCCAAGGAATGATCGGTAGCTGAGATGTATAGGTAGAAAGGTTGATCATCTTTAGGTGGAATGAGTACAGGTGGTTGGAGAAGCTATTGTTTTAAGGTCTCAAAAGCTTTGTGGCAGTCATCATCCCATTTAAGGGAGATATCCTTCTTTGGTAGATAATGAAATGGTTAACACCGATAATATAATTGTGAAATGAAATGGTGAATAGACTGCAACTTACCTTGCAGGCTACGGAGTTGTCTAAGGTTAGTGGGTGGAGGCATTTCTAGAATGGCCTTGAATTTAGTAGGGTCAACTTCTATACCATGTAGGGAAACAATAAAGCCTAGGAATTTTCCTGAGAGGACTGTGAAGATGCACTTCTTTGGCTGAAGGTGAATGTAATATTTAATAAGGCAGTCAAAAATGGTTTTGTGGATAGTGAGGTGCTCAGAATGGAATTTAGATTTAGCGAGGAGATCATCCACGTAATCTTCTAATATAAAATGCATGATATCATGGAAGATGTAATTCATAGCCTGCTGATATGTGGCACCAACATTTTTAAGGACAAAAGGCATGACTCGGTAGTAGAAGGTCCCCCAAGGGGTTGATGAACGTGGTTTTTTGTTGATCCTCTAGGACAAAGAAAGATTTGGTTATAACCCGAGAAGCCATCCATGAGTGATAGCATCTCGTGACCAGTGGTAAGGTCAACCAGTTGGTCAATACCATGTAGAGGGAAATCATCCTTTGGGTAGGCAAGGTTGAGGTCAAGGAAGTCTATGTAAATGCAGAGCCCCCCTATCACCTTAGTGACAGGGACAATGTTAGAGATCTAACAAGGATAATAAATGGGTAATATGAAGGAAATAGACAAAAGATGCTGAAGTTCTTCTTTGACGAGAAGGGAAATGTGAGGGTACATTTTCCTCAGTTTTTGTTTGGTGGATTTGGCATTGGGAACGGTTATGATATTATGAACCACTATGGTGGGGTGAATATCAGGCATGTCTGCATAAGACCAAGTGAATGGGTGGTTATGATCTTTGAGAAAAGAAGTGATGGCTTCCTGTTTAGCAACATTTAAAGATTGATCGATCTTTAGGATGTGCGTGTCATCCTGAGTATGGATGTTGATCTCGATAATTGATTCATTCAACATGGTTTGTGTCTCAAAAGGTAACGAATGATGAATATATGAATATTCTGCACCATGGTAGGTGAGTATAGATTCATCATCCTGACATTGAATGATGTTAATGGAAGGTGTATCATCATCGATCATTTCAGGATATAGGAAGGGAAGAGAGGAAGGGGCTTCACCCTCATGTTGATAAGTCAAAGACCCCAAGGAAATGGTGTTTTTGAAAAAAAAACAAGAGGGATAGATTCTGGATCCATCGACTCCGTCGGTGAAGGCGGTGATGAAGGTGGAGTGGGTGGAGAAGGTGGAGAAGGGATGATGTTCTCGGTGAGTTCAATGTGGGCCTATTTAGTAGGTGGTTCAGGAAAGTTGATACCACTATAGTCGTTATGTTTGTGGGTGGTACATGGAATGATAGTATGGCGGCCTTGCTCATAAAATCCAAAACCAAAACCTTTCTAGGCACATCATTACAAGAAGGTGTGGGAAAAATGATGATTGGTGAGAGACTGGAAGTCAGGGGAAAGTGGGAGAGTTTGTGATGGTGGTTCGGGTGTGTAAGTGGTAGTATCAAGTCCCCCATAGGTGAGACTGGTACGAAGGTGAGGAGGACCATAAAGGAGGCATTCTTGTATGCAGTGATCATAGCAAGGGTTTTGGTGAAGACTTCCATACTCTTATGGAGTAAGCAATGTGTTGACACTATATAAGTGATATTCTCCCAAAGTGAGGTGTTGAAAAATTCCTTCTAAGGGATCAGTGGTTGGTATGTGGGTAGCTAGAATAGATGATGTGTTGGAGGTCAATGCAGAGGTGGAGTTTAGTGATTGGGATGCCAATGGGTCGGTCATGGAAGTTTTGGCAGTGGTAGGAATGGAGGAGGCATGTGCGGTTGAGGTAGCAACTAACTAGTAAGTGGGGGTGTGGGTGTAGTGGTAATGGTTGAGGAGGTATATGCCTTAATGGGTATGATCCCGTCATTGGGTCGGTAGAGCATGTTGTATGTTTTAAAAGGTGTTGGATCCAATAAAATGGTATAGGTGTGTCCTTCGTGTTCAAACTTTACACAACGATACAAAGTGGAAGGAACATAACCCATGACACAAATCCAGGGTCTACCAAGTAACATGTTATATTGAAATCCCCCCTCAAAAATGTAGAATAACTCTAGAAAAGTGTAGGGGCCCACACGAACATGGAGGATGAGGGTGCCTAGTATAAAGGTGATAGCGTCATTGAATGAACACAACATGACAAAATGCTTATGCATGCAATTGTCATTTATGCACATTTGAGTGAATGCATGGGATGAAATGATATTAATGCTAGCACCCCCCATCAATCATTACACATCGTACACATATATCATCGATGTGGACAGAGATGAAGAGGGCTAGGTCTAGGTCATTTGTTTGGTGTGGTGCAATATTTTCCTCTGAGATGCTAAGGGAGCTTATTTGGTGAGTAGGGTGGGGTGTGGATAAAGGTGGCGATTTGGTGAGAGAGGCTACATGGTGGGGTGTGATAATGGAGGCTACGGGTGCAGGGTCATTGAGTAAAACCTCAATAGATTGAAGAACCTCCATGAGATCTTGACGATGGGATTTTGAGGTTTTAATGAGGTCATATAGGGACATTTTGAGGGGAGATTGTTGTAATTGTCTGAGCATGGTACAATGTGTGACCCCATTAGAAATAAGGTATGTGGGGCCATGGATAGTAATTTTATGTGTAAGTGCATATGGTATGTTGGGTATAGGATTGGTTGGTGAGTCAGTTTCCTTTTCCTTTCCTTTTTCTTTTTTGAGCATGGGTAGCAATGTGAATCATGTTGATCTGAGGGGAGTTGGAAAATAAAGAAGGTGTAGGGTGAGTGGTATAACAACATGATAGACAAAAACCTACCAGGGGAGAAAAGCCTTGTGAAGTGAACTGGTCTCAACAACATTTAGGTAATGGTGTAGCAAGTTCTCTGATGTGAACCATACTAATTTCAAATCTTGGGGGTGGAGGTCGTGGTTGTTGAGTGAGCAATGTGGGAATGGGTGTCGGTGAATCAAGGTCTTCATCAAATTTGGCTTCTAAATAACACAACTGGATAAGAATGGTTTTCAAAGCCTTGTAGTTCTCCACATCATTCCCTAGCACATGATGGTAGGTGAAAATTTTAGTGTCATCAAACACTTTTGGCTTGGTTTTGAGGGGGTCATAAGGTCTAAGTGGCAATAACATTATGACAGATGTCTGAAGGAGGTTGGTTAAGATTTTTGCATAGGACCCTGCTAGTTGGTCACAATGGGAAGTGAAAGTGGGTTTAGGTGTAGGTGTAGTTGATTGTTGAGGAATGGTCCTTGCAAGAGGGGGAGTGGGTTGAACAATGGTTTTGGGTGCTAGAGTGGTCTTTGGTGTTGGTTGTGTTTTCTTATGTAGGGGTATGGTAGATGAACGGGCAGGAGGGTGTGTGGTTGTTTTGACTACCTTATTAGGGGGTAACAGAGTTTTGTCTTTGGGTTATACCTTCTTGGGTAAGTTTGATATGGGTGTACGAGGTCTAAAAGGAAAAGCAGATGGGGGTAAGAGGATGAGTTACCCATGGGGATAATAGAGGTGTTGTGAAGGTAGATGATGCGGTGTTGTGTAGGGGGGTGTGAGGGACAGAGACTGAAGTTTAGTGGGTAGTTGAAGGAGTTACTGAGGGTATTAGACATATGGGTGATAAAGATGTTATAGGTGTGGGTGTAAGCCATGTCAGGTGCCTAGGTATGTTAGAGGTTTGCAAGGAAGGAGTGGGTTATTCTATTTTTGGTTTACAAGTGGGCATACATTTCTTAACCGTACTGGGAGGTTGGGGTCCTAAGATGAACAGAAAGGGTGAAGGTGATGCAGGTGTGATTGACGCCACTGGGGTATAAGTTATATGGGTTTGGTTCTTCTGTTTGGGTGCTTGAGTAGGTTTGGTGCTAACTGTTGTTGCAAATCAGCAACACCCCTAGATGCAAATCAAGGTTCTAAATGATGTTTAGAGCATCCAGTGTGATTGCACAACATGGAAACCTCTCTCCAAGTGTGGGACTTGTGAAAATGAGAGAGGAATCTCAAAAATAGAGGCTGGTTCCTCAAATTCCTCTGATTTAGATCTATATTTTGCACAACTACAGAGGTTCTAATCCTAATTCTACCCTAGATTGCAAGGAGACAGGGATAAAAATGTAAAAATGAAACTAAACTAAAGATGGTGATGCACCAAAAGGAGTGGTGAAACATTTTTTCCATGTAAATAGACACAAATTCATGAAATGCAATAAGGTAAAACATACACAAGCTGATAGATGTAATTAGAGGTCTTAAAAATGAAGTAAAATAATACAAAGAAAGGATTGAAAGCATTCACAGAGTTTGCACTATCAATTCCATGTAAAAATCTCTTACATTCCACCATCAAAGAGGTATACAACCTGTTACAAACTAGAAAAAGGTCTGATTCTTACAACTATCACTTTCTAGAGGTGAAAGAAGAAGTTTGCAATGCCAAAAAGTGTTCAACCATGAAGAAATGAGCCAAATCTAGCTTTTACAGTGCATGGGTCGAGCCCAGGAGAGAGAAAATGTAAAAAACATGGGAACCGATTCCTCATTGATGGAAAATGCATTAAAAACAGCATGGAGGACCTTATAAAACCCATACCCTATCATTTTTTACCATATTGGAGAAGAATGTGACCCATTCTGTATTAAATTTGGTTGGTTGAAATGTCATTTCTCTGGCCATGGACACGTACCAGAACTATTTTTTGAATTTTATCTCTCCAAAATAAACAAAAATTAGAAATTGACCATAGGATCATGTAGAGAATTTTAACAGCTTTCCAATGATATAAAGAACGTGAAAATATGAGCTCTGGATCAAAAGATATGATCGTTTGAAGATTAGGGCAAAAACGGATCGACGGGAAAAAATTTTCAAATTTTATCTCTTTTTTGTCTTTGGAAAAATTTTCAAAAATTCCCCATGCTCTGCTGGTCGGATGCCATGTGGCAGCTTCCTATTGGCTACGGGCCTCAAAAGGGAAAATTTTCCACAAAAACTCCGCCGAGCCATAACTTGAAAAATATAAGGAGTTAGGAGGCAAACTTTACCTTTCTGGAAAGCTGAGAGAGAGCTCTATCTGATGGTGCCATTTCTAGAAAGCCTTAAGTGCCTTAAAATCAAAATATGTGGACTGAGGCACAAGAGAGGCAAGAACACAAGGAGTTAGCCACAAAAAACGAGCTGGGACACATTTTGGATAACAATTTTGGCGACTCAGAGGGGTCATCTGCCTGTTAGATGAAAGTACCAATAGTTTGAAGTAGTCCATTGGGCATGGATCCATCAAATATTCTATTTAGAACCCCTAATTGACTTAGAATGTGCAAGGAGAAGATGGAATATCACATGATGGAAGCAAGGACTGCAAAACATCTCCAGGGAAAGCAAGCTGTGCCAAAGCACTTAGGGAAAGAAAAACTAACCTACAACAAAACAATGTGCAAAGCACTTAGAGGAATGAAAATCTAATGTAATATTTACAAGGTGGTAAATTTCCCTCTATAAGAAATGCTTGAGATAGATTCCATTGATTGGAATCTGCAGTTCTTCACCATCCAATGAGGCCAATTGGAAAGCATTGTTGTTCTTGCACTTCGTGACCATGTATGGGCCACTCCAAATGGCATCAAATTTTGAATGCCTTCCCAGTTTTTCTCTATCCACATCCCATTTCAACACTAGATCTCCAACCTAAAAAGTTCTATCCTTGGCCTTCCTATCAAAGGTCTTTTTGATCAAAGCTTGATCCTTTTCCATTGCTTGGGATGCCTGATTTCTGACCTCCTGCAGCTCCATCAACTCTGCATATCTCACCTCCATGGGCTCAAACTCTAGAAACTCTAATTACTTCATGAGTTCCAATGTTGGCAACTCAAGTGACATGGGCAAGATTGCCTCTCTTCCATAGACAATTTTGAATGGAGAGTTACCTGTGGATCTCTTGGGAGTTATCCTATCAGCCCATAAGGCTGATTTCAGTTTAGTATGCCAAGACCTCTGATTCTCATCAAGAGTCCTCCTAATGATCCTCAACAAGTTCTTGTTTGTAGACTCGGCCTGGCCATTACCTTGAGGGTAATAGTTTGATGAAGTGCTTAGGTAGATCCCGTTCTTGACAGCCCACTCAGTCACCTTGGATCCAATGAATGCCAATGCATTATCTAAGATTATTTTAGCAGGTTATACCAAATCTGGTCGCTATCATTCCCCTCATAAAAGTCTAAGATGCTGGACTCATTTGCTTCTTTGAGTGCTACTGCTTCAGTCCATTTAGTGAAGTAGTCCATGGCTGTCAAAATCCATTTGTGCCCTTGACTTGAATTGGGATTAATGACTCCAATGAATTCTAAACCCCATTGCATGAATGGATGGTCAACTGAGATTGGATGCAATGGAAGGGTAGTAAGTCTCTCTTTTCCTATGAAGAATGCACAATTCTTACACCTCTTAATCCATGCATAGCAATCACTGAAAAATTTAGGCCAATAATAACCAGCCTTCATGATTTTTAGAGCTATCACTCTTGGTGCAAAATGACCACCAGATGGTCCACCATGGAACTCTTCCAACACCCTATGAATTTGATTTGTGCTAATGCATCTCAGCAGCACTCCATTCACATCTTTCTTGAACAAAACTCCATCAACAATGGCATATGGGACAACTTGCAATCTGAAGTGTCTTCTTTGGGTCTTGTTCATCTCCAGGGAGCATAGGCCTGTGCTTAGGAAGTGTATAGTACCTTGGGTCCATCAAGGAGTGGGGGCAGAATTGTTTTCTTCTTGATTGCCACTTGGCTCATGGCTATCTTGGACTGTCAAAACAGCCTCTTCTTCATTACATACTTCTTTTTGCTTCCCCAAAACCAACTGCTCACACAATCCTTTCCCTCTTACCAGCTTGGTGATCTTGATCTCAATGTCATACTCCATGACATGGGTGATCCAACCTGCCATTTTCTTGTTCAAATCTTTGTTGAGGAGGAAGTCCTTAACCCCAGCATGTGAGACCAGCAACTAGACCTTGTTGTTCGAGACTAAATGCTTGAATTTCTTCAAACTTCTGATTACTACCAGTACATGCTTCTCAATAAAAGAGTACTTCACCTCATAGTCATCTAGGCTCTGGCTGAAGAAGGCAACTGGCTGCTCATCATTATCCTTGTTCTGTTGTACCAAAATGGCAGAAATAGTGTCATTACCTCCAAATGTATAGAGGATGAAATCCTTGGAGAATTCCGGGTTGATGAGAGTTGGTGCTTGAGAAATGGCTTCTTTGATTAATTCAAAACTCTCCTTGCCTTCTGCTGTCCACTTGAAAGCCATGCTCTTCTTTAACATTTTGGTGATGGGCTTGACAAGGGCTACAAAATCTGGGACAAACCTCCAAACAAAGTTTATCCTCCCCAAAAAACTCTGAAGGGCTTTCTTTGGTAGTGCTCTTATGGCTTCAACCCTTTTTGGATCAATTGCTAATCCTTCTTTGGAGACAATATGGCCAAGGAGCTTTCCTTCATGTGTAAGAAAGATACACTTTCTAGGATTTAAAGACACTCCAAATCTCCTGCACCTCATGAAAACTTGTCTCAAATGAGAGAGGTGGTCTGCTATATTTTTGGAAAAAATAGTGATATCATCAAGGTAAATCAGCACACGTTGTTAATCAAACCTTTAAACGCCATGTCCATTTCCCTTTGGAAGGTTGCACCAGTGTTGGACAGCCCAAATGGAATTTTCCTGTATGCAAAAGTTCCCCATTTGGTTGTGAAGGCTGTCTTGAACTGGTCTTCCTCCTTCACCATAATCTGATTGTAGCTTGAGTAGCCATCAAGTAGTGAAAACCTCTCGGAGCCAGCCACAACTTACAAGATTTGCTCCATGGAAGGGATTGGGTAATGGTCCTTGAGAGATGCTCTATTTAAGTCTCTGAAATCAACACACAATTTGATCTCCCCACTCTTCTTTCTAACTGGAACCAAGTTGGCAACCCAACTAGAATGCTTGATTGGGAATATGATTCTTGACTCAATCAGCTTGTCCAATTCTTTCCTCATGAGAGGCTCCATGTGTGGATTGACTGGTCTTTGTTTCTGCCTGACAAGCTTAGTATTTGGATCCAATTCAATGGTATGCTGATCTAAGTTGGGATTGAAACCTTTCAAATCTTCGTAGCTTCAAGAAAACACATCTATGAATTCTTGACACAGCTGCATGAATTCATACCTTTCTTGTTCAGTTGTCATCTTTCCAATTTGCAATGGTTTGTCCTCTTCTACCAAGATGGATACTGAATCCTCTCCTTGACCTGAATGTTTTCTTTCTCCTTTCTAAACTGATCATTGGGATTAAAAATGGACTCCAAAGTGATAAGTCCCTTGGGCATCTTGTTAGTTCTCAACTGTACCACCTGGTCACCATACTGTTGTTCCAACTTTTATTGATTCTTAGCTGAGAACTTAGCTTCTTCTTACAAGAAATGGATGATTTACTGGTCATTCTCAAACACTTGCCAACTGACATTGTTATCTGGCACTGAAGGCCTCACAATCACGTGGATTTTTGGTTGTACCTTTTCTTTTTGAATGCTTTCCACAATGTCAAAGGCTGCCCCTACTGCTACAAGTCTGTCAGCAACTTGATTCTCTTTCTTAGGAATGGATTTGATGCCAAAACCCTCAAAATCTTCCATGAGGTCCCACACCCTATTCTTGTAGCACCTGATTAGATCATTCTTGGTAGCATGTTGTCCCTTGACCTGATTTACAATCAATTCACTATCACCAAAGACTTGCAAGTTCTTTATTTTCTTCTTGATTGCCCAATGCATCCCTTGCACCAAGGCTTCATATTCAGCAGTGTTATTGGAGCATGCAAACTGAAATCTAAAAGATGAATAGTACTTTACTCCTTGAGGTGAAACAAGCATGGCTCCACCTCCTGCACCTTGTCTACTCCTTGATCCATCAAAAAACAGCTGCCATACCTCATTGTCATCTTCATGGTTTGGCTTGGTGATGCTAGGAATAGGTTGATTTTCTTCGTGTATGCAATAGACCCCTAACTCAGATTCTTCCACTTCTTGATAAGGATCAAAAGCATGTACCTTGTTTGCCTATTCATCAAGAGTTAGATCCGGGAGGCTTCCAACCTTGGTGTCAACTTCATCGGTGCTTGGGTGGTCTTCTTGATCAAATGCTGAACAATTGGCATTGATCTGACTTCGAGTGTAAGGCTCAATGTGGAAGTTTGCAATAGGTTCAGACCTGATTGTAGCCTTAGTTCCATACCTCATTCTGAACAACATGTGTGACCAATCAGAAGACAAATATCCCCCAATCTTGGCTGTGAAGTCCCTTGACAAGCATAGGGAAAAGAGTGGTGGAAGGTCTATGACTAATACATCTTGTAAAACAACAACATTTGGACGTGCATGCAAGGTAAGACTCAAGTTTCTAATCACCACAACTGTTGTTACTGCTGTACCATCCAGCTACATTACCCCTTTGGATATGGTTTCATACTGGAGCCCTAGCTGATCAGCTATTTGTTTAGGAATCACTGAGCTACTTGCCCCGGAATCTATCATGCAATTGTGCTCTAACTGATTTCCAATGATTAATGAAACATAGAAAGGAGGGGGCTTCAACATTTTACCTTGTTGTCCTCCATGATTTCCATCAGGCTGGGCAGCATTTGTGAGCACTTTCTCTTGCATCTGAACTTGCTGATTCGAAGTTGGCCAGTCCTTCATGGCAGCTTGTAACAAGTCTCTTTGGCCTGGGATAGATAGGGATTCCCACATTGATATATTAACATTTTTCTTCTTCATCTGATCAATGATACTGAATGGTGATGAAGGATCTCTTTGCTGTCCCTTTCCTTGTACATTCACTCCTTGCACATGAGCAGCAATAACTGGTATTTGAGTTGGTCTAGGAGCTGTTCTTGGCTACTCTTGTGCATTTGAAATTGGATTTTGCTTACCAGCCATTTGTCAAGCCATGGAAGGTTGTGGATTGGTTGGAGCTAATGGCTGTTCTTCACCCAAATTCCTTCTTTTTGACCTTGTGTTGGCTACAACACCTTGAGAAACTACTTGATTCATGCCACAGAAATCTTTTGCTTGCCAGTTTACCAATGTGGTGTCATTTGGGGCTGATTGTTGTTGGAATGTTTCTTGTTGTTGGTTGTTTCCTTGACTGCCTTCACCCTCCACACCAGTAGTTGTCATCATTAATGCTTGATTCAAAGCACCATTGAAGCACATAGATTGGTTATGAGGTTCATTGCATGGAAAACACCAATCATACTCTTGAGCAATGCTGTTTTGTGTTGGCACCAATGCCTTAGAGGCTGATATGGCATTAGGATTATAGGGCTGAAATGGTCTATTGGCAGGAGGCCTTGTTTGATTTGTCAGGTGCCTAGGTATGTTAGAGGTTTGCAAGAAAGGAGTGTGTTGTTCTATTTTCAGTTTACAAGTGGGCATACATTTCTTAACCGTACTAGGAGGTTGGGGTCCTAAGATGAACGGAAAGGGTGAAGGTGATGTAGGTGTGATTGATGCCATTGGGGTATGAGTTATATGGGTTTGGTTCTTCTGTTTGGGTGCTTCCGTAGGTTTGGTGCTAACTGTGGTTACAAATCAGCAGTACACCTGGATGCAAATCAAGGTTCTAAATGATGTTTAGAGCATCTAGTGTGATTGCACAACATGGAAACCTCTCTCCAAGTGTGGGACTTGTGAAAATGAGAGAGGAATATCTATAATAGAGGCTAGTTCCTCAAACTCCTCTGGTTTAGATCTATATTTTACATAACTACAGAGGTTCTAATCCTAATTCTACCCTAGATTGCAAGGAGACAGGGATAAAAATGTAAAAATGAAACTAAACTAAAGATGGTGATGCACCAAAAGGAGTGGTGAAACATTTTTTCCATGTAAATAGACACAAATTCATGAAATGCAACAAGGGAAAACATACACAAGCTGATAGATGTAATTAGAGGTCTTAAAATGAAGTAAAAACAATACAAACAGAGGACTGAAAGCATTCACAGAGTTTGCACTGTCAATTCCACGTAAAAATCTCTTGCATTCCACCATCAAAGAGGTATAAACCTGTTACAAACTGTGAAAAAGGTATGATTCTTACAACTATCACTTTCTGGAGGTGAAAGAAGAAGTTTTCAATGCCAAAAAGTGTTCAACCATGAAGAAATGAGCCAAATCTGGCTTTTACAGTGCATGGGTCGAGCCTAGGAGAGAGAAAACATAAAAAATGTGGGAGCCATTCCTCATTGATGGAAAATGCATTAAAACAGCATGGAGGACCTTACAAAACCCATACCCTATCATTTTTGACCATATTGGAGAAGAATGAGACCCATTCTGTATTAAATTGGTTGTTGAAATGTCATTTCTGGCCATGGACACGTACTAGAACCGTTTTTGAATTTTATCTCTCCAAAATAAACAAAAATTAGAAATTGACCATAGGATCATGTAGAGAATTTTAACAGCTTTCCAATGATATAAAGAACGTGAAAATATGAGCTCTGGATCAAAAGATATGATCGTTTGAAGATTAGGGCAAAAACGGATCGACGGGAAAAATTTTCAAATTTTATCTCTTTTTTGTCTTTGGAAAAATTTTCAAAAATTCCCTGCGCTCTGCTGGTCAGATGCCACGTGGTAGCTTCCTATTGGCTGCGGGCCTCAAATGGGAAAATTTTCCACAAAAACTCCGCCGAGCCATAACTTGAAAAATATAAGGAGTTAGGAGGAAAACTTTACCTTTCTGGAAAGCTGAGAGAGAGCTCTATCTGATGGTGCCATTTCAAGAAAGCCTTGAGTGCCTTAAAATAAAAAAATGTGGACTGAGGCACAAGAGAGGCAAGAACACAAGGAGTTAGTAAAAAAATGAGCTGGGGCACATTTTGGATAACACTAACTTTGGAGGATGTGGTCAAATCTAGTTTGACAAGTGGATGAGTAAGGCTAGGTGTTGGGGTGACCCCTAAGGTAGTAATAGGTTTAGTCGAGGAAGATGTTGTAGGTGTGGGCTTGGATTTAGATGTATGTTGGGTTATGGGTAAGGGTGTGTGTTGAGCTATGATGGGTGTCATGTGAGAATTTGTGGGAAGGGTGATTGTATTCGGTTTGATTGGTTGAAATATTTTTGGGTAGATAGTGGAAGTATCAGCACGTGACATCTGCATCTGTGTTGAGAACAGAAGTAGAAGATGCCCTTCAATAAGGTTGTGTCCATATAATCTAGGCAATTGGCCAAACATGAGAATGGAACATCTATATGTGGCCTTGAGGATGACCTAATAGCAATTCCTGTAAAATGTGTCTTAAAGACAGGGAATTTTCTAGTTGCGGCTTCCATGGGTAAGAGAGCCAAAAGTAGGTCTGCAGGATCTTGGGTAGTTGATGGAGAATTCTCTCCTAGAGGAAAATGTATCTCTACTAGATCCATGATAGGTGGAGGAGATGATGGGTGCTCCTCTGTGGGTGGAGGAGATAAACAAGCATCCTCCATGGATTGAAGAAATATTGTTAATGACGGTTCCCTAGGTGGAGAAGCCAAAGGTGAAATGGTCTCGATATTAGCAGAAGTCTCCTCCACAAGTGAGGAAGGAGGTGAAAGGTGTTACTCTATTGGTGGTGGATTAGGTGAGGTAGGTTCTCATGCAGAAGGAGGACTTCGGGCTCGAATTTCCTCTATGGAATGAATATGAGGTAATTCAGAAGCAACGAGTGCATCACTGAAAAAATAGCGTGGACCTCGCAGATATGGGTATCATGAGATGATGTCTCACTGGTTTGATTAGGTGAAGGGGCATGATTGGGAAAGGGTTTCTTGAAGATGTGTAAGTTTCGATTGGCAAGTGCATTAGGATTATCCATGGTTAACTCACCTTTCTCGAGCATTTCTTGGACAATGTTTTTGAAAGTGATGCAATTATCGTCACTATGACCCTTTACTCGATGATAGTTATAGAATTCATGTTCTTTGTACCATGTGGGTGTGGGGAAAGAAGGGTCAAAACCAGTGTGTGGTTTTATAGGTGGAAGGGTGATCGCCCCTACTTTGATAAGCTTTTCTAAGACAGAAAAATAAGGTTCCCCAATTGGGGTGTATTTCTGTTGTTCCCTTCGGAATTGAAAAGTCTGAACTGGTGAGATATTAGATGAGGGGCTAGCCTGATTTGATGGATGAGTTGGGATGGCCTTGAGTACCACTATGTTAGCAGTGCCCTTGGCCTTTGAATAATTGTTTTGTGGTTTGGAAGAGGAAGAGGTATCATTCGACTTGAATGCCGAATTATTATTGCATAATTAGATTTTCTTCTCTTTAATGGCCCTAAATTATAGCTTTCGTGCCATGGTGAATGCTTTGTCGAATGTTTGGAAGGTTTGGACCTGCAGGGTCAATGAGATATGTCTAGCACAAGCCCACGTAAAAAGATCGATGAGTTATGTTTGTGGTAGTTGGAAGGTGAGATGATTTATCAGACTAGGCTAGCGAGCAACAAACTCTGCGATAGATTCGTCGTCGTACTGACACATGGAGTATAGGTTAGTCATGGTAACCTTCTTGACGATATTGATGGAGAAGTGATCCAAGAAGGCTTGGGCTACCTGATTAAATGAAAATATAGAGTTTCTAGGTAACCCACTATACCAATCTAGTGCAGGTTTAATCAAAGACATGGGAAAGGTCCTCAAGAGCAACGCGTCATCGTGAGTGATTAGGTAGCACCCATGTTTGAATGACCAAAAATGCAGTTGCGGGTCCTCCTTTCTATTGAAATGGTTGAATTTAGGCATCTCCCAATGCATGGGGTATAGACGGATAGGAATGGATGGGTGGATAGGTTCATTATAAATCTCGTCATAAGTGAGAGTATTACGGGAGCCAAAAACCGATGCCTCCAATGTCTACGTCTTGTCCATCATTAATTTGATTAGGTTGTTGCTAGGTTGTGATCATTGGGTGCCTCCTCTAGCATAAGAGGGTTAGTGTTGGGCATGTAACAAGGGTGGAATTCTAGTATATGGTGCTGCCATGTAGGTAGATTGAGAAGAAGTCAGTGAAATAGGGGGTACATACCCAAAGTGAATAATAGATGAAACAGGAGGCTGCTAATAATCTTTATATGGAGGTGGAAGGGTCATGGTGGTCCTAGTGGTAATGGGGGCCAACGATTGTGGAATGGAGAGGACCACATTTTGGAAAGGAGTAGGGGTCACTGATATGGGAGGTGGTTATGTAGCTACAAGTATATGTGAGATAATAGGGGTGGATGAGGTTTTGTTTTTGAGTGGTTGTCAAAGGTATGGTGAATGTGGCAGGTGCAATGGATGTAGCAAACACTTCAGCCATAGCGGGAATAGGACCTACCTACGAAATGACCGGGGGTAAGGTAGATGTGGGAAACATAGAGCCAGATGTGGCTGATGCAGTTGTGGGAGCAAGATTTGGGGGGATAGATATGGGCATGTCATATATCAACTGACCTGAGGCATCTTGAGTGGATGAGTGAAAAAGATAAAACTGCAAGGCGGAAAGGTTTTGGTCAAGGAGTCATGCGAACTCCTCATCTCTAGTAGCGATAGGATAGGTTGGATAGGATCGGTGGTGGGTGATAAAATGGAAGGTGGTGAAGGGCTAGGTGGGAGAAGTTGACAACTGGCATGGAATACGAGGGCACTAGCTTGTCAATGCATCAGTACCATGTGAATAGGCATTGGTCAGGTTGGGTTGGCTTTCTGTAAATGACACAGAAATACAACAGGAATAGGAAGAACATGAGGTAATAAGTGGATTAGGTACTAAATGTTAGCTAGAAAGTGGTACAAGATAACCAATGCCGGTCAGGGTAAAATGATGCTAGTTACGGGTAACCACTGCCAGTCACTATGGGAAATGGAGAGTTGGTCAAAAACAAGGTATAAGGCCAAATTTGATAGGTATGCCAAATCTGATGAGTTTTACAAGGTCAATGGGAATGATAATAGTGACAGGGACTCTGAATAGTTGAAGAAGGTGAATAAATATCATTTTGGGTGGGTAAACCAAAATGACAGTGAACCAACATTGGTCAGGTATAACCAATGATGGTCAGGGGTAATCGACGACAGTCACCTAACCAACATCGATTATTGTGAAATTGAAACAATGATGAATAAAATATGGTTGTGAATTAAAATTTGATGTGGAATCAGACCCAGAATTCTAAGAATGATGAGAATATGGTCCAGGCACACTCAGATGAAGCTGGAATACACCAACTATGATGAGGAGCATGCAAGGAGAAAAACAAAAAATAAAGAGCATGACCTCTCACCTCAAAATGCAAGCCAAGCAGAAACACTAAGAAAAACATGATCCTAAGAGTTATTTTTCGATTATGTTTGTTTAGCTTATGTTATTTAAGACTGACACATGAACTATAAAAAAGATTTTTTTTGGTGAGGATGGCTTCTTACAAAGAAGGAGATCTAAAAGGTGAGGTTTTGGGTATGTTATGGCAGGAGCGAGCTTCACTCTGATGTATGACTCGATAGAGCAGCAAGATGGGGAGTACCTACCAATCCTCAGCTTAGTGTGATTGTTGATAGGAATTTTGAAGAAATATTTTGTTTAATAATATGTAATTGTTTTGAATTTGTGTAATTTGGCAAGACTCAGAGAGAGAGATGTGCTTTCTACGATTCATTTTTCAACCATCAGTTGGGCATGACTTCCAGCATATAGGTTATCCTCAATTAATGTGAGCTAATGTAGCAAAGTAGAATGAAATGTAATGATTTTTAAGCCCAAATTGAAATATGAAGTTCGATGACACAAATGGATAAAGAGGAAGAGGGATGTTGTTTCACTAAAATGTAGAAAACAAGAAGAAATGGTTCTTTTTAAGTACACCAAAAGAAAGGTTTCTTTTAGAGAAAATAGAAAGAAAAAGAAGGTTACCAAGGAAGAAAAGTAATGTGTATACTTTTCAGAAGGGAAAAAAACACACAAATTTTCCTAGGAATGAATAAAATGTGAGGAACCCCAAATGGGTCCCACCGGGCATTCCAAAATTTTTCACCTGATTCTTAGACATTTCTTTGAAAATGATGAAACAGATAGGGTAACGGGCATAAGAGGAATACCTATTGAAATGACGGTTGATAGGTTGTTGTGCGTGTGTTGACTCCTGGATCCACAGCTGATCGTGAGAGCTTCCTTTTAGTTGGGAGGAACTACCTGAAATGGAACACAAGACCACCAAATAAAAGTTAAATAATATGTGCAGTGAACTTCCTAGCGTGTGCTAGATCTGGGAAGTGTGATACTTCTTAGATGGTTGTCAATCCACTATTCAAAACAATTTAATGTTGGTAATGAAGTAAATCCTATTATAATTAAAATGATTTAGGTATTTCATTCAAAACACAATGAGAAATATCTAATCTAACAGGCTAGGTTAAAATAAGATCTAAAGGACAAGTAACTGGTTCTAGGTCTCTGCAGGTTTGACAGAGGTCTTAGGCAGGTCACATGTGATTAAGGATGATGTGAGAATAGGTGGGGTAGGTTATTGTTATGGTTTGTATTGTAAATACAGACACCGATTCCAGTTAAGGGTGACCAATGCCGGTTGGGTAGAACTGGTGCCAGTTATTGTGGAAGACTGGGAATGCCACAGAATGAGCTTTGGATCCCCCTTGTGATTTTACAAAGGACTAGGCTGGTCGGAGTGAGGTATTAAGTTGTTTGGATGGGGTTTGGCAAGGTTTTAATGGGGATATGAAGGGGTGAGTATTAAAGGAGGTCACTGGGTGGCTAGGAGAACAGTGGAAGAAGGTACAATGATTAAATTAATGAACCATAGGAGTAACATGTTCTACTTACTTGAAATATGGTTCTGGGTGCCTGTGAGTGACGAATGAAGGTGTAGGTAAGAGGTTGAATGCTGTTGAGGATCACCAAACATTGGAAAGCTCCTACATGGGCTACATGTGCATTCCTTTTTGCTTGGTTGGATCAAATCTATACTGGGTGGTTACTAGATGAATGTTGGATGTCTGTGTAAAGTAAAATTCTTGATCTCCTTCCTTACATGTGTGTTCTTACAGAAACTTGTTCTCAGAAGATGTGATATATCTCTCGAATGTGCCAACCTTTTTCCAACCTCAAAAATAAGGTTGTTTTGGAGATTAAAAAGTGACCGACAGTGGTTCTAGCTTAACCAGTGGTGGTTAAGGACAACCAGTGTCGGTCAAGGTGGAATTTCCTAGGTTTACTACACTAGGCAAATCCTCTTGATTTTTTGGGATCTCGTGTCATTCACCCACGGATTAGGCTAGAAGCTTCTTGTAAGCATGTGGAAATGTGGTTAGAGGGAATGTAGGCATTGAGTTTTAGGGTTTGGGTAAGACTTAGTTAGTTATGGCAACTTACTAAGAATAGATCTTAGGGTGAGGTGGTTTGATGAGGTGTCTAGGTGAGGTGTATGTGTGGGCATTATCTAAATTAAGATATTTAAATAATAAATATGGTGAGGATAATGAATTAATTTAATTTAATTAGTTAAATTAATATTAGTGGGGTGAAAGGGGCCATGACTAGGTGAATGTGATGAAGGTATTTATTTGTTGAGGGACCAAAGGGGAGTGTGACCTAATTTTAGTGTTTACAGTAACAACTGCAATAGGGGTTGAGTATGCAACAACAATCTAAAGACACATACCTAGATGGAAGTTAAGCTGTCACTCATGACCTATGTAACAAGCTACACCAAGTATGAAGTGTAGAATGATTAGCTAATAGGGACCGTCATTATATAACCATTCATCAATAGAATTTACTTCCCATATGGGATAGAAATGCAGACCAATGGATGTAGAGGTGGGAATAATAACACAAGAGATAATATTTTTTCCATAAAGAAGAGAACTAGAAAATGACTCATGAATGCCATTAATATCTACTGGAGGAGCTTCAATAAAAGCATTAATGAATATAAAGGTTTCATTCAATAGGGTAGGAATCATCAAAACACAAAACTAGCCAATATAAGGATGGTTTTTGGTGATAGTGATCCAATCGCAAAAATGATTCCATAGGCTTACACTTTTTGTTGGACCCTAAAATATTGGCTAATTACCAAGAGGTGCATGCACACAAGATTAGTGAATAGAAGGGTGCTCAGGGAAAAGTGCATAAGAAAATGGGGTTTAATAAGGGTTTAAGTGAAACCAGGTTGCGCGAGGGAGGTAGAACAAGGGTTTAAAGGACTTAGCAATATTTGGCATCATGGAGTCACTTGAGGAAAAATGTGAGGACCTGACTAGGCATGATAAGTGGGTAAGGTGCTAGCATGTAACCTTAGAGGTCAAGGAAAAGATATTCCACACAGGGAATATTCTCAGAGACATCATTACAGTTAGTGGAAGGTTTACAAAAAGGATAAGGATTCGCTAATGGAGGACCACATCAACACTTGGCACGTGATATTCTCAGAAGGGAAGTCATGGAAGTGGTCGATGATCCTATTTAAATAGGTTCTTAGGATAGGAACATGGACAGATAGACAAAGATATACGGGTGTAGACTGTAAAGGGGAGCAGAGAAAGAGAAGGAGAGTAACTAAGTTCTACAAAAATGTTAAGGGTTTGGAGTTCATGGTGCTTGGGTTTATACTACTTAGTGCTAGAGGGTAATAAGGGATACCATTAAGCATATGTATAGCTACTGGAATTTGTATTAATGAATATAATGGGGAAAATTAGAGTTAGGATCTCTAATAAAATTAGTTTGCAGGGGTTAGATCTTTTTCATTTAATTTAAATGGTCTGAGATGATCTTTTTGAATGTAGTATGGCTACCAGAGACTCTGTTAAATCAATATACATGGATTTATTTCATACATCTTTTATATAGGTGTAAACCCTCATGTTATTTGAATTATCATGATTCAAGTCTGGTTTCTTGTGCTTCGTGTAATTTTTATTTATCTTTTGTAATGTATTGATGTGTAGATCTACTAGCTACATCTTCTACCTTTTAAAGAAAGTGAATGTACTTTTGTTTCTATTAAAAAATCCTCCATTAATGGCAAAAATATCTTTAAAATATCACATACAAGAGGGGATCAACACCCACACACACCTCAGGTGAGATCTTAGCATATGCTGGATGATAGGCCTATGCACTTGGGGTTAGAAATAAATATTAAGGGTAAAATAATGACTATATCTTGGTTTCATTTTCAGGACCTCTTTTAAAGATATTGTGAGAGAAATGTGTCATGACAGAGCACATGACTTTGGATAGTATCGAAGCATGGCTCAAAAAAATGGAGGATGAGTTTTCTAAGAGGTTCAGTATTGGATATGAGTTTGATGCACAAAAATGGGTGGAGGTGAACTTGTATCACTAACTCTATGAGACATTCTTTTGTTGTTTCCCAATAGAGTTATATGAATGGATATCAATATATGCACCAAGAACAAGTTTGTACGATAGAACTTGTGTTTAGACCTAGGAGGAATATAAGTGGTTGAATGATTTTGATCTGACATGGACCCGGGTTGTTGATTACTGGTGTAGTAGAGTGTTGACTAGTTATACCTTGGAATACGTTATTTCTATGTATTCTTGGCCGTAAATTGTTGAGTTTGAGTTCTTGAGGGATCCTAGAGGATCATTCATTTGTGTTATGCCACTGGCTATCAATATCTTGATCATTACTTTGAGTTTGGAAGCCTTTCCCACAGTTTTCTAAATTCTTGGTAGGCATGAAAGATGGTGTGGTAGAAGGATGGCAGACCTTTTGGTAGAAATGGAGAGAGAGGAGAGATTCCGCAAGTATAATGAATCTCAAGAGAGGGAGTTGGAAAGACAATACAAAGCTATAGGAGTGATGGATTTATGGAGGTAGATGTTATGGAAAGGATTTTAGGTTCGTTTGGAGGACGTGGAACCTAAGCAGTCTATGTTACCCCATCTTGGCAAGTGCGAAAGAGAAACCCCCTCAACTTCTTGAGATATCTCATCATATGAAGAAAGGAGAAAAGTCATAGGTGTGAATCTTAATCCAAATGGTGACCAGACTCTTATTCTTATTTTTCTAGTCCCTGAGATAAGTGTTGATAATCCAGTTGGTATCGGTATTCATAGTCAAGTGACACATAGGAGGTATAATTTTTAATTTTGTACATCTATGGTTACATAGTCATTTCCTATGTTTAGAGGTATATTTTCTAGAACAACATTTGGATAAGGTGTGGGATCATAAGGTTTGAGTATCATGTTTAGAAGTGGCACGAAAAACACTTCTAGGAGTGCTTTGGTATCACAGATTATCAGTGCACAGTTTAGTATGACAATGGGTTCGCAAGGCACAACTACATTACACCCCTTTCCTATGACAAGAGGAGGATCTAGTGGATCTGGACATGTTGGCACTAGTCGATCTAGTGGGTTTGGTGGTGGAGGTAACATTAGGAGGAATCAAGGTCCTGGATCTGGCGAGCAAGGTCCACAACACCATCAACAAGTGTTTTATGAGATGTCACTCCACTTACCTTGAGGATACCATGTAACATGTACACAAGTGCAAGTTATTGTGGTGCACAAAGGGGATCGCTACCCTGGAGCAAAAGGCTAGTTAGTTTACAACAACATTGTAAGGATGTGTGCATTGTTAGTACAGGAAGTATGACCCTCACCAGATAGTGGTGGATTACATTGTGCTATGTAATGTATTTTTAGTGGAGCTACACATACTTGATTTTGAACAAAAAATCATCATTGCATTGAAGGATATTCAACAAGGAATGGTAGAGAGTGTGTGGGAGTGTGAAGCATGTTTTAAGACTCTCATATCTAAGTTGTCTTATGGCATTCATCCTTCACAGCATGCTTAGTGGTTCATTAGAGGATTGACCACACCATTTAGGAGGGCACTTTCATAGAGGAATTTTACAAATCCACACAAGGCCTTACAGCTTTCCTCACACATTGAGGCAATAGGAAGAGTTGATACAGTAGTTAGTCTATTCCTGAAAGCCCAAATTTCTGCAATGGAAAAACAACTGGAGAAATTATTTGTGAACTCTTCTCATGAGACTCACAACAGGTTATGGTGTATAAATTGTGAGGTAGAAGGGAATACGCAAGACAATATTTCTCAGAGATCGGTATGCATGATGACAACATAATATGAGATCTACCATGGAGATCATGATGCAAATAGGTGTCTTCTACTACAATGAGTGATCCATAATAATGTGTCTTGCTATTACAAAATTTACACCTCTACTATTCATGATACCAAGGATTATATATTGATTGACAAAATACTTGATGCCATTGATACTGGTATGCACTAGACCAGTGTTACGAATAGCTCCAAGGATTATGGTCATCATTATGAAGAACACACATATGGAGGAGGTTGAGGAAGAGGGTTTCATAGAGGATTTAGAGGCCAAGGCATTCATGTAGGTGAAAGAAGTGAGTTCCCATGTGGATATTGTTACAATTGTGGGTCTATGGAACACTATAAACATGAATTCCATGATCTGGTATAGTTCTCTTGGTGCACAGAAAGAAGAAAAAGTATGAGGAGTTCCCAGAATTAATAAAAAACATGATTCAAAAGCAGCGGAAGGATAAGGGCACTGGGATGGTGAGCATAAATCTTGCTGATCAATAATGGATGCCTATAATGGCATGTGAGTCAGAGTTAGAACTTGTACTGGGGATGAAGTGAGTTGAGGGTGCACGTGTCAGGGAAATACCAAAGCATAGACCACTGATTACAAGAGAAGAGGTGGTATATGTGAAATATCTATACCCTAGCCATCAGATGGAATTTTATCAAGAGACCATAGACGTAATCAGAAGTCTTCAAGGGGAAATTTAATTTCTAAAAGAGAAATATTGGAAGTTGGAGTAGAAGAAAAACATTGAGGTCCCTCAGTCAGATATAGATGTTGTCAAAGAGGTGTGTAAGATGTTGTGAAAAGAGAATATCATTCCTCTGTTAGGATAATGGTTGAGAGATAAGATACCAAGCATCGGAGGAGAGTGGAAGGGGTAGGTTTTGCATGCTAACATTACTCCCCATATCCATTACTATGAGAAGGATATTACCTTAAATGCAGTTGTTGATGGATGGCTCCTAAGCAATATTCTAATTGACAGGGGCACAAAAGTTAATGTTCTCACCCTGGACACATGGAATCAAATGGTAAGGACCCCATTACAACCATCTTCAAATGTTCTATATATCGCTAATAAGACAAAGGCAATGCCCATTTGTGTTTTAAAATATGTTGCTATCACTATCCAAGGAGAAAAAATCACTGGAGACTTATAAGTCTTAGCGCTTGCTAAGGTGGACAACTTTCTAGCATTATTTGGGTGCCCCTGGTGCTATAAGAACAACGTTGAATTATGTTTCAACAAGGGGTATATAAGTTTTGAGAACAAAAAGGAATGTTTTATCATTCCTTTGATGGATGGGAAGTCAACACCCTATATGGAGCCTTTAGGATAAGAAGACTTAGACAAAATTTATGTGTGCACTATCTAGGACCCTAAGATTGTGTAACCAATAAATGAAGGTGTTATTTAGTGGAAAGAAACTCAATCTATAAGTGATATAACTAGTGTGGCATGTTACAATTGGGTGTATGGAACATATGAGTTATTCGAAAGGTAGTTAAGAGGCTATGTGACGAGAGTAATAAAGGCACGCTCAGTCAACCACCTAGGAGGAAAGAAGTTTCCAACTTATACTAGGGGATCCAACCTTGATGTTTTCCTATGAGAAATGGAGACCTAGTGGAGATGTGAGATCAAAAGGAGAAGTATGCTTAGCTATACCTTGCTTGGGACCATAGCACCTTGCCAGGTGACCCATCTCAATAACCATCTAGAGTGACACACGATGGGAATTTCATTCTCTATTAGCTTTTTCCACAGCAATGAACCTACTATTATACAAGATTATCATGGGAAGGAACATAACTCATTTCACATCCAAGCATGTGAGAAGGCATGGATGCCTTGTCGCCTTCTTTATGGGTGCATAAGATTTACTCCACCTTACAAGGTTGTGCACGCATGGTACATTCACTTAGAGATATGTTTTCAAATAGGAAATTGACAGGAGTTAACGGCCAATCTTCTTTAAGATTTCAAATATTGAAGTATTAAGCCATTGGTGGATGAGGCACTATAGGTTATCAAGCACTTAACTATGGGAGATAGTGCCATGGTGGATGATACAATACTATAAATTATTACGTGAACCTAACTTAGAAGTGCACATTGATGAGAAAGAATCAGAGGAGATACAACTTGAGCATGCATGCATGGAAAAAGAGAAAGGAAAGTTGGCCTATGTGATCGATGGTGAATAGATGGAGAACTTGGATGCTAACCATACTATGAGTATGTGTGAGGTTATGGATAGTGTTGATGAGAAAATGTGCACCTACCATGAACCCATGAAAACCAAGAAGGTTAACATTGGTTTGGAGGTGGAACCTAAGGAGGCTAGTATTGGAAATTACTAGACAGAAAAGGAGGTTTTGAAGATCATCGATCTGATTCGTAAATTTTAGGATTTGTTTCCACATGGGTACCATGAGCTTAAAGGATTTCACCACTCCTTTGGATAAATAAATATCAAGTTAAAGGAAGGTGTGCGTCTAATTTGGAAGATACCTTATCAAATGAATCTGAATTTGTACATCAAATTCAAGGAGGAGATTGATAGCATGATCACATCAGGAATCATTGAGACTATTGAAGAATCAGAATGGATAATTCTAATGGTCATCAATAGTAAGAAGGATGGAAGGATAGGGATTTTCTTTGATTACAGAGATTTGAATACGGTATGTGTTATTGACCATTTTCCAAACCACTTCACTAAGGAGATTCTAGAAGGAGTTACATGGGTGCGAAATCTATTCTTTCATAGATGGATTCTCAAGATATCATCAAATTAGAATTGTAAAGGAGGACAAAGAAAAGATAAATTTTACCATTGAGTGTAGATTTTTTTCCTACACGGTCATGCCTTTTGGACTGAAGAACGCGCCTACTGTGTTTTTGTGCATTTTGGTTCATGAGTTTTAGGACTTCATCCACAAGTTTCTACAAGTCTACCTGGATGACTAAACAACATATGGTTTAGTGAGGGACCATTGTGACAATGTGAGGCTGATGTTTGAAATATGTCTGTAGTTGACGATATCCCTCAACATTAAGAAATTTATTTTTGCTACTCCATTTGGAACCCTGTTGGGGCATATCATACGTAAGGAAATATTTCTAGTGGATCCTACCAAAGTTGTCATTATTATGGGATTGGGGGAACCTACCAATGAGAGTTCAGTTCTCAGATTCCTTTGGAATATGGGGTATCACCATAAATTTATTAAGGGGTATGCCAAGATCATTGTGCCGTTGGAAAAATTGTTGAATCACAAAAGTAAATTTCATTAGGGAGAGGAGGAGCAAATGGTGTTTGATACATTGAATAATAGGCTTATCACTGCATCCATATTATGCTTTCCCTCTTGGGATAAGCCATTCCATGTACATTTTGATGCTTCAGGGATTACGATTGGAGTAATCTTAGCACAACCTGGAGAGGGAATTGTTGACCACCCGTTGTGCTTTGCTAGTAGGAAGCTAACCCTAGTAGAACATAACTATACTACTACTAAGCACAAGGCATTGTCGATGATCTACACAATGTAAAACCTCAGGCAATATCTATTGTAAACACACTTTATATTCTACATGGACCACATGTCATTGAAGTACTTGGTAAAAAAATATCATTCTATAAGGACGTATATGCCGGTGGGTCCTACTATTTCAAGAGTTTAAGTTTATGATTTTTGTAAAATCGGGTAAGATAAATTTAGGACCTCATCATCTATCAAGGATTGACTAAGGGAAGGATGTGCAGAGCATTGAGGATATAATTTTAGATGCATAACTATTTAGATTGTGGCACATACCCTCTAACTTGGAAGATATTGTTGTGTTTCTCAAAACGGGTGCGGCGTTGGATGGAATGAAAAGTTTGGAAAGAAAGCAGTTAGCCATACGCGTCATGCCCTACATGCTAATTAGTGGAAACTTATACAAGCTAGGATGTGATGAGGTTTTTTACTGGTGCATATTAGAGCATGAGCACACTATAATCATGGAGGAATCACATGGTGGAATTGTAGGAGGAAACTATGCAGGGAATGCAACCATGTGCAAGATCCTTCTAATAGGAATTTTGAGGGAAACAGTTTACAAAGATTGTATCGAGTATTACAAGGCCTGTGAACACTACCAATACCTTGGTAAACAAGGGAAAAGAGATAAAGTGCCATCAAGACCAATTTCCAATGTAGAACTATTTTATAAGTGGGCAATTGACTTTGTAGACCCTATTTCTCTAGTCGTACAAAGGACATGTTCACGCTATATCATTACATGCATATATTACCTTACAATGTGGACAAAAGTGTCACCTATAAGGGATTGCATAGCAAAAATAGTAGCTAGGTTCTTGTTGGAAAATATAATCAATAGATATGTATGCCCATTTAGTTTAACAAGTGATAGGGGTACTCATTTCGTAAATGAGACAGTTAGAATCTTATTGGTAGAATTCATGGTAGCCCACCACAATACTATCCCTTATCACCCACATGCTAATGGGACTACTGAGGCATTTAACAAAATACTAAACCATAGGTTAACCAATATTTTTGATGTGGGAAGAAAGGATCAGAATGATAAAGTTCATGTTGTGTTATTGTCATAACAAACTACTTATAAGAGACTGAACAAGGCCACACCTTTTTAACCGGTGTTTGACACAGAAGGTATGTTACCTATTGAATTTATGTTACCATCACTACATATAGCACACATAGGAGGGTTAGATGATGAAAATTTTCTTGAGGAGAGGATTGATAAGTTAATGCAGTTAGATGAGAGGTGAGCTATTGGTCGCTGGAGTCAGAAAATAGAAAAATCCAAGAAAAATGCATGGTATGATAAACACATCAAGAACAAATAGTTTGAGGTTGGGTAGATGGTTTTACTGTATGATTCCAAGTTTCTATGGTATGATTCCAAGTTTCTATGCTATCCTAGGTAATTCAAAGTCCATTGGATGGGCCCATGCATTGTATCCTATACACTTAATACAAGTGCTTGTCAGTTACAAGCATTGGATGGAACACAATTTCCATGCTATTTCAATGGGAGTAGGCTAAGGCCCTACTATAAATAAGTCTTATTTGTGTTTGTAAATAAGGCATTATTACCAGTAATCCTAGGTTTTCATTTGTGTTTCCCTTTCTTGTTGGTTTGTTTTGTTCATGTTTGTGCATTGGAATCCACTTATTATTTTCAAAAAAAATTCTATGCACAGAGGACCATGCATCCATTTTTTTACGGGGTGGAGTGAGGAGACAAGTGCTAGAAGCTATGGTTGTGGATGGCCCATGTTGGAAAAATAAAAAAACACATCGATTGGAAGATCGCACGTGGAAAAGGTGAACATAAGGGAAGGTGGGTGTCAAAAGGATTTGAGAAACCATATATAAGAATAAAAAGTGCATGAGCAACATGAGGTAGGAATTAGAAACAACATGGTCCAAGACATAGAGGAAGAATTGACTTCAGTATGGGAGAAAGTGTGAAGAATTATATGGTCGAGGTAGTTCCGTGCTAGAAGGTTATGGAAGTGTTCACGTAGGTTTGAATGTAGAGAAAAAGCGGTGAAGTTATCATTGGAAAAAATCCACCTTTATTATAAAAGTACATTGGTAGGTGGCATGGCATTTATTACAAAGAAAATAAAAAGTAATAAATACAAGATCGAGGGTGTGTTATTTTCTACCTTGTTTTTTAAGTTATCAAATAGATCTCGTGAACTAGGGCATCCTTGTGTATAAATTTTGAGAAGAGTTATGAAGATTTGTGTGCATAACTAGTTTGATCAGCAAACCAGAAGCGGAAAGGAGTACCCAGTCATAAGTGGAGAAGGTTGTGTGGATGAATCCCATAGGTGTTACATCATCTTGTCAAAAAGGGGTTTTCCAGGTTAGGGTTGCATTGCTAGGGCATGGGGTTTGACGGAAGTTTTGTAAAGGAATGTAGCCACAAAGTTGAGTAGATCCAGGAAAAGGAGAGAGGAAGGAGTTATAAGAATCTGAAGAAGGAATGGCACCAATGAAAGTAGAAATTTTTTTGTCAAAGAAGGGAAAGAGAAAGGGAAAATAATTCGTCTCTACTAGTTTTAATGAAAAATGGTACATGGAAATGTAGTACCAAGATAACATATTACCTAGTTAATAATGGGTGTCTCACGTCAGGAAGATGACCATCAGTGATTACAACCATTGAATGAGTAACACAAAGAATTAAATGACACTATAACTAGTTCACCCCACATACAAGAGAACACTAGATGGAATACCCATCTATGACGATGAGGTATAGGTAAAAATGGAGAAGATTGGTTTGTTGCAACTCTATGAGTTTCCCTATTTTGGAAAACCTGAGTGAATATACCAATGGTTTTTGTCACACATTTATGAAGACCAATTCTGTTTCATAGGTTAGAGGATTTGCATAACCCCTAGATAATTTCTATGTTCACTAGCCTTATCTGTGAAGGATATTCATCAGGAGATGACTTAGAAGACAAGGAAGCCATTAAGAATATCATTGAGGCTTATGACTACAAGAAAGGTTCACGCTACTTCAAAAAAAAATTAATTATTGACCCAGTGATGAGGATGGCCACACGCTTGGTTACAAAGGATCAAAAATGCTTGGTTGAATGTGATCCATAAGATCTTGGAGGGAACCATCTATAGCCTCTCAAATTTCATTATAGAGGAGATCATAGATTCAGTGCGTGATAGAGAGAAGATCATGTTTGGTAATTTCCTCCTCACCTTTGTATTTTTAGAGATTGGATTTCCCAATGGGATAGATAAATTTATTTGGGAATACCCAGATGAGGATCCCTCACCCACAAAGAGGTTTTAACAATATACCTATGACACCATGATGGTCTCTCATAAGGTGCTCCTAGAAAATTGGTATTAGAGGGTGCGTGACACATTCAGGGAAAATGGAGAATACCCAAGCAGTTACCCTCATTATTATAAGGAAAAGCTGATTTCATCATATACCAACATTTTTTCATCAGTATATTTACTTTTCTAAATGACACCAAGAGTCCTTGGTGTAATTTGCCTTTCTCCTTCAAAACGCAGTACTTCCAGACTGAGGTCAATCATTTCACAGAGGAGAAGAAACTCATATTTGATCTAAGTGTAGTAGATCAAGACTACCCTGAGCTGTACAAGAAACTAATATACCCCAAGAATTGTACCTATGTGGAGAATTATGTCTCCCATGGTGTGCACATGTTAAAACCGGTAACATTACCTATTTTAGGGAGGACAAAAATGAGGGTGTATTCACACATAAGACCTAACTATGAAAATGGAACTTATGTTAAATATAATGTCTCCATTTTTGAGGACCCCACCACCTAGAAGAATTTCGTACAAATAAAAAGAGACAAAGGATAGGATCTTGAGAAAAAGGTGTCGAGCACATAGACAGTGTAGATAGTAGGGGCACAAGAGTCAAGTGCGGGGATAAGTACTTATGTCCACTGGAAGGATTCTCCCATGAGAAAAGAGTCACCACAAAAGGAGGAATCACACTGAAGGAAGAGTCACCTGTAAGGGGAGAGTCACCTGAGAAATAAGAAGAAGAGAATTCCCTTGAACTGGAATCACTAGTAAGGAAGAAGAAGAGGGTTACAAAAGGGTCAGACTTAGGAAAAAAAGAAAGGATGGAGGCTAACAAGGGTGATAAAGACAATGAAGAGTGTGACGAGGCTCAAAATCATCTTGTGTTTGATGTACATGAGTCAGAGGATGAAGAAAATAAAAAGAGGGATGATAATGAAGGAGGTACTCATGAAAAAGGTAGAGCAAGGAAGTAAACATGAAGGATCATAAGACCCTGAATCTGATCAAGGAGTAGATGGATAATACCATAGAGAGAGAAGTGGTAGGAATTATTCAACAATTGGTGGAGCACAAATTCAAATGAAGTTCCGAGCAAGTGTTGAAGGAAAAAAAGGAAATTATGAGTATGGGAAAAGAGTATGGAAGCATGTGCAGAGACCCCAAATTAGTAGTAAGCTTCCTAAAGGTAGCACACACAGGTGGAAAGGGCATGGTAGCGGTGTAGGAACAAGAAATGACTTACATTAATGATCTAGAAAAGGTACTACACACGTGCTTCCAAGGTACGGTGCCCACAAACCAAATCCTATTTTGGTCTTCTTTTGATGAAGAAGGTGTGCACCCATGCACGAGGAAAATGTTATCTTGGGATTTTGAGTCCCATGTTGATGAACCCAAATTCGAGGTAAACGAAGATGCATTAATGAAGATACTAGATGCCAAGGAAGTAAACCCTATGGTAAATTCCAAACATTTATCTGATGAGAAATTCTTAAATGTTCTCAACAAAGCATTGGTGGAGGTAGAGGCAATAATATCTGGCAGAAATGACAAAATAAGGGTCTTGGGGGAAGATCTTAAGAAAAATAATGAGGAGATCATTTAGCGGGACAAGGAGATAAAACAAAAGGAATTGATCAATGCACAGTTAAGGTGTGAGCTAAGGGATGAAAAAGGAAAGGTGAAAAAAATACATAATAATATAGAGGCCATTTCAAACACCATTATCTTGAAGCACCCGAACTTGGCCTTACCTGAATAGAAATACGAGTCAACAATGCAATGCTTGGAATAATTGACCCAAATCCTCACCATGGAAAGGTGACAATTTGCACTAGAGCCAGAAGAGGAGGTGAT
This sequence comes from Taxus chinensis, assembly GCA_019776745.2. Classification (NCBI taxonomy): domain Eukaryota; kingdom Viridiplantae; phylum Streptophyta; class Pinopsida; order Cupressales; family Taxaceae; genus Taxus; species Taxus chinensis. The sequence goes on along the minus strand of CM034148.1, from coordinate 312,219,423 downwards.
GGCTTGCCAAAAGGAGGAGGAAAATATGAAGATTATGGAGATAGTGACTCAGTACTCTGAGTTCCTTACCACAGTAATAACCACCCCAGAGATGGTTGAAGCCATGTATGACAATTATGCCAACATGGATAGGGTAGAAAGGATATTGGTTTCTACACATGAGGTAGATCTAAAAAAAATTAGGAGAAGCATAAAGGAAATAAGGTAGAGTGCAACAAGATCCTGGATAAAATTGAGAATAAATTGAAAGCAATCAAAACCTTGCGGGTTTCGATTAAGAATAGAATAAATGAACTGTACCCCTAGGTCACTCGTAGGATGGATGTGCTAGGCGATCTTAGCAAGTAGCTAGAAAGCATTTTTGGTACACTGAAAGATAAGAGTGAGGAACTTAGTTTTGATGAAGTAAGTGCATTGGTGGGTAACCTAATTTAGCATGCATAGGGAGAAGTAGACACATGGGAGAATATTAAGGAATCCGGGAAGAACGATTTACCACTCCTCATGCAGTAGTAGCACATTATTCTATTCTTCCAATCTTTAATTGTTTCAATACCTCTATTATTTACTCTTTGAGGAAGAAGAATGTTTGCGAGGAAGGAGAACACACATAGTGTGGGGTGATGTGGGACCCTAAAATATTAGCTAAGTACCAAGAGGCACACGTGCATAGGATCAGTGAATAGAAGGGTGCTTAGGGAAAAACACACAAGAAAAAGGGGTTTAAGAAGGTTTTAACTAAAACCAAGGCACGTGGGGGAGGAAAAACAAGGGTTTAAAGGACTTAGCCATATTTGGCATCATGGAGTCACTTGAGGAAAAATGTGAGGACTTGAATAGGTGTCATAAGTGGGTAAGGTGCCAACCTGGAACCTTATAGGTTAAGGAAAGGATATTCCATGCAAGGAATATTCAGAGAGACATCATTACAGTTAGTGGAAGGTTTGCAAAAGGATAAGAATTAACCAATGGAGGACCACATTGACACTTGGAACGTGATCTTATTAGAAGGAAAGTCATTTCAGTGGTCGATGATCCTATTTAAAGAGGTTCTTGGGATAGAAACATGGAAAGATAGAGAGAGATATACGAGTGCAAAGTGTAAAGGGGAGCAAAGAAATAGAAGGAGAGTAATGAAGTGTTGCAAAAATGCTAAGGGTTTGGAGTTCATGGTGCTAGGTTTTAGAGTACTTAGTTCTAGAGGGTTGTAAGGGATACCATTAAGCATATGTATGGGTACTGGGATTTGTATCAAGGGATATAATGGAGAAAAGTATAGTTAGGATATCTTATAAGAATAGTTTGCAGGAGTTGGATCTTTGTCATTTAATATATATGGTCTAATATGACCCTTTTGAATGTAGTATGGATACCAGAGACTATGTTAAATTAATATACATGGATCTATTACATACATCTATTTTATGGTTGTAAAACTTCATGTTATTTGGATTATCATGATTCAAATCTGGTTTCTTTTGCTTCATGCAATGTTTATTTATCTTTTGTGATGCATTGATGTGTAGATCTGAATGTACTTCTATTTTTACAAATAAACCCTCCATTAATGGCATAAATATCTTACAAATATCACATAAAGGAGGGGCTCGACACTCGCGTATGCCTCGGGTGAGCTCCCAACTTATGTTGGATGATAGGTTGGTGTGCTTCTTGTTAGAAATAATTTTTAAGGGTAAAATAATGACTACACTTTCACTTCTTTCTAGAATTGTGGGCATGGTTAGAACTTGTTTTATTTAATCATTAGAAGCTCCCAAGCATATTCATAAGGCATTTTATTAAATAGTATAACATGATTCATATATGTATTTCAACCAATATTTTTAATTTATTTCTTAATCAAATAATATTATCTATAATATAGAAAGTATTCCTCAATTAGTATATTTGTATTTCTACTATTTATTGAGGAATACTTCATCACTTCTCAGTATGATCTACGAATGTTGCGGTTTTCACTATCTTTCTTGTCAATAGCAATAGACAAAATTATCTCTTGGATTAGATCCAGAATTATTAGAAAGAAGTCTATATAACCCTATTGATCTGGGTTTCCCAGCACTTGAACCTATAACTCATCAGATGGAATGTATTATCTACTCCTTATCATTTATTTAAATGAGTAAGAAATGTCTCCCCAATCCGTGCTTGTAATTTGAATTGCACGTAACTTTCTCCATATATTGATTTATAAATTATGTGGATTCCCAGGTGGAAAAATTCCATAGTGAGTTAATTGATCTAATAAGCATTTCATTGGCCAAATAATTTTTCTATTTGTTTATTCTTTATCTTTTTATACTAATTAACCAGGAAATTTATCTGGATAATATCTGAATTCCAAATTTGTTCTCTCTATGAACAAGTCTTTGAAAAGGAAGAATAAATGAATTCTTGTTCCTTTGAGAATGATTTTGTGAAGATTTCTGAACCTGATTCTTCCCGAACTACATGTATCATACTTTTATGTTTACAAGCTAAAGTTTTAGAACATGGAAGTAGAGGTATATACTTTATGTAATATAAACAATCTTTATTAATAGATCCACTGTAGTAATGAAAAATATTTCTACACATTCAATCGAATCAATTGAGCATATCATCATCTAATAGATTGGTCTGAGACAATATATTAATTGGTTACCTTGAGATGTCACAGAACCTTTCTTTAGTCAAATAGAAAAGAATGGATCTAATAGGAGCTATTGGATTAAATTCATTGGAAATGATATCTATAATAAATAAATCATCTAGAATTTTTTTCTAACCATGAGAATTTTTATTTTAAAACTCAAAAAATGACCTAAAAAGAATAATAATTCTTGGATAGTTCAATAATACATACCCTATACAGTTGAGACCAAAGATGGAAATAATATTGCCAAATATAAAATAGATGATATCTACATCTTTTGACTTGAAGGTGAGTACCTTTTAGAGTGACAAGGGATATTTCTCCATATCTATCATAGTATATGAAATGGTACTTCAACAAAAAAATCCTTTTTTGTTGAAATTTTGACCAAAAAAATGACAATATGTTTGATATTTTTATCAAAATGTGTTTGATTGGGAAAATATACATACAACAACGATCGTGAATGATAAAATTGTTTTAGAAGAGAAAATAAAAAGGATTCAAATTCATATACATAAGAATTCAGTAGGAACAGGGAGAACCTCTTATTCTCCCTTAGTGGAACCAAATATGTCTCCAAATTTTCTACACTAAAACTATTTCTTCATTCATGTAGAATTGACCGTAATAGATGCAAATAACGGGCACCTTGGATTCACCAATTTTTTTGGATGAATTGAGTAGGGTACTCATATATCTGATATATAATTGGACTATGGGAATTTATCCTCCATAAGGGGAAATATGCAATGGATTGATCAAATACTCTTTCATCCATCCATTCCTTCTAGAAAATGTTTTGATTACATTGCCAATGAAACTTCCAAGATAACTGTCAAACCTTCTAGAACTAATTCAGAATAAGAATTCCTATTGTGATTAATAAATTGATTTGAATCACAATTCCTCAATAAACCAATTGAATTTGAATAATTTACTTGACGTATTCGACGAACCAAATGCTTTATAGTTGGGAAACTAAAAAAATAGAAATTAAAATTTGTATTGGTTTGGAGGAATTCAATTTATCTATGAGAAATTGTGTAAATATCTTAACGAAAAAAAGTTGATATAAAAAGTATTTTTTCCAAGATTTACGCTTTTTTCATATCTTTGGAACTCATCATTTTAAAAAAAATCCAGGGCCTAAAATAATCTCTTGGATTATGAAATTACATGGTGGGATTTAGTCGTGAAAGAATAGAGAATTCTATCTTAATATTCTCTTTACAAGAGATCTTCATTTTTCATGAGGAAGAACAAAAATATTTTATCTTGTGACACCCTCGACAACTGTTATCTCCCCTTTTTGCATTTTAAGTGTTGACATGTGATTTTCTGGATAAGTATGTGTTCTTTTGAATGTTAAAGATCATTCTTGATAAGGATAAATCATTTTTGTTCTTAAAAAAATCATTAGAATAAAATAGTAAGGTTATCAAGAATTCATTTTCACTTTGGAAAGGTGAGTTGCAATCTGGCTTTAAGAGTTGCAAACTTATTCCTTCTTTTGACTCATCCTTGGATCAATTTCAGTGATCCAAGGAATGTTTCAAATCTTCTTCATAGACTAAATGGTAAATTGACATTCAGTAGTTTGAGGGACATAAAAGACTGAACTTTGTTTGTTACAAATTCTTTGGTCTTATTTGAACGTATTTTCATTCAGTTGTATGTTTGTGCTCGGGTTTTTGGTGATTGATCTTAGCAGGACATTAAGGACTTAAGTAAAATTAAATTCATGGAGAAGGATTTCTGAGTCCTAAAACCTAAGGATTATCCTAAGAGCATCCTAAGCTAGGTAAGAACACCTATGTTCTAGCTATGTTTACTTATTTAGATTTTTATTCTAACCTAAGCCTCTTATTCTATTTTTTTGGGTTGGCATCCTAACCTAAGCATTATGTTAAATGAATAAGGGAAGGATAACTTAAGTAATACTAGGCTATTTTAACTAGTACCTAATACTAAAGGGTTATGAATTGAATCTAACCTAAGGTGGGAATTACTATTGGTAAATGTTTTTAATACCTAAGTTGGTTATTGCTAGACTAACCTAAGTTCTATTGGGAGCCATCCTAAACTATTAAAGGAAACCTAAGGGTCACATGTCTCTAAGGTGATGGTTCCAATGGCATTTAAATGAGTTGATAGGGTTTAATGGATGGTAGTACTACCATTTTTGGTAGGGGCTAGTTGACTTGGTGGAGGCATACGTGGAAGCTCCACTAAAATATGGAATTGGCATTCACCAGATTTAGGAGGTGGTGGCAAGGAAAGATAAGTAGGAAATTTGGAATTAATGGCATTAATGGCATTAATGGGCCTCGGTATTTGTGTGAAAACCATCTTGGAAACTTAGAAGGTGGGTTTGTAGGAGGTTATTTGATTTTGCATGCATGGCAGATTTTGCTCGCATGGAGCTAACAGGTTCTTCGAACCAACAATTAGACCTCCACTTCAAAGGTAATTTTGGTTTCTTCGGCCTATTTTTGATCAAAGGAAAGTATATGAGGCATAGGAGGAAAATATGTTTGATTGTTGATATTTCATGGAGGAGAAAAAGAGTTGGAAGCTTGGCTGGAAGTCTCCCTTGATTTGGTAGAAGCACTATCAGGCATGATAGGCTCTAACTATTAAGATTCTTTGCTTTCTTCTAAATGATTCATTAGAACAACTCTACTCTCATGAGATTCTTGTTTACATGTTTGACTGGTTATTTTTCTTGCTGGGTTTTATGAATCTATGTGGTGTTTGGATATGAATCCATGGAAAAAATAATGTTGTTTTGTAAACTTTCTCTCTGTGCAAGTTCTATGTCAGCATGCATGTGAAGCTTGTATGCAAAACTTGTTTCTGTAGCTCTATTTTTCATTCTAAAACTTGTATTCGAAGTTGTTGTGCTTTGAACTAACCTTCGTGGCAATATAGGGATCTGAACTTAGGGGAAAATTAAGTTCCATTTGATTTGCTTTTGGGTTACGTTTCTAGATGTAACTTTTGTTGGGGTTTCATGTTTTTTAGAACCAGTGTTTGGAAACGTAAGCAACGTTGAGTTGTTGCTTGAAGTGCATATTTGGCACTGTACTCGTAGTTTATTACTTGTGAATTTATGAACTTTGGTGTGAAGCTCAGGTTCAACATTGTACTCTTATTGGGCACTGGAGTGTTATGAGCTTTCATTTGGAGAGATGTATTCAATTCTATTCTGGTATTTTTTTTTGGGTTTCTCTTGTAATAAAAGTGTTAAACTTATAACTCTTTATCTGAACAACTTACTCACTAGGAAACTGGGTGAAAGCTTGTTTGAGTCATTTGAAATCTCTGCGAGATTTGGAACTGGAAACATCTTGCTTAAAGGAATGTAGAACATTTGTTTTATGATTGTATCAACTTCTTTGAAATGATAATAGAGTGAGTTTTGGAGGGGGATGTTCTTTCCCCTCAGTTTTGAGGAATCCTATAGTCTAGGTTGACTGTTTTGTTGAAGCTAAGTCACCTCTGTCGTGATTTTGTTGATGTGAAAGTTTTGTTTTGGATTATTTTCCTATTACTTTGGATTTGATATTGAGAAATCTTCTGATTTAAATGTTTTTGATTCTTACTCTCTCTTATGATTCTTTAAAATAATTTTGGGTCTCAGTGGAAGGTTGAGTTATTACCGTGGACACTAGATCTATACGAGAAGGATACTTTCTCCATTCATCTATTTTGTGTTTAGTTCTTTTAAATCATGAACTACTTACCTTTTTATATTAAGTGGTGAAGCAATTATAAGTCTTCAGTCTTGGGTTCGTGGTTGATTCTGAACTTGATAGTTGTTGTTTCAAGATTTTATTCTTTTTTGGTTCATTAAAAGAGTCCTTGGGCTTCTTTTTGAGAAAGAAATTATATATGTATTCTCTTGAGATGAATATGTTGTTTTGGGAATGCAATACGTTTTCATTTTGATTTGATTTGAAACTGGAAAATTCTTTTGTTTAGCTGAATGAAAATATTTATTATTGAACCTTTCCTTATTGAGTGTCCTTTTCTCTTTCTTTTGGATAAGCTCATTGTTTGAACTTCTCTACACTTGATTCTCTTTCGAGATGGTGATTTTTTATGGCTTGTTGGTCTACTTTGTTAGAATCATTGTTGCAATAATGTGGAAAGATAGTAGTAGATTTGGTTCTGTTGATAAGTGAATGCATACTTATGGGTTCGACTGTTGTTAACTAGCCTTGCCTTGTTTGAATTGATAGGAGTAGGTTTGTCTCTTATACTCTCTATCTTTTTGGACGAACTCGAGTAGAGGTTATCTCCTCTATGGGGCTACTTTGTTTGAGAACGTTGGTTTCATATCTTTGATTGATAACTTCTAACATGCAGAGTTGGAATTAGAATTGTAGTTAGACTATTCTGATTTTCTATACCTTCTTGTATTGTTATGAAATTCTATTTAGATGTATATCTTAATGTTGAATTTATAAGATTGTTATCCTTGAAAGGAACAAGTAATTCATTTTATGAACCTGGTCTATTTTAAAGATGTTATAAGTATGGGCATGGTTCGTAATGGTTCTTCTTATTCTTGCTTAAGATTTAGATGAATAATCCTAGAATGAACCATGTTGTATACACTTTTTTGTCTCATAGAAAAGATAAATGTGGTATTCTATTAGGATAGAATTATGAAATAATGGGATGGCAAGATCTATTGTTTGTTTACAAGCCATTGATAGGATCAATAGAACTTTAAGTTCTTAGGCAGATAATGTGTATTATATTATGATCTTCTCTTAAAAGTTGATCAAGATTTATTAATGTACTTCTTTTCTATTTGGTATCACTTATGCTTATTATATGATGTATTAATTATCTCATTAAAGCATTGTTTCTTTAATGAAATAATTAGTGGAATGCACTTCGTTTTAATTCTTAGTGCTTATCATGCTCAATTCATTAAACTGACCCGTGCTAGCAATTTTTGCAGATGGACATCGTAAGTGATAAAAGAAGGCAAAAACTTATATGATGCATTGGATGATATAAGTTTGATTCTTTGTAAAGAATTTTGATTCATTCCTTAGTTGTATTGAAAAAGAAAAGTTGTATACTTTATAGAATGAAGGTTGTTGCTATGTAGTACGCCTAAAGTGCATATTCTTGTAAATTTATAAATTGTAATGATGAATTGTGAGTTGTGATTTATTTACATTGGTTGTGTAATTTATCTCGTACTTAAATAAGAGGAAAGTTTTATCTTGTTTATATTCTTCATATTATACTATACTTATCTTGTTATCTTTGATAAGATGGATAAAGGGAATTGGTTCAATTTCCCTTATAATGATGCAACTTGTTAAGTTGCATAATATGATGTGTTTTATCTAAACAATTTAACATAGTAATGTGATGCGTAATGAACATGCAGTAAGAACTATGGATATTGTGAATGATATACCCTAACTCTTAATCATGTAGAGGAAGAATCTTTCTCTCTCAATTGAATGTAAACCAAAAAGGTTTGGAGATATGATTATTAATCATTAGAATTCATTTTGTAGGAAGTCTACTTGAGTTGGACATATGCAGTTGTTAAACCTTCTTGAATGTTAAAGTACATTTTATTGAAACTTATGATATTGTTGTCCTGTTTTAGTTAACTGCTGGTTAAATTGAGTAAACAAACATTAACAGGCCATCATAAGTCAAGGAAGTTCTTCATTGACTAAATGAAACAAATTCAAGAAAGAACTTAAGGAGTGTTGGATTAGGGATTAGCAAGGTTGTTGTAATCAAGACATAATCCAAATTAATAATGCATTAATAATCTCCTTGGGGTATGTACATCTCGATGAGGTAATTTATGTAGGATGTTGGCACACGCCAACTGTAGGACTGTAATTTTGAGAAGACTTGGATCTTCTCAAGAATAAAATGTTGTAGTTGACTTGTGGCAACACCCTTCCACATTGATCATCTAGATCTACACATAAATAAGGACTTGAACTTAGTTTCTCTCTAGGTCAAGTTAGTGGCATATTTAGGATAGGAAGTAGCTTCCAATGGCTTAGGGTACCTTGGCACATCTAGTTGACTTAGCTAAACCGAGTATGCCCATTTACCCTAAGTCATTATGAGCATCTCCCTATAATAATTTATCTTTCTAACTAGGGCTAGGGTTAAACCTGGGACAAGTGGACTGACGATAGTCAGTAAAGACCAATGATGATAATAGAGGAGTGAGGTGAATGACGTATTCCAAAATGACGAGTATGACATCTAGGAATAGTGACATACACAGTATGTTGTAAATATTTGGCCAAAGTATCAAAAGTTGTTGGTTGCGTTGTCCTATGTCACCAAATTTGAAGCAACGTGATATCTGATGAATATTAGTAACAAATATTTAGATATGTTCTTTAAACAGATCACTCAGTACCTGGTGTAGGGTAGGAAAAACCAAGTATACAAAGTATATGATAAGTATTCAATGCTTGAAGTTAACATAAATAGATTGGTAGATTATCGAGTTATGAAATTAATAGATCGGTGGATCACCGAGTCATTTACAACTACATATGGTTATCTATTTGAAGTGTATTGGCATGAAATGTCTTTTCTTAATAATGCTTTATTTAGAACATAGAACATTATAAAAAATATATCTTATTTCTAAAGTCTTAAAATGGGAATGTTACATATCTTGGCAGTCTGATTGCTCTCCTGACTCAACAAATAAATTTCACTATTCAGTACACTATTTCTCTTACACATTTGTCTTTGAGTACTTAGGATTCATTGTAGGTGTAGAAATACTCGATCTAATATAGGGAAAAAATACCCCTATTGGTTACTAAATTTCTCTTAACTTATGATTAGTAAAAGGAATTCCTTATTCAAATGAGGAACAACAACTCATTCTTCTATTTTTTCTTTATGATTAAAGTCATCTATCTTTCTCCATTGACTCACTCAACTTAATCGCATGTTGATTTGATCTTATTCCATAATACATTTGTATTTTTTTAAATAACATATATTATACATCATTGTATAGAATATACATATTCTCATATGTTTGATTCCTTGGGAAAATACGCTTCTAATCAACTAAGATTTAATCAATAAAGTCAAGATTGTTATACTAACACACTGATTTTTCCATTTATTATTCTTCTTAGGATCAGGCGTAGTCTTACTAAATTTACTGATGGTATGGACAAATTTTTTACTTCATCCAAATGTGTAAAATACCTTAGTTTCATTTAAAATATGAGTTCTCTACGATTGAGTTAGCAACCCTTATTTTCCATTTAGAGATATACAATTGAAGTAGAATATTTTATTATACCATATGAAGAAACGTATATGATATTTGAACAATCGTTGTCAAGAATAAAGAGAATCTATTGGTAAATAGAGGATAAAGGATCTAGAATTTATCCTCTACAATTTCTAGAATCAAATAAAGTAATGTCTATAGATCTATAGATTAAGTTATTTATGATTCAACAAACGAATTCATGATTATTCAAAAAATAAGATGATTCAAAAAATCATGAATGGTGGACCTAATAAATATAATATATTTATTGGCATAATGCGCTATTGTATACATTTTTACTCATCTGCTGACTTCTAACCCCATGCGTGTCGGCCTATCACCCAGCGGAAGTTGGGCTCTCACACAAGGCATGTGTAGGCATCAAGCCCTTCCTTTATGTGAGCATTGTGAGAATATATTTCCATTTTTAGAGGATTAGTTGCAGAGAAGTGAATATTCATGTAAAGAAAAACATGAGCTATCATATCCTTATATCTAAGCATTTAATAAAAAGAGAAACATCATGGAATGAAATACAAAGAGCGGATATGTCATAAAATATAAGGAAGTAACACAAGGGTTTACACCCCTGAACCAGATATTCAAAATAGAGCCATGTATTTATATTGATCATAGTCTCAACAACCACATTACATTCAAAAATTTCATATCAAGATAGGGATATAACCCATATATCAGAGGTTCTAGCTATTCTTTCTTTATTACAAGAATTTATAGACCCATCCCTTAAACATGATAGCATTCTTATAGTCCTCTAATGAGAACCCCAACTCTTATGGCATCCTAATATTTTCTGCAGAGCTTCACTTTCCTCGTACTATATTTCTTCCATCCTAACCATCTTCTTGTCTCTCTATATTTCTATGTCCTCTCTTACCCAAGCATCTCTTCTTATAGGATCAACACCCACCTCCATGCCTTTATTCAGCAGCAGATCAGATTCTAAGTATCAATGTGGTCCTCCAATGGTGCATGTTTATTCTACTCTGAGATCTCCACTTTTTGTAATGATGTCTTCTAAAAATATTCCATGTGTCGAATATTCTTTCCTTAACCACCAAGCCTTCCATCCTGGCACCTTATCCACTCGACATGCCTAGTCAGGTCATGTATTTCCTCAAGTGCCTCCAGAATGTTAAATATGGCTTCCCTTAGACCCTGTGTATTGCTTTTCTTGCACGCGCTGGTTTCTCCTAAACCCTTCTTAAACACTTGTCATGTGTGCTTCTCCCCATGCAACCTTCTTCCTATTTTTCCTACGTGCTCATGCATCCTTTGGAACTTAGCCAATATTTCGAGGCCCAACATCACCCCACACTAAATTTGTTCTCCTTCCATGGAAACATACTACTCCTTACAAGAATAAAAAATGGTGGAACCCAAATAAATTGAATGAATATGTAAAGAATGGAAGAATTAAGAATAGAAGAATAGAAAGAATCAAATATCTTTCTACTGATGCAAGAGGAGTGGGAACTCCTTCCTTATTGTTGCCTCGATCTTTTCCTAGTTGTCTACTTCACCCTGCACCTACTCAAGTAGGTCACCCACTAGAGTGCTTAACTCCACAAAAATTAGTTCATCACCCTTAGCATTCAACATATCTACAATTCTTTCTAGTTGCTTACTAATTTTGTCTAGCGTGTCCATTCTACGGGTGATCTGGGGGTACAATTCCTTAAGCTAATTTTTAATCGATCCCCATAAGGCTTTGATCACTTCCATCTTATTTTATACCTCAGTTAGGATCTTATCCCTCTCCACCATGTTTCCTTTATTCTTCTTTTGGTATTTTTTCAGACCCACCCCATGTGTAGAAACTAGTATGTTTGTTACCTTATCTCTATCAGCGCAATTATCATACATGGCCTTAGCCATCCACATGAACACTCTTTACAACGGAAAGGATCTCATAATATCGTGTCACTTTCTCCCCAATATTCTAATTCTCTTTGTCTTTCTAGCATGTTAATGCCTCTTTTTCTGATTTTAGAGTGAATGGCCACTTCTCCAAGGTAAGGATCTAAGTTAAGTCTTCCAAGAATTGTAAGGTTGACTTGTATTTATACTAAAGTAGTACTAGGTTTGGGTGTTTAAAAGTGATGTTTTCCATGATCATTTCAATCTTCTTGTACACCTCACACACCTTTGCCTTCTCCTCCCTTAGTTTTCACCTTAAATGTGCACTGATAAGCTCTTCTTATTTGAAATCATTTCTCTTCTCAATGAGTTCCTCCTTCTTCTCCAGTTCTTCCTCTAGGAACCTTACCCTATCATTCCTTTTGAAGAGTCTCACCTCAATATCAACTAATAATTTTTTGAGAACATTCCAGAATTTCTCATCAGATAATTGTTGAGTGTTTACTAGGGTTCACTCCCTTATTCTATGGTACCTTCATCAGTGCTCCTTGGCTAACCTAAAACTTGGGTTCATCAACATGGGATTCAAAATCCCAAGATAGCATATTCCTAATTCATGGGTACACGCCTTCTTCTTCAAATGAAGACCATGCAAGGAGTTGGTCTGTGGGCACATTACTCTAGAAGCATGCATGCAGTACCTTACTTGGATCATTAATGTAACTCATTCCCTTCTCCTGTGCTGCTACCATGCTCTTCCCTCTTATGCACGCTGCCCTTGGAAATCTTACCGCTAAGTTGGGATATCTACCCATGCTCCCATACTATTTTCCTATGCTTTCCTCCTCTATCTCATCAGCACTACACTCTACTTCCTGCTCCACCTATTCCTTTATTAATCCCACTACTTCACTTTTTGCAGCCTCTTCTATCTGCTCCTTGATGAGTCTTGGGGTCCTTTGATCCTTTGTATTCACTTCCTAACTCTCTCCTTTTCCTTGAGCACCTTCCTCTTCCCCATACTTTTCTTCATTTCCCTCATCATCGGAGTCATGCACATCGTACACATGATGATCTTGAGCTTCTTCATGCTCATCATCATATCTCTCACCTTTATAGGCCTCTAGGCTCTCCATTTATTCTAAGTGCGTCTTCTTTGCTACCTTATACCTCTTCCTAAATAGTTATTCTAGCATAAGAGACTCTTCCTTATCTTCTTCTTTAGTAGGTGACTCCTTACTTGGTGATTCTTCTTGTACATGAGGCTCTTCTTGCTCTTGGGCCTCTTCCTCAAGTGATTTTTCCTTTTTCTTAATGGAGGATTCTTCCTCCATGCATATGTGTTTGGATTCACGCCTGACACCTACGCGCCCACATATTGTGTTGTTTGTACACTTGGGGCCTTCTTTTCTGGCACTTCTTCTCTTTCCCTCTTCCTTGGTGCAGCCTTCTTTCTCATGGTGGGGTCTTCTAGGATGGAGACATCACTCTCTAAGTAGGTTCCCTTCTCATAATTGGTCTTGATGCACAAGTATACCCTCGTTTTGGTCCTTCCACCAATTGGCAATGTCATAGGTTTCATCATGCTCACCTCATGGGAGACATAATTCTCCACATAAGCACGCTTCTTTGGGTATACTATATTTTTGTGCAGCTCGTGTTGGTCTTAGTCTACCTCGCTGAGGTTAAACCTTAGTCTTTTGGCCTCCTTGAAGTGGTTGACCCCTGTTTGGAAATATTACATGGTGAATGAGAAAGGTAGTTTACACCAAGGGCTCTTGGTCCCATCTGTGAATCTGGATATGCTAATGTAAAAGTGATGGTAAATAGCAAACTCAACCTCTCCTTTCACTAACATTTGTAATTTAATCAGGTATCCTCCATTCAACCCTAAAAACATTACATATCCTCTTGTACCATTTCTCTAGGCACACCTTGTGGGTAGTGGTCATGGTGTCACAAGTGTATTTTTCAAATCTCTTTGTAGGGGAAGGGTCTTCATCTAAATATTTCCTTATAAACTTCTTTGGCCCATCAGGCACTCCAATTTCTGAGAAGATGATGGTGAGGAGGACATTGCCAAACATGATCTTTTCTCCTTTGTGTGTGGCACTAATGATTTCTTTAGAAATGAAGGTGGATAGGTTATATATGGTGCATTCCAAAATCTTTCAGCACACATTAAACCAAGCCTTGTTTATATTTTTCCACCTCTCTTGTCCATTCAGATTGGATACCAAACATGTAGCTATCCTCATAACTCAGTCAGAGATATTAGAGATATCTAAATATCTCGAGCCCTTCTCATAATCATAAGCCTAGAATGTCTCCTTAACTACTTCCTTTCACAGACAAGGTTGGTAAAGTAAGATGTTAGTTGAGGGGTTATGCACATCATTCACCTTGTGAAGTATAAGTGGTCCTCATGCACGTGCAACATCAACCATTGGTACAGTCACTTAGGTTTTCCAAAGTAGTGCAACTCATAAAGTTGCAACAACCCAGCCTTATGCAATTTTACCTTCATTTCATTGCTAGAGATTAGCATTCCTTTTGGTGTCCTTTTTTCTATTAGGAGAGCTAGTTCTAATGCCATCTCATTTTCTGTGGTGCTTTTTAAATGGTTGTAATTGCTCACTATCATCTTCCTTACATGGGATACCCATTCCTTTCTGAGAAACACACCATCTGGGTATTGCATCTTTGCATACCACTCCTCATTGAAACTGGTGGTAAAAGTCTGTTTCCCCTTGCCTTTGCCCTTCTTTGGTGACATGGCTGCAATCTTTGATTCCATCCTCTTATCGGCTTACTAAAAAATATCTTCCTTTCTCATTTTCCTCACTCTTCTCAAATTCATAGCTTTCCTTCATGAAAAATTCCTTTACTCCCATGCCCTAGCTGTAGAACCCTAACCTGGATGATCCTTCCATAAGATGATGTACCCTTCTAGAAGTTTCCTCTATACGCCCATGTACCTTATCCACTCTGGTTTGCAAATCACACTAGTCACGCACCCATATTTCTCACACTTTTTCCTTCACACAAATCTTCTTCGTGGATGCCCTAGTTTGCAAGAGCTCTTCTTTATAAAAAATGCAAGGTAATAACAATTTATCTCGACCTTTTACTTATATATTTTGCTTCTCTCCCATAATAAATGCTATGCAACCTACCAACATAATTTTTCACTAAAGGTGACTTTTCCACTAAAGCCAACCTTAAGTGCTCTTATCCTCATGCCCAATCATGTGCAAAAAATCCTTACAACCTTCTCACATGCAAACATCCTTACTAAACGAAGATCCTCACGCACACACTTGCGGTGCGGAAGGAATTTCTTCTATCCTTAACCTGATTTTTACCTTCACCTACCTCATGTTGTTCCTCCTCTTCTCATCCTTTGTACGTGGTCTTTGTAAATATTTTTTGACACCAAAATTCCTTATATCCACCTTTTCTACGCATGCTCTTCTACAGTATGCGCTTTTAATCTGGGCCATCAAAACACAACTACTACCATCTTCCATTTTAATTCATATTAATCTACCCCACAAAAAAATAGATGTGTGGTCCTCTGCGCATGCAAAACCTTTTGAAAATAATAAGTGGCTACCGGCACACAAGGCACACAAAACCATAACACAAAGAGAAAGGAACAAGCGACGAAAAAGAGAAACATAAGGAAACGAGAAAAATAAAAAGAAATCCTAGGCTAGATGCAAAACATTGCCTTATTTATAAACACAAGGAAGACTTATTTATAGTAGGGCTTCAACCTACTCCCATTGAAATGGCTTGGTAATCATGTTCCATCAAGCACTTGTAACTGACAAGTGCTTGATTACAAGATGTACATGATGATATATGGCCGTAAGAAATGGACTTTCAGTTTCCCAAGATGGTGCAAAAACTTGAAACCATATAAGAAAACCATCTTCTCAACCTTGAATTGTTTTTTTAATATGGAGATCATGACATGCTTTTTTCCATGCCTTTTTAGTCTTCTAACTCCATCTAGCAAGTGATCTCCTTTTATCTAGTTACATTAACTTCTCCATGCACTCTTGAATTACTTGTTCATCAGCTGACCCTCTTATGTGAACAATATGTAGTGATGGTAACATAAATTCAACTGGTAAAACAACCTTTGTGCTAAACACCAACTGAAATGGTGTGGCTTTGTTTAATCTCTTTTAGGTTGTCTTGTATACCCATAGAATGACTGATACCTTATCATCCCAATCTTGTCTTCCCACATCACAATTATTTGTCACCGTGTGACTCAAAATTTTGTTAAATTCCTTAGCAATTCCATTAGCCCAAGGGTGATAAGGGTGGTCTTATGATGGGCCACCATGAACTCTGCCAACAAAATCCTTACTATTTCATTCAAAAAATGTGTACCCCTGTCACTAGTTAAGCTTAAAGGACATCCATATCTACTAATTATGTTCTCCCATAAAAATATAACAACTATCACCATTGTGCAATCCCTTGTAGGCTCTACCTCTACCCACCTTGTCAAGTAATCAATGAAAGTAATGATATAGCACAAACTAGTCCTTTACACGGCAGGTGAAATTGTTCCTACAAAATCAATTTCCCATTTTTAAAATGGTTCTATGCTGGCTATCGGCCTCAAGGGAATTTCATCCCTTCTTCTTGGCTTACAAAGGCACTAACAATGGTCATAGGCCTTGTAAAATTCAATGCAATCCTGGTATATACTTTCCCACTAAATCCTTGTAAGTATAATATTCCATCTATTGGCATTTCCCGAATAGTTACCTCCTCCAATCCCATAATGTGCTTCTTCCATGATTGGAATGTGCTCATATTATAACATGCATCGACATAGAACCTCATCATGACCTAACTTGTATAAGTCTCCTCCAATTAGCATGTAGGGCATGACACGTATGGCTAGTTATTTTCTCTCTAAATTCTTCATTCCTTTTGGTGTCACACCTATTTTGAAAAACATATCAATATATTATAAGTAAGAGGGTGTGATCTGCATCCTAAATAGTTGCATGTCTATCATAGCATCCCTAATGCTCTGTGTGTCCTCCCCTTAGTCAATTCTTGACAAATGGTTAGGACCTGAGTTACTGTTTCCTGGTTTGACAACAACTATAAACTCAAACTCCTGAAACAACAAGATCCACTGGCATATATGACCTTACAAAACAAGCTTGTTCACCAAGTACTTCAATTTCATGTGATCTATGTAAAATATGAAGGGTGTTACCAATAGATATTGCCTAAACTTATGTAACACGTATATCATCGATAGTCCTTCATGCTCAGTAGTGGTGTAGTTCTACTCTTCTATTGTTAACTTCCTGCTAGCGAAACATAAGGGGTGGTTAATAATCCCTTCTTCAAACTATGCTAAGACTTCTCCAATTGCTATCCTTGAAGCATCAAAATGCACGTGGAAAGGTTTATCCCAAGAGAGAAAATGCAATATGGGCATAGTGACAAGTATATACTTCAAAGTGTCAAATGTTGTCTGTTGCACCTCTCCCTAGTGAAATTCACTCTTGTGTTTTAGTAAATTCTCCAATGGCGTCGTGATCTTGCAATACCCCTTGATAAAATTTTGGTAGTACCCTATGTTCCCAAGGAATATGCACACTACACTCTGACTGGTAGCTTCCCCCAATCCCATAATAATGGCAACCTTGGTGGGATCTACCAACAAACCTTTCATACATCTAATATGCCCCAACAAGGTTCTAAATGGAGTAGTGAAGAGACACTTCTTGATGTTGAGGTATATGCACAACTGCTAACATATTTCAAACATCAGCCATAAATTATCACAATAGTCTTTCACTAGGCCATACATTATCCAGTCATCAAGGTAGACTTATAGAAACTTATGGATAAAATATTTAAATTCCTAGACCACTATGTGTGAAAAAAAAGTAAGAACGTTCTTCAGTCCAAAAGGTATGACTGTATAGGAAAAAATTCCACACTCAGTGGCAATATTTTTCTTCTCTTGGTCTTCCTTTGCAATCCTAACTTGATGATATCCCGAGAATCCATCTCTAAAAGAATAGATCTCACTCCCAGATTCTCCTTCCAGGATTTCTTTAGTGAATGGGGTTGGAAAAGTGTCAATGACACACACTGCATTCAGGTCCCTATAGTCAACACAAATCCTTATCCTTCCATCCTTTTTAATATTGATGACCATGGGGCTTACCCATTTTGATTCCTCCACAACTTCAATGATGTTTGAAGCAGTCATTTTGTCTATCACCTCCTTGAATTTGACGTGAAGATTTGAATTCATTCGATAAGGCCTCTTCTGAATTAGGTGCACACCTTCTTTCAACTTTATTTTCATCTCTTGCAAGAAGTTGTGAACTACTTTAAGCTCATAGTATCCACGTAGAAATAAATCTTGAAACTCATGCAATAGATCAATGATCTTCAAGACTTCCTTCTCTGACCAGTAGTCTTCAATAGTGTCCTTCTTAGGTTCAACCTCTAAACCAATGTTAACCTTATTTTTTTTCATGGGTTCATGGTAGGCACGTGCTTGCTTATTAGTTTTATCCCTAACTTTTCACCTACCTTTAGTATGGTTAGCATCCAAACTCTCTATCAGTTCACCATCTATTACATAGACCATATTTTCCTTTTCTTTCTCTATACGCACGTGCTCAAGTCACACCTATCTTGACTCTTCTTCATCAAAGTGCGTTTCCAAACTAGGTTCTCCTAATAACTCTAGTATTTTATCTTTTATCATGGCACTATCTCCCATAGTTAGGAGCTTAATAACCTGCAATGCCCTATCAAACGATGGTTTAGTAATCTGATACTCGAAATATTGAAGGATATCAACCCTCAAATCCTACCAATTTATTGTTTGATAGCACATCTCAAAGTGAATATACCATGTGTGTGCACAACCTTGTAAGGTGGAATATAGCTTATGCACCCATAAAGAAGGTGGAAAGGCCTCCGTGCCTTCCATCCATGCTTTCTCACATGCTTAGACGTGAAACAAGGTAGGTTCCTTCCCATGGTAGTCTTGTATTATATTGAGGGAATTAATTCAGGATAACCTAACAAAGAATGTGATTCTCACCTTGTGCCACTATAGAAGGCTATTGCGATGAGTCACCCACCAATGTGCCATGGTCCCAAGAAATTTATAATTGAGCATACCTATTCTTTCAGCCTCATTTTTCCAATAAGCCTCCATTTCTCGTAAGAAATACTTAGGATTGGATCCTCCTGAATAAATTGTTATCTTCTTCCCTGTCAAGTGCTTGAATGAATGTGCCTTTATTACCCTTGTCACATAGCCTCTTAGTTATCATCCAATTAACTCATAAGTCCCATGCACCTAATTATCACATGCCATGCTAGTTGTATCACTCATGGACTGATAATTTTCAAAATAAATAACTCCCTCTGTAGGGTGAATCACCTCAGGGTCCTTGATACAGTGCACATAGATCTTGTCAAGAAATTATTCTCCCAAGCACTCAGTATAGGGTGCTAGATTCCCATCGGTTAAGGGGACAATGACCTGTTCTTCCTTGTTATCAAAGGTTATGTATCCCTTATTGAACCTTAGGTCAGCATTGTTCTTATAACACCACAGGTGCCCAAGTAAAGCATAAAATTTGTCTGCCTCAGCTAGTGCTAAGACTTCAAAATCCCTAATGAATTTTTCCACTTGGATAGCGATAGCATCATCCTTCAAGACACCAATGGTCATTTCCTTTTTCTTGTTATCCATATACAACACATTCAAAGATGGTTATAATGGGGGCCTTCCCATTTGATGCCATGTATCTAGAGTGACAAAATTTACTTTCGTGCCTATGTCAATCAAAATATTGCTTAGAAGCCATCCATCCATAGCCATATTCAAGTTAATCTCCATATCATAGTCCAATATGTGGGGAGGGAGGTTAGCATGCAGAACCTACCTCTCACGCTCTCCTCCATTGTGCATTACCTTCTCCCATAACCACTCTCCTAGCAAAGGAATGATATTATCTTTCCTCAACATCTTGCATACTTCTCTAACCTCATCCAGATCCTTCTGTGGAGCCTCAACATTCTTCCTTTTCTCTAACTATCTTGACTACTCTTTCAGGCATTGGATCTCTCCTTGAAGGCTTCGAATCACATCCATGGTTTCTTGATACACCTCCTTCTAATGATTAGGGCCCGGATACTTCCCATTTACCACCTCCTCTCTAATAACTAGTGGTCTCTACCCTAGTATATCCCTTTTACATATAGCCTCAGCTCACATCGTAACTAGTACTGGCTCTAGTTCTGACTCGTGCGCCACCTGTGACATCCATTATGAATCATCCTTCTTTATGCTTACTATTTTGGCACCTTTTTCTTTTCAGTGTTGCTAGCTCATGTGCTCAAATAACTTTTATTACTCCTCATACTTATGTTTATTTCCACACCATGATGATTATAGTAGATAAGGGCACTCACACTTGTAGTGCTCTGTGGATCCACAATTATAACACGTCCCACATGGGAACTCACTTCTTCCTCCTTTACAGTCACCATTACCACAAAATCATCCTCAAAAACTTCTTCCATGTGTCCCTCCTTGTGCGTGCCCTTCATAGTGATGACCTTAATCCTTAGAACTTTTTGTGAGGATAGTTTGGAGCACACCAGTATCAATGGCATCATGTATCTGGTCAATCAATCTACAATCATTTTTGTCATAGATAGTAGAGGTGTAAATATTGCAATAGCAAGACACATTCTTACGGATCACGTGTTGTAGTAGTGGAAATCTACTTGCATCATGATCTATGTGGAAAATTTCATAGTCCACCATCATGGTGTGTACCGATCTCCAGGGAAAAATATCTTTTATATGCCCCTTTACCTCACAATCCATGCACCATAGACCATTGCGAGTCTCATACATTGAGTTCGCAAATAAATTTTCTAGCTGCTTCACCATTGTAGTAATTTAAGCCTCAATAAAATGGCTAACACTGGTATCAACGCTTTCAATAGCCTTAGTGTGGAGGGAAGCATCCAGGGCCTCACGTGGGTCTGTGAATTTCTTTTGTGAAAGTGCTCTCCTAAACAATGTTATCAATCCTCCAAGAAACCACTGAGCATGTTGAGAGGGGTGAATATCATAGGATAGATTTGATAATATATTTTTAAAACATGTGTCATATTCCCACACATTCTCTATCATTCCTTGCTATATTTTCTTCATCACATTGATTCTCTTCTATTCAAACTCATGGATATGAAATTCAGTAAAGAAATCATTCCAAAGTGCGTTGTAATCTACCACTGTCTGATGGAGATCATAATTCTGGTACAAACTATGTTAGCATCCTTGCAATGTTGTTGCAAACTAAATTTCCTTCCTCTCTAGGGTAGTGATCCATTTCACGCGCCATAGTAGTCCACACTTGTGTACATACGATGAAACATCCTCAACACCTTTGTAGTTTGGTAGGTACAAAGACATTTCAAAGAAAACTTGCTGAGGTGGTTGAGGTCCTTGTCCACTTGACCCAGAACCTTGATTCCCTCTGGTGTTACCTCCACCACCAGATCCACTAGATCCACCAGGTCCCATTCCTCCTGATCCATCAGATCCTCTAGGTCCGCTAGGTCCTCTAGCTCTTATACCACCAGATCCACCTCTTGTAGTCTGTAATTGGTGGTTGCGCTTTCCCAATGTATCCACTGTGCATACCATAAATTTTTGTACCTAGATGTGTGTCACTTTTCATGATACCCAAATGTAGTAATCCAGCTTTGTCCCAATATTCCATTCCAAACAATATTCCTTCCAAACATAGGAATTGATTATGCAGCCATAGATATACCAAATGAGAAATTTATCTCCTCGGTGCATATCAGTCACTCCCACCAATACCAACTTGGTTAACAATACTTATCTCTTGATTTGGAAGAATATGCGCTAAGGGTTGGTCACTAGGTGGATTCAGATGTGAATTGATGGCTCTCCTTTCTATAAGTAAAAAACTCTCATTAGAAGTTGAAGGGTTCTCTCTCCCATGCTTTCCAAGATGGGGTAGCATAGACTGCTTAGGCTCCACATCCTCCACATGAACCTCAATTACTTCCCGCAATGTCTGCCTCCATAAATCCATCTCTTTCAAAACCTCGCATTGTCTAGCTAACTCCCTTTCACATGCTTCGCTATACTTGAGTCCTCTCTCATATCTTTCTTTTTCAACTACAATGTCTATCATCTTCCTCCACCCTAGCTTCCTTGCCTAGCACCCAGAAGAAGCTTAGCCGGCCATAGGAAATTCTTCCAAACTTAGGGTAATGATCAAGATCTTCATATCTAAAGGGATAGCCCATAGAAATGATCTTCTAGAAACCCTTAAGAACTCAAACTCAACAACCTTAGGACAAGAATACGTAGAAATAGCATATTCCAGGGTATAACTGGTCAGCACTCTCTTCCACCAATGATCAATATCATGTGTCCAAGTCAGATCAACATCTTGTAGCCTTTGATATTCCTCTTGGGTCCACATGCAAGATCTATAGTACCAGTTGTATCTAGATGCATATGCGGAAATCCATACATACAACTCTACATGAAAGCAAAAAAATAAGGTCTCATACATCTCATGATACAAGAGTTCTTCTACCCATATTTGTGCATAAAACTCAGGTACAATACTAAATCTCTAAGAAAAATCATCCTCTATGCTCTTAAACCATGCCTTAAGATTGTCCAAGGTTAATTGCTTCTTCATCACACATCATTCTAATAATAACTTCAAAAAGAGGTACCTAAAATGGATCCAAAATGTAGTCATCTTTACTCATCTTCTAACTTCTAACCCTATACGCACCATCCTATCACCAGCAGGTGCTCACCCATGGCATGTGTAGGAATTGAGCCCCTCCTTTATGTGAGCATTATGAGAAGATCTTGTCATTTTTAAAGGATTAGTTACAGAGAAGTGAATATTCATGTAAAAGCACAACATGAGCTATCATATCCTTATATCCAAGCATTTAAAAACAAGAGAAACATCATGGCATGAAATACAAAGAGCATATTTTTCATAAAATATAAGGAAGTAACACTAGGGTTTGCACCCCTGAACCGGATATTTAGAACAGAGCCATATATTTATATTGATCATAGTCTCAGCAACCACATTACATTCAAAAAGGTCGTATCAGACCAAATGTATCAAGACATGGATCTAACCCATATATCAGAGGTCCTAGCTATGCTTTCTTTATTACAAGAATTTTATAGACCCATCCCTTAGACATGATAACATTCCTACAGTCCTCTAATGAGAACCCTAACTCGTAGGGCCTCTTAATATTTTCAGTAGAGCATCACTTTCCTCATACTATATGTTTTCCATCCTAACCATATCTTGTCTCTCTACCTTTCTCTGTTGTCTCTTATTTGAGCATCTTTCTTATAGGATCAACACCCACTATCGTACCTTTCTTTAGGAGTAGATCGGATGCCAAGTGTCAATGTGGTCCTCCAATGGTGCATGTTTATTCTTCTTTGAGCTCTCCACTTTCTGTAATGATGTATTCTAAGAATATTCCATGTGTGGAATATTCTTTCCTTGACTACCAAGTCATCTGAGCTGGCACCTTATCCTGTCAGCATGCCTTGTGGGGTCACATTTTTCCTCAAGTGCCTCCAGAACATTGAATATGGCTAAGTCCTTAGACCTTATGTATTTCTTTACGTGTGCACCCTGGTTTCTCCTAAACCATTTTCATGTGCACTTCTCCCCCCGCACCCTTCTTCTTATTGGTCCAACGTGCTCACGTGCTCTTTGGCACTTAGCCAATATTATGAGGCCCAACAACTATTGTCAATTGCAATATGTTGGAATAGATAACTTTTTTTCTGTAATTGTTGGATTGGCACTACATTAAGATGAAAATAATATATTAGACACAGTAATAGAGGATCATACACTTATCTATGAATGATAGTAATAAAAAAAAATTATTCGTTAATAAATATAATTAGAATTTTTCTAATTTATCAAAAATTATATTAAACTTCTAAGTTTTCCATAGGAATTTAGTTCCTTATTTCATTTGATTTGATTCTTTCATACATTATATGTTTTATCATTCTTGGTTGAATGACTCAAATATTTATTATTTCAATATCCAAAACTGAAAATTCCTAAGCTGCCTACATATATAGTATCACAAGGCATTAATATACATGAAAATTGCATATAATAAGAGGGGAAAAGGATAATAAGAAAAAAAACATGACATGAAAATTGAATAATATAGAAATATCATGTAATTGAAATTTATTGATAAATTTATTAGACCTAGAATTAGTTGCATGAATTATCTCCCCTTTTTTTAGTTTTTTTATTAATTAAAAAGGGTGTTTTAAATGATAAGTTTTTTCCATCAGAAAAATACCATTAACAGTTCCTATAGGTTGAGCTCCTAATTCAAGGAAATTCACAATAGTAACATAAAATAAGTGGGTTTCATCCTTATTCATTGGATCATAAAGACAAAATTTTGAGAGAGATCTTCCTTTTCTTTGATACTTAGCATCAATTGCTACAATTCGATAGGTAACTCATTGAGTTAGATTGACAAGAGAACGCCCCTACCCCCCTCGAAAACATACATTTCACTATTCTCTTTTCCACGTTTAGTAATAGAACTGATTAATCTTTGTAGAATTGGGATCTAGTTTATCTCAAAATTTATCTAATCATTTTTTGAACTCTATGTAGACTTACAAAATAATTATAGCTCATTTAGAACATTTACACTAACCCTAGATTCTATCCCCTAATTTATATCTCCTTTCTAGTGAAACTTTGCATATATTTTTAAGGAGATAAATGTTAAGCTAAGAGCATATTAAAATCCAAAATGACATATGTCATAATACATAGAACCAATCATGTCGGTCAAGTCGAATTTTTCTTTCTACCACATCATTTTAGACAAACAAATTATTATAATAAAGGTAGGTATCTGATCCAAAATGGATATGTAATTATGAATAGTCATTAATTCATACATTTTTGTAATGACATCAGTTCATTATCCTAGCTAGCTATTGAATGCTTCTTTAGCTGCATAAATTACTACGACAATAATGGTTTCAATGCCTTATTGTCATGCTAATTTCTTAGTATTTATTTTTACCTTTTCTCTAAAAAAATAGGGGATTTTACTTAATTATAATCAACTTTCAGGATTCCAAATTAAGGCTATATCTGTTGATAATGATTTAGTTATTATTTATTTAGTATCATGCCCACAAAAAATATTTAGAAGGTGGTCCTCCATACCCAAAGCAAATGATTTATAAACTAGATCATCTATTTGATTAATACCTTCATAACCTAGGAAGGTTAGATATCCCAACGGAAAAAATTTTATATGAACTGGTGCAGAAATTACTCCATAAGGAATATAAAGACGTTTACCAATATGACATTCCATTTAAGTACCAAATATTACAGATGGTTCCATATGAGTGATCATATCTACTACTTCAACATGATCATCTGTGATAATTATTTCATAACAGAAACCTTGGATTTTGTCTTTGAACCATTTTGCATCGTGTTTAAAGTAAGTACCCAAAAAACTTACTTCAATCAGCCCATCTATCCTCCTGCTAAGATGGAGGAATTAAAAATTCTTGGTTCTAATAGAAGAAGTACTCCATGTTACTGTGCCTTGGAGATCCATATATTTGGGTCAGGTATTGATTATCACATTGAACTATCTAATGTGCTTGATAGCCTTCACAACCCAACCAAAATGATGTGATTATTAGGGGTGTGCTCTACCACTAAGCTAATATCCTAGTATGGCCCTCCTAGTAGGAGAGGCCCTCCAAAATCAAGAGAAAACATAAACATGTCACTTACTCGCCTCTTTTATACTTTTATTACATGTTTTCACCCTACCTAGGTGGGGGTGAGACCCTTTTTAATTTGAATTATTTCATTCAAATTTTGTTTTCAATTTCGAAAACAACAAAAAGGGTCTCATTTATACTTAATTTAAGGAATTTCCCCCTAATGTAGACTACTTTTGTAGTGTAGTTTCCTTATCTATTTGTATTAGTAGTAATATAAATAATTTTACTGCTGCATAAGGATTAATTAGTAAAGGTTCATAATTCTTAATTTAATGAATTAAAGTATAAAGAAGCTCTATTATTTTAAAGTATAAAATACACACCTTTTTTGAAACTTATCACTTCTGATTTTGAATCTAAAACCTTTTAGAAGTGATTACTTATTGACCTTTTTTAAAACAGAATTATTAAAATAATTTAATTTTTTAATGCTTGTCTTCATTTAAATTTTTATTAAATTTTACTAGATGAGACATGAGAGAACTGAACTATATTAGAAATAAGAAACCAAACTAATTTCTAGCTAATATAGTAAAAAAGTGTACAAGGTTCTATCATAATAGATAACTTGTTCATTCATGGGACAATGAGCTCAGTTATGAACTCGGTCTTATTTACTTTAGTATTGAGTAATGTACTTTAGTGACAATCACTCTATTTTATACACATAAGTAGTATATAAGCCCAAAAAGTATTAGCTCTACCTGAAAAGGAGGTGATCCAGCCACACCTTCTAGTATGGCTACATTGATATGATTTCAATCTGGTCACTAGTTGTGCCTTGGGAACCCCCCTCCTTGTGGTTAAGGTAATGACTTCGAGCATGGATTACTTCCCTAGTGTGACAAGCGGTGTGTATAAGGCCCGAGAACTAATTCACCACCATATGGCTGACCAATGATTACTAGCGATTCTTACTTCATGAAGGTGAGTTGCATCCTTCAATCTAAATTGAGGTAAGGTTTTTGAGGTTAGCTTGCCCTTGCAGGAGCGTGACCCTTTGTCCCAGCCATTATAGTACATGTGTCACCCATGGAATAAGGGTATGATGACTTGACATCATCCTCACCTTCCTCTAGTTTAACATCGATAGTTTTTTCAGAGCGCCAAACATACTATGACAACTAAACATGAGGGTTGTTCTCATTTTGGGACTTAACGTGCATAAACTAATGACATTTATGCACCACCTATTTCCACATTCCCGAAGGCACTCCTTTCTTTCAAAAGGATTCGTGACTTGTCAATCCTGGGTAAGGCTCTTTGCTTTGCATCAGATTAAACCACATACTCCACCACTTTTTCAAGCCCCTGTCAATTCCTTTGAGTTTCATTCTTACGAACGTACATCCCATGTGGGATACTTAGCACATTAGTTGTAGCACTATACAAGTCAATACGCACAACACTTATTATCCATCGTTTACAACTAGGAATAGTGGGGTCTCTAATCCCATTTTCTCCCCTAGCTTTCATCTCTAAGTGTCAGCTAGGGCCCAAAAGATTGCTTTCTCCTATTTGAGTTCTTCATGATCTCATTATATTTCCCCACTCCACCATAAATTTCCTCTACCCCTACCACACTCCATCTTGGTAGTTTCCAATGCCTATCTAGGGTTAAGCCCTAGTATTTGACGATGGAATTGAAAATCCACCTACAGACACTTTACGCCCAATAATTTTGGATAATACTTACATCCTCTATTTTACTGCAACTGCTGGTATAGATTTAGCTAATGCTTATTCCTAATATACAATCATTCTTTCTTATTTGAGAAAAGAATTTTTTGACTCATGATCCTTCTTCCTTCAAATGGCATTACTCCATTAGGATTTCACCTATCGTGGAAAATTCTTCACTGCTACCTCATGTAGGATTCAACATTGTTTCATAGTACCAGTGTAGCTAATCATCCTCTCAGACCAACTATTGATCATAGCCTTGGTGAGCTATTTCCTCACCAACTAGCTAATCAGATGTGAGCTCTTCCTTGGGAGGATTCCTCCCTTTTTTTCCTTAGCCTAACTCTAGGAGGTACTAACTCTATGGGGTATTAGCAATTGTTTCCAGCTATTATTCCCCTCCTAAGGGTAAATTCTTACACATTATGTACCTGTTTGCCACTGGAAACACCACTTCCTTTTTGACTTGTATGTGTTAATAATTTCACCAGTGTTCATCTTGAGCCAAGATTAAACTCTCAATGAAATGAAGAGTTTCATTAATTTATTACTTATATCTCCCTTCTTCGTGACCAACGCCAATTTAGAATTATCTATCATCTACATCTAGATATATTCTATTATCTATCTATCAATCTAGATAGATTGATATATATCTAATTTATCTCCAATCATGAACATTTATTTTGAATATCATATTATTTACCATATCATAAAAAAATTATGTTACTTTTAACATTCATTTGTAATATTTGTAATATTTTTGTATTAGTGGTAAAAGGTTTTGGAGGGACCTTACCCAGAGTTACAACTAGAGGATCATCATCCAAGATAAACAGAGTAAAGTACTGTACTTTTTTTATCCATGGGGGCCACACCCCAACCAAAAAGGAAAGAAACAAGAAAAAAAGGAAAGGTTCCATCTATATAAAAATAGCCCAACAATAAACCAAAAAATGCAAAACAACAGCTAAAAATAGCACTAAGACAGCTACATTGTAAACAAAGAGACAATAGCACTAACCAACGGATTTATTGAAAAAATTTAGAGCAACCTTGAGAGCATGATAAAGCTTCAGGGAAATGGAAATAGTGGGGTCCTAGTTTGTGGCTTTAAACTTTTTGGTAATCCTCTTGTTTTTCCATGCTAAGGCAGGTATGCCGCTGGAGTCTCAAATTTGTCAAATGTGTACTTGCATGAGGTCCAGAGTGGTAATGTGAATGGCAATGTAGTTACTATGTTTTTCCTCCAAATATTTCATTTTAGAATCCAGGGTGGAAATTTCCTCTTTGAGGCCGGTGATAGAATCCTGTGCTTGTTCCTTAACAACATATTTTAGCAGAAACTCCACATTGTCCTCAAGGGTTTTCATAATCTCATCTTACAAGTTGAATTTATTTTCCAAAATAAGGTCATCTTCCATGGTAGGATGAACTATCGGAGGGTTTTCTTCCACTAAGATTTATTTTTCCTTCTAGCCAGTACCCACAATATCCTTACCTTTACTATTTCTACACAAGATCCTTTTAGGGGGTGGTTCCGAGACATCATCACACTACATGGGGTTTTTAAAATGAATGTGGGTCTATTTGGGAAGGGGAGAAATCACAATAGGGAAGGGGTCAATGGCCAAAACATTTTAAATGTATTGATTGATGAGGTAAATGAAACCTTGGTGGAGAGGAACAGTCCTCTTATGACCCTAAACTTCCAAAATAGTTTTTTCCATAGACTAAAGAATTTAGTAAGAAAGAATCACCTTCACCTCACACCTGAAGTGATTAAGCAGGACCAAGTGATGTTGAGTAATGGTGGAGAATATTCCCTCTAAAGAAACGTAATGAACAATCATTTAGGTGACCTCCTCATAAGGCTTTGGGATAGAGGAAACCAGAATTCCTTCCTTCTTGATATCCAACATTTCACCATCGTCCAGAAAAATCCTTTCCTCTGCTTGCTTATCCATTTTGTTACTGAAGAATATTTTCCCCTCCATGCTTAATCCCATGATAAATGAGATGAATTCTTCAGTGATTTGGAAATATCTTTCTCCAAAGGAGATATTATGGTCTTTCCAATTCTCCACGAATTGTAAAGAAATGTACTAGTCGTGCCCTTTAATTCTCTAGATAAAATAAGTTAAACCCTCCATATTTATGATTTCCTAGAGATCAATCTATTCCTTCCATTATAGATTGAAAATGGGTTCTACTCTATAAGGGGAACCTCCCATTTTGAAAACCAACTGATATTTTGAGGGGTTGAACTGAAAAAAAAAACTGTAGACCTTCCAATATCCTTTCGACAACCAGTAATCCTATGAATTGTAGAGAATAAATATCTTTCCTTTATCAAAGCTTGATCAAAGTGAAAAAATATTACAATTTTCAAAGCTAGGGAGGAATAAATTTAGGCATACCCAAACTGGATTAGATATTTGTTATCAATCTGAGAGTGCACCCAATGCAAGGAACATGCAATAGGAACTACAACTATTCCTCAATTCATTGATACAATGGGAACTCTTTCGGTTGCCGGACCTGCTTATGGAAGAGAGCTTCCAGGGTGGGCTGGTTCCATCAGTAAATTACTATCCTGCCTTCTATGTGAGAAAAAAAGAAGAGAAAACTTGCAAAAGTAATACTGAATAGACAAGCTAACTAAGGTGATACACCGATATTTGTTGGATCTCTCTATTCTACATATACACACTAATGATTGATAGAGTTGTTCTTGTCACTTTAAAGTACTTTTATAATTAATGCCTAAGTAATTCTAAAGAAGGTGTAAATGGTTGTAACAGCTAAAGTGAGAGGGTTATAAACCAATTTCAAAAAGATACTACATCAAACCACACTTAATCAGACCGGAACGAAACTTATAGTGAAAATAAGAGGTTAATTGCATTGGAAAACAAGAAAAAGAAAGATGAATTTCACTTACACAAGTTACTTAAGCAAAGCAGCACTTTGAAATGTATGCACAATGGAGGATAAACCAACTTTATTACATCAAATAGGTGTTCACTGTAGAATTTTGGGTCCTCCTAAAAGCTTACAAAAATTAAGATGAACTTCCCTTCTCAACTTTTGGTCCTTTGTGCTTGCAATCACACTACGATATATAGCAAAATTGTTTCCTAAAAAATAGGCCTAAGAGTGAACTCACCCATTAGATCTATTATTATCCCTTTATTATTTTTATTATAGATAATAGTAATCTATTACAAAAAAGGCTTGAAGGCCATGAGCATCACTCAAATACATAGTCAAACTGAAGTTGACTCTTATTTAAAGGAAAAATATAAAAGAATTACAAATATAGATTGTAATGTAAGTCTTTATCATTCAACATGTTGATCTATATTTGATGTTGACACTTGTTCTATCCTTTCATGGTGCATAGAAAATATATTTCTAGCCATCTGGTGCACTCGGCATGCATATAAAATTGTTTGTTTATTTGGCCCCCATGCACATGCAAATTATTATATTCGGCCTATAGCCACTTTATGTCCCCCTCACATATATTTTGTATTTCCCTTTGGCACATGGCACAAGACTATGGTATGTGACTTAATATTGTTTATTAGCCACCACTTTGGAAAAGGAGGGCCACCATAACTCGATTCGATAATACGTGGGGCAGTGACTGTGCATTTGTTCAACACTTGGCATACTTTGGTTTGTTAATGTGTTTGGTCCTTTGCCACTGATCTGGCCTTCGAAGGGGTTAAACTTGGTTGTTGGCATATTAATTACGATCCATACATATTTGGTCTCAGTTGTTGATTACGTAGGGGCATTGTTTAACCCTGTTCGTCGATCTTGAAGGCATTTATGAAGCCCTTATCACTTTGGGCGGCAGCGAATTCTGATCGTTGATCTACTGCTATAATTCTGACCGTCTATCTTCTGTTGTACATTACATTGAATTTAATTTTAATATGGATTGTTGGATCTCTGATGTCAATCTCGAGTTGTTGGATTTTAAGGGTTAACTTGGACCATGGTTTGATGTTTGACTTTATCTGGGCCATTCGATTAACCCTGCATCGATCTGCGCCATTGGATCACCTAACTTGGGTTAGGTTTTGAGTTGTTTGGAGCTTATGGGGCAAAATCACTTTGTTGAGCTCATTTGCATTTTTTGATCAACCATGGCAAAGCCCTGGTGAATTTTCTCCAGCTTTTCATTTTTTTGAAAGAAACATGGTAGTTTTGATGGTTTTTGAGCCTGCATATTTTCATTTTGACCTTGAACACCATTGTTAATCTGCTTCAGTCTACTTTTTTTTTTGGAGAAAT
This sequence comes from Taxus chinensis, assembly GCA_019776745.2. Classification (NCBI taxonomy): domain Eukaryota; kingdom Viridiplantae; phylum Streptophyta; class Pinopsida; order Cupressales; family Taxaceae; genus Taxus; species Taxus chinensis. The sequence goes on along the minus strand of CM034148.1, from coordinate 312,187,644 downwards.
AATAAAGGTATACATTCCATGCAGCTTCGTATTTTATTCCCCATATCCATTTTCTCTTGTATATGGAATTGTGGATCATTTTCAATCTGTTTTAGTGGCTTCTTTGATCTCTGTTGAATGACCAATCTTGTATTTTCTCCTTGGTTTTTAGTTTTCATTGTTCGGCTTTGACGAGCTCAAACACGATCCTATAAGGGAGTCAACCGCCATTTTTTGCTTGCTCAACCTTGCTATTATAACATGGTAAGTTCTTGTCTTGGTCGATTCTCTTCAAGTGTTAAAAAGGAAAAGAAAGCCTTCGAACTTATTCTGCATTTTCTATGTTTTTTTGAGATATGGCTCTCTATCTGCATTTTCAGACTGTATTTTAGTTTGATTCGGCCTTATGTACAATCTCGGTCCTAGCTTCACCTGTAACTATATAATCTTGTAATTTTGGCCTCCTTGGTTATATTTACTTCATGAACTCAGCCTTTGAAAACTGGACTGTGATGATCTTTGTTTGATTATTTCGAGTTCTACCTAGGGTGCTTGTTGTTCATTTTTGTAGATGAACATTTTGATGTCTTTGACCTCTTGTTGAAGTAACCACTCATTTGAATATATCTTTAAGTGAAACTTGTGAAGCTCGTTTTGTTGAAACTTTGACCATAATGATTTTCGTTGTATCTTGTAACTATTAATATGAACCATAGGCCTCTGAAACTTATCCTGCATTTTCTTTCTTGAAATTTGACTCGGTAAGCATTTGACTGTATTTTATTTTAACTCGATCTTTTTAAACCTGGGTTATAGTGATCTTTGGCTTTGGCTATATCAACTGTACTTTTATCATTGTAAGCACAAGTGTACTAAAATAGATGGAACATTAGGAAAGCATAACTTGATCAATCTTTTGTATTGTAAACATGAATGCAACATGTTTCCTTTTTCTGGAACTCAAAGAAAATCATTACATTCTTTTCTGTAGTGACTTTATTTTTCAGAAGTAATAATATTATTTCAATTTTAGGATAAAGCATTAATTTTTAATTCTGCTCAATCTGAAAACTCCATTTTGCAAGGGGAGACTCTGGTAATTTTTATAATAAAATCTCTCTATCCAGATTTCTGTAGCTTTTCCATTTTGAAAAGATATGAATATCTCTCCGCTACCTTTCATGATTTGTCTGGTCACTTGACTGAGTTCTATTCATGTTTGCTTTGCTTTCTCCATTGCAACTTTGGAAAATTGTGAAGTAGTTGTCTTTTGATTCACACTTGAATTTGGAAATAAAATGAAATATGAATAGCTACAACTTGATGAACTTCTAAAATACCTATATGTTTCATTTGATCATAATATCAACTTTGTAATGATGAAACATATAATTTTTTTTACTGTTATCATTCCTTTCGAAGCTCAGATAGCTTATAAAGCATGTATTAGCCTATAAAGCATGTATTTCAATTTTGTTTTAAATCAAAAGTCAATTTTACAAGGGAAGACTCTGGAATTTTTTTTCCAAAATGACGGTTTTCCTCCCACCTTTCTAACCTGATTTGTAAAATTATTTCCTTCTTGACTTATTCTGATGCTTCTTTCTTCCTATAAACCATCTGGAAATGATGTTTGTTTTCCATCCTCTTAAAAGTAAACAATAGTTGCTTTTTTATTAACTATTTAAACTGATCTTTTTCATTCCTTGTTGCAACTTGTTCCTGCGAAACTCAGAGATAAGTTAGAAATATATAGGCTTTTTGGCCTCTCTTATATCCATGTGATTTTTATTTCTTCCTCATTCTTATTTTTTGAACTGTCTTCAACTTCTTTCTCATGTCATCTTCACATCTATTTCTTTTGTAATCTATTTCAGATTCTACCCTTCTATTCCAATCCTTTGCCTTTTTATTGCTTTCTACCACTGATTTCTCTCCATGCACTCTGCTCTTTGTTGTTGCCAAGCCTATATGTATCCCTGAGTTGTCCTGTGTCATGTGCCTGTATTTCTTTCTTTCAAGTACCATTAGATGCATTAAAATTAGAATATGTATTTGCTTTAGAATAGGTGTATAGGAATAAAAATGTACCCGAAGCTCAAGATTGACCGGTACTACTCTTTATCTTGCAGGTGAAAAGAAGATGAAGATGGAAATTGGAAGATGAAACGAAATGAAACTAGGGATACAAATGATGTAGAGCGGGAAAGAAGATAAAAAAGGAAATGATGGGTTCACTTTTACTCCTCTACTCTTATTCTTTAGCACATGAAATATTCTCTTTTCCATATATATGATGTTTTTACTTATTCATATCCCACGGTTTGTGTGGTAAAACTTGTGATCTCTTATTAATAAAGCATTAAATTGGAATAATGAGTTGACTATCTCCTTCTACATTCAGCCTTTCCTTTGATTGTAAAATGATGTAAGCAACTCAATATCTCAATAAAATGAATTAATATAAGTGATAAGCTTAAAATAAATACCTGTAACTCTAGTAAGCAACCATTGAATGAGATGTGCCTCCCTGTATGCTATTAAGTGTATGCTCTTCATTTTGACTGCTTCCTACTATCTCCATTCAGACATTATTGTCACTGTTTGGTTTACGATACTTTCTTGATGGAAGTAGCAGGAAAGGAGTCACTTGTAACATTTTATGTCAGTATATATGGATGTAATTTCAAGAATCACAAACAACTTTAATGAATACAAAGCAATAAATTTGATGAGCACAACATAATATAGTGAAGTTGATTATTTGAAATCTACAACTATGAATGCAATTTTGAAATGATTAGTTGATTGCATAAAATGCAATACATTTACCCTCATCAAGTTGTCACATGATCCTTCATGAAGCTTGATGAAGATAAAAAAGATATTTTCATTCATGTACTTAGCTCTTTGTTTGGGGACAACATTCTTAGTTTCAAATTCTGACTAATCACCTTCATCTGCAATCAACTCAACCTAATGAACTCAAAATCTATAATCTATAACTGAAATGCCTCAATGTTATCCAATAAAAATTTTAAAATGCCCCAATGGTCAACATCTTTAGCGTCTCGGTTGCATTGGTTGCCTACTAAACAGTAAGAACCCAAACTCCCTGTGACTCAACTGAACCACAACAGACGCTGCCCCTGAAATTTCCACTCTAATTGATGATTTTAAAGCTAAAATCCCCCAAAACTGAAAATAAACTATGAGCAACTGTGCATTTCTACACTTGAAGGAAAGGAAACTAACTAACCAAGGCTTTCCAATCTGGAAAATCCATCTATGAAAGCAAAACTGAACTGAAACATGTGCATAAGCACTTAGAGGAAAACATGAAACTATGGTACAAGGTCAACTTATCTATTTAGAAACAATGCTTCAAATGGATCTCATTGACAGGGATAGGGAGCTCTGAACCATCCATCTTGGCCAATTGAAATGAGGTGTGAGCCTTGTAACTTGTGATCACATAAGGGAAACTCCATAAAAAATCAAACTTAGTATGAACACCAGGCTTAGCTTGGTCTGTATCCCATTTTAGAACTAAATGTCCTTCATTAAAGACCCTCAGCTTAGTCTTCTTATCAAATGTCCTTTTGATCTACTCCTTATTCAAATGTATAGATTTATTTCTTACCTCCTATACCTCCATAAGATGTGCATATCTGACTTACAATGGTTCTTCTTGTAGAACATCAATCTGATGCATAAGCTCCAACGCTGGAAGTTCCAATGAAATAGGCATTTTGGCTTCCAAGCCATAGAACAACATGTATGGGGTATTTGAAATAGACCTCTTGTAGGTTATCCGGTCAGCCCACAGAGTTGATTTCAGCTTCAAATTCTAGGTCCTCTGATTTGAATCAATTGTCCTTTTGATAATTCTGAGAAGATTCTTATTTGTGGACTCAGCAAGGCCATTACCTTATGGATAATAATTGGAATAAGAGCTGATCTTACTTCCAATAAAATCTTTTGCGTTATCTAAAATAATAGTAGAAGGGGCTCCAAACCTGGTCAACAAACCTTCCTAGAAATCCAAAATGTTGGTTTCGTTTGCCTCCTTCAAAGCTACTACCTCAGTCCATTGTGTAAAATAATCTGTAGCTATAAGAATCCATTTATGCCCGGAGCTGGAAGGTGGATTGATCATACCAATAAATTCTAAACCCCACTGCATAAATGGTTGATCCTGTGAAATGGGCTGAAGTGGCAGTGCTACTAACTTCTCTTTACTTGTAAAAAATGCACATTTTTTACACTTCCTTACCCATGCATGGAAATATTTAAATAAGTCTGGCCAATAATATCCACCTCTCATGATTTTGAGGGTGGTTGTTCTTACTGAAAAATGACCACCACTTTCTCCATTATGGAATTCAGTAAGTATCTTTTCAATCTGATTTGGTTGAACACATCTCAATAAGACACCATTAATATCTTTCCTGAATAAAACATCTTGAACCAGCACATAGGGAATAGAATGTAATCTGAAATACCTATGTTTAGTGTTGTCCAAACCTGGTGGGTAGGTGCCATATCGAATGTATCTGATCATGTTGGACAGCCAATATGAGGGCTGATTTTCCTTATCCTTGTTTGGTTCAAGATGTAACATCAGAACAACATCTTTTCTTTCTTGAAAAGCATGAGCCAAATGCTCACAAAGCCCTTTTCCTCTTATTAACTTAGTAATCCTGATATCAACGCCATATTCCATTACCTTTGTGATCTAGCTAGCTCTCTTCCCACTGATATCCTTATTCAACAAGAACTGTTTGATGCTTGGATGGGAAACCATTAAATGGATCTTGTTATTAGACAACATATGCCTGAACTTTTTTAATGATCTAACAATTGCAAGAAGATGCTTTTCTACAAATGAGTACCTTGTTTCATACTCCATCAGGCCTTGGCTAAAAAATGCTATTGGCTATTCTAAGCCTTCACTGTTCTACTGTGTCAAGATACCTGAAATGGTTTCAATACTAGCATAGGCATATAACATGAAATATTTTCAAAAAATAGGGTTTATAAGTGTTGGAGCTGAAGCTATGGCATTTTTGATTGCTGCAAAGCTTGAAAATCCTTCACTAACCCAAGTAAAATTTTGATCCTTCTTTAGCATGGATGTCAAAGGCTTTGCTAAAGTAGAAAAATTTCAAATATATCTTCTTATGAAATTGATTTTGCCCAAAAAAATTTGAAGTGCTTTTTTATGCTTAGGTAGAGGGAGAGTAATAATAGAATTTACTCTTTTAGGGTCAATCTGCATATCCTGTTTTGAAATGACATGGCCAATCAGCTTACCCTCACTGACTGAGAACAAACACTTTTTTGGGTTAAGTGAAACCCCATATTCTCTGCACCTCTCAAAGACTAATCTGAGATGCATTAAGTTATTTTCTGCATTCTTAGAGACAATAGTTATGTCATCCAAATAAACCAACACAAACTTATTGATAATACCTTGAAAGGCCATATCCATCACTCTCTAAAATGTAGCACCTGCATTGGATAAACCAAAATGCATTTTCCTGTATTCAAAGGTGCCCCACTTAGTAGTAAATGTTGTCTTGAACTGATCCTCTTCTTTGACTAGGATCTGATTATAACCACTGTATCCATCAAGAAGAGAGTACCTTTCTGAAACTACAAAAAGTTGCAAAATATGTTCCATACATGGAAGTGGATAATGGTATTTAAGGGAAGCCTAATTTAAATCACAGAAATCTACACACAACCTTATTTCCCCATTCTTTTTCCTAACTGGTACGAGATTAGCTACCCAATTTGAGTACTTGATAGGAAATATGATGGCTGATTCAATTAACTTATCTAACTCTTTTCTCATAAAAGGCTCAAGCTTAGGATTGATGGGCCTTTGCATTTGCCTAACTGGTTTTGAGTTAGGTTCTAATTCAATAGTATGCTAGGATAATGAGGGATCAAAACCTTTCAAATCTTTATATTCCCAAGAAAAAATATCAGCAAACTCTTTAGATAAATCAATGAATGATTGTTCTTCAAATTGAGTACATACCTTGCCAAGGTTAAGGCTCTTGCCTTCAATAATCTGTATTGACTCATAATGATCTTGAATTGATAACAACACTGATTTGTTTTTTTTTTTATAGCATCATTTTCCCCAAAAATTGATTCCAATGTAATAAGGCCTTTAGGAATCTTGTTGGTTTTCAACTACATGATTTGATCTCCATATCTGTTTTGCATTCTTTGTTGATTCTAGGCTGAAAACTCAGCTTCATCTTGTAAAAATATGACTATATGTGCATCATCATTGAAAACCAGCCAATGTGTATTATTATCCAATACAGAAGGCCTTATTACAACTCTAATATAAGGCTGTAATTTGTTTTCAGTTATGTCAGCAATAACATCAAACTATGAGCCTATAGCTGCAAGTCTATTAGTATGCTGATTTTTGGTCCTAGGGACACTTTGAATATTAAAAGCACTGAAATTATCTATGATATCCATCACACATTGTCTGTATGATTTCATATGTAAATTTTTACATGCACTTAGTCCTCTTACCTATTGTGTAACAAGCTCACTATCACCACATACCTGTAACTTATCAATATTCCTCTTCCTAGCCCACTCCAAACCATGAACAAGTGATTCATATTTTCCAACGTTATTGGAGCAAGAAAACTAAAGCTTAATTACAGAAAAGTACCTTTGTTGTGAGGGTGAAATCAGCATTAAACCAGCTCTTGAACCATGCTGGTTTTTTGAACCATCGAAATATAATTTCCAAATTCCATCATCTTGTTGATTCTCCTTTTGTATTGCTGGAATTTTATTATTCTACTCATGAATGCAATACACCCCAAGGCCACTTTCTTATATTTCTCTATAAGGATCTAACTCATACATTTCACTCATTAGTTCATCCTTAAACAAATCTGGTACACCTTCTAGTTCATGGAGATTTTGGTTGTCTATTTCTTCAAGCTCATCATCTAAGATAGCACAATTTACATTTGCCATGCTTGGCATATGTGGCTCAACATGAAAATTAAAAAGAGGTTATGAATTAATAGTAACTTTGGCTCCATACCTTGTTCTGAAAATGAGGTAAGACCAATCAGCTGAAAGATAACCTCCAATCTTAGATGTAAAGTCTCTAGAAAGACACATAGCAAAGTATGGTGGCAAATCAATGACCATAACATCCTGTAAAATAGTAACACCTAGGCATGCATGCAAGGTGACTTTTAAGTCCTTGATCAGTCCAAAAAAAATTGTGGATGAGCCATCTAATTGTAACACTCCTTTAACAATTGGTTCATACGAAAAACCCAACTTTTCATCAATCCTTTTGGGCATGATTTTTTTTCTTTCACCGCTGTCCACCATACAATTATGCACTAAAGAATCACCGATAATCAATGAAAGATAAAATGAAGGAGGCTTGACTACTTGTACCTGAATCTAAACCATTTTTCCAACTGTATTACCTTGTTGTCCTGATTTATGAATATGCTAATCTGATTGAACTTGTTTAATTTGAGATTCTAATTTGGTAAAAATAGCATTCACCTTGTTTTGCTCCAAATTTGAACCTTTGGGCAATGTCTACAGATTTGAAAGCTTTTTAACCAGCATATCCTTTTATCTTGGAATGGGTAGTGAATCCCACATAGTCATAGTAACATGTGAATTTTTCATATGATCAACAATATTAAATGGGGCTGCCCCTAATTTGGGATGTACCTTCCGAACAAAAATCTGATCAGATTTTGCAGCAACATTAAAACTATTTTCTTTTGATGGAAAAGCTGAAACAAAATTATTTGTAATGAAAGGGACTGATTTAGGAATATTAATAGCTTCTCTTACCTCCTGTACTTCATCAATTTCCCTTTTCTTCGACCTTATCAGTATAGCAGCCACTAACTCATCTGATGTAGGTGGTTGTTCTATCTAAGTCTTAACTGAACTCTGATTAGCTGATTCTCAATTCACCATTGTCACTTCATGCTGAATTTGTACCATGTTTGGATCATCCCCTTGTAGTGGATACCCAAATTGTTTCCCTTGTTGTTCTGCCTCTATCTGAGATAATTGTGGCATAACAAAGTTTGGTTTTGTTAATTCTAAGGGAGCAACTGTAGTACTTGGAATCAAATTAGGATCCTAAGCCATATTGTTTTGGGGTTGAATTGGTACTAAGGCCCTTGAAGTAGATGGAACATTGGGATCAAGGTTAACAAATGGTCTTGTTACTGTCACAGCACCCTGATTCTGATATGGATGCCTAAAATTTTGAACAGGTGGCCTATAGTTGTTGTAAGGCTGATATTGTGGTTGATATGAAGGCTATTGTGGTGGCTGATATGATGGCCTATTGCCTTGATATTGCTATCTTTTGATCTAAATAGTCTCATTACCAAAAGTTTGCATTATTGTTTTAAGCTCAGCAATATCATTAGCATAATTTTGAGCAACATTATATTGTGAAACAGTCATTGGAATAGGTTCCAAACTAGGTGACTACAAGGGAGGAACATTAGGAAAAACTAGAAATAAGGGCATGGGGGGTCTAGGAGCCAACTTTCTTGCTTGATTAAGACTATTTTATGCACTAATGGCTATGTTATAAGCTATTGGTAATGTACTTCCCCCCATAGACTAAATCATGACAAAAATGTTAGAATTTAAAGACTTAAGATAATACAAAAATGCATGTTGAGGGGTGGGTTTAACATTTGCTGGAATTCTATCCCACATACATTGAAATCTGATATTAAAATAAGTCATTAATTTTGTAGGGGCCCTTTTAATGGTTGTCAACTATTCAACTAAGGACAAGTGATCAGATTTATCTTCAAATTGGGAATAGAGGGCTGCTCCTAGTTAACCCCAAGTAGAAATAGTTCTAATAGCTAAGTTTTTGTACCACTGGAGGGCTTTACCTCTAAGGGAAGCAACAAGCAGTCTTAATGCAACATCCTCATGAATAATATGATGGACTGAAACAATATTCCCTACATCTCTAATATGTTCAACTCCGCTAGTTTGATCTTCTCCTGAGAAATAGGGTAAGCTTTTAAGGACTATTGTAGGTATATCGTGATAGGCTGCTATCAATAGAGGACTGCTAGCATCAAAAGAAATGAAACACAGTTGTGTTACTAAAGCCATAGGAATGATAGGGGGTTAGGTGGTAGGATTATAGATAGGTGTATGAATAGAGGAAATAACTCTTGAATATGGAATGGATCTTTCCCTTCTTCCTCTCCTAGGTGAATTAAGAGGTAATTGATGAAATTCAAAAGGAATACCTCTTAATGCTGATCTGGTAGTGACTTTAGGCATAAATCATTGTTTCCCCTTTTAAAATCTATCTTCTATGAGGTGATAAATCTGCTTGAGGAAATGTGCTCCCACCGGGCGTGCCAAAAAATGTTATCAATCTAAGAGTGCACCCAATGTAAGGAACATGCAATAAGAACTGCAGTTATTCCTCACTCCATTGATACAATGGGAACTCTTCCAGTTATGGGACCTGCATGCGGAAGAGAGCCTCCAGGGTGGGTTGGTTCCCTTGGTAAATCACTATCCTACCTTCTGTGTGAGAAGAAAAGAGGAGAAAACTTGCAAAAACAATACTGAATAAACAAGCTAACTAACGTGATGCACCGATATTTGTTGGATCTCTATATTCTACATATACACACTAATGATTGATAGAGTTGTTCTTGTCACTTCAAATTACTTTTATAATTAATGCCTAAGTAATTCTGAAGAAGGTGTAAATGGATGTAAAAGCTAAAGTGAGAGGGTTATAAACCACTTTCAAAATAATACTACAACAAACCACACTTAATCAGACCGGTAGGAAACTTATAGTGAAAATCAAAGGTTAATTACATTGGAAAACAAGCAAAAGAAAGATGAATTTCACTTACACAAGTTACTTAAGCAAAGAAACACTTTGAAATGTATGCACAATGGAGGATAAACCAACTTTATTACATTAAATAGGTGCTCACTATAGAATTTTGGGTCCTCCTAAAAGCTTACAAAAATTAAGATGAACTTCCCTTCTCAACTTTTGGTCCTTTGTGCTTGTAATCACACTACAATATATAGCAAAAGTGTTTCCTAAAAATAGGCCTAAGAGTGAACTCACCCATTAGATATATTATTATCCCTTTATTATTTTTATTACAGATAATAGTAATCTATTACAAAAAAGGCTTGAAGGCCATGAGCATCACTCAAATACATAGTCAAACTAAAGTTGACTCCTATTTAAAGGAAAACTAATAAAAGAATTACAAATATAGATTGTAATGTAAGTCTTTATCATGCAACATACTGATCTATCTTTGATGTTGACGCCTTTTCTATCCTTTCATGATGCATGGAAAGTCTATTTTTTGCAATCTGGTGTATTGGGAATGCATATAAAATTGTTTGTTTGTTTGGCCCCCATGCACATGCAAATTATTATATTTGGCCTATAGCCACTTTATGTCCCCCCCCTTAGCATATATTTTGTATTTCCCTTTGGCATATGGCACAGGACTATGGTATGTGACTTAATATTGTTTATTAGCCACCACTTTGGAAAAGGGGGGCCACCATAACTCGATTTGGTAATACATGGGGCAGTGATTGTGCATTTGTTAAAAACTTGGCATACTTTGGTTTGTTGATGTGTTTGGTCCTTTGCCGTCGATCTGGCCTTCAAAGGGGTTAAACTTGGTTGTTTGCATATTAATTATGATCCATGCATATTTGGTCTTAGACATTGATTATGTAGGGGCATTGTTTACCCTTGTTCATCGATCTTGAAGGCATTTATGAAGCCCTTATCACTTTGGGTGGCAGTGAATTCTGATCATTGATCTTCTGTTATAATTCTAACTGTCGATCTCCTGCTGTACATTGCATTGAATTTGATTTTAATAGGGATCGTTGGATCTCTGATGTCAATCTCGAGCCATCAAATTTGAAGGGTTAACCTGGACCATGGTTTGATGTTTGACTTTATCTGGGCCATTCGATTAATCCTGCATCAATCTGCGCCATTGGATCTCCTAACTTGGGTTAGGTTTTTAGTGGTATGGAGCTTATGGGGCAGAAGCACTTTATTGATCTCATTTGCATTTTTTGATCGACCATGGCGAAGCCCTGGCAAATTTTCTCCAGCTCTGCATTTTTTTGAAAGAAACATAGCGGTTTTGATGGTTTTTGAGCCTGCATATTTTCGTTTTGGCCTTGAATGCCATTATTAATTTGCTTCGACCTGCATTTTTTTGGAGAAATAATAAAGGTATACATTCCATGCAGCTTCGTATTTTATTCCCCATATCCATTTTCTCTTGTATATGGACTTGTGGATCATTTTCAATCTATTTTAGTGGCTTCTTTGATCTCTGTTGAATGAGCAATCTTGCATTTTCTCCTTTGTTTTTCAGTTTTCATTGTTCATTTTCAATGAGCTCGAACACGAGCCTATAAGGGAGTCAACCACCATTGTTTGCTTTCTCAACCTTGCTATTATAACATGGTAAGTTCTTCTCTCGGTCGATTCTCTATAAGTGTTAAAAAGGAAAAGAAATCCTTCAAACTTATTCCACGTTTTCTATGTTTTTTTGAGACATGGCTCTATCTGCATTTTCAGACTGTATTTTAGTTTGATTCAGCCTTATGTACAATCTCGTTCCTGGCTTCACCTGTAACTATATACTCTTGTAAATTCAGCCTCCTTGGTTATATTTACCTCATGAACTCAGCCTTTGAAAACTGGACTGTGATGATCTTTGTTTGATTATTTCAAGTTCTGCCTAGGGTGCTTGTTGTTCATTTTTGTAGATGAACATTTTGATGGCTTCAGCCTCTTGTTGCAGTAATCGCTCATTTGAATCTATCTTTAAGTGAAACTTGTGAAGCTCAGTTTGTTGAAACTTTGACAGTAATGATTTTTGTTGTATCCTGTAACTATTAATATGAACCATAGGCCTCTGAAACTTATCCTGCGTTTTCTTTTCTTGAAATCTGGCTTGGAAAGCATTTGATTGTATTTTATTTTAACTCGGTATTTTGAAAACTAGGTTCTAATGATCTTCATCTTTGGCTATATCAACTGTACTTTGATTATTGTAAGCACAAGCATACTAAAATAGATGGAACATTAGGAAAGCATAACTTGATCAATCTTTTGTATTGTAAACATGAATGCAACATGTTTCCTTTTTTTGTAACTCAAAGAAAATCATTAGATTCTTTTCTGTAGTGACTTTCTTTTTCAGAAGTAATAATATAGTCACTGTATTTCAATTTTAGCATAAAGCATTGATTTTTAATTCTGCTCAATCTAAAAACTCCATTTTGCAAGGGGAGACTCTGGCAATTTTTTTTTAAAAATCTTTCTCTCTCCATATTTCTGCAACTTGTCCATTTTTAAAAGATATGAATATCTCTCTGCTACCTTTCATGAGTTGTCTGGTCACTTAACTGAGTTCTATTCATGCTTGCTTTGCTTGCTCCATTACAACTTTGGAAAATTGTGAAGTTGTTGGATTTTGATTCACACTTGAGTTTGGAAATGAAATGAACTCTAAATAGCTATAACTTGATGAACTTCTAAAATACCTGTATGTTTCATTTGATCATAATATCAACTTTGTAATGATGAAACATATACTTTTCGTTGACTTTTATCATTCCTTTTGAAGCTTAGATAGCTTATAAAGCATGTAGTAGCCTATAAAGCATGTATTTCAATTCTGTTTTAAATCAAAAGTCAATTTTACAACGGGAGACTCTCGCAAAAGTTTTCCAAAATGACTGTTTTCCTCCCTCCTTTCCATCTTTCCAACCTGATTTGTAAAATTATTTCCTTCTTGACTTATTCTTATGCTTCTTTCTTCTTGTAAACCATTTGGAAATGATGTTTGTTTTCCATCCTCTTGAAAGTAAACAGTAGTTGCTTCCTTATTCACCAATTAAACTGATCTTTTTCATTCCATGTTACAACCTGTTCCTGCAAAACTCAGAAATAAGTTAGGAATATATAGGATTTTTGGCCTCTTATATCCATGTGATTTTGATTTCTTCCTCATTCTTATTTTGTGAACTGTCTTCAACTTCTTTCTCATGTCATCTCCACATCTATTTCTTTTGTAATCTATTTCAGATTCTTCCCTTCTATTCCAATCCTTTTCCTTTTTATTGCTTTCTACCACTGATTTCTCTCCATGCACTCTGCTCTCTACTGTTGCCAAGTCTACATGTATCCATGAGTTGTCCTGTGTCATGTGCATGTATTTCTTTCTTTCAAATACCATTAGATGCATTGAACTTAGAATATGTATTTGCTTTAGAATAGATGTATAGGAATAAAAATTTTCCTGGAGCTCAAAATTGATAGGTACTACTCTTTATCTTGTAGGTAAAAAGAAGATGAAGATGGAAAGTGGAAGATGAAACGAAATGAAGTTGGGGATGCAGATGATGCAGAGCAGGAAAGAAGATAAAAAGGAAATGATGGCTTCACTTTTACTCCTCTGCTCTTATTCTTTAGCACATGCAATATTCTCTTTTCCATGTATATGATGTTGTTACTTTTCATATCCCATGGCTTGTGTGGAAAAACTTGCGATCTCTTATGAATAAAGCATTAAATTGGAATAATGAGTTGACTATCTCGTTTTACATTCAGCCTTTCCTTTGATTGTAAAATGATGTAAGCAACTCAATATCTCAATCAAATGAATTAATATAAGAGATAAACTTATAAGAAATACATGTAACTCCAGTAAGCAACCATTGAATGAGATGTGCCTCCTTATATGCTATTGAGTGCATGCTCTTCATTTTGACTCCTTCCTACTATCTCCATTCAGACATTATTTTCACTGTTTGGTTAGCGGTACTTTCTTGATGGAAGTAACAGGAAATGAGTCATTTGTAACATTTTATGGAAGTATAGATGGATGTAATTTCATGAATCACAAACAACTTTAATGAATACAAAGCAATAAATCTTATGAGCACAACATAAGAGAGTGAAACTGATTATTTGAAATCTACAACTATGAATGCAGTTTCGAAATGATTAGTTGATTGCATAAATTGCAATATGTTTACTCATCAAGTTGTCACATGATCCTTTTTGAAGCTTGATGAAGATAAAAAAGATATTGTCGTTCATGTACTCAGCTCTTTATTTGGGGACAACATTATTAGTTTCAAATTCTGACTAATCACCTTCATATGCAATCAACTCAACCTGATGAACTCAAACTCTGTAATCTGTAACTGAAATGCCCCGATGTTAGGTAATAAATTTTTTAAAACGCCCCATGTTTATGATGACCAAAAAATTGTCAACAATATCTATCATGTGGATTACACACGTGCAGACACCACTGGGTAAGGACTAATAATGGGAGTGTTTGCTTCACTTGAAATAGTGTTACTAACTTCACTGGGAGTTTCATTTAAGTCATGCCATTCCTTGTAATCATTAATAAAAACTCCATATTTTATAGTGAATCTGATGATTTGTTCCCTTATCTATACACATGTTGTAAAATGATGTTTAGACTATTGCATAAAGTGTGGGATTCATTGATAAATTCTCGAATGGTCCTACTAGGGGTTAGGGACTTAGAAATAATATTGACAATGTTCATTGAGTCACCTTCGACAATAATATTTCCCATGTTGAGATTCCTAGCAAGTCTAGTAATATTTTTAATTTTAAATAATATAAAAATTAAAAAATATTTTTACTTTGAAAAATATTTATATTAAGAGTAATATAATTAATATTTTCACTTTTAAGTAATATTTATAATAAGAGTAAGAAATAATATTTCTTCTTTCTTGAGATGGGCTCATAATTTTGGGTTCAGTCCTAGTTAATCATTATAGCCATCCTTACTCTCTTATGGCAACCCCCTAGCCTCTTTTTATTATGAAAAAAGAGAGTAAGTCAAAAGAAAGAGATTCGACATTAGGTTTAGAGATAATCTAGTGATAATCAAGTTTGAACTGATGAATTTCACCATGTCAAGGTGACATTCTACTACTCAGTTATATCCCTTCCCTAACCTCATTTGGAAGTAAAATTGTAAGAACTTCCTAAATAATTTTGAAACTCAATAAACTATTTACATTATTTCAAGACCTCAATCAAAAGAGAGAGAAAATGATAACTATGTTATTCCTTCACCTAAACCTAGTAGGAAAAAATTTATCTATTCTCCATATATTTCTTGATCCAGATCAACATTAATAAATTAGAATTTTTTGGTTGTCAAGTTTAAACAAGTGGAAACCTCTGCTCTCTCTTGGTACGATATGTTTCCTATTGATTTAGCACTTTTCTATCAATCCAAATAAAGAAGATAACTGATGCTAGTAATTAAGTTAAAAATATTAAATTTTTTGAGCCAACGAAAGTTTATCATTAACTAATACAAAAGAAAAGAACCATTTTTTCATAGACTTACTTTATTAAGCTATATTGCCAGTTCATGGACACATCCGCTCGGAGCATATAGTCCTATTTATCTCATTTTAATATAGGTCATCGAAATTATCTTGGACAACAAAACACAATCATACTAACCATACCAAAGCACAAAAGTAAAAATGTTTCATCAAATCGATTCCTAGTTAAATAATGCATAGCTACAAGGATAAGCTCACATTAACCAATCAATTTTAGAATCAAATTTGTGATTTGAAGAAATTATAATATCGAGATACATCAATATATCAATAAAAAATTAGCATGTTAATGATATGAAATTCACAAAAAATTCATATATTGAATGTATTTTTTATTCATTCGTGTCTGATTAGAACATGAAAGCTAACTCAAAAGCTAAAAAGTTTAAATTACGCTTAAGGACATAGGAATACTTGAATAACAAAAAAAATGAAATTTATCTAAAAATAAAAATTGAATGAGAATCCATATGAGGTGAAATTCTCATGTATGGTTTTGTACAGTGATAGTAAAGATAACTTATCTTTCAACTTTTCCACTATCACCCCCAAACAAACCCAACTATGTTTTACGTAAAGTTGCTAGAGTACGATTAACCTCTAAATATGAAATCACTGCTTATATACCTAGCATTGACAATAATTTACAAGAACATTTTGTAGTATTAGTAAGAGGTGGAATATTTAAATATTTATCCGGCATGAAATATCACATAGTTTGAGGAATCTTAGATAATGTTCTAGTAAAAAAATGTAAACAAGGGCGTTCTAGTGCATTGTATATTCTTATCTAATATTTGCATCATTTTATAATGATATCATTTCAATTACTAAAAATATGTAAAATATATAGGTAACCCAATAACGAATGTTTTGTAAGGAGACTAGAGTAGGCTAAAACAAACAAAATTTATTATTTTATTAATTTACAATAAATTTTGAACTATTACATAAATATATCCAAGGTTAAATATTGAATTCATTTCATAAGTTTTTATTTTTTTCCTTACGTTGTGTGTTTCAACAAAAAATTTAAAATATCTTGACCTTTACAGAACAGGCTCAAGTCAAATAGCAATGATTTGAAACACATTTTCTTTTAAATACACTATTTTATTTTTAACCTAAAGACTTAATCATTTAGATATATAAAATACAATATTTCTAATCAATAGCAAAAAAAAGGAAACATATACTTAATTGAGAATGAGTAACCATAATTCTATGCAAAATGAATAGATTTCCTATTTATATATGAAAATTAAATCATGTAGAAATCCATATTCAACGAAAGTCGTATGTATGGTTTAGAGGGATATCTTTCATACCTTTAGAGATCAACCATACAATATGGAGTTAAAAATCTAAAATAAGTTATTATTAGTCTTTATGAAAGAAAAAATTTAAACATTTTTTACACTCATGTCATGACAAAGTACTACAAAAAAATGGTGAAATTTGATCCCATTTTTCATAATCGATTAGTTAACATGGTCGTTAACCTTATTCTTAAACATGGAAAAAAATTGGCTTATCGAATCCTTTATGAATCTCTAAAAAAAAAAAAAAAAAGAAATAAAAATCCACTAATTATTATACACCAAGAAATACAAAATGTAACTCCCAAGTTGATAGTAAAATCAAAACATGTAAGTGGATCAACTTTTCCAGTTCTCGTGGAAATAAGACCTAAAAAATGAAAAGTATTATTCGTTGGTTATTAGGGTCATCTTGAAAATGTTCTAGTCAAAATATGCATTTCAAATTGAGTTACGAGTTAATGGATGTTGTCAGAGAGAAAGGCAATGCTATACACAAGAAGGAAGAGACTCATAAAATGTCAGAATCCAATAAAGATTTTACACATTACAATCATTAATTCACTATATAGAAAGATCCATCGATCTACCCTTAATAAAAGAAAGCCAACTTTATCAAAATTTATATAGATGTTTATTAGAATTGAAATGAAAGCAAAATGAATAAGAAGAATAAAAAATAAATATTATATAAAAGGAAATAATTTGGATGTAATTAGATGAAATGAAAAAAAAAGTTGATCGGGGATTCACTAAAATTACTATATCATGATATGGAATCTATAAACTGAAAACTTTATTTTCAATTATACCTTTAGATCATTTTAATATGAAAGAGTTTAATTTTTTTTCTCTTCCAAGGAAGTTACATTTTCCAAAATGTATCTTGATTTTCACCCTATTTCTTCTTCTAGTGATTGATTTAATTGTTGATCAGAAAGATACAACTTGGTTCTATTTCATCTCTTTAACAAGGTTAATGCTAAGCATAGCAGTATTATTATTTCAATGGAGAGAAGAACCTATAATCAATTTTTTGGTAATTTCCAAATGAATAATTTCAACAAAATAAGTCAATTTCTCATTTTACTATGTTCAACTTTATGTATTCCTCTATATGTGGAATACATTCAATGCAAAAAAATGGTTGTAACAACAATTTTGTTATTCATTTTAGTGGCTACTCTAGGAGGAATGTTTTTATGTGGTGCTAATGATTTAGCAACTATCTTCATAGCTTTAGAATGTTTAAGCTTGTGTTCTTATCTATTATTGGGATATACAAAAAGAGATGTACAGTCTAATGAAGCTATTATGAAATATTTACTTATGGGTGGGACAAGTTCTTCTATTATTTTTTATGGTCTTTCTTGGCTATATGGTCTATCTGGGGAAGAAATTCAGCTTCAAGAAATAACCAATGTTCTTATAAATACAAAAATGTATAACCTTCCAAGAATTTGGATCGCACTTATAACTATAACTATAGGAATTGGATTCAAGATTTCTCTAGTTCCTTTTCATCAATGGACCCATGATGTATATGAATGAGTCCGATTCATTTTCAATTTATTAAATCTAGAAGAAATTCATTTTTTTAGATATTTTTAGTATTTCTAAAAACTCTATGGACATGTGGAGGAAAAGCTTGTTATCCCTGCTCAGACTAAGATATCACTTTTACCAAAAAAAAATTAATCATTTAACCATGGTAAAGAAAGGTCAAAAACAACTAAATTGTTTAAATAAACAAATAAATTTTATTTTGCAAGTTAGTCATTACAGGTAGTTATTACAAAAGATCAAGATTATTTAACTAGATCAATACTTTTATTCTAAACATAGATGCTCCATATTCAATTTTCATCCTTTAAATACTATGAGTGTAAGAAAAAAGGCATCCGTCGACAAAAATATTACCCTAAGATGAACATCTCATGGCTATTCATAACGAATTGAATCAGATGGTTCTATTTAGATTCTTTTTTACTATAACCGAAGTCAAAAAATAAGTAATTTTTATATACCATAGGAACTACTGAGAAAGGATTCTTTGAAAATATAAGGATTATTTATTCTTTCTATTGATTGAATAGATTTAGTCTTATACATACACGAGGAAGGTAATTAAAAAAAAGAATAAAATGATTAGGTTATTATTTTGTATCACTTAGGAGTCATGTAAGAAGAAAGTCTCATGCACGGTTCTAAATGAAAGAAATGAGGGAAGAATCCTCTTTTCGACTCTAACTCTCCCACCCCAGTCATTGCTTTTCTTTCTATTACTTCAAAGTTAGCTGCTTTAGCTTTAGCTACTAGAATTTTTTATATTTTTTTCTATTTTTCATTGAACGAATGGCATATAATTTTGGAAATATTAGCTATTGTTAGTATGATACTAGGAAATTTAATTTTTATTACTCAAACAAGCATAAAATGTATGCTTGCATATTTAATTATAGGTCAAATTGGATATATCCTTATCGGAATCATTGATAGAGACTCAAATAATGGATATGCAAACATGATAACTTACATAATATTCTATATCTTCATGAATATATGAACTTTTTCTTGTATTTTATTATTCAATATGCGTAAAGGAACAGATAACATTCAAGATTATGCAAGATTATATATGAAAGACCCTTTCTTAGATTTCTCTTTAGCTTTATGTCTGTTATCTCTAGCAGGTATTCCTCCATTAGCAGGACTTTTTGGAAAGCTTTATCTATTTTGGTGTGGATGGCAGGAAGGTTCCTATTTATTAGTTTCAATAGGACTCTTTATGAGTGTTATTTCCATATATTATTATCTCAAAATAATTAAATTATTAATGATTGAATGAAACAAATAAATAACTCCCCACGTGCAAAATTACGAATTATCTTTTTCAATCTCGAAGAATTATATCGAATTGAGTATGATTAAATGTATAATAGCATATACATTACTAGGAATAGTAATAAATCCAATTGTTATAATTGCTTAGGATACATTATTTTAGAAAAACAATATTCATTAAATATTTTTATTACTAACTGAAAGAACTCATATACTTTTAGTAATATCTTTAAAATCAAAAAGAATAGACTGAAATTATAATTATAGAATGAACTTCTAATTACAAAACATGATTGTCATATTAGAAGTTCATTCTATACCATATTATAAATATTTCCATTATATATGAGTAAAATGGAATTCGAACATGTATAATTAAATTATACATCATTACGTTCTGGCTATTTAGGATTAAACATAATGTTATTTGGGTAACATAAAAACTTATACTTTCTATTGAATTGAAAAATGTTCAATCGTACATCTATTAATAGGAAAAAATAATCCTCCGATAAGAAAAATGAATACTCCAAGATGATATCCTTGTTATCTATTTAATATTCAGCATATAACAATATATTAAATACAATATCGCTATATATAGTAATATTCATGAAAAAATTGGATGCCTTAATGGTGAAATGGTAGACACGTGAGACTCAAAATCTCGTGCTAAACAACATGGAGTTTTGATTCCTCTTCAAGGCATAATGATAATATTGTAACGCCCATTAAAATGCCTAACTCCATGGGTATTACAATATTCAAAGTATACAATAACCTCAATATAAGTAAGTGAATATTGATTAAGCATAGTAGATAGTAACTTATCAAGTTAAAGATAACTTTCTTGGATCATATTTGGTACTACGATTACTGGTTGAAATAGTAAAAAATGTTATAAGATTTAGTCCTTTTTAGATATTTTTCAATCCTTCCGCTACTAAAGAGTTAATATAATCCAAATAAATCCATACTTGTTTAATAGTGCATTTTCTATTTGTTTCAATAACATTGTGTTAGAGAGGAATATATTTTCTAAATATTCATAAATTTTGGATAGATTATTATGAATAAAACATTCATTATATAATAATTATCTATTTTCCCTTTTGTTCTCAACCAAAAATAATATGAAATGATCATCCCATGTATTTTCATGCAACAAAGATTCATGTAGTATCTTTGAAGGATATGGAAACACACACCTCAATCAGACACCAACTTCTTGAAAATGATTAAAAGTCTCAAAATCCTCTATTTTTTTCTTCTTAATGTTAGGAGATAAATCATTATTATTGTTATCCTCCACAATTTCAAATTTTATTCCTAGGGATATGTTCCTAATCCTTTTTGTTTTTGATATAGATTGTATCATTATTATTGTAACATCCCTTAATACTTATTTTCTTTCTAAAGTGTGAGTAATATAAACCATTTTCACGAATTCATGAGGAACAAAAAGTTATCCTTGTAAAAACGCAACGTGCTTATTTTGAAATCGAATACTAACGAGATCCCAAATAAATAGGTGACCTAAATAGATTATCCTCTTATGTATCAAATTGATATATTCCTAGCCTTTGAAACCTATTGTATAATGATCTTGCTTCCCATAAAGCAACTAGCTTTCTTCATGGAACATTGGCAATATCATGATAAATATCAAGGGGGTCATGAGATGATAGGAATTTCACCCAAAAAATATTGAAATATGGGTCAGCCTTTCTTGAAACTCTCCGAAAAGATGAAGATAATCCAAAAAATGGTTCTCTAATGTTATATATTTTATATGGTTGAATCGATTACTACAAATAAAAGTAAAATGCCAAGTCCTAGGTGAACAAACTAGACTATTGCCTAATACTCCTTTGTAAGAGTACCTCAATTATTTAAATAGAATGAGTTCATCTAATTGAGAAGATAATCCATTTTACATCATATCTATTTTGAACTGAGGAGTGATTGTGATGTTATTTTTATCATTATATCCCTGAAATATTGCCCCCTGGAAAATCTTCCAGAAGGCTCTGTAAAATATTAGAAGCTAGAATGAAATCATTTGCAATTAGATCATTATGAGGAGTATAATTCTCTCTATTTGATTATGATGTAAACCAACAATATTGAGCTACTGATCCAACCAAGAAATCCACTATGTGATATAATCTGGTTAATTTCTTCATAGATGTTTCGGTAATTAAAGGTTATAAATATCATTCAGACAAAAAGTATGCCCTTGCACCCTAGAATTTCCTTTTGAGATTTAGAAAATGCTTAGGATATGTAAGTTTATTTTTTATAATAACTTTTCCTATCTCATAGGGAAGTGTCCCACTATAAAATTATGCCACCTTGATCTATATAAAGTGTACCAAGTTATACCAAGCCACCAGACATAATTGGAATTTTTTTCCATATCTCATGTTTTAAAATCGCTGGCTATTAATCCAAAAAACAATTCAGAGTTTCACTCTTTTTTCAAATAAATTCCTTTGTCATGTAAAATTAAATTAAATTCCTTTTCTCAGTACAAGGCAGGGCACATTTTAGTGTTGATAAATATATCGAACCAACATTTACAATAAGGAGGAGATATTACAAATGGATCCACTGTTTTAGGAATATGAGTTGAAGTAATAACACCAATATTTTGTTTTAGTATATTGGATTCTTCCTCATCTTCATCCACTAGCAGAAGATCTCCAATTATTTCACTTAATATTATAGTAAGGTAAAATAAATCATCCATTTCATGAATGTCTGGAATCCATATGACACAAGGAGACATTAATTTTTTCAATTGAAGTGAAAACACAAATTGTGCGTATCTTCTCCCAAAAAACTCCAAAGATACATCATTCTCATCTCGTTGATAATACCAGTTTTTGTTTTTTTTCATACTATCGTTTATCATATACATCATTCGGCCTTGACCAACCCATAGACAAAAACATATATTCAAGCTTAAGGTATGATTTACTAGTTGCATATGTATGCTTAGCTACATAGGCGAGCATAATTTTATTTTGATCCAAAAAAAAATTAGGAGATATTTTTATTAAAGGTAGATAATAACCTACTGCTAGACTTTTGGCCAAATACAATCATCTAGTGTCCTTAGGTCCTATCAATAAAATTTGATTCTAAAGGGAAAGTGTTGGGTAGAATGGGAAAAACATAACTTGGCCAGATAGAGATCTCTTAGCTGGTAAAGAGTTAATCTAATGTTGAAAAACATCAAAGACCCACTTTTTTGCTAAAAATAAGGAATCAAGCTCGCACTTCCTTATGCCTATTGTATTCTAGTAGACCTATCTGAATAATTTTAGCTAAATATCTAAGGTAACGAAGTCCCAAGTGTCTCCCTTTTTTTGAAATATTGAGAAAAGAAACCATTAGGGGGAGTCAACTTTGATTCAAATTTAGAGATTCATTCTTGTATTGAAAAACAAGAACTTCTCTCTAGTAAGGATCTCATCCATTCTGTCATATTCGTACAGCCATATCTTTAGGAGTGAGTGCCATTTATTATATATTTGTAAAATCTCTTTCAAATTACTTTTAACATGAAAAATATTGGAAGTAATCCTACATCATCAGGATCTGATTCCTGATCGATAAAATCTATGAATGTCAACCAAAAACCATACTAATTTAAACTATAATAAACTCTGAGATTTTGAAAATATTTCATCTTTTCTTTTAGATCCAAATAGTAATGTTGGTGCATATTCGTTAGAAAATCATCAACAAGATGAACGTTCATAACCAACTTAAGCCATGAAAAAATTGTGCAGGAAACAAAAAAGAAAAACCCAAGGAAAATATAAAGAGGTTTATCATGCTCCCTAAAATTTAGTATATATTTCCATGTATCAAATGATACTGATGTATCATTTTCCCTTAATATTGTTTGATTAATTGGTTCCTTCTAATCCAAAACATTCCAACAGTATAAGAATAAATTCCATTTTGAGAGAAATTTAACTCTAAAATCCCACTATAAAATTGTCCAAAATTGACGAGAGATTGTCCACATAATATTCAAATTATGATTCCAATCTTTCCTAATAACGTCCAAAAGACATATGAATTGATCACTGCTAGTTATCAACCTTTCCGGAAAAGTAACCAAAAATGACTTCTTCGTATATTTCCACCCTGTGGAAGTAAAAAAACATAATGTATATGGTTGAAACAAATCCCATTTCTCAAAAATATATATTTGAGGGATCTTATAAAAATAAAAGAATAAAATTTTAATTTTTTGTATTTCTTTATTGAAAAGATCCAAAAAGGCGTCTTTATCACCTATGAATTTGTCTTCAATTATGTTTTTTGAACTTTCTGCTGAAGTATATTTTTCTTTTTCTACAAAATTCTTCATTCAGAAAGATATTTCGGATAGTAAATCATCTTGATAAGATTTAGTTTCAGTCAGACTCATGCTCGAATTAAAAACCTATTTAGAGTCAAAAATTGGATTTAAAAAAGGGTTGTTTTCTTCTAAATCTAAACTTTTTGCAAAAGGATAGCAATAACTTTTGTCTAAATTGACAATGTGTTTGCTTATTAAAGGAATTATATATATATATATATATATATCTTGAATTGAGTCAATATGGATTTTACGATGAATAAATGAATTAAATTCAGTAAGTAAATTAAATTATTTGTACAATTCATAGATTAATTCTTGGTCACATAAATATTTAGCCAATAATATATTTACTTGTGACTTGATGAGTCAAATAGTCTCTTTCTCTGATAAAACAGGTCATATTTCATCAATAGAAAAAGAAGAGAGTTTTTTATGAGTGGGAACAAAATTTAATAATTTTCCATATGTAATATTTTTGTTTTTTATATGAATTCTTTCTCTTTCTATGTAAGAAGCTAATATTCCTTTATAATATAAATAAATATGATTTAAATAATCTAAAAATTCAAACGTATTTACTTTGCAAAAAATAGTTCTCAATGAATTTTTATTAGATAGTTTTTAAGGATTTAACCAATTGTCTTGATCATTGAATATTATAAAAAATACTAGTGTTATCAAAGAATTCCATGTAATTTTTTTCATTATTGAATATGTCAATAATTGAATTATTCATCGGTTTACCATTCAAACCTAATGGAGTTATTGTTTCTTCATTGATCAAGGATCTAATTTTTTTGAAGGGATTAATTTTGATTTGATATCCCTTTCAAGTGGTATGAGTTCATCTAAGATTATACTAAAAAGGTTTTTCGTAGTTTGATACCAATCAAAATTATTATTATTATGATTTGATAGTTCAATCAGATCAAAATTTCCATATCAACAAAAATGATAAATAATAAATAATTCAATTGGATCGAACACAATGTTTTTCAAATTGTTTTGTTTAGAAAAATATACAAGATGTTTCAACCTTTTTTTCAAGTATTTGATATGAATGGACGATGCATAAATATTCAAATTCCGATTGATATTTCTGCAAGCTCATAGAATAGAGTGATTGAACCATCCTTTATGATAGTTTATCTAAGTTTATGAATGATGGTTAATCACATCATGTGTTACATTGTTCAAAATTATTGTTTTAATCCAATTTGTTCGACTTTGATCTTTCAAATTCCAACTAGAACTTTTGATTAAATATATTCTATCTAAGACCTTTGTCAATTCTTTCCATTCCAAATTGTATTTATGTATGAATTCCAAAAAAAATTTATAATATACTCTTGTTATTTGAAAAATGGGTCTATGGAATCTATTTGTCAATTCTTTCCATTCAAAACAGTATTTTCTTACTATTTTTTTCCATTCCAAATAGTACTTTTGGTACATTTTTGTAAAATCATGCTTATCCAATGTATAATCCAATACTAAAGAGTATTGATTAGATCCATATAATGATGTATATTTCATCAATGCGTTCTTTACCAAATAGAATCTCTCGAATCCTTTTTTAAGATAATTGTCAATTTTTACCTTATATTGATTCAATATTAGTTTTACTGAAGTTTCAGTTCTATCATTATTTGTTGTTATTTTATCTACATATTCATTCTCTTTATCCAGAATGTTGAGTAACACAAAAAAATAATTATCTTTTAATTTGTCTCTGTAGTTAAAGATCTGATTCAATAATATATTATTGTTTAGTTCATACAATTGATTCATGTTATAATCTATATCACATGTAATTTCATTATCGTAAATGTAATTAGGTTTAGTTATTGATAAAGTGAATAGATCCATTATTTTTGGAAAAAAAAATTAAATGAAAATCATTTTTTGGTGTTGATTGTATTTATTTTATCACAGGATGAATAAGATATCGAAGTTAAAATTTGGTTCAAAAATTGAATACAACTGAATTAGTTTATCTCTCTTCTAATATTTGATCTGGGATATGTTGAAATATTATAATTTGCATAATGATTTTGAAGATATGTTTTCACTTTCCATAGATCAGCTCTCCTATGATTTTCTGATCTGTTGAAATATTCAAAAGCATATTTTTTTCCTTTTGATCAATTTAAATAGATCAATGGGTTTCTTAGTAGTAGCACTAATATGTATATATGATTCATCTATTCACAAATTATCAATCAATCCTTTCCAAAATTCTGATTATAAGAAAAAATCATAGTTTTCTTGGTTCTCTTGTTCGATTTCTTCTATTAATTGTTTAATTTCTTGAATTTTTTCTTGTTCAATTTATTTTGTTAATTCTTCATGTATAATTTCTTTTCTTAACTATTACTATTTGATTTCTTTTGTTAATTCCACTAATTATTTTATTGTTTTTTCAATTTCTTCAATTTGACTCAATTTTAAAGGCTTTCGACTAAGACGTGTTCCAAATTATTCTTCTTCTTATTCTTCTTCTTATTCTTCTTGGTTAGGGTCCCAATACTCCATCTACTATACAATTAATTTTTTTTATAATATTCATTTATTTATGAATTTATAGAAAACCAAACATGCTCTCTTGGATGGAGTAAGTGAAGTTGATATCTCCTTTTATCTTTTGGAAAATACATAAGCATATGAGGAAAGAGAATTTTTTTTTATATCCCATCTGATGTATAGATGGAAATATTTTCACCACATTATATTTTAATTTGTTTGTTTCAAACAAAGCTCGACTATTTAAATAATAGAAAACTAATGGTAATGTAAGTATAATTAAAGCTTTTATTACTTGACCCCATAAAATAAATAGACGTATATCACGTATAAGTAAAGTACTAATAATCTAAAAGTTAGAGAGCTTATTAAAGTTTTCTCAACCATAAAATATGTTAGTTAACAATCTCACCAAATTGAACTCGGTACATGGATTGAATACTCCCATCGGTCAAAATAAAGTGATGCTTGAGAGTGATGGGGAGAGTGATGGAGGTACTATCAGTGAAGTTTCTACAGTTTTGGCTATAGAATGTCTTCACACTAAGCCTAAAATTGCTGAGGAGAGGCTGATCTCTAGCCAATATCAGACGGGGAACGAGAGTGATGGGAAGAGCGATGGAGGTACTGTCAGTGCAGTTTCTACAGTTCTGGCTGTAGAATGTCTATACACTAAACCTAAAATTGCTGAGGAGAGGCTGATCCCTGACCAAAATTAGACGGTTGTAAATATACAAAATGAAAAAGTGGAAATGTTGGGATCCACACCTCTGGCCTGGAATAAGATTCTTCAAAGCCCTAACATAAAATTGGGTCCGCACTCTCCTCAAAAAGGTCAGTTCAAGTGGGAAAAGGACAGTGAAGGTGTCACCTGCCTGATGGTCCCAGATGGTTGTGTTGATAGGGCTTTGTGCAAAGTGAATCTCTCCCTTGTTGGTAAGTTTCTTGGCTCTAGACCTAATATTGATTTTATTAGAAAATTGGCTCTGAGAAAGTGGAAACCTAAGGGGGATCTGAGTATTACCATCATGCCACGGGGTTTTTTTCTAGCAAAATTTAATCAGCAAACTGATTTAGAATCGGTGATTCTGGGAGGACCATGGTGGCTGGGTAATATGGGCCTCTTTTTGAAAAAATGGTATCCTAGATTTGACCCTAACACTGCAAATATAAACACCATTCCAATCTAGTGTAGGCTCCCTAAGCTACCATTGCATTTTTGGGATGATGAAATTCTGTTAAACATTGCTAAGTCCTTAGGTGCTCTTATTGGACTGGATGGGCCCATGAGGAACATGTCTAGACTTGCTTTTTCTCGATTCTGCATTTCTTCTTAAATGGAGCAGGAATTACCGGAGCACATCATCTTGAAATCTAGGTATGGGGTGTGGACTCAAAAAATTGAGTTTGAAACTTTTCATTTGAGATGAAAGCATTGTCATTGCATAGGACACTCCACCAAAAGTTGTCCCAATAAGGAGTTCCCTACAATGGAAGCTGAACAACTTGTGGATGGCTCAGTCTTGAGTAAGGAATGCAAGGCTCTTCACACTGATAGCCAGAGTGATGACAAAGCCCCTAGTTAGACGGATTTAAACTACAATAGAAAGGGGAAAAAAGGGGGTTTTAGAACTCAAATAAGGAAACATTTGGTTTGGCATCCTAAAATCCCAGCAGCTGCTTTGCTTGCACCACCTAGCAAAGAGGACTTGGAAAATCCTATAAAGTTGTCCTTGGTGGTGAATGAGCAAGAAGGAACTATGAAGGTTAATATAGTCCCTAATGATCAATATCAGAACAATAAGGAAGATGAGATAGATAAACCTCTGTGCATCTTTGAGGAAATATCAAACAAGGTTAGTATGGATTTTAATGAAACTTTGCAGAATAACACTCCTAGGGGAGATGGTAAATTATCTACAGATATACCTCCTAGCTCGAGCAATAGATCAATGGTTTCACCTACTAGCTACAACATCCGAATAGTTGATCCACACTCAATTGACAGGAATTAGAAAGAACATGAAGAGGGAGAAGTTACGCCTGTCAAAGAAGATGAGGAACTAAATTCTAGATTTACAAAGGTCATTTCAAAAAAAAAAAGAGAATGAAAGGATTTGAAATGATCCCAGAATCACTTTACAGTGATAAGAAAAATAAAAAGGACAACTGGGACACCTCAACATCAAGAACTACTAGATCTTCTGCAAGAAGACTAGTAGACTTTGGAGGTAGTTCTAAAAGAGGAAGACCCTCAAAAAAGGCTCTTAGATCTAAGAGAACTGAGAGAGACATTGTAAATGGCATTCAAAATCAATTGAACCATCAGGTAATCCCAACTCCTAATCATTCCAAATGAAGATTATTTCTTGGAACATACGAGGTCTGAATGGAAACTCCTAGCAGAGAATCATCAAGGAGTTGCAGGATTCTAGTAGTCCTAGTATTTTGATTTTGCAGGAAACTAAGATGAAAGCTAAGATCCTTGAAACTAATAAAAAGAGTTTCTGGGAAAACTCTGAAATGGCAGATGTAGACTCTCAGGGTGCCTCTAGAGGACTAGCTACTCTTTGGGATAAAAGGCATTGTACTGGTACGGCTCTTAATGCTAGCACTAATCATCTTGCAATCAAATTTCTTTCTATTGAGAATAGTGGTGAATGGATCCTTTCTAACATATATGCCCTTAATACGGTTAGTGGGAGAAGAAAAATTTGGGCTGATCTTAAAACCTTTAGAAACCAATATAGTACAGCTAACTGGCTTATTATGGGTGATTTTAACTCTCCTCTAAACCTAGGTGAAAAGTATGGAGGAATTTCCAGCTTTTCTACAGGTATGGAGTATTTTGCTGATTTTATTGCTAAACATAATCTATTAGATGTGGATCTCCATGGGAATAAATACACTTGGAATAATATAAGGTTGGGAAAAGATCTTATCCAGATGAGATTGGATAGAGCACTGATTTCAGCGAGCTGGATTCTCAGTCAAGACTTTCACCTCTCTTCCTTGCCCAGAGTTGGATCGGATCACAATTTGATTGCTTTAAATCTTCTCAATTGGACTAAACCCATCAGAAGCTCATTCAAATTTGAAAATATGTGGATGGAGCATGAAAACATCTACAACAAGATAAAATAATGGTGGGGTTGGAATGGTGAAGGCACTGCTCAATTTAGATTGATTCAAAAGCTCAAAAATGTTAAAAAGCAAGTTAAAATCTGGAATAAAAGCATTTTTGGCAATGTGTTTGATAATAAAAAGAAGTTAAAACAAAATCTCAAGGATTTGGAAATCAAAATGGATATAATGGGGAGAGCTGTTGAAGACCAAACTAATGAGAAGAATATTCTTTCAGAGTTGCATACGATTTACAGCAAAGAAGAATCTTTATGGAGACTTAAGTCTAGAGCTATCTGGATTAAAGAGGGAGACAGGAATACGAAGTTATTTCATATGACTACTTTGAAGCACAGAGCTTGTAATAGGATCATGGAAGTGGCTAAAAGTAACGGAAATATTATAAAAGATCCCAATAGCATCAAGGAAGAAGCACTAGATTTCTATAAAAAACTTCTTAAGGAGAGGAATATCATCAATACTGAGGCTATTTATTTTATGTTCGAGGCTATTCCCCAAGATAAAATTGAGGAACAGAGATTTAGAAATATCACCAAAGCTGTCACGCTTGAAGAACTGCAAAAGGCTATTTTTACTTTAGAAGGTGATAAGGCTCCAGGCCCGGATGGTTTCTCCATTATTTTTTTCCAAAAATTTTGGGAAATTTGTTTAGATGATCTTCTTAGAGTGGTGAATGAATTCTACAGAACTGGAAATATTTTGAAAGAGTTGAACAACACTCACATTGTGATGGCCCCCAAAAAAATGGATGCTAAAGACTTCAAAGACTTCAAACCCATCAGCCTTATGAACGCTATCTATAGAATTTTTACCAAAATTATTGCTACAAGGCTTCAACTCATTATGAATGATTTAATCTCAAGGCAGCAGAGTGGATTCATCAAAGGTAGGATTATACAAGATGGAGTGATTATGGTTCATGAGACCATACATTCTATGGAGAATAATAAAAAATCAAATATGGTTCTTAAGCTTGATATGAATAAAGCCTTTGACAAGGTTTCTTGGGTTTTTCTTGACAAAGTCTTAACTAAATTTGGTTTTCTAGACAAATTTAGAAAAATTATTAAGGCTTGTATCTCTATGGTTAGATTCTCAGTTGTGGTTAATGGTGAGCCTGTGGATTTTTTCACTAGCAGCAGAGGGCTAAGGTAAGGGGACCCCATCTCCCCCCTGCTCTTCATTCTTATGGCTGACAGCCTTAGTAGAATAATTGGTAAAGCAGTCAATGATGGTCTTTTGAAAGGCTCAAAGCCCACTTCCATCAGCCAAGATGTCTCCCATCAGCAATTTGTAGATGATACTATCCTCCTTCTTTTGGCTTCTGTCATTGAAGCTAAGGCTACCATGGCTATTCTGCAGCTCTATGAATCTTCTTCTGGGTAAGAGATCAATTATGATAAAAGCTCCATTTTCTTCTTCAACACTCCTGAAGAAAGACAGCTTAAAATTGCTAAAATTTTGGGCTGTAAAATAAGTGTGCTTCCAGTTACTTACTTGGGCCTTCCTCTCGGCACTAAAAAAGTCTCTAGCAAGGTGTGGGATGATTTATTGGAGAGATTTAAAAAAAATGGCTGGTTGGAAAGGAGCCATTTTTTCTAGTGCTGGTAAGTGCCTGCTCATAAAAAGTACTCTTCAAAATCTACCCATTTATATCATGTCACTCTATAAGATCCCCTCTTCCTTCAGAGAAAAGATTGAGAGGATTCAGAAAAAAAATCTTATGGCAGGGCATGGAAGAGAAGTTTAAATTTCACTTATTTGCTTGGGATAAGGTTTGTACCCTGAAGTCTATGGTTGGATTGGGCATAAAAGACATCGAGAAAATGAATGAGGCTCTCATTACGAAAATGGGATGGAGAATGCTTTCAGAGAAACAACCCTCGATATAGTTAATCAAAGCTAAATACCTAAATCAGCAAACTGTCTATTCTTTCCTGCAAGATGAGCACCTCCCCTATGGTTCCATTTTTTGGAACAATCTGGTTAAGAGCAGAAATTTCATTAAACAAGGCAATAAATGGAAAGTGGGTGATGGTTTGGATATATATTTCTGGGATGATAACTGGTTTAATGGCAATCTTATGGACAGATTTGGGATAGTTAAGGACAATCTTGTAAACAAGTATGGCATTAAAATCAAGGATTATATTGAGGGAAATGGCAATAGAAAGAAATGGAAAAAACTTTCAGTGGAGAGAGATGATCTAACACAAATTATATCCTCCCTTCAAGATCAGTTAGATCTTATTCCCTTAAGTCAACTGAACACTAAGGATGAGCTGATCTGGAATAATTCCGTTGATGGGGACTATTCTGTCAAAATTGGATATAATACTTTCTTCGACAGTATCCAAACAGAGTTCAATTAGAATAGGATTTGCATGGCTAAATTAACTCCTAAAATAAATTTATTCCTTTGGCTAGCTATCAGAGGCAGGATTCTTACCACTGACAACCTGATGAGAAGAGGTTTTATAATTCCTAATAGATGTCATCTTTGTAAAAAATACTTTGAGGAAATCAGTCATTTGTTTATCCATTGTGATTATGCTACCAGAATATGGAGTTTTTCCCTCTCTAAATTTGAAGCTCTTTAGGTGGTGCCAAAGGATTTCAATCATCTTTGGACTTAATGGAACCCACCCTATAGGCATTGTGTTGTCAGAAGGATCTGGAAGCTGGTTATCCCTCATATTATTTAGAGGATATGGAAAGATAGAAATGATATTATTTTTAGAAATAAGAATCAAAACTATAAACTCAGTATTGGTAAAATTTCTAATGATATCAAAGAGAATATTTCTAGATTTAAACCCCCCAAGAATAAGAGTTATCTAGAAAATGAAGAATATGTCTTAAATAACTGGCAGATTGGAGTTTTCAATAGCTATAGCAATTCTAGTAATAGTATTGATAGATCTTTGATTCAATGGCATCCTCCTGATTTTAACTGGTATAAATTAAACTTTGATGGGGCCTCTAAGGGTAACCCTGGGATTGTGGAAGGGGGAGGAGTGATCCAGGATTTTAAAGGTAGTCTGATTGCTGCGTATGCTGGAAAAATGGGAATTCAAACCAATCATTTTTCCGAAGCATTATCTGCTTTGTGGGGGCTAAGAATTGCTCAGACTCATAATATCCAAAACCTCATTCTTAAAGGGGACTCCCTGAATATCATTAATCACCTTAATTAGTGCTCACCTCCAAGTTGGAACATCAAGGATTTTATCTTAGAATCAATAAGTATCTGCCAAACCTTCAATAACATTCGGATCATGCATACTTACTGGGAGGGTAACAAGTTGGTAGATGCATTGGCTAATTATGGCATTAATGTTAACCACATTGTTTAGGATAATAATAGCATTCCTAAACATCTTCAAATCAGCATTCAAGCGTATATCTATACACATGCAAATTCATGATTCGGGTTATGATCATTGGGAGTGGATTATTATTAATAAAGCTATCACATGTGCTGACTTTAAAACTAAGCTTATACATATCTTGTCGAACAATCAAGATTGTATGAATTATAATGGAAAGTTCAAGTGGATTTATATAGAAATGAAAGTCACACATGCGGGCAACATTGTGCTTTATACAATCTGGTTACAAAACTCTATAGATCCCCAAGACAGTAATAAGGTTAATGATGATAGGGAGCGGGCTAGCAAAAGGGCCATAATTCCCACATACGAACTTCCATAGGTTCAAATCAGCAGTCATACGGGTATTCATGGGAAAAGAAACAACTATTCTAAACAGTAATTTCACTGTGCGGATAACAATAGTGAAAGGTGGACTGGTATTAGCGCTCTTAAGGTCTCTAAAAAATTTTGCAAGCAGTTAAGAATGATGACAATGGGGGGCCCCCCTTGCCAGATTGAGCCCAGCATGGATCCAGATTGGAAGGATAATGTGGAGCTTTGGAATATTCTCATCCAAGGAGGCATCACCAGCTTTATGGAGAAGATTCAGGGCCACAACCAAAGTATTTTAGTGCGTTTTGCGAAGGAGTGGAAGGATCGCATTGTGGATTATGGGGGCAGAATATTTTGATTAACGAGGAGTTAATTTCTGAATAGACTGGCCTTGGCATGGAAGGGTACCACTTTTCTAATAAAAGGGTTGACAGAGAAGCTGAGGAGAGGAGATTTGTTGAGGGAATAGAGAAGTTGATCTTTTTCATAGTGAGCCTGCTTGTTATTTCAATCCCTTTGCCTTATGATGAGGTTACCCATATGATGGTGTGTTTTATTTCTTTGGAAGGGAGGTTCGTCACTGTGCCAGCTAAGCATCTTGTCTTCCTCAACCACTTCCGCAGGAATTGCATGGTATGTTTCCCCCATTATCTGCTTAACTCTCTTGAGTGCTCCATTTTGGAGTTTCAAAAGCATGCTCATGTGGTTCCTTTGGACCAGGGGCTAATTTTCTTGTTACATAAAT
Organism: Taxus chinensis; assembly: GCA_019776745.2. NCBI lineage: Eukaryota > Viridiplantae > Streptophyta > Pinopsida > Cupressales > Taxaceae > Taxus > Taxus chinensis. The sequence continues at coordinate 312,153,489 of CM034148.1, read as the reverse complement.
TGTGTCTTCTTCAATCTCCTGGTTTCCCTTCCTCCCTCGGCTTTGTTCCCCCTCTACCTGATTCAGTGGCCGCTAGCCCCATCTCTCCACATTTTGTCCCCGCCACTTCTGTTGTCACCCCTCTGCCAGCCTTCCTGGCTCCATCTCCCATTCCCCCCACCTCTGCTCCCACCCCCTTCGCTTCCACTTTGGCCAGACCGGTTACCAGGTCCTCTAAAAGACTGAACCTTGATACCCCATCTATGGGGAAGGGTCCTCAAGAGATTGAAATTTCCCATAACCTCCTTCATATTAGTAGTGATAGTTCTCAGGAAGCACATATGGAGAGCTCCACAAAAAGGTTGGAAGCCTTAGAAGCTGACATGAAGTTTTTGGAGGAAGAGGTCAAAAACTTGGCAAAACAAAAAGGTAAGAGGAAGAAGGAGGAGGTGGATATTGATAACAACCAGATTAATGATATCTACAAGAAGCTGAACTCCTTAGACTCCTGTTTAGAGAAGGCCAAAACTCGTCATGATTACAATATGGCCATCTTTAGGGTGATTGAGGAGTTCAATGAGCAACATGTCAAAAGTGTCTCCAACCTCAGCGGAGTTCTCGGCAACACTTTAGGGAAATGATAAGGAAAGAAAAAGGACCATTGAGCAGGTGGATAAGTTACTGACGCTGGCCACATGACTGACTTTGGGTATGTTCCATTCTTGGAAGAATATCAAGATCCAGCATAGAAAAAGCCATTCCAAGAAGTAATTGTAGATGCTTTAGCTGCACTTCTTGTCTGTTTTTATTGTTGTTTTTTTGCGGTCTCTCTATTACTTTTTTGCAGTGTTCATACTGTTGTTTTGTCTTGTTTTGGGGGTAGCTGTTTTTTGGCTACTTTGGGGCTTCATTGTCACATTTGGATTCTGATCCTTTCTCTCTTGGGTTTTCATTCCTATTCTAGCTTCCTAGGCCATCTTTTGTACTCAAGGGTATAGTCCCTTTCAAAAAACTATTTGCCAATACTAAAATAAAAAGGACGATCATCCATGTTAGGGTCAAAATCAATACAGATATATGATGTAAAATTGATATCTTCAAGAACATCCAAAATTTGTTATGTCCTCAATTCTATTCAATGGTTGGGAGATCAAGGCAGGTGTGTTGGAGCATGATCCATAGTGAATAACAAAGAGCTTTAGATGTTAAATAATTTGAAATCAAGTTAAATTGGATTAGTATTCCCTCCAAAAATGTAATTCAAATATCTCAAACCTGTAAAAGTGAGTTCTAATATTGTAATAAGAATGGGTAGAATGGTCTAGGAAAGTGGTATAGACAATATGCTAAAATGGGTCCTAAGTCATAAAAGTTGAAAAATGATGAGAAGTATCTGCCATTTCTATCAATATGGGATTTTGAGCCTAATGTATGAGTCGATGAAAGAAAGTTAGTTATTGTTGTGGAAAATAAGAAATCTCTATTAGTGAAAAGAAATAATTATTCGAAGGAGAGGAGTTGGCCTTTTCTAAGAAGAGGTATGAAGGAACAGGAGAAGAGAGGAAGGAAGTGAATCCCTTGATATCGAAAGGACGTAGCAAACTAGAGGCCTGTAATTTTGTCAATGTATAGCATATATTATGGTAATAAAGTGTTATGTTTTGATACTAAGATATGTTTAAGAAATAGTATTGCTAAGATTTTTAGTTACTCTATGACGGTTTTACATCTTTTTTATCTATCACTTGCTTAGTATCTCCAATCTAGTTTAATGAAACCATATCTCCAGTCTAAGGTAATTCTTTGTGTCTTCATACTCTGTAAACTATGATCTTGGAAATAATCTGCCTCTCTAAGTGTTAACTGTGATCTTTTTAGATAGATTATATCTCTTGGATATGATCTATCTTGTCAAATATTATAAATCTACCTCTCGTTTGGTCTTTATAGATAGATTATATCTATTTATATTCTAATTGTAAAATATTATAAATCTACCTCTCATGTGTGGAAATCTATAGATAGACTGTGATCTGTTTACTGAGAATGATGATTGTTTCAAATATTGGAATGAGTCTACCTATGTAGAGTTCTCTATAGATAGATTATATCTATTTATAGTCTAATTGTCATTTTCTAGAAAAGTATAGAAATCCCATCATTCAAAATGAAAAATATGTGTCATATATCTCTATTTAATATTTTCAATAATAAGCATGAATTCAATTGAGTATGATAGAATCAAATGGGTTAATACGATTTGATACTTACTGTCAATTACAGAATCGACTTTCTTTTTTTATTTATCTAGCATCCATGGTTGAATGGTAAAAGCACCCAACTCATAATTGGGAAGTCACGGGTTTAATTCTTGTTGGATGCACAATAAAAAGTTACTGCATTCTACTCGCAATAACTTGTAGATCAAATAACCTCGCGAGGCTATCTCAATTCTTTCAATTAAATATTGAAATTAGATTAGGTCTGTCTCAGTTTTTTTATTTAGAACTTGTAGAATATAACTATTTACATAGCTAAATTTTTACTATATCGAACCATAATATAATATAAGGTATGAATAGAATATATTTATTTACATAGCTATATTTTATTTATATTATATTGAACCATAATAAAATATGGATTGGTGTATATAGGCATTTATATTTACAAAAGATAGTATAGGATAGATATTTATGGATGAGGTTCAACATGTAAATTTAGTACTTACAGAGAAAAGTATTGATTTATTTGAAAAGAATCAATATATTTTGAATATCAATTCAAGATTGACTAAAACAAAGATCGAAAAATGGATTGAACTCTTCTTTAATGTTAAAGTAATAGGGGTAAATAGTTATCGACCCCCAAAAAAGAGAGAGAAAAGAGGGAAGATAAAGAAAATAATGAAACATCAAATACACAATAAACGTATAATTATTAAACTAAAATCAGGTTATTTTATTCCACTTTTCCATTATCAATGAAAATTATTCAATTAAAATAAATAATAATGTGATCACCCATTCATACAGAACTTTTACTCCACGCATAAGTGGTAAATCCCTATCAGGTCTCGATGGAAGTGACCAGTCTCATCCACAAAATAAATTAACCTTCAGAAAGCATCTTTGTGGGAAATGTCGTAATAATAGAGGAATTATTACCTCATGACATAGAGGAGGAGGTCACAAGTGTGTTTATTGTCAAATTGATTTTTGGCAGAATGAGAAAAACATATTGGGAAAAATTGTAAGAATAGAAATTGACCCTAATAGAAGTGCATACATATGTCTTATGCACTATGCAAATGGTGAAAAGACATATATTTTTCATCCTAGAGGGTTCATTATTAGAGATACTATCCTTTCTAGTCCAAAATACCCCATATCAATGGGAGATTCCTTACCTTTGAGTGTGGTTTGAATTATTAATTTACGTAATCGAGAGAAACCGATTGGGTTTATAAAAAAAACCTTAAAATCTATCATTGATCCAACTAGGAAACTTTGATGGGATAAAACCCAAAGGCAAATTGAGGATAAACAACAATAGGTGATTGAGTTCAATAGTTTCTATAATTATTGGCTCATGAGATATGATAATACGGAGAAGACTAAATTGTCTGAAGCAAAAATAGATAAGGTAAAGGAACCCTTGTTATGAAGAAGAGACAAGTAAACCAAATTTTATTTAATGGTAAAATATAGATTCGGAGCTAAACAGTGAGAATTATAGAAAATAAGAATATATTTTGAATGTCTCCTACATTATCCGAAAGATGTGGAAGTATTGATGTAATTTGATAAAGTCATTCATTCTTAATGCTACATGAAAAAGAACATAAGTCAGATGATGGAATAGAGAAACCTAGGATGTAAAGAATCAGGGCATAAGGGATTGAAAATATGCCCTTCATCCCAGATCTATATATAATATCGATATTCGAATATTGATATTAAATATGTAAATATAATTCACATCCAGAAAGGTGTATGCCCTTAGAGAGGCTTGTATAGTTTGAGAAGGGATTTTTACAAACTAAATATCTACTTCAACCAATATACCCTTAGGCACAACTCTACATAATGTTTAAATACAAGTCAGAAAAGGAAAACAATTAGTTAGAGTGGTAGGTTTTGTAGTAGAATTGATTACAAAAGAAGGCCAATTGACCACATTAATATTACCATCTGGGGAGGTTTGTTTAATATATTATAATTTCTCAGCAAAAATTGGACAGTTAGGCAACGTAAAATGGAAAAATAAAACTTTGAGTAAAATTGGACCAAAACATTGGCTAGGTAAATGTCCTAAAGTAAGAAGAGTTGTTATAAATGATATGGACCATCCTCACGGGAGCGGTGATGGAAGATCCCCAATTGGTAGGAAAAAAACCTAACCCCTTGGGGCTATAGGACATTTGGAAGAAAGAGTTAGAAGATAAATAGATATAGTGATGTTTCAATTCTTCGTTGATGTAAGTAGTTTCTAGTTGTAAATACATTTTTTCTTTCAAGAAAAATAAAGGTAAATCAAAAAAATGTAATTAATCATGGCACATTCACTAAGAAAAAATAATTTTGTAGCTAATTATTTGTTGAGGAAAATAGACAACCTAAATATGAAGAAAGAGAAAATGATAATAGTGACATGGTCCCAAGCATCTTCCATTGTACCTGCAATGATTGGTCATACCATTGTTGTGCATAATGAAAAATAACATTTACCCATATATAACAAATGGTATAATAAACCAAAAATTGGGAGAATTCACACCTACTTTTCTTTTTCATGGGCATGTGAGAAACGATAGAAAAGAGAGAAATGATAAAAAAATGAAAAATGATCAAAAAGTGAGAAATGATCAAAAAGCAAGAAATGATCGAAAAATGAGAAATGATAAAAAAAAAGAGAGAAACAATAAAATATTAATTCATTGTGGAGGATGAATATTGCACAAATAATATCTTTGGCTAGACATATACGTATGTCTGCTAATAAAGCATGTAGAGTAATTAATCAAATTTGTGGTCATCCCTATATAGAAGGATGGATTATACTGAGTTGGATGCATTATGGAGAATTCTATCCAATGTTAAAAGTAATTTATTCTACAGCCACAAATAATAATCACAATATGGGTTTAAAAAACACAATCTATTTATCAGTGTAGCTGAAGTGAATGAAGGTACTATTTTCAAAATATTTCAACCTAGAGCTCGGGGACTTGATTATTCAATATAGAAACCCACTTTTCATATAACATTTATATTGGAGTACCAAAACTAAAAATATATATGTGAATAAAAATAAATCCACTTGGTTTTAGACTCAGTTTTATTCAAAACCATCATTCCCTTTGGTTTGAACAAAGAAATTATTCTGAATTATCTATGAAAAAGATGAGAAAATACATATTTGCATTGAAAATTATGTACAACATATCCAATATGCATAAAATTATGGAGTAATTACATGTATGGAGATTACAAAAAAGACTGATTTGATTCAGGTGAACATATATATCGAATTTACCGACTTGTTCATCCAAAAATGGAAATATAAAGATGAAAAAGATAAAGAAATTGAAAAATTAAGAGACAAAGTACAAAATATACATTTACATAATATGTTATATTTTGTGAACCGAAAAGTTCTCATCTCTATAGAAAAAGTGGAAAAACCTTATAGAGAACCTAATATTCTTGTAGAATATATTTCTCTACAACTAAAGGCGAGGGTTGAAATAAGAAAAATAATGAAAAAATATATTTAATTGGCTAAAGAGGAAGATGTAGAAGGTATTAAAATAAAAATCAAAGGACGTCTCAACAGAATTAAGAGAACCTATAAAGAATCGTCCATACAAGGTAGAGTTCCCTTACAGACCCTTTGAGATAAAATTGATTATTGTTATTATGTGGTTCAAATCATTTATGGAGTATTAGGGATAAAAATTTGGATCTTTGTTAAAGATGAGAAATACCTTTATATATTCTGACTGATTAGAAATCATCAATTTTTTAAGATCAATTAAAAACTAGATTGACCATCTTGGAGATGTGTTATTCTTAGTGTGTGACTCGTTGAGAGCAATTTTTTCTTCTTTTCTAAAATGATGAAGAACTTGAAATATCAAAATAAGAACGAATTGGTATCTTGTATACTATAAACTACAAAATTATTATTTGTTTCATATTACTAAGATCCAATAAGCTATCTATGATAGTTTCATCAAATGAATGAAATAATTTCTTCCACAAAGAGATAAACAAATGAGATCCATATGTTTTGTGAAGAGAAAATGTTCTTTGGTAACACAAGAAAAGAAAAAAAAATGAGAAAAAGAAAGAAGGAAATCATATTCCTTAAAGTCTATGTATGGTTTACTAATTTACCCCCAATGAGTAGTGTGATAAAGCATAAGAATCATCCTAATAAATTTCATTTTTAATGAATTAGGTTTATGATAAAAAGGAGCTTCAGGTCAATGGAAACTAAGTGAATTGATTCTGTAAGAAATGAAATAGAAGCTTCATTGTAGAGGGTAGACTTGAACAACAATTTGAAATCTATAGGAATGATGAAACCTGTGACTGCATAAGATCATACATAAATATTAATCATTCATTGGATAGGATAGTGAAATAAACTAAGAAAGAATTCATATCAATGGAGTCGATAAATCATCCCTATGAGACAAATATTGGAAGAGTGAATATTCTCCTCTGAAGTTCTTATTGGGTAGTATCAATGTAAATAAAATATCTATTTGTCCCATAGTAGATCTATTTTTTATGGTATATAACACATGATCTTAGTATTGATTATCCAAGCAATAGATTCTTCGCAAGGAGCTGGATGAGAAGAAACTTTCATATCCGGTTATGAAATAGAGATGGGATTCAAATAGTCCATCGACTATAACCCAAAAAGAATAAAATTTCCTCACCAACATAAAGGAAGAATGAAGGGATTAGATTCTTTAGGCAAGTGTATTTTTGGTAGATTTTATCTATAAGCATTAGAACTTGCTTGGATCACATCTGGGAAAATAGAAGCAGGATGATGAATAATTACTCATTTTTCCCTTCATGGCATAAAAAATATGGATATGTATATTTCCATTCAAACTTATTAGAAGAAGACTTGCATAAATACCTATGGGTTTGGGAAAAGAGAAGGGAAATTTCAAATATTGGGTATCAGTGGTCGAACTGGATCGAATACATTATGAAATAACTGGAGTATCAGAGACTATAGCTAGAAGATATTTTCAAATCATAACATAAAAAATTCCTATACATACTCAATTACTTATTAGTTCGCTAGACCAAACAAAATAGATATTTCTGTGTAAAAAATATTCAATGTTTTTTAATGTCAAGGCAACAAATCAAATATTTTGGAGGAAAATTGATTCAATCTCAAAATTATGTGAATGTAGCAGACAACAGTGGCACCCAAAAATTAATGTTTATTCAATTTCTATGAGCAAATAATCGAGAATACACTAATATTGGTGATATTATAATCATTATAATTAAAGAAGAAACAGTTAATATTCCCATGGAAGAATCAGAAGTAGTTAGATTCATAATTATATGCACGTGTAAATAACTTAAATGTGACGATGGAATCATAATATGATCTGATGAAAATGCAGCAATTATCATTGATCAGAAAGGGAATCCAAAAGGAAATCATGTTTTTGGTTCATTTACTGAGGAATTAAGATAATTTAATTTCATCAAAATGATTTCATTGTCCCCTTGAGTATTATAAATATGTTATAAGTCATGTGTATCTAATGATACAAAAATAGAATAGAATTTGGAATCTTATGCATTTTTCTAAAATAAAATAAACATTCCTTTTTATATTGAGACCTGGAATTCCTAAGAATTAATTCATCATGGGTAACGATACTATTTCCAATTTAATCACTTCTATAAGAAACGTTGACATGGTAAAAAAAAAGTTCCAGTAACAACTACTATTATTACTTAGAACATTGCAAGGATCCTTCTACAAGAAGGTTTTCTAGAAGGATGTTAGGGAACATCTAGAAGGTAAAAAATCTCTTTTTGTTTTAACTTCAAAATCTAGAGAAAGGAAAATATATATATATATATAACCACTCCAAAGCATATTAACAAACCAGGTCTGAGAATCTATTCCACTTCTTGTGAGATCCCTAAAGTCTAGGTCAAATGGGAATCTTCATTCTTTCTACTTCCCAAGGAATTATGACTGATAGAGAAGCTCAAAAGAAAAACGGAGGTGAATTATTATGTATTTTATGGTAATTTGGAATGTATTCCAAAATAGAAAAAAAAACATAATAAAATAACTAAGATATTTTCTTGAGAAATGGGATTCGATCTGTTATGTTGAGGGTATGTATGTACCCAAAAATAGATCATTGGGAACATGTATGAAATAGTTCGTATCAAATCTCTCAATTTTTTTAAAGAGAGATTCTTCCAAATCTGTTAACTCACCTCAAAAGTTTCTTAAATATAAGGGTGTGAAATGTACCTAATGAGGTAAAGGATACATAAATGATCTCTATCAGGGCAATGCCCCTTCCTTTTGGTCGAATATCTAACAAATCTCCCATGGGATTAATAAATTTCTAAATTATTGCTTTAGAGTACTCAATTTCTCAATAATAAAGTTAGATATTTACTTAACGAGGTTTATGTCTCATATCTCGAAAAAATGGAATATTTTTCAAAAAACATTCCATAAACATAAAAATATTTTTTTTCAATTTGATTAGAGCCATATTAATAAGAGATCTCAAAACCATTGATATTATTCTTCCAAAGAGGTGGTGTTATGAGAATGATATCATAAAATATAATGATTATTATTATTGGGTAGGCCCTACAAAGTGGGGAAACATGCCACAAAATGAATCCAGAATTATTTTGAGTTCGGGATTAAAAATGTGGCCCATAAATGATATAATTCAATATTCTTGGACTACAACCAAAAACATTTATCACTTTAGTAAGAGTAGAGTAGGTATAGGATAACCTTCTTATGAGACATTATTACGATGTCTATACTAATTCTTAAAATAAATAATATTCCCGTTGGGATCACTTTTTACATTTTATAGATTATTATGGAATAATAAATTCCATATGTGTGATGTTAACGTTGTTTATATTTTATATTATTTAGTTTCCTCTTTCCTCGTCTTTAAGTAATCATGTTTCTACATGAAGAGACAAATAATTAATATCCCGTATAAATAAACCTTCAGAATTCGTCATAATATATAAACCATAAACAAAAAGAAATGGATCTCATTTTTTTCTTACTATTAAAATAAAATAGAAAATAAATCATATTTAACTTTGTCAAAAAAAATTATGATAAAGAATTTTTTCGTTCATTCCTCTTTGGTTCTTAAGGAACAGAGAGGATCTGTTGAATCTCAAGTATGTTATTTAACCAGTCAAGTAAAATAACTTACTGAGCATTTTGACCTACATAAAAGAGACTATTTGTCCCAAAGAGGTTTGCAGAAAATTATGGGTAAATGTAAGCAACTTATGATTTATCTGTTCAAGATAGATAGAATTAGTTATAATAATTTAATTGGTGAATTAGATATTTGTGGGCCACGTTAAATTCAAACAATTTTTTCAGATCTAATTATGGTTTATTAAATTCCAGAGAGTAATTTTTTTTGTCTTAATTGATTTATAAATGGAGAAGAGTTATGGTTATGGTTTCTACGGAGAAATACCCCATTATGGTAAGTATGGGTTCTCATCATCCATCAATGCATGGTGTTCTTCGACTTGTTTTTACTCTAGATGGTGAATATGTTATTGAATGTGAACCTATATTAGGTTGTTTATATAGAGAAATGGAAATATTTGTTGAGACCTGAAAAATTGTCTAATATCTACCCTATGTAGCACGATGGGATTATTTATCTACTTATTTCATAGAGGAAATAATGGTTAATGCACCAAAAAGATTGGAAAATATTCAAGTAACTAAATGGGCTATCTATATCAGAGTGATTATGCTAGATTTGAGTCATATAGCTTCATATTTGTTATGGCTTGGACCTTTCATGGCTAATATTGGTGCGCAGACTCCTTTATTTTATATTTTAAGAGAGAGGGTAGTAATATATGATTTATTTTAAGCTTCTACAAACATGTGAATGATGCATAATTATTTCCACATTGGAGGAGTAGTTGTGGATTTACCCTATGGTTGGATAGATAAATTCTCAGATTTTTGCTATTACTTCTTCCCAAAAGTGATAGAATATGAAATGCTTATCACATGTAATCCTATCCTTTTGAAATGAGTTGAGGGAGTAGGAATTATTGGTAGAGAAGAAGAAATATATTGGATTTTATCAGGACCCATGCTACGAGCTTCCAAAATCCAATGGGATATTCGTAAAGTGGATCATTATGAATGTTATGATGAATTGGATTGGGAAATCTAATGGTGAAAATAAGGAGATTCATTATCTCATTGTTTTCTTCGAATTAGGGAAATGAAATCATCTATAAGAATAATCAGACAAGTCCTAGAAGTAATTCTAGGAGGGCCCTATGAGAATTTAGAGGTATGATGTCTAAATAAGGGAAAATATTCACAATTGAACGATTTTGAATATCAATTTATTAGTAAAAAAACCTCCCCCCTACGTTTGATTTATCAAAATAAGAACATTATGTGAGATTAGAAGCTTCCAAAGAAGAATTAGGGATTTTTTAATAGGAGATGATAATATTTTTCCCTGGAGATAGAAAATAAGATCACCTAGTCTTATTAATTTTAAGATTCTTCCTCAACTTGTTAAAAGGATTAAATTGGTTGATATCATGATGATTTTGGCTAGTATATATATCATTATGGGAGAGGTTGATCGTTAAAATGGTGATTAATATAACGGATATCGAAGAACAAGATTTTAATTTATTGGGATTTCCAAAAGAAATCTATAGTCGTATATGGATTTTAATTGGCATAATTACTCTTTTATTGGGAATTATGATAGGATTATTAGTTATTTTATGGCTCAAAATAAAAATATCTGTAGGAATACAACAATGTATTGGACCTTAATATTATGGTCCTTTGGGAATTATTCAATCTTTAACGGGTGGGATCAAACTACTTCTGAAAGAATATATTCTTCCATCTAGGGGAGATATTTGGTTATTTATTAGCGGACCCATGATAGTGGTCATACCTATTTTTTTAGGTTATTTATTAATTACCTTTGACCACCACATTGTTCTACTTGATCTTAGTATAGGTTTTTTTTTGGATTGCCATTTCAAGTATTGCTCCCCGTGGACTTCTTATAACAGGATATGGATCAAATAATAAATATTATTTTTTAGGTGGTATCCAAGTTGCTACTCAATCTATTAGCTATGAAATTCCTTTTTATTTTTCTGTGTTATCTATATCTCCACGTGTGATCTATTTGAATATGAGATTAATTTTCCCCTCTTTTTAGGATTAGGATAAAACATGAAAAAAGAAGTGAATGAGATGAATATTGATTCTTCATTCCGATCAAAAACACTAGATAGTCATATGGGTGATATCAAATAGTTTGCAAATATGTAGTAAGATGATTGAGCCCCATCCCCCATGTACAAAAGTGAAATCATGCACAATTATTGAAAAATTCCCAGTTCATATATTAGTCGTTGTAGCCCAACAGTGGGGAGGCAAACAATTATGAATTCACTATCATACATACCGAAAATTAAGCAAAGGTAGGTGGTGAGAAACACCAAGATATAAAAATATTAGTGAAAGAAAATGATAAATTATTTCTAGACTAAAGATGTTTCAATAGAAACGAGATGACAATATGGACTTGGAATTGGTAGGGATGATCAAGTAGTACTTCTCCATAATCCCAATCTAAAATATGTTTCTATCTACTCTAAAAATAATGGTTATATAGAACGAAGTAATCCTTTACAAATTTTTCCTCTCTCCCACAAAAAAATAATGAAGGTTGAGATAGATTCAAAAGCTTATATTATTGTAGCAGACAGAATATCATTGGTCTAATTTATCAAATATAATATTTTGGTGCTTGTTTTCTTTTGGTTATTACATTTTTTTATTTTTCAATGGCCTTTGAGAAGTTGTATAAAGTGAAAGTTTCACGTATGGTTTTGGAATAGAGATAAGAATAGTGATGTTCTATTGACTATAATTATCCAACAATTCAATTACAATTGATATAGTTGAAGCACAATGCAAATATGGTTTTTTAGGATGGAATTTGTGGAATCTATTGGAACATAATGATTAAGTGGGCTGAACACCCCTTAATGTATATGGGTCCATCACTAATATATAGGTTAATATGAAATATTTATATTTCTATTATTAAATATGCTAACCTATGTATATACTTTACGTTAAATATTTAATATCCTGAAATGATTATATTTATAATATTAAATATTATAAACCTAGGTGTATGTATCAACCTTTTAGGTTGAAAAGGTGGGTTTGGAGACATACCCGATCACCTAATATAAAAAGGACTTTAGGTCCTCATTTGATATCTGGTGAAGTATATCAAGGTGAAAATTATTTACCGTTGAGATTAGGTTTTGAAGGAGGAGATGGAAAATACTAGATGTAAATTTGGTTCTCTGAAAGTAAAAGGTTATTTCACAGTGTTTTTTACCCTATTTGGGATTTTCCACTATAAACATTATGTCACTGTGTTCTTACTTTTGGTATATATTACTTAATTAATATGTTATGTAATTTATTTATTACATTGCATAATGTTTAACATTTAATGTTTTATGGTTTATGTTGGTATTTAAATATGTTGGTTGACTAAATTCGTAATAGTTAGAATCCTCTAAATTCTAACATGGTAATAGAGCTTGGTTAGAGTTAAATAGGTTAGATCAAATAAATTTGCATTTACCCTATTTAATTCCTATGGGTTTATTCAACCAACCTGAAAGGGGTATTTAAATTGTTTGGGCCCCCTTATTTCATTTTTTGTGTAAAACACATTTTTTTGTGCAAAACATAATTTTTTTGAAATATTTATGTGTGTACATATGCGAGAAACACTCTGAATTTCTACCTGCATGTGAATACCATTTACCAGGACCATGTAAGTAATTAAAATGTTTATATGAAATATTTCATTATGGTTCTATAGTTTCATGTGTGTACAGGTTGAATTATTTTGGGGGTAAATGAAGGAGTTAAAGACCATGAAAATAGGGTACTTATTTTTTTCATTGGTCGAGTGATATCCCCTGTCTCCTTTGTAAATTTACTTTCATCTATAAAAAAAATTATATTTTTTTTAGTCAGGTGAATTTTTTTTTTTGATCTTCAGTGTTTTTAAATAAAATATAAATTTAACCTAGTTGTGTGTGTGTGTGTGTGTGTGTGTGTGTGTACGATATAGTTTATATGTTTATATAAACTATATAGTGTTTGTAAGGTTTAAATCATAATATGTAAAAAAATTATAGTTGGTTTCTGTTTATTAGAATTTATGAATAGATACCTTCAAGATCTAGTCATATTTTTTTTTGAAAAAGAGAAAATTAGAAATTTGGGCTTAAATATAAAAACTATATTTTTTTCAAGAATCGCAAGTGATTTTTATCAGTTCTGGAAATTTTACCAACCAGAAACCCAACTTTGAAAAATATAACCTTTTTTTATTCAGTTGTTTTTTGAGACCAAATCACAAGCGATTGATCTAATCACCGATAATTCTCCCTTAAATCATTGGCGATTCATACAATTGCTAGCGATTTCTATAGATTGTTCAAAATTGGCATTTGATATTTTTTGCTTATGTAGATCTGAATCTGTTATGATTTGTCTTTAAATATATCTAATGAAAAAGTCAAGTAACAACTTTTGATATATATCTAACATTATATACTGAGGTGTGTTTTACAGGTATAGGAAAACAATGGCGTCCAGTTATTCTACCTTGACAAAAGCCAGATCCTGAATGTAACAAACTACAACATTTGGAAGATCAGGATCAAATCAGAACTCATGGCAAGGAAACTCTAGATGATTTTTTCATGAACTGAGATTGTGCCCACCGGTCGTCAAACAACTGTGGATAATATAAATGCATTCTCTTAGCATACCTAGGAATCCCTTTCCATGATTTTGTGCAATGTGAATGATGAATACCTTCTACACATTGGTAATATAGAACATCCAAAAGAGTTATGGAAACAATTAGAATACCTGCATAAAGGTACATGCTTATCTAAGATCATTAAGCTTGTTTTATAATTCCTTACAACTCCTATGAAAGGAGATGAAAAATTAGTTAATTTATCATTCAAAATTAAAAATATTAAAGCACAATTATATGGATGCAATTGCGACTTAATTGGTGAAAAATTAATCTACTTTATTGTTTAGTTAAATATACATGACAGATTTAGGAATTTTATTTCTATCCTAAACTCGAAATATCATAATAAATATGAATTGCCTAATTTGAATACTTTAAGCTCTCTTCTAATTCAGGAAGAGAAAGTGATGATAAAATTTGACACTAAAGAGAATTCCTCTTAGGAACTTATTTCTTAGAATTCAAATTTCAATCCTCACAAGCCCTTCTCTGATCAGAATTATAAATCTAAATCTTCTTTTGCTGATAAGAAAAGTTTTACTTCTGAATAGTTGTGTGTAAGCTTTAATGGTAAATGTCACAAATGTGGTAAATTTGGACATAAAAAGGAAGATTGAAAATATAATAAACCTATCAATAAAAATAAAAAACAAATTTTTTCTTCTAAATACAATTTAAGGAAAAAGGATAGTTCTAATGATATTCCTAAATTTGTTGCAGTATACGTTGTGTTGTATTGTTCCTCTAATTCTGAATGGATTCTAGATTTAGGTGCATCAAATCATATGACTAGTGTTTCAAATTATTTGTTTGATGTTGTGAAAATCAATGAACATGTGTATCTTGGTGATAACTCATCTTTAGAAGCAATGGAGAAAGGAAAAGTAAAATTTTCTAATGGTGTGTTGCATAATGTTTTATTTGTTCCTAAGCTCAAAAAGAACCTTTTATCATGTTCTCAATTAACTCATGATGGTATTTATATTCAAATTTTGAAAGATACTTGGTATATCAAGGATAGTAATGATAATATAATAGGTGAAGGAATTCAAAGAAATGGTCTGTATATTTTTTATGTTTACTCTTCTACATCTTGTTTTGTTTCTCAAAGTTTGAATAATTCAAAACTATGGCATGAAATATTTGGAAATGTTAATTATTTAAGTTTATATGAAATGGATAGATGTAATTTTTTGAAATGTTTTCCTGTGTTATCTTCTTCTGGTGATTCATGTGAAGGGTGCTTACACTCGAAACAAAGAATTAAACCCTTTCACTCACATCCTGAGAAGATTTGTTCTTCTCCTCTAGATCTTATTCATAGTTATGTTAGAGGACCTCTTGAAGTAGCATCATTAAATGGTTCTTTATATGTTGTGAGTTTTATTGATGATTTCACTAGGATGATTTGGACATATTTTCTTAAAAATAAATTTGACGTATTTGGAAAATTTAAGGAATTTAAAGCATATGTTGAAAACTCATCAGATTATAAAATTAAGAGACTTAGAACAGATAATAGTGGTGAATATGTTAGCAAGAAATTTGAAAATTTTTGTATTGATTGTGGTATTAAAAGGGAATTAACTTCTCCTCATTCTCCCCAATCTAAAGGTGTTGTAGAAAGAAAAATTAGGACTATTTTAGATATGGCTCGCACTATGCTTCCATCTGTTGGTCTTCCCAAATTTCTATGGTCATAAGTAATGAACACAATAGTCTACATTCTAAAAAGGTTTCCTATCAAAGTTATTCAGCTTTCGAATCCTTTAGAAAAATGGTCAAATAAAAAACTTGATATTTCTCATCTAAACATTTTTGGTAGTCCTGATTCTTTATACATTCCTAAAAAGAAAAGAAAGAAACTTGATATGACTTCATTTTCTTGTGTTTTCATTGTATATGTTATTAACACTGTAGGTAGAATGATTTATGACCCTACAAAAAGGGAAGTAACTAAAAACCGCAATGTGGTGGTTTTGGAAAAATTCTTTTGTTCATCTGATAATGGTAAAGATGTTCCTAACTCTATCAATATTTCTAATGATGGTTTTGGTTCTGATAATGAGAATATAGTAAATGGTCATGATGATGATATGGATAAATCCCCTATCTTCTTATCTAAGAAACCAAAATGGGCTCAATCTATGTTATAGAATTCTAATCCTATTGACCTTAGGAAAATGACCTAAAGCCATCATACCTATCATACATTAATGACCTTGTATTAACCTGAGTCACAAACGTTTAAAGAAGCTTCTCGAGATGAGAAGTGGATTAATGTAATGCAGGCTGAATACAATGCCCTAATTCAAAATCAAACTTGGGATTTGGTTCCACCTCCAGAAAAAATAATTATTATAGGGTCTAGGTGGTTATACAAAGTAAAATATAATGTTAATGGTAGTATTGAGAAACATAAATCTAGACTTGTTGCTAGAGGTTTCACTCTGATGTGAATCCAATTGCAAGAGGTTGAAATACCTCCAAAAACACACATAAACATATTTGCAAATAAAACTAGGAGTTTCAAAATACCTTACTTCTCATTCTGGAATTCACCTTGATCTATTACATCATTACAATCCTCCTTTTATTTCAAGAATACTCTAAAACCTTAAAATGCCAAAAAACCCTAAAATTCAAAACAGCTCATATTGACCCCAAAATTTGTGTGCCAAATATGCATTAATAAATTAGGGCTCACGTGAAATTTGGACTTATTCTGATAAGCACAACAAAAGTTATTAAAGTTCTAAGACCTAATCAAAAGCGGAAAAAACATTTAGAACAAATTTTAGGCCACTAGATGAAGGAATCCGAGCCCGAAAACGTGCCAAAATGGGCAAAACCTTACAAGAAATGTTGACCCTAGAATAGTATTAATGTATATCTACCACCCTATAAAATTTTAGGACGATCCAACGGTCAGATCAAAAGTTATGGTCTCTGCAAGTTATGCTCCCGCATCATTCTCCCCTGGTAGAAAAGAATTCAGCTCCTGTAAATTTTGTTGATGAAACTCATCTAATTTTTCACTATCAATTTTCCTCAACTCCCACTTAGGAATCCAAGTATTTTATTCTTTCTACAAACCTTCCCAATATACCAAATATCTGTTGTAGCTCCCATGTCTAGTAGTGATTGTCTTTTGGTCCAAAACACACATTACCCTCTCCTTTTTCTTCTTCGGCATCTGTTGCTTCCAGTTTATTTCTTCCTCCTCTGCAAAATTTTCATCATGACTTAGAAACTCATATAAGTCAGAAACATTAAAAACTAGTGAGATAATAAAGTTTTTAGGTAGCTCCACCTTGTAGGCATTATCACTCATTTTCTTCAGAATCCTACATGGCCCAATCTTCTTATACTTGAGTTTATTATATGTCCCCTTTGGAAACCTCTCTTTTCTAAGATGAACCATCACCATATCTCCTTCTTCAAATACAATTACTCTCCTATTGGAATCTGTAGCTATTTTATATTGTGCATTACTCACTTTTAGCTTTTCCCTCACTTCATCTTGCAGCTGTAGAATGTGTTCTGCAAATGCTTCTACATCATCACTAGTTTCATCTTCACCTGGTAGAACAATTAGATCTAGGAACCTCTTGGGATTCCTACCATATAAAATTTAGAAAGGATACCTCCTTTTTGATCTGTTTACCGAGCTATTATATGCAAACTCAACTTGAGGTAAAGCTAAGTCCCATTATTTTGGCTTTTCTCCAACTATACAACATAGGAGATTTCCCAAGATTATGTTCACTACTTCCGTCTGCCCATCAATCTGGGGGTGATATGCACTACTGAACTGTATTTGTGTCCCTAATTTCTTCCACAAAGACCTCCAAAAGTGACTCAAAAAATTCGTGTCCTGATCTGAAGTGATCATTCTTGGAATTCTATGCAATCTAACCACTTCTGAAAAAAACAAATCTATAATTCTGGAAGCATCATTAGTTTTTTTACAAAAAATGAACTGTGCCATCTTAGAGAATCTATCAACCACAACAAAGATAGAATCATTCCCTCACTATGTGTTAGGAATCCCTAATACAAAATCCATACTCAAATCAACCCATGGCCTTGTAGGGATAGGCAATGGCATATACAACCCAGTATTCTATGCATGGCCCTTAGCCATTTGACACACTCTACATCTTGCTACAACCCTACTTATGTCCCTCTTTACCTTTGGCCAATAATACTTTTCTACATTAAGAGAAGTTTTCTTACTTATACCAAAGTGTCTAGCCAGCCCCCCACTATGAAATTCTCTTATAATATTTTCTCTCATTGAACCAATAGGAATGCACAATTGTTTCCCCCTAAACAAATAATCATCCTGTATCAAATAATCAAAAGAATCACTACCTACTGTAGGCTCCTTAATTTTTTTGACAACATCACCAAAATATGGATCACCTTCATATAATTCCTTAACTGCCTCAAACCCTAGTACTTTATTTTCCATTTTTGTCAAAAGGGCTACATGCCTACTCAAGGCATCAACAACTTGATTCTACTTACTAGACTTATGATTTAAAACAAAAGTATATTCTTGCAAAAATGAAACCCATTTTGTATGCCTACTATTTAGTTTTCTTCTTTGTGTTTACATACCTCAAGGCTTCATGGTCAGTGAAGAGTACAAATTCCTTTGCTACCAAGTAATGTCTCTAGTTCCTTAATGCCTGAACAATAGCATAAAATTCCACATCATAAGTAGAATATTTCCTCCTGACTTCATTTAGCTTTTCACTGAAGAATACCATAGGTCGTCCTTCTTGACTCAACACAGCTCCAATCCCAACATGTGAGGCATCACAGTCAACCTCGAAGACCTTGCTAAAATATGGCAATAGCAAAACAAGTGCTTATGACACTTTCTTCTTCAACAATTCAAAACTATATGTTGTTGCTTAAGTCCATACAAAATCCCTCCCTTTTGTACACTTTGTTATGGGTGCAACAATGCTACTGAAATTCCTGATGAACTTCCTATAAAAATTTGTCAATCCATGAAAACTACGAACCTCTGTCACATTCCTTGGAATAGGCCATTCCATAATTTCCTTTACTTTTTCCTCATTCATCTTCACTCCATCCTCTTATATGAAAAATCCCAAAAAAACAAGACTCTTCTGAAGGAATCTACACTTATTTAAGTTTGCATATAGACTCTCTTTACATAACAAGTCTAGCACTAGTTTTAGATGTAACAAGTGTTCTTCCACTATCTTATTGAATATCAAAATATCATCAAAATAGACAACAACAAACTTACCATTGTATTCTCGGAGTACTTTGTTCATCAACTTCATGAATGTATTGGGTGCATTAGGTAGCCCAAATGGCATCACCATCCACTCATATAATCCATCTGTTGTTTTGAAAGCAAATTTCCATTCATCCCCTTCATGGATTCAGATCTAGTAGTAACCATTCCATAGGTCAATCTTGCTAAAATATAAGGCTCCCGCTAGCACATCCATCATATCATCCAATCACAGAATTGGGAACTGATACTTAATTGTGATCTTGTTTATGGCTCTACTATCTACACACATTCTCCAATCTCAATCTTTTTTGGGAGTCAATAACGTTGGAGTTGCACATGGACTCATGCTTTCTCTCACTAACCCTTTCTGTATTAGATCTGTCACTTTTCTGTTTAACTCTTCACTCTGTGTTGGAATCATCTGATAGGTTGTTTGCTTTAGAAGGGTCGATCCTGGGATCAAATCAATATGGTGTTGAATATCTCACTTTGGAGGTAACCCATCTGGTAGCTCATCTGGTATAACATCTTTGTATTCTTTTAGTATATTTTCTACCGTAATAGGTATATTAAAGTCTTCTTTCTCTCCCTTCTTTGACATTAGTGCATAACAAAATCCAACTTCTTCCATTTCTGTAACAAACTCTTTTGTAGCCAATAAGCCCTCACTCTTCTCTTCTTCTTTGAAGGGTAGTAATACCACCTTTACACCATCCTTCCAAAATGTGTATGTGTTTTTCCCTCCATCATGTGTAGCCTTTCTATCGTATTGCCAAGGCCTACCTAGTAATATATGACATGCATCCATTGGGATAACATCACACCACACCTCATCCTTGTAGGTATTCCCAATTGAAAAATTTATAAGGAATATTTTATCTATGGTTACTTCATTTCCTTTCTTGAACCATGATATATGATAGGGATATGGGTGCTTCTCACATTTTAGATTTAGTTTATCAACCATTACAGTTGAAACCATATTTTCACAACTACCACCATCAATAATAATTTTACATACCTTTCCTTCAGAGGTGCATCTTGTTTGAAATATATTTGTTCGAAGCCATGAATCAGCTCCAAGCAACATCATGTTACTTTCTCCTTCCTTGGGACAATCATCATCCTCCTTATCATGAGGGTTTCACCCAAGTCTACAGCAACCTCCATTTCTTCTTCCTCTTCAGCCTCAACCAGATTTACTCATGGTTTTTCTCCTTGCCATCTATCTTGTGTAGGATAGTGCGGATACTCAAAAGCTCTGTGACCCTCTTCACCACATCTATAACATGTATATTTCCTTTGGGGGCTATTCCATCCATGTCCTCCATTATAACCTCTTCCCCTCTGAAACCCCCTACCTCTTTGGTAGTTACCATGGCTTTGACCAGAATCTTCATGCCCTTCTGTATTAGAGGATTCACCTTTTGTAGATTCAAATCTACCCCTGCCCCTCATTGGAGATGATGATGGACCTCTCTTCACACCTCTTCTAAAATTATTCCTCTTGTTATTTTCCTCTACCTTTAATGCAAGTTGATAAGCATCATCTAAGCTATGGATCCAAAGCATACTCAGCTCATCTTGTATGGTGTAAATCAACCCATTTATGTACCATGTAGCCTTTTGTTCTTCATACTCTCCCTGTTCCATCCTGATTGATAACTTGTAAAATTCATTAGTATACTCCTAAATGCTTAGATCCTTCTGTCTTAGGTTTTAGAACCTTTGAAAGAGTATTTAAGCATAATCTACAAGAAGAAACTTTTCTTTCGGGTTCTTTACCATTTTATTCCAATTTCGGATCTTGCCCTTTCCATTCCTTTGTCTTTCATTTTGTAGGTGATCCTACCAGATCAATGCATGTCTGGCCAACTTAGTGCATGCAAAATTAACCTTCTTCTCCTCTGAAAGGGTTTTCCACTTAAAGAATTTTTCCATGTGATTTAACCCAGTCAATCAACTCCTCTTGTGGTAACCCTCCACCATAATCAGGAACATTAATCTTGATGCTGTCATTCTTTCCCTCTAAAGCCTTGATCAATCTCTCCTCAAATTGTCTCTCATTCAAGGTTTCTTTGTCTCTCTCATTTTATTCTTCATCTCCTCCTTCATTCATTAATGGAGGCTCTTCTTCAATATCACTATCTGGGTTTGCATCCTCATTTACATGTCTCCTTCTATAGGCAGGTAACTTCTCCTGTGAGATCAACAACTTGTCTCTGTAGCTCCTGCATATTCCTATTCATCTGGGCATAACCTCCCCTCCCGTGTCTAGCCATGGTTATATAAAATAGAGGTAAAAACTACACATAAAAATGTAATATGTTACCTTAACTATCTCCGTAAGATCAAAATCCTGCTCTGATACCAATTGATGTGAATCCAACTGCAAGAGGTTGAAATACCTCCAAAAACACACATAAACAACTTTAAAAATAAAACTAGGAGTTTCAAAATAGATTACTTCTCATTCTGGAATTCACCCTGATCTATTACATCATTACAATCCTCCTTTTATTTCAAGACTACTCTAAAACCCTAAAATGTCAACAAACCCTAAAATGCCAAAAAACCCTAAAATGTAAAACAACTCGGATTGACCCCAAAATTTACGTGCCAAATATGAATTCATAAATTAGGGCTCACACAAAATTTTGAATTATTCTAATAATCACAACAAAAGTTATTAAAGTTATAAGACCTAGTCAAAAGTGGAAAAAACATTTGGAGCCAACTTTAGGCCACTAGATGAAGGAATTTGAGCTTGAAAACATGCCAAAATTGGCACAACCTTATAGGTAAGTTGGCCCTAGCATAGTACTAATGTATATCTACCACCCTGTAAAATTTTAGGATGATCCAACGGTCGGATCAAAAGTTATGGTCTTTGCAAGTTATGCTCCTGCATCACACTCAAAAACCTAGTATTGATTATGTTGAGACCTTTGCCCCTATAGCTAAAATGAGTATTGTTAGGGCCTTATTTGTAATTGATGCTCATTTTGGGTGGGAAATACACCAAATGGATGTGAAAAAATATTTTTTGAATGGTTATTGAAAAGAAGAACTTCACATGTCTCAACCTAAAGGATTTGAAGAAAATGGTAAAGAGAACTATGTTTGTAAATTAAAAAAATCATGTATGGTTTAAAACAAGCTCCTAGATCTTGGTATGCAAAAATTAATTACTTCTTTAAACAACTAAGTTTTGTTAATTGTTCTTCTGACAATGATATATTCATATTATCATTATTTGTATATATGTTGATGATTTGCTTATGACTTTTGATAGTCCTACTTTAATTTGTAGAATTAATGAAAAATTGAAACAATACTTTGAAATAACTGATTTAGGTCTCTTATATCATTTTATTTACATGGTTTTATTTCAAGATAAGCATTCTATTGTTGTTTCTCAATAACAGTATGCAACCAATGTACTAAAAAATTTAACATGATTGATTGTAAACCAATTTCTACTCCTATGGAAGCTGGACTGAAAATTGATCCTAAAACTGCATGCAAAAAATTTGATCCTATTTTATATAGTAAGTTACTTGGTAGTTTGATTTATATAACTATCACTAGACTAGATATTTCCTATGCAGTACGAATTACTTCTAGGTTTATGTAGGAACCTTATAGAGATCATTGGAATCTTGTAAAAAAGATTCTTAGATATATTAAAGGAACAATCAAGTATGGGTTGCATTATACTAAGAATAAAAATGCTAACTTGTATGGATTTTTTTATTTTGATCATGTTGTTGATGTATTGGATAGAAAATCTACTTCTGGTTATGTGTCTAAATTTGGTATAGGTGTCATTACTTGGTGCAGAAAAAAGTAACCAATTGTTTATATCTCTTCAACAGAAGCTGCAAAAGAGGCTCTCTGGCTGAAGAGGTTTTTCAATGAGATAAATTTGAAGGATCCAACCAGTGTTCCTTTGTTATGAAACAACCATAGCACCATATATCTTGCACATAATCCAATACACCATCAAAGGATGAAGCACATTGAGATACATATACACTTCATCTATGAGAAGGTGCTAAGTGGTGAGATAGATTTCAAGTTCGTCCTAACTGAAAATTGGGTTACTGACATCTTCACAAATCCTCCGAGTGTTGCAAATTTTTGTCACTTTCGTGAAAAAATTGGATTATCAGAGTTTCCATTGAGGGGGGTGTGCATGACAATTTTACCTCCTAATGGAACTTGGTTTTTGTAAAAAAACCTATGGGCATTTGTAAAAATACCTTCAGGTAAGTGTAAAAAGACCTTCAGGCAAGTGTAAAAAGGCCTTCGGGTATGTATACCTCCTTGGCTTATTTTTTAGAAATAAGTGTAGAAAATTCTTAAAGGTGGTCTTCAGTAAACTTTTTAGTGTTATTGGGTTTACTAGTAAACATCCAGTGCAAGCATATTTTTAAGGAGGTCCTTAGTTATAAAAGGATTCTATGAGCTTGGATTTAATAACATTTTATGAGAATGTGTGAGAACATGTAAAACTCACAAATCATACTTAGCCACTGATCATGGGATGATCTTTTGGATTCCAAATCCTTTTGTACTAAAAGGTAACTTGAGTATGATGAAGGTGTTATAATTCCTTCACCTGATATGCTAGCCTAAAACCTTTATGGTTTAAGGATTGTAAGTCCTATAGTGTACCACGAGAAGGTAATCTATTCACATATTTACCCCACTTAACATTAAGGGGGAGTGTTGGAACATAATGATTCAATGGGTTGGCCACCCCTTCATGTATATGGGTCTATCACTAATATATAGGTTAATCTTTAATAATATGAAATATTTATATTTATATTATTAAATATGCTAACCTAGGTATATACTTTACGTTAAATATTTAATATCATGAAATGATTATATGTCTAATATTAAATATTATAAACCTAGGTGTATGTGTCAACCTTTTAGGTTGAAAAGGTGGGTTGGGATGAATACCTGATAACCTAATATAAAAAGGACTTTAGGTTGTCATTTGATATCTAGTGAAATATTTCATAGGTGAAAATTATTTACCCTTGAGATTAGGGTTTGAAGGAGGAGGTGGAAAATATTGGATGTAACTTTGGTTCTCTAAAATTAAAAGGTTATTTCACAATGGTTTTTATCTTATTTGGGGTTTTCCACTATAAACACTATGTCACTGTGTTCTTACTTTTAGTGTGTATTACTTAATTAATATGTTATGTAATTTATTTATTACATTGCATAATGTTTAACGTTTAATGTTTTATGGTTTATGTTGGTATTTAAATATTATGGTTGATTAAATTTGTAATAGTTAGAATCCTCTAAATTCTTACATTATCAACCTATAGGGTTTATAGATTTTTTCATCTCATATCTAGCAGAATGTGAGGTATTTCCCTTTGATCTACCAGAAGTGGAAGAATAATTGGTAGTGGGTTATCAAACTGAAAATTCGGGTATCAAATTTTGTTTATTCTATGTCAGTTCTTACCTAAATATATTAGCTTGTTCATTCTTTGCAATAGTTCTTTACTTAGGAGGATGGAACTTACCAAGTCCATTCATACCCATTCTCAAACATTTTGAATCAGATTCAATTTCTGGAATTAGTGAAGTCATTAATTTAATGATCAGGATCCTAATTCTATTAACTAAATCTTATTTGTTCTTATTTATTTATATCACAAAAAATTGGAGCTTTCCTAGGATACGAATGGACCAATTATTGGATCTTGGTTGGACATTTCTTCTACCTATTTCTTTGGGTAATCTATTACTCATAGCTTCTTTCCAGCTTATTCTATTTTTATCAACTCTATCTTCTTCTTTGTGAAGAGGTTGTGCATTTTATCATACATCCAAATTTTTTATATATATATATATATATATATATATATTAAATCTATGAATTCAAATTTGATAGATAGATAAAATCTATGAAGAGAAAGAATTCTCTATGAAATTATTATTTAAGGGGATTTTCTACATGTTCTCCATGATGACTAGATTTATGAATTATAGTGAACAAGCAATCGATGTTGTGAGATATATTGGTCAAGGTTTTATGGTTATGTTATATCACATGAATCATCTACCTATTACTACTCAATATCCCTATGAAAAATTGATCCCATTAGAATGATTTCATGGACGGATCCACTTTGAATTTCATAAATGTATTGTTTGTGAAGTATGTGTGTGTGTATGCATGATCAATCTACCTATTTTGGATTGGAAAATCAGAATGGATATTGGTAAAAAATAATTGGAAAATTATAGCATTGATTTTGGAATTTGAATATTTTGTGGGAATTGCGTTGAATATTATCCCACAAACTTTATGGAAATGATCGAAGAATATGAACTTTTGACTTATGATCATCATGAATTAAATTATGATCATGTTGCTTTAGGAAATTTACCCATATTGATAATTAAATATTTAACAATTCAAACAATTCCAAGTTCAAATTATTAACATAACTTAATATGTATGAATAAACTATGGGAAAATATTATGATTCAATCATTCAAGCAATTAATTTGAGTTCTGATAAAAAAGGACTGATAAATAAATTTTAATCCATATGAACTAGGAATTCATAATATTGTTTATATTCCATTAATAATGTCACATATAGATTGATCGAAATCTATTATTGACCGATAGATTAGATTTATAAATCAGTCCCCATATCGAATGAAATATTTGAAGTACACATATTTTTCAGTATGGAAAATAGGTAAATGAGATCGGATTTTTTAGTGAATGAGATAGAATAATATAATAATATTGGAACTGATCGTGCACATAATGAATCAACATGAGCAGATATATGATATTATTTTGGATCCTATAACGTTGAGTCTAATATTAAGAGGTATAGGAGTAGTATTACTCACTAATATAATTTACTCCGCCTTTTCATTGGGGCTAGTTCTTATTTTTATATCCCTATTCTATATTCTATTGAATGCGGATTTTGTAGTTGTTGCACAAATCAGAATCTACATAGGAGCTATTAATATTTTGATCATATTCACTGTGATGTTGATGAATAACCTGAAATATCCTAATTTTTCTCCCCCATATACCATCGGAGATAACATCTCTTCTATAGTTTGTACAAGTATTTTTTGTTCATTGATTACTATTATCCTGAACATATCACGGATTAGAATATCTCTTACTCAAAAATCAGATCAAATTTGTTAACAAGATCTAACAAGAAATATTTAATGTATTGGAACTCATTTATCCACTAATTTTTTCCTTCTATTCAAATTCATTTCTATAATTCTTCTAGTTTCTCTCATAGGAGCGATTATTATAGCTCACCGAGAAGAAACAGTTTTAAAAGTTACAAATGAAAATATTCTCTTTTACATTATAGAGGAATCATTTTATTCCTTAGATAATGGAAAATAATCAACTTAATAGAACTTTTGTTTGTATCTTAAGAATTTGAGGTATGAGGAGTTCCTCTATTATGCTCGAACATGCACTTATATTAGGTGCTCATTTATTATCTATCAGTATTTTAGGACTAGTAACAAGTCAAAACATGGTTAGAGCACTTTTGTGTCTTAAGTTAATAATGATTGTGGTTAATTTAAATCTAGTAACATTCTCATATTCTTTTGATAGTAGGCAAGTATAGGGAGACATCTTCTCGATTTTTGTTACAGCTATTGCAGCTGCTAAAGTAACTATTGGATTAGCTATTATTCTAGCAATATATCATAATAGAAAATCAACTCGTATCAATCAATTTAATTTTTCAAAATGGTAATATCTACATATTATAAATTTGTATATCTATTCCTATTCTAAATCAATAGTATGTATCTCTAAAAGATAAATCTCTCACTCTATCTTTGTTAATTTTCTAAATAGATAAAGAGTGATATAGTATTGTGATTAATCAAGAACATTATTCATATTGAACTCATTATCCAAATGATCTGTCTAACACAATTATACCAAATTTGGTGAAATATGGAGAGATGAAATTTAGAGAAATTTGTGTCTTAACAGATAGAATCTGAATCTATCCATTATATCATTGATAATACAATTATTGATTTGCTTTATATTCATCATATATCGTTATTATCCATATATTAGAATATTTTATCAAATTAAAAAAAATTAATGCTAACTAATGGAATTCTTAGATCTAATGGCACATTCAGTCGAAATTTATGATACATGTATTGGCTGTACCCAGTGTGTACGAGTGTGTCTAACAGATGTATTAGAAATGATACCTTGGGAAGGATGTAAAGCTAAGAAAATTTCTTCTACTCTAAGAACATAAGACTGTGTAGGTTATAAGAGGTGTGAATCTGCTTGTACAACAATTTTTTTAATTGTATGTGTTTATTTATTGCATGAAACAACTCACAATATGGGTCTAGCTTAATGACCACTAACTCAAAATAAAAAATAGTTAGATCCATCCCATACATATTTTTTATTCTATTTTTTCTCTTTCACTAATCAAAACCCATACTCGACCCAAGAGCTCAAACATGGGTTTTGATATCAAAAGTCTCTTCTCTTTTTAATTATGAACAATTTACCTTGGTTAACAATAATTGTTATTTTTCCCATATCTGTGGGGTTATTACATCCATTATTTCCCCATAGAGGGAATAATATTATTTGATGGTATACTTTAGGTATTTTCTTATTAGATCTCATTTTAATGGCCTATACATTCTGTTATTATTATCATTTTGATAATTCATCAATCAAATTGGAAGAGGATTATAATTGGATAGATCTTATTAAGTTTCATTGGAAACTGGGAATTAATGGATTTTCCATTGGACTTATTTCATTGAAAGGATTTGTAACTACTTTAGCTACTTTAGTTGTTTGGCCAGTTACTCGAAATCTGTGATTTTTGCATTTCTTAATGTTTGTAATGTACAGTGACCAATTAGGATTATTTGCTTCTCGAGATATTATACTTTTCTTTCTCATGTGGGAGTTGGAACTAATTCTCCTTTACCTACTTTTATCCATGTGGGGGGTGGGGGGGAAGACATCTATATTCGGCCACAAAATTTATTTTGTATACTATGATTGGTTCCATTTTTATCTTAATGGGAGTTTTAAGTATGGGTATTTATGGATCTCATGGACCAACATTTGATTTCTACATATTATCTAAAAAAATTATCCGATAACACTTGAAATAGTATTCTATTTAGGGTTTTTGATCACTTATGCAATGAAATTACCAATCTTCCTTTTACATACTTAGTTACCAGATACTCATGGGCAAGCACATTATTTTACATGTATGATTTTGGTTGGAAGTTCTATTGAAAATGGGAGGATATGGGTTGATACGAATCAATATGGAGTTGTTACTTAATGTTCATTCCCTGTTTTCCCCATGGTTGATAATAATATGAGTGATGCAAATTATCTATGCAACTCTAACTTCTATGGAGCAACACAATTTGAAGAGGATAGCTTATTCATCAATATCTCATATGGGTTTTATAATAGTAGGAATTGGTTCCATGATAGATACATGTCTTAATGGAGCCATCTTGTAAATTATTTCCCATGGATTAATTAGTTTTGTACTTGTTTTCTTGGCAGGAACAAGTTACGATAGGATATGTACACTTTTCCTTGATGAAATGGGATGAATCACTATACCAATACCTAAAATATTTACTATGTTCAGTAGATTTTAAATGGATTCTTTTTGCATTTCCAGGAATGAGTTGTTTTGTAGTAGAATCTATTATATTATTGGGAATAATTACTAGTAATAAATATTCTTCAACCTTTCGAATCATTATTCCTGTAATAGTGGCAATTGGAATTGTATTAACTCCTATCTATTTATTATCTATGTTACATCAAATATTCTATGGATATAAGGATTTGATTGTTCTGAATCCTTATTTTAAGGATTCAAGACCACACAAAAAATTTATTATGATATGTCTCTTTCTGCCAATCATAGGTATTGGTCTTTAACCCGATCTAGTTCTATTTATATACCATTATAAGATATAAGCTATTTTCTCTCAATCTTCCTATGAATCGTATTTTTTTTACCTTCCAGAGCTACTAATAGGCCTAATTTTCCTCTTCTCTTTATGAAATATTAATATAATTAATAGAGATAATTTCTCTCTAGTTCGAGTTATTTCAAGTAGTGATTTTATATGATTATCTATTCACCCTTTAAAATAACTTGGACAAGCCACATATTATCTCACTTCTCAATAACATGGAATGACTGTATCAAATCTATCAAATGTGAATTCATCTCATTTATTGTTCTATGCTAAATCAACCATCCATAGATATGTAAACCTATTCCTACTAGATCAACCCCCAAATAGCATCTCAAGACTACAAAAAAACCTATAGAGGCCACAATTATCAGTTTCTCATGTTGCCAACCCTTGTTGATTCTAGTATGTAGATAAATTACAAATATGGTCCACGTAATTAATGCCCAAGTCTCTTTTGGATCCCAGCTCTAATAAGATCCACTTGCTTCACTGGCCTATACTGCCCCAGAAAGAATACCTATAATTAAAAGATAAAATCCTAGACCAATGGCACAATAACTTCAATTATCTAATTGGATAGTCAATTTCCATTTACGATAATTCGTAAATGGAAAGAAAAAATTAGATTTAAAATCCTTTTTTTCTTGGTCATCTAAATACCAATTTATATTGGGAGGGAAGGATCGTAAAAAGTAATTATTAGCACTATGAAGAATCTCTCGATTTATTTGAGACGTAATCACCAAAAAAATTATTGATGCTAGGGATCCACATAAGAGATTTACATAGATGAGAAACATCATACTTGCATACATCATTAACCAATGAGATTGTAAAGCAACTACTAAAATTACATACTGTTGCATTTTATCCGGAAGACCTAAAGTATCAAAACCATGAGTTAACATAGCACTTGGCACGGTGATTGCACCTAACCACCAACTATCCTGGCCCCGTACTCTTATAATTATATGAATCTTGTAGAAACTCAATGAAAGTACGTGAATGACTCATACAAATTGCTTAACAGTAAATGTCCCGAATAGAGTGAACGAGTAATTAATACTCTCGTTATACAAATAAACATAACTAGCATGCCCTCTCTTCCTGAAATACTTAGTTCTTCACTTTGATAAACTAAGGGTCCCTAATAAATGAGAGTTAGAACAAAAGTCAGAGAAAAAGAGACATGAGGTGATATATTTTTTAGAGTGATTAATATCACGATAAATCCATTTTTTCATTTGATTTTGTGCTAAGAAGATAAAATTGATTAATATGTCATCAATCATATCAACATAGATCAAAAAGTGGTAGTAATTATACCTATAATTATTGTATAGGATTTTTTACTGAACCCATGGTATCTTATATCCAAGAATGCCACCACTCGGATTCGCACCTAGATGCTCTAGTAATACTTCCTAAGAGTAGTGTGTCTACCAATTTCACCATGGTATCTTGATATTTTCTAGTCATTATATTAGACTATTTTCCCGAGATTGTCAATGGGAATATGTAGATAAGAGTAATTGGTGTCAACAATCTATAAATGTCAGTTTGGATATCACATTTAATATGTGATGTTGGTCGTTATAATGGAGCATAACACAATTTAGTAGCATTCCATATTGGGGTGATGGAGGTCACGGGTTCAAATCATGTTGCTCCAAAACAAATGAGCATACAAGAACGCATGAATTTCACATTAATAGTTTTTCCATTGAAAAAATAGAATAAATACAAAAAAATGATTTCAATGGAATCATAACAACAATATGTAAGTACGAGAAAGGAGAAGGGTTTTTTATTATTACTTTCCCATTGTAATGATTCGGTCAAAAAATAATAACAATTTTGGCATAGATAAAATAAAGAAACTAGGATGAATTGAATTAGATATCTTTCCTATTCTTCTTTTATCAACTATTTGATCAATTAGACCATAGATATTATGATGTTAATAAGAAGGTAGAAATTCCCATAATATTATTTAGAAGATCACAAGAATCTAACTAGTGAACTAATCATTATGTCCCTCTTTTTCTAAAAATGGTCCCAGTAGATATACAAAGAATATAGCTATGAGTAATCTTTAAAAAATAGAGTGAGCGATCTTTCCTATCTGGCCATAAGGGAAAGGATAAAGAAAAAAATGAAAAATTAGGAAGAACAAAAAAGGATAAATAGGTTAACTTGTAACTAAAAAACTACAAACGATTTATCATCAT
This sequence comes from Taxus chinensis, assembly GCA_019776745.2. Taxonomy (NCBI): domain Eukaryota; kingdom Viridiplantae; phylum Streptophyta; class Pinopsida; order Cupressales; family Taxaceae; genus Taxus; species Taxus chinensis. The sequence continues at coordinate 312,121,763 of CM034148.1, read as the reverse complement.
TAGAGCATCATTCCGATGATCCATTTATTAGACTGAAAGAAACAAGTGATTATATTATTAAATAACCGATGATTAATTGGATAGTTAATATGGTTACTATGTTTTTATTGAGTATCTTTTTGGCATAGATAGATTTAATTTAATAGAATTATCAGCAACATGTAATGCTGGAGTTTATTCGGGATTCTTAAAAAGAATGATGCATGTTGATTTTTTTTCAATGGGAAAGGAGAATAGTTGTAGTGGAACTAATTTATGATTGTGTCCATTTTCGCCAACCACCCTTTCAAGTATCGATACCTCAAAGATTAAAAAAAATGGTTCCCATATCTATTCTCTATCATCTTAGAGGGTGTAGTATATTTTTTGGTGTTACGCGTCATCCTCTAGGATCTATATTTTATTTGGGTGAGCCATAGAAATTAGAAAAAAAAATTGCTGCGGCCCGATATGCTTTTCCCTTCCAAACATTGCTACAATATCTTTTTTAGATTTATAGGTATGCTTCTTTGGAACTTCCATAATGAATAATAGTTTGAATTAATTTATCTAGTTCGATGTGAAGGACATGTATGTACTTATCAATATTGTATAGTTTTTTATGAAGGAAACAAACTTTAATTTTTAATAAAGATTTAACTCCCTCAATTATTTTCAATTGAAATAAGTAATGACTCACCTTCTTTTGGTGAATCCATTCCCACCATACCCATTTGTCAAAATGGGTGTCATCTATTACAAATCAAATACGAATTGTTGAATCAATTTTTTAATTTGGCCATCAGGTCCTAATTATTATGCGAAGTAATGGATATAAAAAAAGATAAAATAACTAGTTACTTCGATCAATTTGGATTTGTTCACTTTTGGTTTCAATTCTTACGTAAATAATCATTAATTTTGAGTGGATGGTGCAATTTTAACAAATTCAATCATCTCCTATCCTACAAAATACTAAATAAAAGGATCCATTCTCCCCAATTGGTTTAATTCTTTCTTGTTAATCTTTATTATAACTACTACTATTCATTTACAATATAAGAAGTATTCTAAATATTGTATCTTTGGATAATCATACTAAATTCTATTAAATCATTCATATACAATTTTTGTGTGTACAAAGCTATCTTTATATCTATATCTAAGTACCTAGACTTAAAATTAGGTACTGGAGTTCCTTCATTACTCATCTTATTTGATGAGTACTAAGTATTGATCAGTTCAAATCTGGTATTTACATAAAAAAGATGAAAAAGGTCAATGGAATATTCAATTAATGTGATCCCATCCCATATTCTATCATTCTTCTTAGAATACAACCTTTTTTTTTTATCATTTTCTTCTAGATCTAGTGGATTGGAACCAAGAATTTTTAATATAAAAATATTTTAGATAATGATTCAATCTTCTTCTAGAATTTCTATATAAATATTCTTAGATCATTCCTTTCTTTCCGTTTTAATTTTCTATACCAATCGGATTAGGATCCTTTTTTTTATTGGGGCAACTAAGAGCCTTCGTCATACATGGGCTCTTATCAGCATTTTTATGCTAAGCATAGCTATGTTTATTTATTTTAATATGTTCTTACAAAAATTACTGATGGTCCTATCCATCAATATTTTCAGTCTTGGATCATCAACAATAAGTTGTTGTTAGATTTGGGATATTTGATTGATCCACTTACTTCCATTATGTTAGTTTTAGTTACAATAGTTGGAACCATGGTTATGATCTACAGTGGTAATTATATGTCTCATGATAAAACATATGTTAGATTTTTTTCTTATCTCAACTTTTTCAATGCTTCTATGTTCGGACTAGTTATTAGTCCTAATTTACAACATGTGTGTATATATATATATATATATATATATATATATATATATATATATATTGGGAATTAGTGGAATATGTTCCTATTTATTGATAGGTTTCTAGTTTACATGACCCAGTGCGGTTATACTTCTCAAAATGCATTTATAACTAATTTTGTGGGAGATTTTGGACTCTTATTAGGAATCTTAGGTTTTTATTAGGTCACAAGTAGTTTCAAATTTTAATATTTGTCTAAAAAATTAAACGAATTGATTTTCATTGATGGGGTTGGTTCATTCTTTGTTACTTCATGTACTTTTCTCTTATTTTTAGGTACAGTAGCCAAATATTCACAATTTCCACTTCATGTATGGTTACCTGATGTTATGGAAGGACCTACTCCTATTTCAGCTCTTATGCATGTCGCTACTATGGTGACAACAGGAATTTTTCTTGTAACTCAATTTTTTCCTCTTTTAAGAGATCTACCTTTAATAATGAGTCTTATCTCTTGGATAGGTGGAATAACAGCTCTATTGGGAGCTACTATGGCTCTTACTTAAAAATATCTTAAAAGAGGCTTGGCTTATTCCACTATGTATCAATCAGGTAATATGATGTTACCTCTAGGTATAGGTTCCTATCAACCACTCTATTCCATTTGATTACACATGATTATTCCAAGGCATTATTGTTCCTAGGATTTGGGTCAGTTATCCATTCTATGGAACCCATTGTTGGATATTTTCCTAGTAAAATTCAAAATATGGCTCTTATGGGTGGTTTGAGGAAATATATGTCAATTACAGGAATTACATTTCTTTTAGGGACACTTTATCTTTCTTGTATTCCAAATTTTTATTGTTTTTGGTCCAAAGACCAAATTATTAGTGATAGTAAGTTATATTCCCCCATTTTGGGGGGGATAACTTGGTTCAAAATAGGATTAAATTCCTTTTATATGTTTCGTATATATTTACTTACTTTTGAAGGGGATGTTCATATAAATTTAGTTAATTTATATAACAACCATATTACATTATATTCAACTTCTATGTGCAGAGAGGAGGAATTTAGGACATTAAGTAAAACAAGAGTGAATTCTATGTCAAATCAAATTACAGTAAGTAATAGCAATACTTCCTTCTCCAAATAAGCATTCCAAATTTTGAATAAGATCGAAGGATTTTATAAAAATAAAAATAATAGAGGTTTTGTTTCTACTTATCCTTTCGTCCATAAAGGATATTTTGGATATCCAAAAGAATCAGGTAACACAATGTTATTACCTTTAGTTGTATTGGGAATATTTACTCTATTTCTTGGATTGATAGGAGTTCCTTTTTTCTAAGGCCAAATGAACTATTGTATATTATTTCAATGGTTTAGTTCATCAATGAACCATTTCGATGAGAACCATCAAAAAGAATTGTTTGAATCTTTCATAGATGTAATCCCCTCAATTGGTATAGTATTTCCCGGTATATTGATTGCCTATATATATAAACCTATTCACATCTTATCACAAGATGTGCATCATAAAATAATTAGGATTATCTCAAACCAAACGATTAATATTCTATATAATTGGTCATATTATCGAGCTTATTTAGATATATATTATGACATAATATTAACTAGAGGTCTACGAAGATTATCTGAAAAAAGTAATTCATTTGATTAATGGGCAATTGATGGAATCCCAAATGGAGTAGGTATTTTAGGTCTTTTTTTAGGAGATGGAATGAGATTTCTAGGAGGGGGACATATATATTCCTATATATTTGTGTCTTTATCATGTATATCTATATCTATATTAATATATTATAATTCATATTAATAAATAATTATTTCATTCATCCATGTCAAAATTCTAGATGAATAATTTGATCTATTATTCATATTATTCATCTTGTTTCTATAAGAAAATTCTATCCTTTTTATGTTGTCCCCCCAGTTAATCAATTCTTTAAGAGGATTTTTTTTTGAATTAATATGATTCATTGATTTCATCACTTCATTTATATTGAACTAGATATAGAGGGATAAAGATGATTTTGTCATTTTTTTTAAATACTAAAAAAAAAAAAGACAAGTAGTGATTGATTCGGTATCGGTAAAGGTATGATCATCGATATGAGATCTATTCTAACCATTTTTCACTTTCCACTACTTCATCTACCAAAATCCCTAGGCAGATGGGATAAGATATCACATATTCTATAAACTAACCCATGTTGACCCTTTGGGCATAGTAAGCATATTATTCCCAATGACAGACCTGCAACACTTTATTAATTTTTCAATATACATCTAGGGGGGTTGTGGTGGTGGTTGACCACCACCTCTTTCTTGGGAATATTTCTGAGGAAATAAAAAGGGATTGTTATCATGACATTTTATACCTATAATATAGCCTATAATATACATAGCTAGGGTGGGTTGTTCCACTAGTCTCGAAGAAACCTTTGCATTATTTTTTTTATTTTACCAATTGTTGATGTTATAGGTCGAGTCAAATACCCGAGTATTGACCATATATGAAATTAAAACCTTTGTTATTATTTAGTAGCTCAGTGGTAGAGTGGTGGGTTGTTAACCAATTGATCATAGGTTAAAATCCTATTTGAGGAGAGCCTTTTTCTTAAGTATATTTTTAACAATTAGCTAATCTTAAGCGTTCTTTGTCCTTTCTATTAATATAATATAAAATTTCATGAAAGTTTGGCATGGTGGCTAGTAGGAAGACCTTACTAGAAGGTCACACAGATTCAATATCTGTGTTTAATTTGAATAGCACATCAGATATACTCGTATTATATTAAAATAATATGTCATGTACGAATCAATCCTTATTTTTGTGTAAAAGTTTGAAGGATTCATGCCTTTGATATCCCTATAGTATACATGTACCTATATATAGGTAGGGATTGGCCTATTGTGCCATATTTATTTGGCAACTCTCTTACTTACTGTTGCAAACATAACATCAAGCATCTTACTAATTGGAGAGCAGTTAAGTTCACTCTACTAAACTAGTAACAAATAGAGTAACAGTTACTCTTAGTCACTCTATAGTGAACTGTTGTGGGTGAGGAGGGATTAAAACCCCCAAAAATGTGGTTTGTAACCAGGTTCTCTAATCCTATGAGCTATAGGTCCCCAGATACACAAGATCTGTTCTCAGGAGTCCCTTCAAGTGACTTAGGAAAAAGAGGGGGGAATTTTGTTTTGTAGTGTGGAGTGGGAAATATGGCCTTAGCTTAAGTAATATTATTATCATCCTAACATCAAGATATTTTTTCACAAGGCTTCCCCTATAGTATCATCATTGCAGTAGAGTTTAACCACCAAATTTGGGATGGATTGGTGTGGTTCCCCTACGTCTTAGAGACCAAAATTTAAAACCATAAATGAAAAAGGGCATAAGAAATCCCTTAACCTTAGCAGGATCACTTTTTTGGTGTTATGATAACTCATAATGATTCCAAGTATTCTATTTTAAATGGAATGAGATATGTTATCCCAATAAAAACTCCATAGAAATAAAACTTGGGGTTTTTAGCCTAGGAAAAATATATTTTTCTTAATCTGTTTAGAAATACCTTTTTCTTCATCTGTTTAGAAATACCTTTTTCTTCATCTGTTTAGAAATATATTTTTCTTCATCTTTTTAGAAATCCCTTTTTCTTCATCTATTTAGAAATCCCTTCTTCTTCATTTGTTTATAAATCCATTTTTCTTCATCTAAAACAAGGTTAAAATATTTCAGTCTGTTAGGATGCCTTAGCTACATGCATCACTGCACTTCCACTTGATACATATCATTTGATAAAAGGCTCATCTCACCTTGACCTTATGGACATCACTCATCTTGAGGTGTGCTTCTTACTTATAGGTGTTCAACAATTATCCACTCTGCACCTGGATACCTAGTGTTTATCGTTGGAACGATAACGAGTACACCAAAGGTGTGTCCTTCCTAGTCCTCTCGTACTAAATAAAATTCCTCTCAATTCTCTAATTCCCACACTAGATATGGATTGAACTATATCATGATGTTATGAACCCAAATCACATACCACTTTAATAGGAAAACATCCCAACCCTTGAAACCTACTACCACTCCAGGTGGTGAAGAGATGACATTGAGGTGCCAAAACTTCCTGTCTGTTGATGTGAACTCTTGGGGAAGATAAACCTATTATCCCTAGAGTAACTTTTATCATTTGAGTGATGGACCTTCCCCTCAGCACCGTCAGATCACTAATGCCGAATTTCATCCCTACTCGATGGGTCAATCTTGCAGTCAAGATCCCTTCTACCTTTGCACTCAAGGACTAATTTCCATCTGGCCCAAGGAAACCTTTGCAAACCTCCATTACCTTTTAGGATGCCTACGCCCCATAGAAAATATATACCTGAGACTGTCTCTTTGACAGTATGTTCTGACGCAAGGTTAGAATTATAGATCTTCTAGAGTGGTATCACACTAATAGCTCAGGTCCCTTAAAAGGGGGTCTTCTTCACCTTCCACATAAATTGTTCAAGCACAACCCAAATTTAATCCTAGGGAACAATAAAGCTTAATAGGGTATTTCTTTCCAGGTGGGGAAGTTTGCATCTTCACAGACATGTCTACTTCACCAAGTCTCTCTCTGAGATAGTGTCCAAATCATTACGCCTTTTAATGAATTTTTCAACCTTAGGACCATTATAGTTATGATTTTTTTTCACTGGGGCTTCAATCACTAGCTTTCCTCTCATCAAGTCACCAACTTCCTTAACCTTCTAAAACTGAGTAGGTTTCATCCCTCATACATGGTATTAAAACTTTCCAGAGACCTGTGTTTTTGGTAAATAATCACTTGGGCCTTGTCACTGTAACCTCTTTATAGTCATCCCTTCTTCTGAAGTTACAAAGATATTTTATTGAGCTCCTTCGAGAGAGTTATATCACACCCCAAGGTATTCTCTACCTACCTACCTATGTTGGTTTCAGGTACAGGTACCCATTTGTTGAAGGTTGTTTGATATTTTCTTTGGAATATTATGTGGGTAATTAAGTGTCATCCTAAAATAGGTTCAGTGATGTAACATTGGTTTGAGGCATTTTCTCTACCCCTTCTTACCCCAAAAATTAGGGTGACCTTGTGACCTTTAATCGATATTCCATCTTTCACCTAACCTAGCCTACTCTGTCCCTCAGGACCAACAAAGGGTAGTACAAGAATATTAACTTGTTTTCCATCGACTGTTCCTTTCGGCCTAATCTTAGGCCCTGACTCACCCTCTGTGGAATAATATTTCTCCCCTTGAATAATATTATTTCCACAGAGGGTGAATTAGGGCCTATTGAACCTAAATAATATTTCTTCCCTTGATCATCCTTCAAAAAAAATACATTAATATCAAAAGAATCTAAGAAAGTTTACCACATCGATTAACTTTCCCATCATAGCAAACTTCCCACATTGATCAATTTTCTTCAAATTAGATATGTAAAACTAGGGAATTTCCATATGAGCCCATTGAAAAGGAGAACCCTTTTCCTTTCTTGACCTACACATATTCAAACCCCTTTCATGTCCTAGAAAGGTACTTTTATTTAATCCCACATTTTATTAAGATTTGTGTAACTACCCATTGATGATCTCATTCAACATTCATTATGGCTACAAGTGCAAGCGTGTTCATACTTTTAAAACCCATCACGTATGTATCAAATCCATAATGGGGAAATCATTTCATTATTATCCTATTTTACTTAGTCCTATTTCTAATACAATCCATTTCTGATCACATTTTAAATATATTTGATTAATTATAAATTTAACCATATTTTATCAAAAAATATTCATAAACCATATTTCTTGATGTCACATCTAATGCATCCATCAAAATCCATCTAACACTAAACCATCAACAAATGAAATTCAAATAAACCTCATATATATATATATATATATAGTCATAACACAAAATACATCACTGTCATATAAATCAAGGCTTACATGAACCATACATCAAAACTATCATCAGTACATATCATGAGTTACTAAAATGGAACTCTCCAAGGAACCTACTAGGAGGGGCAGAACCGTCCCCTCCTCCCTGATCACAGGCACCACCAACGGCTCTAACATCTCCACTAAATCCTCCCTTGTTTTATCCTCCTCTCTTTGGTCTTCAATGTGGGTGACCCACACTCACTACACTAGTACTTAGACCTACCACATTCACAACAAAATTATCAGCATACAATCTAGCATCTAGATAGTTATGAGTCACCATATCAATATAATATTATAACTCTTCCCATAGTGTCTGATAATGGGACATAAATACTATCCCTGGTATCATAGGTTCTATCTTCGATCAGATATCTTGTGGTCTCAATCCACTAGCCTCTAGACTCTATCCACTAGCATGTGGTCTCGATCCACTGGCCTCTAGACTCTATCTACTAGCCTTCACTCTCTAATCCATCGCCACCAATTCTGCACCAGAAACATAAAACCTGGTAATCCCCATAGCCTTCTTCATCCCATCTCTCTACTACTTATATTGGTCTCTATATGTGGTAGCCTGAGCTAACTACACTCTAAGTCCATCACCCTTAGTCATTTAACTATCTCACTCAGCTATCAGAGCATCCCTGACACCTATGAGATCATCTCTCTTTGTTTCCCGCATCTTTCTCTCCATCCACTATAGCCTTCTCGGTCATCACCTTTACAATATCCTCTACCAAATAACCATCACCCTCCCCCTCATCACTATCATCATCATCATCATCAGAAACCTTAATAGCCTCCTAAGCATGTGCTCCTCCCTCAACCTGAGCATGGACCCGCCGCACCCACTGCACAACCCTGGTCCTATCAAAATCTTGCAGTTCTCGGGTCCACCATGTTGTATACTTTATGGCCATCCCCACATCATCAAGAGGGACAATATCTCCATCCTCATTAGGGCCCATAGCCCCCTGCTACTCACCAATGATTATGGTCTTCATAATAACAGACCTCGGAGTCTTAGTATCTTTCCTCTCGTCTATACTACACTGGATCCTAAAGAACATCCTGTATCAATCCAAATTGTCTCATTATATGATAAAAAATGATCAACTCATTCTCACTCACTCGATGCGCCTAAACCCATATATCCTACTATAAACCTATCAAATCATCTTGGTTCACAGGTCAATAAAGGAAATCTAAGCAAGGCTTCTATACGTACCTAAATTATAGGGTACTGCACCATCGGAAAGATGTTACACATACCCCAATGATGATACAGGTCTCCTTGCAAGGTGTTTAGAATTCAGAAAAGCTCACCAAGTATACGTTTGTATCCCGCATGCCCCGCTTAGCCTCCACATGCTTTGTTTTTCCCTCTGCCCCCCTATTTTCTTGCATTTTGGTCTTTAGTGATGATACCACCACCCTACCTAGGTGGAGGTCCCGTGACCCTGCCTAGGATAGGGTGGCGATCCCGTAACCGCCACCTTGCACAGGGTAGCAGTCTTGTACACATTTTCCAGAAAGTTTCGACGATCACGTCAAACATAAATCTTCAATTTCTACCCACATTCTTTAGCTACTTTTCTTTGCATTTATGTTTTGGCTGCCCTGTGAATAGTGTTTTCCCTTTGTTTATAGTAAAAGAGTTCAATTGGGAGTTACCCTCTGGTAAATGCATTTTCTATAAATAGCCAGCTTGTTTTCAAACAAATGGCCCCTCACCTTCTCAATTCTATTATTCAGTCTTTTGAATTTCTCAATTAGAATTCCCATAGTTTCATGTTTTACTTCCATTGTTAGTTTTCCTTTGTTGTTTAGAGGTCATTCGATCTTCTTGTTTCAGTCTTGCTTCATTGTTGTTCCATGCAAGTGAGTTTAGAGTAAAGTAGTTTCATTTGTAGATTGGAATCCATTAGAGTTGTACAGGTTCTGTTCATCACAAAGGATAGTTTCAAAAACTCTTGGCGTATTTGTGTTGTATTCCCACAATAAATCCCACTAGGAATTGCATAGTCAAGCTCTATTCACTTGCACTATCCCTCTCCTACTCGCATTGTATTCGGTCTATATCCAAAGATACCATTGTTCAAATACCTTCTTCTGTTGATGCTATCATATACATGCTTTTCTGGATTCACGAGAACACGAAGAACATGAGGAGATCACACTAAGGGGAAAAAGTCACACACAACTAGATTTACCACTGTTCTGTAAATGTCCAGGTTTGAGCTATCAAAGTTCTAGTTACAATGTATCAAATAGAGTAGTGAATTATTTTCTTTCAATCAAAAATTCACTCTCGATATCGCCAGGGAAGCTGTGGGGATTGATAGTTTCTAAGAAACTATGATTCATTCCTCACTTCTGAGGTAGGATTGAGAGTCTTTCAATTTAAAATAATTAGTTGCTTAGATATTTAGGATAAAATCACAACTGCACAGGAAAATAGCCACACCAGGCTACTTTGTTTGTTTTAATTCTGTTACTAGATTAGTTGTCCATTTTCTAAATATATTAGAGTAGCTGCTCTTTAAATTCATCAAAATACTGTCATCAAAAATACAAAAATAGAAGAATACATGCATAGTGTAAATATGTCTTTCACAATTAGTTTATTAATTTTAGTTAAAAGTTGAATCACTTTGTATGACAATCACAGGACCTAGAGAGCCTAGAGAATATATATTTGAACCAATAGTGCCTCAACCAAATCTACCCACAACATTAGCTGATATAGATCAAGACCTTAGGATATAGGTCTTTCGAGAAACGAAAAACCTACAAGCAATTAGTGAACAACTGAGAGGGTTAAATATCGAAGACGACAAGGCATATACATTTTGGTCAAATCATCCTAACTATAGACTGCCTTGATAAAATATCTGAATGACTGTACAAGGATTCAAAAGAGAACAAGTATTTGGTTTTGATCCTTTAGTTCCACAACCTGACACAGGATACCTCCTCATTAACATAGATACTAGCTTACGCATTCAAGTTGCCAGAACACCTATAAGGTATTCCAAGAAAATTATAAAACTTCTAGTTCTAAACATAGAGGCTGAAAAGCCGTATGATTACTAGATAGTCAGAAGAAGGGATTGATTCTTCACATTACCATAACAGGTCCACAATAACCACGAACTCACGGTTTTGATCCCCAAGTCCCACAACCCAACAGGCCTATGAATTAGTTAAGTATTGATACCAGTTTACGAGCAGCTGGTATTTAGATCCTCACCACTCCCGCCAAATATCATCAAATGCAGTTCTCTGTATTAAATATAGAAGCCAATCAATCTAATATTTTCTAGACTAGACCAGAAAACCACCCATAGTTCACTACAAATCCACTAAACCTCCTATCACCATTTTCATGACCTTGTCTGGAGATATATACGAAGCTCCCACAGGTCACTTCCCACGTATCCAATAACCAAGAAATAGGATCTCGGTAGAGCTCAACATTTATTGGAGCCTCTAAATAGCTATTATATCTGAATGATCCATTACACCAATTCAGGTTAGGAGGGCCTTCTTTTCCTTAGATTCACAAATCCCATTATTTCATATTAAGGATATAAGATTACCCGATTAGTTGTCTATATCCATTCATATTCACATTCACCAGTTGTCTCGAGCACGACCTCGAGAGGTCAGGTACAAGGAAGAAATACTTGTAGATTCCCATGCTCGCATGTCACTTTTCCATCGTACAAAATTGGTGAACCATAGACATGAATAAACTAAATATTCCCCTTTTTGTTTTCATTTCTTTGCATCTACCTTACTCGCTCTTTCCCATTATTCTCCATGGGTATTCATATACCCCCCGAATACTGATCTAAGGATATGACTCAAGAATGGCGAACCTTGTACGTCATCTTTAAAGCAAGGAGCTGATAGAAAAATTCCACAATGGACATCTGGACAACACTTCTCTGGACATGTTTGCAACAAGAAACGGATCTTGGATGCAGGTTATCACTTGTCATCTCAAACTCTTTTGGGCAACTGAACTATTCTGGAGTTATTCATTAGGTTGCAAGACATGTGATCACGCTTGCACAAACACATGTGTAACGATTAAGACTTGCATCAGTGGATCTAACAATATGATGTGACGTACTATAAAATCCATTGGTCTCCTTTGGAATGCCGGTCTTGGACCATAGATCATTGTAGGTCAAATCCACTACCCGCTATTTACTAAATGAGGCCCTAACTTTAGTTCGACACACTCAATTATGCTAACCAAGTGGGTTGAAGCTTGGCCATCCTTCTAAAACATGTTCCACCTGGATAGGGAGTTTACAAGGTTCAATCTGATACGCCTATTCAAAGAAAACACTATATTGCCTTTGCGCCATGCATTAGAAATTTAGGTGAAGCATTGATTTAAGGTAATGCCAATTTCATTAGCCTAGGTGTATTAACTACCTTTCCACATTTTTCTATTATCTTTCCACACATTGCATATAGACACTGTCAGAAGAATATTCAAATCAACATATTCAAAGCCACGCATGTTTATCGCGCCAATGGCAGGTAAGAGTGCCTAAACAATCAATGTGTTGATGTCAACTATTCTAGCCAAAATGGATGTGCCCTTACATGCAGGTACAGAAGTGGCGACATTAAAAGGATTCATGCCATTTTGGCGCACTTATAGGGCAACGTGACAAAGTGCTAGCGACATGATAAAATTCACCCCCACACATAAAGTGGTGCATGACATTGAGTGTCGACTTAAAAGTCTTGCCTACGTGAGTTAATGAGGCATATGACAGTGGAGTGTCGAGTTATGAAAAACTGACCTCCCATGGCAAATGTAAAGGATGCAGTAACACAGAAAGGTGTCGTACATGGAAAAATTTCATTTGGCTAACAATATAAAAGGAGGGATGATTATAGCAAAGTATTCGGGACAAGCTGTAAAAGTATTGTAATGAAGCATAACTTCAGGGCACAGTGGAACTTTGAGAGTCGACATGGTAAAAAGATCAACGCCTTGGTCTCACATACAGAGTGAATGACACAGAGTGTCGACATGGTCAAAAGATTTGTAGAATTGGCAAAAATAAAGACAGAATTATTTCTTCAACATTTTAATGGATGCACCAAGGTGCCCTTCAAAAGGCGCAGCATTGTGAGACGCTGACAGGAAGCAATGCGCCTGACATACCAGTTATCATTTAGACGGCCATCAAATTTTCACAGGATGAATCACTCCCATTCATGAAATGGTTCAACTATTTGGAAAAGCTTACGATAGTACTTATCCAACTACCACTAGATATCTTTTATTCGAGGATGGAGAAAAAATTCTTAAAAGGGGGAATTCATAATACACTTCAAATTTTCCTCCGTTTTCTAAAATTCTCATACAATGTATGTAAGAAATAGAATGTGTGTGCATAATTACTAGTTAGCGTGGTTGGTTTAGAGATGGAATTCGGCTCTACCGGGTATTCATACGCTCATTCCCTAATGTATAGTAAGGAGGGGAGTCAAAAGTACAATAGGACATGTTGTGGTAAACCCTCCCTTCTTCTCTTTGTCGTAGGTGAATCTGCGTAATGTTCAAGCCTATCAGTAAAAGTTAGGGTAATAGACAACCATCACCTCTTGGCATTTTGCATGGTGTATTAGATCAATTATTAGAGTAATAAGGACATGTCTAGTGAGGTCATTCTCAATCCTCTTTGTGTTCTATTTCTTCATTCCTGAATAAGGAGTTAGATCAGCTACAAATGTGGATACCAGAGCATGATCTTGCGTCTAATAATAATGGTTTATGCTTATCTTAGCAAGAGTAGATGTTCTTCATCTCCTCGGTAGCATCACCTTTGTTAGTTCAAACCACATGATTCAGTTAGAGCATCATTTCTTACCCTTCTATCTTGGATAAGATGGATTAGGTTTTTGAGTAAACGCTCTGTAAATGCGAACAACATTTCCACCCCCCTGCATCTGACTTATAGAAGGAAGTAGTGAACCGAAACATCAATCTGAGTATCCTATTAAAGAAAACACCCCCATTTCGCAAGGTCTTACACTTGGGAAAAGCTCCATGTCAATGAAATTGCACTGCAGAGTTTCAACCCATCAGATTGTAGAAATTTATAGCAGGTGTTGTGATCACGCCATCAGTAACACCTCAAGTATACAACAAACACCATTAAGGAAAAACATTCATGTCTTCACCAATAGAGGTCATTTCAGCCTTAGTTGAAAAGGTTAGAGGGATGGACCTTGCTCAAGCAAACCAAAATTCATATTTTGGGCAACCAACAATCCCTCAACCCTCCACATCACCCCAGTGAGGTTGACCTCCTTATTACGAACATAGCACGTTAGGCATGCCTCCTCAAGAATCTATCATAGTAGATTACCCATAACAAACACCAACTAGAACACATTTTCAAATGTTGCTCCAGTTGAAAACATGACACCTCCCGGCTTGGCACCAAACAACCCATACCAAAAAAATGCTCCTCCTTACTTAAACATTTATTCAAAGTCACCACAAGGAGACATGTTCTCTTCTCCGGGATGTTTGTTCAACCACAGGGATTCCCTTATGCCCCTGCAAATACATATGTTATGCCATATCAACAAACCATGCCACCCCCACCCCCTCAGTAAGCACCATCGATGGTCGAGGCCTATGCAGTAGGGACTTATTCAAAATATTTAAAAGAACCCCTAGACTTCACCATACGAAGTGTTATGCTTCCAAGACCTCTTCTTGATTTACCCAAATATAAAGGGGAAGGGGATCCAAACGCACACATTAAGGCCTATGCCACAGCCATAAGGGAATTACTCCCTTGGGACGGGGTTGTTGCTAAGATATTCCCTAAGACCTTAGAGGGTATTGTCCTTGATTGGTATTACAGAATACTTGAAGCCTTGATAAACTCATTTAAACAACTCGTGTCTGAGTTCATCAAAGCTTTTAACATGAACAAATGGTTAAGAATAGGAATTAGGGAATTCTTGCATATTAAACAAGAACATAATGAATCTGTTGCTCATTTTATCCAAAGATGGCATACGGTTCTCTACTCATCAACAAGTGCTCCAAACATGGATCAAATGGAACTATGCGATTTATTCCTTAATTCTCTCAATAGAGAGATAAAGGAAGAAGTCCAGAAGTTCCCACTAAGAACTTATGATGAAGTACTTGAGAGTGCTCTCTGAATTGACCAAGCAGTGATAGATAGTGGTTGTAAGACATATGGAACAAATGGGAAATTAACCACTCCCAATCAAAACACCGCAGCCTATCCTAATACTAGGAATGCTAATCAAGGACCTAAGATCCTTAACAAGAACCACGGAGTTACAACAGATGGAGTAACTGACCAAGTTAAAAGGGAAAACATTGTAAACATTTCACCACCTATTAATAATCAGCGAAATAACAATTTTACTCCAACAATCAACGCATTGGATTTTAATCATCCACCACGACCACAATAACAACAAAAACAATGAAAATGACAAATCCAAACACAAGGTCCAAATCAAAACCCAACTGGATATCAGAGTCAAAACCAAAGGCAACAACCTCAAAATTTTAACTCTAACAACCAGCAACCTTATCAGAATTTTGGGCCACAACAAGTTTTAAATCAACAGCCTCAAAATTATAATCCCCATTTGTATTGTGGCTTCCACAAGATTCAAGGCCACGATACTAGGACTTGTCATGACTACAATAAATTCATGCAACATTTACCAGAAGATCAAAAGCAACTCTTTATAGATATGTTTTTAGAAAATTCTATAGTACCCATGCCAAACACTTATACAGGGGCAGTTTCCCCTCAAAATGCACCCCTCAAGATCTTTAATGATCCACTCCCAAACCATTCTAACAATAACAGGCTAGATCCTAGTGAAAAAAACAAGGGTGTTGTAACAGGAAATAATGATCATGAAGCTTCAACTTCATTAAATCCACTAGTCGCACCCCAACTAGGAACTCGACCCCAAACCAAGATAGTTGGTCTGGTGGAGATAGACATTGAGCTGCCTGTAGAAACCATAACAAGAACACGGGATTATTCTTCTCAACCAACTCCAAGTTATCCATTAGAGCCAGACAACATTCAAAAAACATTGGTAAAACCCATTGGTACCTATGATTTAATTAATGACTTAACTAAAACCTTCTCTCACATCTCCTTTTTGGATTTTCTAAAGAACTCTCCTGCCCACAGGGCTGCCCTCTTAGAAGCATTAGGCCTTGGTCATTTAATCAACATCACTCCTCCTTTGGAAACATAAGTAAACCATGTAGACTTTGACATTTATCCTCCAAGGCAGCCAGATAGGGATACTGAGTTTATATTCGATATAAGAAAAATGCCAACAGATGCACAAAGAGGCAACCCAGCCTTACATTTACAAGTATGGGTTTACAATAAATTTTTTAAACGCGTAATGATTGACGATGGGGCAGCAGTTAACATAGTCCCCTTCAATTTTCTTCAAAAGTTAGGATATCGAGATACAAACTGTTCCACAACATGAAATACATTAAGAGGTTATGATAGCCTCAAGCCCACTTCAATTAGAACCATAGTTTTACCAGTCACTTTAGGACCCAAGACAGTCCTCACTGAGTTTTATATTATAGATCAGGAAACCAACTATAATATGATCCTTGGTTGGCCATGGATACACCACATGAAGGCAATCCCTTCCACGTTATTCCAAGAAATAAGACTTCTACACTTAGGGAAAATATTTGTGGCACAAGGTGACCCAAAACCCTTCGATATACACCTAGTTGATTTGAAGAAAATACCAGGCATTCACTCCGAGTTCAAACTCCCAACAAATCAACTTATCAAACCAATTAATTCAAAACCAAAAGAGAATTTGATACCCACCATAGAGTTGGAAATTACAAATCTAGTCGAGGACATTCCAACACTCAAAAATGAGACCAATGTTATAGAAATAGTGTCACTAGGGACTACCACAAAAATTGTCAAGTTGCTAGAGAAAGACTTACCTATTCTCCTACCATTTGATTCTATGGGATGCACCCTGGGAATTGCTTCTCTTCCATCAGATGAAGTTTTTATGGTAGAAGTAACCAAAGAAAAAGAAATAGATACGACAGATATCCCAACATCCATTTTTCCAAGTAAGTATTGGACTCTCCACTTCGATGGAGCTAGATGTCACTTTGGAGCTGGGGCAGGAGTGATCTTTACTTCACCTGAGGGAAAGATCATACCTTTCACCTTTAAATTAAACTTTGAATGTACAAACAACGGGGCTGAGTACGAATCTCTCCTGCTTGGCCTCATCCTAGCCAAAAGAATGGGCGTTAATAACATTAGAGTACTATGAGACTCGCAACTAGTTACAAACCAAGTCTCTAAGGTATATGAAACTAGGGCTGAGCATTTACAACTCTATAAAACAGTGGTATTAGATCTAAGCAACGGATTTAACTTCATATCAATTGAAGTAATCCCACGAGAGTAGAACCTTATCGCAGACTCAATAGCAACCTTAGCTTCCCATTTCTCTCCAAACAATGAGTTGGAAGATACAAATTTCATAGTATCACTTCACACCAAACCATTAGTGTGTAAAATACCAACAAAATCACTCCTCGCTCATGGAGAAGCTGAGGATGATTTTTCTATCATGGGTCACTTTGATGATGATAGAGTCACTCTCGAATATCTAAACTTCTATTCGGAGCTACACCTTGCTCACCGTATAGTTGATCTTTCCCTAATACCACATTCCTCTTCCTATTTTGGAAATCCCATGGTAGAGTCTCCTCCACAGAAGGATTCGATATCTACGAGATAGAAAATGGAGAAAGCTTGGAACTACCTCTAGCCCCACCTAAATTTGAAGAAGGTAATGCTTCTTTAATAGAAGAAACCATTGATGTAAACATTGGAACGGAGGAAGAACCAAAAATTTTGAAGTTGGGATCCTCGTTAACTCTGGAGGAGATAGAAATACACACTAAAATCCTCAAAGAACATCAAAAGGCTTTTGCATTTAACTATAAAGAAATGACAGGCATTGCACCACATATCATGGTACATAATCTTGTCACTAAACCAGATGCAAAACCAATTAAACAAAAGTCAAGACCAATGAAGCCAAAAGTGGCTCTCATGGTAAAAGAGGAAGTAATAAAACTTCTGCAAGTGGGATTCATCAAACCCATTGACTATTCACAATGGGTATCTAATATCGTCCCTGTTCTCAAAAAGAATGGGAAGATACACATTTGCATAGATTTTCAGGATATTAACAAAGCTTGTCCCAAGGATGACTTCCCATTACTATCCATTGACGTTATCGTTGATGCAACAACTGGATTTGAACTGTTGTCCCTCATGGATGGGTTCTCAAGGTATAATCAGATTAAAATATCTGAACTGGATCAAGCCAAAACTACATTCATAACTCCCTGGGGAACTTATTGCTATATTGTAATGCCATTTGGTCTTAAGAATGTCGACGGTACGTATCAGTGGGCAATGACATATATATATTCCATGATCTTATCCATAAAATTATGGAATCCTATGTGGATGACTTGTTGACCAAGGCCAAGAAGCATTGTGATCATCCAGAAGTGCTCCATATCATCCTCTCATGATTAATTGAATATGGCATCACATTAAACCAAGAGAAGTGTGTGTTTGGTGTGAAAGGTTGAAAACTTATGGGCTATATTATATCTTCACGAGGGATTGATGTTGATCCAGCCAAAATACAAGTTGTTCTCGAAATGATCCCACCATCAGATGAGTCTAGAATTAGGTCATTTCTTGGGAAGCTTGGTGCAATCCAAAGGTTCATCCCAGATTTAAGTTTTTCCATTCATCCAATCAACAATCTATTAAATAAATATTATAGCTTTGATTGGACTGAAGAATGCAACGAGGCCTTCAAAGTAGTTAAACACTTCTTGTTGTCTCCACCATGCTAATGCCTCCCAAACCAAATTTCCCTCTGATCCTATACTCACGAGCCACTTAGGTCTCGCTAGCCTACATGTTGGCTCAAGAAGATAATGATAAACAAGAATGTGCGGTCTATTTCATTAGCCAAGCATTGCTTGATTACAAAATGTGTTATACACAGGTAGAAAGAGAATGCCTTGCCATAGTCTTTGCAACAAAATGTTTAAGACATTACATGTTAAACCAAGAAACAAGGGTCATTGTAAAGATAGATCATTTACGAACATTCCTCACGCAAGGGTCTTTATCTAAAAAGGTTGGGCATTTCATAACCTTAATGGGTGAATTTGAGTTGACATTCGTAAACCAAAAATCCATTAAGGGAAAAATCATTACAAATTGGTTAGCTAACAATCCACTAGATGGAGGTGATCTGGTAAATCTGGACTTTCCTGATGAGTGTGTATACTTTGTTAAAACCAAGCCCCCCATATCTACATGTCCCTGGTACACTGATATCATCAATTTTATCATAGACCACACATACCCAGAAGATGCCACATCACAACAAAGAAGGCGGTTACGCATTATCACCAGTAAATATGTTGTTTTAGAACAGGTACTCTATCATAAAGCCTTCGATAGCATGTGTCTAAGGTGCATCGACACAAAAGAATCTAAGAAGATTCTTCATGAATCCCATAGTGGAATATGTGGAGGCCACTTTGGTGGTCATGCCATTGCTTGCAAAATACATCGGATGGGCTATTTTTGGCCCACTCTCAAACATGACATAGTGTAATCTGTACGTAAGTGCCACAAATGCCAAGAGTTCTCTCACAAGATTCACATGCCAGCACAATCCCTACAACCATTATCCACCCCGTGGCCCTTCTCCACATGGGGTTTGGACTTGATAGGGAAATTCTCTCCCTCATCAACCGATGGCCATAATTTTATAATTACAACCATGGAATATTTTACCAAATGGGTGGAGGCCATGCCTCTCACCACAGTACCAAGTTCGGTAATTGCCAAATTCATTTTGAACCAAATTATCTGCAAGTATGGTGTCCCACAAGTCATTATCTCAGATAATGGCATGTCCTTTAAAAACAACAAGGTCCGTGAGTTATGCAGCAAGTTCAAAATAAACCATCACACGGCCTCTCTTTACTACCCTCAAGCTAATGGGCAAGCTGAAGCAACAAACAAAACATTAAAGGATATTCTCCTCAAAAAATTCAAGGAGAACAAGTGAGATTGGAATTTAAAACTATATTCAACCTTGTGGGCCCATCAAACCTTAATAAGAAAACCAATAGGAGTAACTCCTTTCTCGTTGTTATTTGGGGCAGAACCAGTTCTCCCACTTGAGGTTGAAATACCCAGTCTCTATATCTCATTACAAGGGATTTTGGATGAAGAAGCTTATAGGGAGGCATGCCTCTCTCAACTTGAAAGCCTTGATAAGGCCAGGCTAAATGTCAAACAACAACATAGAGCCTATGCTGATTGGATGTGCTGGAAATATAACAAAAAGGTCTATGAGGGAGAAATATATGAGGGAGATCTAGTTCTAAGGCTAGATAGCCAGATCGATAAGAAAACCGGTGAAGTAAGGAAGTTCCGGCCCAAGTGGTTGGGCCCATACCGAGTCATGAAGGACTATGGAAACCGTGTGTATATTTTGTGCACACTAGAAGGTGAGGAATTCAATGAAACTGTCAATTCCTTGCATCTTAAATGGTTTTACGCATAATACATCGGAATCACCACTTGTACATTATAACTACCTACATTGCATTAGTCATTTAGCTATTTCATTCTATCCATTCATTTCATAAAAATTGTAGTCCAGGAACTTACTCTTAAGCAATTTATTACAAATTTCTCAAAGTATTGGCAAAAGCATTCAAATCACATCTCTTCAAACATCATCAAGTATTTTCAAATCTTCTCATCGAGTTCGATAGACAAGTATTGACGAAAACCATACCAAGGCCTGCATACTTGGTTTTGCTCTTTCTTTCTACTATGTGAATTCTCCCTTACCTATGGTCTGTTCTAGAAGCTTCTTGGTGTCACATCTATCCCTCTTAAGTCTCTTTTAAAGAAAGGATATCCCAAAGTCATAGATCATAAATGTCAAAATCAAATAGAATCAAAGTGCCAAGTAAAATAGAATATTTTATTTTACACACTTCTTTGCCCCACCAACCTTTGGTGATAAGCTCACATCTCTTACTAGTGGTGCGAGGTTGGGAAAGGAAAGAAGTGCCCTTACTTGCCTATATTCTGACTTTGGTGACAAACCCGTGCTTATTACTAGTGGCATGGGGTGGGATATGGGGGGTCCATTCACACAAGTTAACAAATCTTGGTATGCTAGAATCACAAATCAAATTATATTAAGAGAAAACAAATGTCCAAATTCTAAAGAGATCAAATCCTCAAAACTAGATTTTATTAACTAGGTTGCCAGGTATAAATCTAAGTCTAGATAAACTAGAAAGTAAGTGGCCTTCTAAGCTTGGTGGTAGTTCTGAGTAGATAAGTGTGTAGGTCTAAGTTTGGTAACTATTACTGGTTTTTCTATCTCTCATCATTTAATTCATTCAAACTCATACAATTTGTGCCCTTGCTCACCCTTGGTGTTGAGCCCTCACATCTTACTAGTTGTGTGGAGTTGGGAATGGGGCAAGTTCATCTCTTTATCACTATACATTCATCACGTTTTTCCAACATAAGAAGAAATCACAGATACTGCCCAAAGAATTCAAAAGTTTAGTACTACAATATGTTTGTCATCATTTCATATCAACATTACAAAAACCTAACAAAGTAAAACATTATATTTACTATCATTTGTCGTCCATTGCATACATACGGAAAAGCATGAAATACAAGTACTCTAAAAACATCTAGTAGACATGTGGAAATAAGTCATGAAATTGTAGGCACCAAGAGTCTAGATCCAAAAAGAGCTATATATATATATAAATCAAGTTTCATATATAATGTCATCATGCACCAGGCATGGTCAAAACGGTCACTGAGCCCAAAAAGTACAAAAACACTCATATAGATGTCTGACAAAACACTACAAAAATGACCTCTCAATCCCTATGGGATTCCTCAAAGGGCGCACGACCACGTCTAGGACTCTGACTATGTCTGGTGCTCCAAATGCACTGAGGACTCACAGTCACGGCCACTAGCAGCCGTCTCAATATGATAATGAATCCTCCTCATCAAGCGCTTGGCCGTCCTATATCTAGCTACCTCAGCATGGAGAGAAGTCATGACCTTCGTCTGCATGCCAGATAGAGGAAAAAAAATTGGTATGCCTATCGACTGCTGAAGGCTTCCCCACATCCACAGAAAGCTCATCATGAATCTTCTCTGAGGGGAGTAACAAAGTATCTGTGCATACTTAGACGAATCAAGTCTCACTACTCATTGGCAGTCGCTGCAAATAAAGAAGAAAACAAGTTAGAAAACGATCAAAAATAAAACCAAGAATAAACGAAACGAAGAGAAATAACAACTAAAAAATTTTTAAACTAAAACAAATTCAAGAGAAGAGTGATAACTCACTCGGATCTCTGGGCCTCCAAGAAGGATCTCTAGGATCTGCACACCTGCCAATGATGTCTGTAGCTAACTGACATCTCTCTCCAACATCTGGGGAAATGTCACAGCTTGCGATGGACTCGCCATCTCCAACTAATTCCTAAGAGAGCAACTCCTCTGAGTCCAGAGTCACCCTCTCTGCACTCCGCTCCACCCTCTCGGCTCGTAGGATATCCTGAGTGTTATGCCACTCGGAATCACTATCATCCTCCCCGCCTGTCCCTCCGATATCCATCTCCTTTTTATCCTGCTATGTCTCTCCCCTAGTAAACTCCTCAGACTCAGAGTCCACGTCAATGGGCTCATCACTGCTATGGACGGGACTGGCGGAAATTTGAAGTAAAGGTTCGTAAGGCGCACCGGTTCCCCCTCGAGCACGTACCACCCTCTTGGCCGCGATGGGAACACTAAGAGTAACAATGGTCCAACCACGGCCTCTATGACCTCCCTGAGCCTCATGAATAGATCCATACAATAGCCTCGCTGGAGGAAATATGTCTATGTATGGGAGGCTGAACTATTGTGGTACTCTGTCAAAGGGGTGGATCTCCAAAATCCCCTCCTTGTCTACCAGCTGATTGGTAGTCTGAAAAGCAATCAACACGATAGTCTCCTCTCCCCATAACCCTACCATGGCCTGATAAGGAGTGGCCTCCATGTCTGTAGTGGTCAAAGAGGCCAATGGCTAGTGAGGTGCTCTAAGAACAGTCATCCCTATCCACCTCGCTGCCTTGACAGCCCCAGTATCCTTCGCCTCTACACCTCTCCCGTACAGAGTGATATGCTCATACACCTAACTCATTACAAGAGTCGGGTGGCTCGGTGACTATCCTTGTAGTCAGACCACCCTGTATAACTCATGGTAGGTGGTCCCAAGGATGTTTTCTCCCCAAGCGTAAAAGTGTCCATGGCCCTCAATATGTGCAATAATGGGGGCCCAGAAATATAAGAGAGTGTCTCCTCCCTTTTCCCCAACCAATCTCGAAGCAAGGATGCCCATGATGGCCTTGCAGAGCACAGGAATGTCTGGCTCAACAATGGAGCAGATCCTCACTCCCTTCTTCGACCCCATAAAAAAAACTACATCTCTCATATAGCTGGCCCACTGAACCAGCTGAGATCTCGATACTACTATCTTAAGAGACAACCACCGCCCAAGGATCGGAACCCCCAGTATATGGTAAACATCATCTAGGGTGATGGTCCACTCACCCCTAACTCTTGGCAATCAGAAGTTGTTCTGATCTGCATCCCAATATGAAAATAATTCACATAGTATGTGACTAGTAGGTGTAACGTGAGGGACCTGTGCAATCCTCCAAATGCCAGCCCTCTGAAGAGTATCTCACTCTACTTGAGTGAGTGCCTCTAACATAGTTGGGAGCCAATCACACTCCCTCTCTTGGCTCCACCTAATATACTCCTCCTTCTGCATACACCCAAAAACACAAAAAAGGAGTAAGTTAGCATCAAAATCTGATTGGAAAAGCTATCAATAACATGTAAAAGTGCTAAAAATGCAAAAATAAGTAAAGTAAAGCATTGTTTTTGCTTTCTATTATGAACCTCCACCATATCCAGAGTGGTGGTTCTGTAAGCGCCACCTTCTAAGGTGGCAATCCTGTAACCGCCACCCTGTGTAGGATGGCGGTCCTGTCGTGAAACCATAAATGGCTCGGAATCCCTAAAAATGCCTAAAAACAATCAAAAGACACCATTTTAACTAAAATAAGGACATACCCTATGGGTTCCCTTCCTTTGAGACTCATTTAAAACTAGCATTTTTGAAAATACCCCCCCTAAGACGAAGATTTTATCATTTCTACATTTTAGGTTCAAAAACAATAAATTGAGAAGAACTAACATGAGACTTTGCGGGTCGATGTTCCGCTCTTAGAGGCATTATCACTATCTCACCATGAACATTTTAACTATACTCTCGTCGAAAACCATCACCGTGGGTCCTAGAGCTCAAAAACCATCAAATCAATCCACGCAAATGAATAGTGAAATGAGTTCATTTTATATATATAGCCTTTTAAAATTGATTTTGAATGTCTTTTACAGGGTCAGAGCGTTGACAGAGGTAAGTTCTAAACCCCGCGTAGATGGTATGTCCTCCTTTCATGTCAGTTTACTCTTATTTCTCAAATTGTTTTATCTAGCTACACTTGAGTCCCCTTTTTAATTTTACAGATAGCGGGATTTTGAATAGTGACTTTCTGACACACGGGCGCATCAGGTATAAATCCTAACTCCCCATTTCGGGACTGCCATACACGGATCCACCATTTTACACCTCTTCATCACTAAGATGATTCTCTAAGGGGGCAATATGTATGTACCCAAAATTGTACAGTACTGCACCGCCGGAAAGATGTTACACATACCCCAATGACAATACAGGTCTCCTTGTAATGTGTTCGGAAGCTGGAAAAGCTTGCCAAGTATATGTTTGTATCCCGTATTCCCCACTTGGCCACCACATGCTTTATTTTTCCCTCTGCCCCCCTTTTTTCTTACATTTTGGTCTTCAGTGACGAGCTCGCCGCCCTACCTGGGTGGTGGTCCCATGACTGCCACCCAGGACAGGGCGGCAGTCCCATAACCACCTCCCTGCACATGGCGATGGTCCTGATCACATTTTCTAGAAAGTGTTTTAGTGGCGGTCCTGTTCTTCTGCTACTTTGCTTTGCATTTATGTTTTGGCCACCCTGTGAATAGTTTTTTCCCTTTGTTTATAGTAAAGGAGTTCAATTGGGAGTTACCCTCCGGTAAATGCATTTGCTATAAAAACACAGCTTGTTTTCAAACGAATGGCCCCTCATCTTATTTGTTTAATCATTCAGTCTTTGAATTTCTTTCTTAGAATTCTATTACTTTCAAGTTTTGGATCCATTGTTGGTCTTTCTTTGTTGTTTAGAGGTCATTCAATCTTCTTGGTTTAGTCTTGCTTCATTGTTGTTCCATGCAAGTTAGTTTAGAGTAAAGTAGTTTCATTTTTAGATTGGAATCCATTAGAGTTGTAGGTTCTGTTCATCACAAAGGATAGTTTCAAAAACTCTCAGCATATTTGTGTTGTATTCCCGCAATAAATCCCGCTAGGAATTACATAGTCAAGCTCTATTCACTTGCACTATCCCTCTCCTACTCACATTATATTCGGTCTATATCTAAAGCTGCCATTGTTTGAATACTTTCTTTTGTTGATGTTATCATATACATGCTTTTCTAGATTCATGAGAACATGAAGGAACGAGGAGATCACACTGAGGTGACGAAGTCACACACAACTAGATTTACCACCATTCTATAAACACTAGGTTTGATCTATCAAAGTTCTAGTTACAACGTATCAAATAGAGTAGTGAACTATTTTCTTTCAATCAAAATTTCACTCTCAATATCATCAAGGAAGCTGTGGGGATTGATAGTTTCTGAGAAACTGTGATTCATTCTTCACTTCTAAGGTAGGATCGAGAGTCTTTCAATTAAAAATAATTAGTTGTTTATATATTTAGGATAAAATCACAACTGCATAGGCAAATAGCCACACCAGGATACTTTGTTTGTTTTAATTATGTTACTAGATTAGTTTTCCATTTTCTAAATATATTAGAATAGCTGCTCTTTAATTTTTTTAAAATACTTCATCGAAAATACAAAAATAAAATAATACATGCATAGTGTAGATATGTCCTTCATAATTAGTTTATTAATCTTAGTTAAAATTTGAATCATTTTGCATGACAGTCACAGGACCTAGAGAGCCTAGAGAATATATATTTGAACCAATAGTGCCTCAACCAAATCTACCCACAACATTAGCTGATATAGATCAAGACCTTAGGATATAGGTATTTCAAGCAACGGCAAACCTACAAGCAATTAGTGAACAACTGAGAGGATTAAATATCAAAGATGACAAGGCATACACATTTTGGTCAAATCATCCAAGCTATAGACTACCTTGATAAAATATACATATGACTGTACAAGGATTCAAAAGAGAACAAGCATTTGGTTACAATCCTTTAGCCCCATAACCTAATGTAGGAGACCTCCTCATTTACATAGATACTAGCTTACGCATTCAATTTTCCAGAACACCTGTAAGGTATTCATAGAAAATTATATAACTTCTAGTTCTAAACATAGAGGCTGAAAAGGTGTATGATTATTAGATAGTCAGAAGAAGGGATTGATTCTTCACATTACCAAAATAGGTCCACAACAACCACGAACTCATGGTTTTGATCCCTAAGTCCCACAACCCAATGGGCCTACAAATCAGTTAAGTATTGATACCGGTTTATGAACGCTGGTATTTAGATCCTCACCACTCCCGCCAGATATCATAATGCAGTTCTCCATATTAAATATAGAAGCCAATCAATCTAATATTTTCTTGACTAGACCAGAAAACCACCCATAGTTCACTACAAATCCACTAAACCTCCTATCATCATTTTCATGACCTTGTCTGGAGATATATACGAAGCTCCCATTGGTCACTTGCCACATATCCAACAACCAAGAAACAGGATCTCAACATAGATTGACATTTATTAGAGCCTCTGAATAGCTATTATATTTGAATGATCCATTACACCAATTCAGGTTAGGATGGCCTTCTTTGCCTTAGATTCACAGATCTCATTATTACGTATTGAGGATATAAGATTACCCGATTAGTTGTCTATATCCATTTATATTCCACATTCACCAGCTGTCTCGGCATGACCTTAGGAGGTCAGGTATGAGGAAGAAGTACTTTTAGATTCCCATGCTCACATGTCACTTTTCCATCGTACACCTTCCATACTACATCACCCACTTGTAATCCAGATAATAACTCTCGATAATATCCTGTCATCCTCTTCTTCACACCAATGAATCACATGCATGTTATCTCCACCTCCTGAAGTAAGGATGTCTCATTACCAATCCTCCATGGACAACCGCACTGGTTCAAGTAATGATAATATGCTCAAAGGCCCAAGCCTATAGAATAAAATCCACATCAATCACATAACCTCTTGTATGCATTCCAGGTCTACAAATCCCTAAAATTATGTGCACAGTAGAGTAGGACACCCCACTCAAAAACAATATGGTGCTCCATCATTTCAGCCAGAACCCCAGTCATAATCTATGGGAAACAAACACCTCCAGAATCTAGACAAATCATAATAAATTATAGCCATCATCATCATAGTCATACGAGAACAACCCTATCTCTCAGTCTGAATATAATATACCATAAGACAATATCCCTTGACTTCATATCGGACATCCTCCACATCCTCTACAATACAATCTAGCCATCACATCGGCCCTCTACTGCTTCAATAATAAAATATACTCCCTCTGTACATATAATCAATATTAAGATATGGTGTACATCCTCTAGAGTAATCATAATCTCCTAGCAGGTAACCAAAATTTAAAGGTGGAAGGATTCCACCATATAACAATGCCAACATCATACTACGACATCTATGAATCCACCTATAAGTCCTTATGCCACCAAAAATTACTACCTCAATGTGATCCCATTCATCATCTGACATGTATGCCCTCACCTCATCTAAAATTAATGGTATACGATCCTGGATCGTCAACTTCGAATTTACCTACAAAATACAAACACAAATAAACAAACGTTAATATCATCACTATATATATATATATATATAGTGATGATATTAACGTTTGTTTATTTGTGTTTGTATTTTGTAGGTAAATTCGAAGTTGACAAATATATAATGGAAAAATATAATCCTAAAAATACCAACATATAAAATATCAAAACATACCATTAACATCAACATCGACATTATCACCTAAAAATACCAACAACATATAAAACATTAAAACATACCATTAACACGAACATCAACATCATCACAAAATATAATCAACATTAACCACAGTAGCATCAATAGATCAAACACCAATAACTGAATTGGAACCAAAAACACTATACAAAACTAAAAACATTTCTTATAATTCATAAAAAATACTATCCATATCATAGGTGAATCTTCAATAATTCACTTCAATCATTGGCAATTACATGAATCATTGGTGATTCCTGTGCATCAAAATTAGGGCATTTGTCTACCCCCCATTACAGTAAAAAAATCCTTCAAAACTACCTAAAATTTAAAAAAAACACACAAAATCAAGTCAAAACCACTTGCCTATGTCATGGTGGGTTTTTGATCTCTGCTTGATGAAGCCATTCCATCCAAATCTTGCCTTTTTCACTTAAAACACATTTTTTCACCACAAATCACTCTACAATTATTTTTTATCTTGGTAATAATGAGACAAATAAAATTGCAATAAGTTATTTATAGCCCCATTTTTTACCCGACGTAACCATCAACAATTTCCCTAATCATTGGCAATTTCTCCGCAATCACTAGTGATTCGTCGAATCGCTAGTGATTCCCCCTATTTTTGGCATCATGCCTATTTTTATCACATCTCTTTTTTCCACAAAAATTTCCCTTTTAAAGGACCCTATTCCTTGAAACATTAATTGAACAAAGAAAATCAACATCAGGATCCATCATATGTCTATGGGATGTGTGCCCTTTGGCACCCATCACTTGACTTTCCTATCCATTTAGCCTGCCTTCATAGATCATGTGACTATAGGAATCCAATCCTTAGGTTCTCCTATTATTTGGTCTTTCGGTAGCACACCTTGTTTTGGTACCCCTTGGACTGGGGAAACATTTTATGAAACACATGATATATCAAAATGGTGTTTCCTACATTATGTTGTAGATGAATTACCCATACAAACTAGCTTTTTATCATTTTTGTCAAAAAAAATTCCATTTAACCGCTAGAAAAAAGGGGAAAATGTAGATACCATAAACATGCACCCCTTGTCTATGGCCAAATCATTAAACACATTCCTATTTTATAACCCTAAGTCTATATAATACCCCTTACATTTATTCATTAAATTAATATGTCCCATACTTACACCCTTCATCACTATCCCATTATTATTTAATTAATTACTCAATTAATTAAATACTTCATCATTTGATCACATTTTATTAGATTATCTATCTTAAATCTAAATACTCCATGCTATTACAACTACAGTCATCCACATTCATCTATTTCTACACTCCCTTATCTTGACACACCTATATACACTTATTAAATCATTTTCACATTCATGAAAATCAGCTATACATCTATTCAAATCATACTCAAATTCGTATGATCTAACCTATTCTATCACCCCCTAAAACAAACTTGACATGTCCCTAACTACCCAACACATCATCCCCCTCAAAATCAAAACAAAAAAAACCTCATTTTAGTAATTTGTTACAACTATTTCCCTCTAAAAAAATTGAACAGACTGAAATCACTTCGCCGATTCGGGTCAATCGCATGTGATTTGGGTACTAATTGATGGTTATTTAAGAGAACTTTTTAGTTTCTCTTCGGGGATCATCCACTTCACATTTTCAAACCTGGGCTTCATAATTCAGTATTATTATGCATCAAAGTATTCATGTTATCATCCAAAATTATTATTAACAATCATCAAGTATCTTGGGAGTCATTTTGGAGCCTTTGAAGATCAATTTTTCATCATCCAGCTAGAAGATTCATCAATTTTTTACATCATCTTCCATCAAGTTTAGATATCATTTTTAGCCTCATTTCTACATCTAGGTAATTGTTCTTCATTCATTTGTTTATCTGACATTATTATCTAAGTACCCTGAAAGACCATAAATTTCAAATTAATTAGTTAAATAATGCATTTTGTTACTCTATTAGTATCCTCTAAAATCACCCATGATTCCTGTCACTTCTAATTTGTCTATCAACTTTCATTTAATATCCTTTAGAATTTATTCCAAATTTTTTCATCTCTAACATTTTATACAACATGCATTGTTTTAGATGGACAATAGATGGTCCAATTCATGATATTAATAGTATCAGACTCATTGACCATTGTTTTTCATCCATTATACTAGGAACAATGATGATATCCTACATGATCTTGAGTTGTGTGTCCATCCACTTATGCCCCTTTACATCATTTACATAGACATCTTTGAGTCCACTCATGTGGATCCTTGACGCTATAGAGGAATTTTCGGAAGCATAATTTTAGGTCCAGTGCATCCAAGTTGATCTTGCTTGGATTGAATATCAATGTGAAGCTAATTTAGAGGATTCAAAGTCTGAGTCTGAATACAGAGGATGAAAAATGACTCTTAAGGACTTATGATTCTTGCATTTGAGCACCAATACAACAATGAAGAGGAGTATTCAGACTTCTTTAAAGAAAAATACATGGAACACTAGAATTCGGATTTATCTGAAGCAGAAGAGATAGAGTTCACCAAAGAAGATAATTCAGCTTTCTCCAAGAATTCAGATTCTAACTTAGATTCCAAATTTGAACCATCGTTTATATATTTCATTTCTCATTGTTTATTGGCTATATGTTTGTAATAAAATTAAAACTTGTCACAACATTTATCATTTATTATATATCATATATCACATATTGTTTTTAAAATCACTTGATTGTTTAAAAAGTGGATTAACACCCTTGCGAAGAAATCCTTTGATTTCTAGGGAATGTAACTTTTACCAGGAAATCCACCTCATATTTTAATAATCATATTTTTTTAGTGTTTGTGATCTATAGGTGTTTTCCTTGGAAGAGAGCTTACATCGTTTTGTATACATAGTGCAATATCAATTACCATCAGTCACATCCATGGGTATCAATAAACCCTGTCATCCTGAGGTTGGTTGAGTTTTACTTTCTTTCTTATTTAATTAAGTTGAAGAGATAGGATTTATTCTCAATAGTTTTCAAAAATTTGGGATTATTAAGCCAATACGTCAAGTGATAGGGGAACCAAAGGGTTCATGTCCTATAGACATATGACTTTAACGATAAAAATATGGCAGTTTGATGAGGTCAAGGGACCAAAAATTGATGTTTCCATAGAGGTGGGATTATGGGGACTAGATGGGGGTCCTAATGATGGTCAGGGAAGAAATGCACTTGAGGACGTAGCTAGTTGACATACATTGACTTTACTGAGTAGATGTGACGTTTTGATGTATATTCATGATACACAATTTTTTAGAATTTAGATGATGTACATTTAGATAATTATATGATTTATGATTCATGTGTTGATTTTACTTTGATTTGATGTCTTTGAACCAACGATGTAATGCTGAGATGTGTTCATGATGTCATTGTGATGATAGATATATTGATAGATGTTGATGTGGCAGGTTTGGCAGCTATTAAAGTTATGTTTTAGATATGATTTGTTACTTGATATTGATTTTAAATTGATCTTAATGTTTGTCAAAACCATGGTTAATAATGAAATTTGGATTGATTTCTTTGTACTAGATTTGATACATGTGTGATGGGAAACAACAGAGTGAATGATCGTGGAATTTTTTCCTTTACACTAAAGGTTAACATATGAATAACAATGGGTAGTCACACGTAGGATCTTTGATATAGAGATGAAGTTAAATATATACCTTCCTAGAACATGATAATGGTTAACATATGTTAGTTGTGTAGTAAAATAGGGTTCTCCTTTTCAACAATTTCATATAGAAATGCACTGGCTATACATTTTATTTTTGATACAAATTAATCGATATGGAAAGTTTGCTTTGATGGGAAAGCTAATCAATGCATGAATATTTCCTACGATGCTTTCACATTTGACTTTTTTGAATTTTGGTCAATGAGGGAATCCTTTTTACATGGGTAGTCATCCTTTTCAAGATTGGTCTACAATTTTTACTTTTGATTTTGTGATTTTAACAAATATCCTTCCTTCAAAGGATCGATCTGTATTTTTTATAATATGATTTTGATATTTGAATAAATGACCTTAGAGGCATCAGTCTATTATATTTTTTCAAATTTTGATAGGAATAATCCATAGGTATTTTGAACTGTATTTTAAGTTAAGTTAAAACCCTAATAGATCGTTTCAAGGAGGGGAGAAGAAATGTGTACATGCACTACACATGTGTACCCCACAACATATCTTTGGTCGGTAGAAAAGGTGGATGGATGTAATGATTTTGGGATTCCTGCTAAGGAGGAACTTGTACATGTGAAATATGTGATGAACATATTTGTGGTGCTCATCTTTAAGGTTTTGAGGATAGTGACAGAAAACCACATTCTTTCTAATCATTATAATGATAAGATGGTTGGTTTATGGTGGAATAAGATCTTTAATGTGACTATTTTCATGATATTTGATGTGTTAACAATATAAAGTTTGTAAGTACAAGGAATTCAGAGGTTGACCCATACTATATGGACTAATCCAATTAGAGGAAAAAATTCCACATTTACTCGTTTACAGAGTAGTGACATTTTGATTGGATTGATAGGATAGGTTGGGTAAAGATGTGTTAGGGAAATGTACAAGGTAATAATTTCAATGTCTCAGTAAAGACGAGTCCCCATAGCATGATATTGTGGATAGAGATAACATGTGGTGAAAGGAATTATAGGTTTTAGATAAGGATGATGAAATTTTTTTATCTTTATTGATTGAGTATATTGTAGATAAAGGAGCCTTTGAGATGTTGAAAATTTGAATGTTATATGAGTGGACAATTGATTTGGAGGGGTAGACGATGAATATTTGATTTTACCTATTTTTCATGTATGACGAATTTGGGTTCATGTAGGTGGGTGAATTGTATTGATTTGAGATGAGGGAGCTTCATTGGGAGGTGATGAGAAGACACATGAGAAAGGTTTATTGAGATCTAATTGCAGATGACCCCCTTATCCTGTACATGTCAGTGAGGAAAATATTAACTAATTGGATGTAGATGTTCACGAGATTGAAATACCTTCAAGGGAAGGTGTGGAAATTGACAAGACTGAGACACCTTTAATGGAAGTTGTAGACAAGATCTCTTATAACGATTTGATAATATGAGATTGATGATGTCCTCCTTGTCCTGCATGCATTGGGGGTGAAGGTGTAGATGATATTGATGATGGCTTGGTATGGTATTATTTTGGGAGAATATCATCAACAAGGAAGAGTCGTTGTTTTATGTCCTAGGCTTCTATGATAGGAACATGTTTTATCTTGATTATACTAGGAAGGTTTCTAAGAATTTGGATTGGGTGTTTTGATTGGTAGTAATGTGATAAGAGAATTGTACATGATCTTATCAAGGATGTTGATATAATTCCCTTTTGGATTGTTTGGATTAATTGATTTTTATTTTTATTTTGATCTATGGGAAAGCTTGGTAGTACACATCTTATTTTTGGATGGGGGTGGATTCATAGATTTCGTATGGTGTTGAAACATTGTAGGTATATTTTGAGGTTGATAAGAGAGAGAGAGAGAGAGTATGACGTGGGATTGATATAATTGGATGATTGATGAGGTCCAAAAATGGATGAGGAGGGATGGATTATGGATGAGATAGGGTACGGCTAAGTAGTGGGATATTGAGATAAAGGATGGGGTCCCAAACTTGATAGTAAGGGTGGGACTGTAGATTTGATAGATTTGGATTGTGACAAAGGACGAGGTCACAAAATGGATGGTAAAGTTTAGACCTTAGATGATGTGTGTTTTGATATTGTAATGTTGATTTTAGGTAAATGAGGGTGTTTTATAATAAATGATGAAGATGAGGTGATGTATGTGATAGGTTTTAAATTTTTAATGTTTACTTTAGATAGAGGAAAAGGTCTCATGTCAGATGAAAAGGGTGAGGCCATGGATGTGATGGTATTTTATTGTATAGTGTTTGATTCAAGATAAGGTTCTAGACTAGACAGCAAGCAAAGAGTTAGGGAGAGGATTGATTTGGTTTGAAAGAGGGAGATGTTGTTTTGAGACATGATTAAGGTGGGTTATATTTATGTGATCTATCCAATTCTTTGATTAGTTTAAAAATTGGTTGGATGTCGAGATATTTGATTATGAATTCCTCCTTAGTAATGGTCTCTATAGTAGAGTCTAAGGGTTACAAGGAGGTAATGCATGATTGGATAGTGGACACAGACAATATCTGTGTTAGGATCATCAAAAAGAGGTTTCAGGGATTTTGACTTTTCAAGAGGAAGCATTAGTGATGAATGGATCTTCTCATGGGGAAGATCATATGTAATAGTGTTGATGATGTGACTAGAGGGATGTGTAGTATCTGTATGGATTGCTTCTATCTAAGCGTTGGGTCAGGAAGAAAAGTAAAGGCATCATGCATGATAGTCTCATTGGATTTGTAGGAATACCTAGGATAATCAGATGGGACATGTGTAGATTGAGGATCGAGATGACCTTCTTTGAGGGCTTGGATTTCTAATTTTCTGGCCATAGTGAAGGCTTCATCAAAAGTATAAAAAAGTGTGTATCTGAAGAGTGAATGAGATCTAAGGGAAACACGATCAAATAAACAACTCAATTATTTATGATTGATGGATTGATAAGGTCAATTGATTGATAATGATTTTCCACCGAATGAAAAATTCGATAAAGGGTTCATTTTTATATTGTTTGATGGTATAAAGATCAGAAATGGTTATTTTTTGAGTAATGTTTAAAATGAATTAATCAATAAATAACATGGCTAGCTGCATGAAATAGAATAAAGAGTGTCAAGGGAGGGATTTGTACCAATCCAAGGAAATTCCTTCAAGAGACATGGGAAAGGATATAAGAAGGAGATATTGATCATGGATGATGAGAGAACACAAATTTCTAAAGGCTAGTAAGTGCTATTGAGGATTCTCTTGGCCATGGAACATGGTAAATTTGGTCAATTCCCAATGCAAAGGATAAGACTTATACGGTATTGATTGATGGATGGGTTCATTACAAACATGATCATAGGTGAGGATGTATTTGGTTCCCATGGTAGAGGCTTCCAAATTATCTAGTATGTTCAAAAAATCTTGCATGGGATCATTTGTTAGATTAGGCATGAGTGAATTTATGTGTGAGTGTAGATGAACATATGATTAATTTGATTGATGAAAATGAGGAGTAGGATGGTTTATTTGTGGATTGGTTTGATGTGGATTTTGATAAGGTATAGCTTGAGAGGATATTGTTTGTAGAGTAGGTTTTGATAAAGGGATGTGGGAGATGTCGAAAAATTTTGAATATGTTGTTTTTGTTAGATGAAAGGAGTTGGTTAGGCCTAAGTAAGGATGTGTGTGTGAGTTTGGTATGTCTGAGGTAGAGAGAGAGATATTGAAGTCAAGGTAGGTTGATTGGATAAAATATGAGAGATGTTAATATTTTGATGAGATTGAGATGAAGGAGGGGATGCAGCGAGGATTGATTGATGAGATACACATGTCATGGGAAAAGAGGTGATAGTTTGGAAGTAATTTGGACATCATGGATAGTCATAGGGTTTTTGGATGGGGTTGTTATAGGGTTGTATGATTGGCTAAAAGGTAGAGGATACATAGGAAAAAAATATGGTCTAGACAGTTCTGGAAAAATGTCATAGATAAGTGAAGTTAAGTGGGAAGTGATAGGTTGATAAGATTAATAAGGACTAGATCCAGTGTAGGGGATATTTTGAAGTTGATTAGGATGAAAATATGTAGAGGTAGTGGATGAAGAAATTGAAGATGATTGTCAATATGACGCATAAGTGGTAAAATAATATGTTGATGTAGAGGGTTGATCGACGATAGTCAACTGATGGAGATAAAAAAATCCCTAAGAGAGATACAAATGTAACAAAAAATTTGAAGCACAAGAATTTAAATTATCTTTATTAGAATTTAAATGTGGAGGGAAAGGCTCAAAGGGAACCTAATGATATGGTTTTTCTAAGGTTGGTTTTAGGTTTGTTAAAGTATGGAGTCCTCAATATACCTAAAGGTACGTGAGGCCTAAATCTATGTTGGTGTCAGTACAGGGCCTAGTATTGGGGCATACCCCCTCACTTCACAGTCTTGCAGTGAGAAGGGAGTCAGGTTCTTAGCCAATATACTGATAACAAGTTGTTTATACTCGATCAGTATACCAAGTTAGTTTCCCTATTGGGTGATGAAATCCCAATATTTATCAACTAGGTAGAAATGTTTGATGCAAATTTGATATTAAATGTGGTTTGATTGTGTGTGAGGGAGATGAAGTGGATGCAATAAATTAATCTATGTGATCAGGAAAGATGTAAGGTTATTTTTAAGCCCAAAATAATGATTGATTTTGATGAGGAAAAACAACAAAATGTGATGCTTGAAAACAAAAAGAGAGGGGGAAAACACACCTAAAAAACACTTCCTTTTTATTTTTTTATTTTTTTAGCAATGCAAATAACACAACAAGCAAAATCCCCTAGAGCAAAAACCTGCAAAAAATTTAGTAAAGGATAGAAAATAGTAATAAAAATGATGTTAGAGGATAACTAATTGAGTAATCAGAAGCAGTCATAGAGATCATAGGTGATTGACAAAATCGTTGGCGACTCAGCCAATCACTAGCGATTCACCCAATCATTGGAAATTTAACTAGATCGCTAGTGATTACATAGCAGAAGGCCTAAAATGAAAGAAAAATTAATTTAAATGAGAGAAAAGGGGAATAAGGTCCTACCGAGCGTGCCAGAATGTTCATATATGTTTTTACTTTCCTACTTAAATTAATTAAGTGAAACAATAAAAAACAAAACCGACCTCGGAAGACATGGGGTTTAACGATATCCATAGATATGAATGATGATGTTGGTGGTTTATTTGACATTGATGGATCCAAGCGTATGCACAACTCCTTCCTAATGGAATAAGCTACTGGAAATGCACAAACACTCTGAAAAATATGGGATTAGACAGATATATGGTGGATTTCCTGGAAAATGCCAATCCCTAGAAGTAAATGGAATTCCTTGCAATGATGTCGATCCACATTCAAGAAATAAATCTAATAATGATAAGATAAATTGATAAAACAGACGATATAACAAAAAGTGCAAAGGCAAAGGGACTGACGTAGTCCATGGATATATGATGGTCTGATGGTGATACATGATCCAAAGGGAGTCTAAAAACCATAAAATGTCTCAAAGGAGTAGGGACATAGATAGTTGTGTGCTCACAAAGATAAGCAAGATGATAATTTGATTTAGATAATTAATAGAATG
Organism: Taxus chinensis; assembly: GCA_019776745.2. Lineage (NCBI taxonomy): Eukaryota > Viridiplantae > Streptophyta > Pinopsida > Cupressales > Taxaceae > Taxus > Taxus chinensis. The sequence continues at coordinate 312,084,118 of CM034148.1, read as the reverse complement.
TTAAAGATGGCTCAAAGGATCTTGATATGACTAGACAGGCACTTTGAGGGGCCTTATGGTAGTATTTTTTGTGGTCTAGATGTCTGAAAAGTAATCTTATGGGTTAAAATACCTTTTATACAAGAATCATCAATGACTCTGGTGAATCGTCAGCAATTCTAGGAATCGTTGGTGATTCTGGTGAATCACCAGTGATTTTGGTGAATCACCAATGATTCTGGGAATCATTAGTGATCTTGATAATTTTTAGCAATTCTAGTGAGTCATCAACGATTGTTGTGAAATTATACAAGTTGATTATGGAAAAAGTGGGACTTGAAAGGGATGATAAAAAGATTTATTTAAGATTTTATATGATGCATAATAATGTAATGAAGCAAGGGAAACCACTTACCTTGTATAATTTTATGAATGAAGAGAAAAAGGTGATAATACCGGAGAGAGGGAGATTTCATATGCAAGAAGTTTGTTGAGTTGATTCGTTGACATATGAATGAAATTTGTAGGTTGAAAAATGTTGGGCCCCTGGAATATTGACCAAGTATGAAGGTGCTTAGGCATGCAGGATCCCAATTATAGAATGGCGCACAAGGAAAAAGTGCACAAGAGAAAGGCTTAAGGAAAAAAATAGTGTGTGTGACGCATGAAAGGAGGTTCGAGACTTAGCCAATTTGAGCACCCAAGGTAGAACACATGAAAAGTGTGATTGATTGTGCACAGATAAGATGTCATCCTGGCAACAGCTTGGCCTAGGAAATAGCATGCCCTAGATGGAATCTTCTAGAAGATCATCATGAGATGGAGTGGACAGATCAGCCCTAAAGGAACATGCTCGCATGGAGGACCACATTCGACACTTGGTGACGGATCTGAGGGTGCAGCAAGGTGAGTTGGCAGCCTAGGAAAGTGATAAATACAAGTTCCTACCATGGAAAAGATATATACACACACACATAGAGATATATCATCTGGATATACATAGGGAATAGCATGTTAGAAAGTAAGTTAATCCCTACAGAATTTCTACGAGTGGATATTCTGGTTCAGGAAAGGATGTACTAACAATGGAGTTGTTATTTTTCTTTTCTATTAGATTAGCTACATACGTCTAGTGATGTACATGACTACGGTCTGCTTTCTGTGACACTCTGTAATGAACCAATGAATATATTGAGGTTACCTGTTATAAATAGATATGAATATTAATGGGTTTAATGTATATTTCATTCATATGAGTTTTCTTTCCTTTCATGCTATGAATGAATGGTTGTATCTTTCTTTTTTTTATAGTATATGGTCTGGAATTTATTAAAGCACATAGTCTGAAGTGACTGCAAGGATCTGGAGGCCATTTTGATCCAGATGGTTCTTGTATGTCTCAACTTATTTCCTGAATACTCTTACACTAATCATAGATAATGCTTCCCACTAAACTCACATAAAAGAGAGACTCGGTACCTACACATGGCTCGGGTGAGTGCTCAGCTTCTACTGGATGATGGGCTAGTGTGCATGGGGTTCTTCCTTTTGTGATAGGATTAAAAATGACTACATCTTGGTTCTATTTCTGAGACCTCTTTTCGAAGTTGTAGTGGGATATAGCATGCATCATGATCTGTGTAAAGAGTAATGACGGATCGGTTAACTTTGGAAAATGTTGAATCGTGGTTCAAGAGCACAGAGGATGAATTTACTTAGAGATTCAGCACTAGACCTGAGTTTAATACACATAGATGGGTAGAAGAGAACCTCTACCATGAGTTGTATGAGACCTTCTTCTGCTACTTCCTAGTAGAGTTATATGAATGGCTTCTAACCTATATGTCTAGATCAAGTTAGTGTTATAGATCACATGTATGGGCCGAAGAAAACTACCAAAGGTTACAGGATGCAGATCTAATGTGGACCCATGTTGTCGATCATTGGTGTAGAGGAGTACTAGCTAGCTACACTCTAGAGTACGCCATCTCTACGTATTCTTGTCCATAGGTTGCTGAGTTTGAATTTCTGTGAGAACCTAGAGGAATGTTTCTACATGCTATTCCTCTAGCTATGAAGATATTGATGGTTACCATGAGTTTAGAGGCACTCCCAATGGCTGGCTAAATTGTTATAAGCACTGGGTAAGGGAACTTGGGTAGAGGAAGATGGAAGATATCACGACAGAGAAGAAAAGGGAAGAAAGATGGCTCAAGTATAGCGAAGCATGAGAAAGGGAGATTGTTAGATGACATGAGGCTGCTAGTGTGATAGATCTATGGAGACAGACATTACAGGAAGGAGTTGAGGTTCATGCAGAGGACATTGAACCTGAGCAGTCTGTGCTACCCCATCTTGGAAAGTGCGTGAGGGAGACCCCTTTGGCTTTATGTGAGAGTTTGTCACATAATGAGAGGAGAGTCATTGTTGCATATCTAAACCCACCCAGTGACCGAGCCCTAGCACTTGGTTTTCCCGATCCAGGAAGAAGTGTTATTGACCCAGTTGATATAAGTGGAAGAGATAGATCCATGCCTAGGAGGTACAATTTTTTAGTTCCTTCTTCTATGGCTGCACATATTCTAGTATTTGGAGGATTTTTTGGACAAGGGGTACGTGTACAAGCTTTTAAGATCACATCAGGGAGTGGTGCGGGACAAATTAGTGGTAGTGGGGCGCTATCACAGACCATCGACACATAATTTAGTGGGACTGTGGGGGCGCTCGGCACACCTCCTATAAGACCTATTAGACCCAGTGGTTCTAGTGGATCTGGTGGCTCTCGAGGTACAAGACCCGATGGACCTTGTGGATCAGGAGATGGAGGAAACACCAGAGGGAACCAAGGCTCTGGTTCATGACAAGGTCCCCAGCCGCCACCTCAAGTATTCTTTGAAATGTCTCTACATTTTCTAGATTACAGGGGCATTGGAGATGTGAAACATGTTCACAAGTGTGAACTGCTATGGCGCATGAAGGGTATCACAACACTAAAACGAAAGGCTAGTCAATTTACAACCACACTGTAAGGGTGTGTGCATAGCTTGTATAGAAAGTATGACCCTCGTCAAATGGTGGTGGACTACACTAATTTAAAGAATGCATTCTTGGCAAAGTTCTACATTCCTGAGTTCAAGTAGAAAATCATTAGCGCTTTGAAGGAAATTCAGTAAGGAATATCATAGAGTTTTCCAGAGTATGATGTGTGTTTTAAAACTCTCTTATCTAAATTATCATATGATATTCACCCTTCACAGCATGCACAATGGTTTTTTGGAGGATTGATCACCCCTTTTAGAAGGTCCTTGTCTCATAAAAATTTTATAGATCCACGTGAAGCATTGGAAGTTTCCTTACGTACCGAGGCTATTGGTAGTATTGATATTGGTGTTAGCCCGTTCTTTGAGGCTCAGATTGCTGTTATGGCCAAACAATTGAAAAAATTGTTTGTGAACTCATTCCATGAGACTTGTAGTGGTTTATGGTGCACAAATTGTGAGATAGAGGGGCATGTTAAGGATAATTCCCCCTGGAGGATGGTGCGCACTGTGATAGTAGATTATGAGATATGGCATGGGGACCATGATGCAAGTAGATATCCCTTACTTTAGCACATGATCAAGAAGAATGTATCTTTTTATTACAAAATTTTCACCTCCATAACCCATGATACAAAGGAATGTAGGCTCATTGATCAGATCCATGAGGCCATTGATCATGGGGTATGCCAAACCTGTATTGCTAAAGGTTCTAAAAATGATGATTTTCGTTATGAGTGCGCAGATGGAGGCACACATAGAAGAGGATTCGAGGAGGATTCCATGGTCAGGGTAACCGTGGAGGAAGGAGTGAGTTACCCTATAGAACATGTTTCAACTGTGGTTCTACAGAACATTACAAGTGTGAGTGCCTGAACCTGTTATAGTTCTCGTGGTGTAGAAAGAAGCATAAGTATAAGGATTGCCTGGAGTTATTTAAGCATATGAATCAATAGCACTGGAAAGACAAGGGCACTGCAATGGTCAACATCAAGAAGGTAGATATATAGTGGATGCCTTGGGTAATATGGGATGAAGGTTTGGAGCCTATCTTGGTAACAACAAGGGTAGAATTCGTGCACACAAGAGAGGTACCAAAACAGAAGACCCTAGTTATGAGGGAGGAGGTCGTTCATGGAAAATATATAGACCCCACACATTAGAAGGAGATATATCAGGACACCATAGATGTTATTCGAAGCTTACAAGGGGAGATCTAATATCTAAAGGAGAAATCTAGAGAGGAGGAACAAGGAAGGAGAGTTGAGGCACAAAAGGATGACCTGGATGAGGTCAAGGAGGTGTGTAAAATGCTAAGGCAAGAGAACATCATTCCTTTGTTAGGATCTTGGTTGAGAGAGAAGGTACCATGCACCGGAGAAGAGCATGAGAGACAGGTCTTGCACGTGAACCTTCCCCCTCACAGCCTCGACTATGATAAGGAGATTACATTGAATGTAGTTGTAGATGGATGGCTCGTCAGCAATATACTCATTGACACTGGCGCAGAGGTTAATTTTCTGACTTTGGATGCATGGCATCAAATGGGGAGACCTGCATTACATCCATCTTTGAATGTGTTTTATATGGAAAACAAAACTAAGGGAATTCCCATCAGTGTCTTGAAGAATGTAGCTATTACTATCCAGGGAGCCAAGTTTATTAGGGACTTTGAAGTCTTGGCACTCGCTGAGGTGGACAATTTCCTAGCACTACTTAGGTGTCCTTGGTGTTACAAAAATAATGTGGGCTTTTGGTTCAAAAAAGGTTACATCAGCTTCAAGAATGAAGAGGAATGGGTCATTATACCCTTGGTTGATGGGAATTCAATGCCCTATATCGAACCATTGGGAGAGGAATTTTTGGACAAGATTTATGTGCACTCAATCAGAGACCCTGAGATGGTACACCCTACTAATGGAGTTATCTAGTTTGAATATTCTCAGCCAGTAAGTGATACCACCAGTCTGGCTTGTGACAATTGGGTGAATGGAACTTATGAATTAATGGGACAGTAGATGAGAGGGTTGGTGACCAAGGTAACAAAGGCGCAGACTGTTAGGCACCTTCGAGGAAAAGAACTACCTAATATTTTAGGAGGAACCTTCCCTGAGATCTTTCTACAGTAGGTAGAAGCTTAGTGGAAGAATGACAAGGAATGGAGGGAGATGTTAAGTTATGTCATTCTTGGCATAGCAGATCATTGGTGGGCCACACATTAGGAGAGCCTTTTAGAATGGCGTGAGGTAAGAATTGCTCTCTCTATTAGATTTTCTAGGAGTAATGTACCCACCATCATCAAGGACTACCTTGGGAAGGAGCCCTCCTCTTTCCATTTATAAGAATGTAAACGGGTCTGGAGAGAAGGCACAAAAGCTTTACCACCATCCCTCTGGGTGCACAAGTTGTATTCTACACTGCAAGGTTGTGCGCGCACATGGTACATTCATTTGGAGACATGTCATCAGATGAGGAATTGGCAGGGGCTTTTTGTTGACCTTATTCAAACCTTTGAGTATCAGAGTACCAATTCATTGATTGATAAGGCCTTGCAGGGTATCAAACACCTTACCATGGGGGATAGTGCCAGAATGGAAGATAGGCTATTAGAATTATTAGGTGGACTAGGTATAGGGGTGCGCTTTGAAGAAGTTGAGAAAACATAAGAGTTACAACTTGAGCACACATGTTTGGAAAAGGAGAAGGGAAAGTTTGTATATGTGATTGATGGAGGGGAATCAGAAAGCTTAGATGTTAGCCATTTTATAGGGACATGCGAGGTAGTGGACAATGCAGATGCTCATACGCGTGCCTACCATGAGCCTTTAAAGACAAAGAAAGTTAACATCAATTTAGAAGAAGAACCTAAGGAAGCTATTATTAGGGATTACTAGACAGAGAAGGAAGTATCAAAGATCATTGATCTGCTATGTGAATTTGAGGATTTATTCCCGTGTGGGTACCATGAGCTCAAAGGTGATCACCATTCCTTGGGGGAGATGAAGATAAAACTAAAGGACGTTGTGTGCCTGGTTAGATAAAGGCCCTACTGGATGAATCCCAATTTTCACTTGAAAGTTAAGGAGGAGATAGACAAAATGATAGCTTCTGGGATCATTGAGGTAGTGGAAGAATCAGAGTGGATAAGTCTGATGGTAATCAACATCAAGAAGGATTGGCAGATTAGGATTTGTGTGGACTATAGAGAATTGAATGCAATTTGTGTCATCAATCCATTTCCAACCCCCTTCACTGAAGAAATTTTGGAAGGAGTCACTGGGCATGAAATCTACTCCTTTACGGATGGATTTTCAGGGTACCACCAAGTCCAGATTGCAAAGGAAGACCAGAATAAGATAAATTTTGCCAGTGAATGGGGAAGTTTTACATATATGGTCATGCCCTTTGGGTTGAATAATCTGCCTACTATTTTTTCACCCATAGTGGTGCAAGCATTCCAGGACTTCATCCATAAATTTCTTTAGGTCTATTTGGATGATTGGAGAGTATATGGTCTGGTTAAGGACCATTGTGACAACTTGAGATTAATGTTTGAGAGGTGTAGGTAGTTGAAGATATCCCTCAACATTAAGAAGTGTGTGTTTGCTACACCCTTTAGGACCTTATTGGGGCATATCATATGTAAGAAGGGTTTGCTGGTAGATCCCACCAAGGTTGTAGTTATTGTGGGGTTAAGGGAGCCTACTAGCCAGAACGTAGTGTGCGGATTCCTCAGGCATAGGGGGTATTACAGAAAATTCATTAAGGGATATTCCAAGATCACCACGCCTTTAGAGGATTTTATTACACACAAAAGTTCCTTCCATTGGGGAGAGGCGCAGTAGGGGCTATGTGATACACTAAAAGATAGGCTTATTACAGTGCCTATTTTACATTTTCCCTCTTAGGACAAGCCCTTCCATGTCCATGTAGATGCCTCATGGACTATCATTGGAGTAGTACTTGCACAACCAGGTGAAGGGGTTATTGATCATCCTCTCAGTTTTGCAAGCAGGAAGCTAACACCAGCAGAGAAAAATTATACCACAACTGAGTGCGAGGCATTATCGATGATCTATGTGCTCTTCAATTTTAGACAATATTTACTGGCAACACCCTTTTTATTCTACACCGACCACATGGCATTAAAGTATTTAGTAAACAATCCCGTTCTTTAAGGGTGCATATGTCGATGGGTGTTATTGTTTCAAGAGTTTGAATTCACCGTTGTAGTGAAGCCCAGAAAAAGTAACTATGGGCCTGATCATCTATCAAGGATTGGTTCGGGAGAGGACATGCAAAGTATTGAGGAAGTAATGCCAGATTCCCAACTATTTAGATTGCAGTGCACACCCTCAAACTTAGAGTAGATTGAAGTATTCTTAAAAGAAGGTGTGGCACCAGATGGAATGAAGGAATTGAAGAAGTAGTTGGCCATATGTGTCGCACCCTACATGTTGATCAAAATATGTGATGTTAGAAGACAAGATTAGGATGACAAAGTATCGGTAGTGTTATGGGCTTACAGAACAATGTATAAAATACTAAATAAAGCCACACCTTTTCAATTGGTGTTTGGCATGGAAGCCATTTTACCGGTTGAATTTATGTTACCTTCTCTACGAATAGCACACGTATGAGGATTAGTTGATGAACAAGCGATGGAAGAAAGGAGTGATGAGCTAATGAAACTGGATGAGAGATGATCACTTGCCCGATGGAGCCAGATAGTGGAAAAGGCAAAGCAAAAGGCTTGGCATGATCACAACATTAGAAACAAGAAGTTTGAGGTTGGGCAGATGGTGTTACTATATGATTCCAAGTTTTTGTGCCATCCTGGAAAGTTGAAAGTCCATTGGTTAGGTCCCTACACAATTTTTTACATCCTTTATTTGGGCGCATGCCAGTTACAAGCGCTAGATGGGACAAAGTTGCCTGGACACTTCAATGGCAGTAGGCTGAAGCCCTATTATAAATAAGTCTTCTTGGTGTTTGTAAATAAGGTTGTTTTTCCAATTAGTTTAGAAGTTTCCCTTATGCATTTTCCCTTTCTTGTGTTTCCCTTTCGTGTTGTTGTTTTGGTTTTGTGCCTTGGGCACCGGTAACATTATTACTATTTTTAGAGAATTTGTGAGTGCACAGAGGACCACACATCGTTTAAGTGTGGGGTGGAGAAAAGTGAAGAAGTGTGTGATTAAAATTACCAAGGAAGTTGTGTTGAAGAGCCTTGTTGTGTAGCCCGGTTAAAAAAGGTAGATGAAGAGAAAAGATAGAATGGTTTGTGCCAAGATAATTCTACTAGTAAATCCCATGTACAAAGGAAAAGGAAGTGCAATTAAATGAACACAATGTAGGAAAAAGTAAGAATCTGGACAGAAGAAGTGCCTTCGGCACAGGTTAAGAATGCGCAAGAGTCTCCTGTCAGGTTGGTTGGGTTACCCACTAGAAGGTTGGAGGAGTTTTCACACAGGAAGGGCATGTGAGTGAAGGCACTGAAGATGAACTTTGTTTGAAAAATCCACATTAAATGAACAAAGTATGGGGGTAGGTAAAGTAGAATTTAATGATCAAAAAAAGGAAAAACTATAAATAAAGGGTCAGGGCACTCTCATTTTTACTTTGCAAAAATGAAGAGTTAGAGATATAAGTGAGTGTTATAAACTAGGGTTTTCAAATTTGATCGAGTGGAAGATCTGTGTGATTAAAACGTGAAGAGCCAATTTCAGATTATGGACTAGAAGGAATTACATGAGTGTGGAAGGAGTTGAAAAGGCACTATCTTGTGAAGAGTTTATCCAAGTTAGGGTTCAAAAAACTAGGGCACGAGTTTAGAATAGTTATATCATAGATATGAGATCAAAGGTTGGGAGAAGAAAGATAGATGAACAAAGAGAGGGTAGGAGTGATAAAAATACCTCGACCATGGCACCCAATAAAGAAAAGGGCAAAGCAATGGCTAAACAACCAGAACCCGAAGTAGACACAAATGAAGAATGGTATGTAGAGATGCAATACCCAGATGGGGTGATGATGGGAAAGGAATGGGAATCCCATTTGAGAAGCATACCTGTTAGTGACTATAATCACTGCACAAACACTATAGAGAAATAAATGGTGTTGGAATTGGTACGCCCCACCAACAAGTGAACACCTGAATGTTTTCCCATATATGATGATGACGTTAAGGTTAAATTGGCAAAGGCAGGGCTATTGCAACTCTATGAGTTGCCTTATTTTTGGAATCCAGATCACTTATACCAATGGTTGATGTCTCGAGTGCATGAAGACTATTTCCACTTTGTTAGGCACAAGATGTGTGTGAATCCCCAGTTGATTTCACAATTTACAGGCCTCATATGTCAGTGAGATAGCCTAGAAGATGAACTTGGTCACAAGGAGGCTATTCAAAAGACCATCACTGAGTATGCCTTTAAGAAACAGTCACGGTACTACGATATTTCATATATCAAGGACCTTATTATAAAGATGGCCATGCATCTTGTCACTAAGTTGAATGGCCAAGAAATATGGACATAGGTCAACAAACCTTGGCTACATGTCTTCAGGAAGATTATAAAGGGGATGATATATAACTTATCCAAGTACATTGTAGAGGAGATTGTTAAGTGCATGAAGGAAGGGGACATGATCCTCTTTGGAAATGTCTTGATCACCATAGTTTTTGTAGAAATTGGAGTTTCGGATGCATCAGATAAGTTTGTGTGGGAGTACCCAACCAAAGACCCTTCATCCGTGAAGAGGTTCAAGAAGTATGCTTATGATACAATGATGGCTCCCCACAAAGCATGGCTGGAAAAGTGGTATACACACTTGAGGAATGCAATCGGGGAAAAGTGGAGGATCCCTGAACAACTCCCAGCAGCCACTGAGGGAGAAGCTGAGTTCCCGATGTACCAACGCTACTGCTTGGGTAGATTCAAGCTTATTGACGAATCATGGATCCCTTGGTGCAAGCTTCCTTTCACGTTCACTACCCAATACTTCTAAGTGAGAGTAAACAGATTTAAATAATCAAAGAAGCTAAGGGTGGAACTGGGAAGGTTGGACTGAGAACACAGGGAGATGAGGAAGAATTTTAATTACCCCGACGATAAGCGCGCATATGTGGAGAAGTACATGTCATACGAGATCCAAATGACTAGGCCGATGACACTTCCCATCGCTTGAGGATCCACGGCGTGCGTGTACATGTGCATAAGGCCAAAGTTCAAAAAGGGTGCGTATTTAGAGGACAAAATCACCATACCTGGAGACCCCTCGGGGAAGAAGAAGCCAATGTCTAAGAAGAGAGGTAGAGGAGAGGAAGGAGCACCAAGTGTGTCGACTACTCAGATAGTGAGCATGCCATCTACAAGCACCAAGCCAAACACCTACATACGGAGAAAGAAGTCTCTAGTGAAGGAGAAGATGTAAGAAGTAGAGGCACCCGAGTAACCCACCACCATGGAAGAATCGCCAAAGGAAGAAGAGAAGGCCGAATCTCCTAATCAGAAGCCACCTCTCAGGAAGAAGTAGAGGGTGGATGAAGAAGCTGACTCGGAGGTGACTGATAACTTGGAGAAATACTTGGGAGAAGGATAACATGAGATTGAAGGAGATGACTATGAGGAAGAAGATCCTAAAAAAGAAAAGGAACCACATGTGTTTAGTGTCTATGACTCGGAGGAAGATAGTAGAGAGGAGAAGAAAGAGTTTATATTTGTGTGGTGCAAGGACACACAAGATGAGGAAGGAACCAAAGACATGAAGGTATATGCCAAGGAGAAGCATGGAGCCATAAGTTTTACAAAAGAGCAGATTACTGACGTAGTAGAGTGAGAAGTGGAAAAGATGCTCGAAGCCCTTATAGACCAAGACTTAGAGCATAGCATGGACATAGTGCTTAAGGAAGGGAAGGAGGAGAGTGTTGAAAAGGAACATGATAGCCTAGGAGGCCCCGCTCTGACAGTTAGCTTCCCCAAAGGCACGTGCCTTCGTAGAAGAACTCTGGATACAGAATAGAGACAGGTAATGGGCTATGTGGATGACATGAAGAAGGTGTTACGTGCACAGTTCTAAAGCACCATACCCACGAAAAGAATCTTAGCCATGGGGTCTTTTGAAAAGGATGGTGCATACCCCAGGACCAAGAAGATGCTCTCTTGGGCATTCAAGTCACACATTGATGAGCAAGAATTTGAAGTCTTCCAGAAAGCACTCATCACATTGCCAAAGTCTAAGGGAGACAACCCCTTAGTAAATGGTTAGGAACTTTCAGATGAGAAAGTATGCAATGCTCTAAACAAAGTCATGATCAAGACCGAGGCTACGTTATTCTCATGAAATGATAGAATCAGAGAATTGGAGGTGAAGTTCGGGAAGGAGGAAGAACTGGTGGAGAAGGCCAAGAGTTTAAAATAGGAGGAATTAATCAGTGTGTAGTTAAGGCACGAGTTAAAGGAAGAAAATGTAAAGGTGCATGAGGTCTATAAGAAGGTGAAGTCAATCAAGAGTGCCATCATATTAAAGCACCCAGACCTAACTCCAATCCCTCAGGGGTACGCATCAAATTTGGAATGCTTAGAAGACCTAACATGCATCCTCACTATGGAGAGGTGACCTTTGGCACTGGAATCTGCAAAAGAAGTGGCCACATGCTTGAAAGAGGAAGACTGGTTGAAGGTAGTAGCACTTGTTACCAAGTACATCCAAGTATTCATGGAGATTAAGGTCATTGCCCAGTCTATTGAAGCTACATATGACACATGCATGGATAGAGATAAGGTGGTGAGCTCCTTGGTTGCCACGCTTGAAGAAAAGCTGAAAGAGTTCCAAGAAAAGAACAAAGGGAATAGGGTAGAGAGGGACAAGGTTTTGGCCAAGGTAGAAAAGAAATCAGAGGCAATTGAGGCTTTAAGGATCTCAATTAAGGCCCGGTTGAAGGAACTATACCCCCAAATTACCAGAAGAATGGATAAACTCGTAGACCTAGGTAAGGAAATGGAGTAGATTGTGGACACTTTGGGTGCCCAGGGAATTGGCCTAAGCTTTGATAAAGTGAACACCCTGGTGGGTGACCTATGCCAGAAGGTGAAGGGTGAGGTCGAAGTGTGGAACAAGCTAGAGGTAGATCTGCAAAAGGACTTTCCCAGCCTATTAAATTGATGTCCCCCCCCCATTCTTCATTCTTTCCCCTATTCTTTCATTCCTTATTCATTTTGTAAAGTATAAGTCTACATTTTGGTTTCATAAAATAGCTTGCATCTTGGTCAAGTAAAATGTTTTCGAGGATGGAGAACAGGTGTATTGTGGGGTGATGTTGAGCCCTTAGAATATTGACCAATTATGAAGGCACTTAGGCATGCAGGATCCCAGTTATAGAATGGCGTGAAAGGCAAAAGTGAGCAAGAGAAAGGATTAAGGAAGTAAATAGCACACACGATGTGTGAAAGAAGATTCGAGACTTAGCCAATTTGATCACCCAAGGTAGAACACATGAAAAGCATGATCGGTTACATGTGGATAAGATGCCAGCCTGGAAATAGGTTGGCCTAGGAAATAGCATGCCTCGGATGGAATCTTCTAGAAGATCATCATGAGATGGAGTGGAGAGCTCATGCCTTAAGGAACATGCTCGCATAGAGGACCACATTCAAAACTTGGTGACAAATCTGAGGGTGCAACAAGGTGAGTTGGCAGCTTGGGAAAGCGATAAATACAAGTGACTACCACATAAAAGATATATACATGCATAGAGATATATCATCTAGATATACATAGGGAATAGCAGGCTAGAGAGTAAGTGAAGCTTTGCAGAATTGTTATGAGTGGATATTTTGTTTCAGGAAAGGATGTACTAAGCATGGAGTTATTATTTTTCTTTTCTGTTAGCTTAGCTACATATGTCTAGTGATGCACATGACTGCGGTCTACTCTCTGTGACACTCTATAATGAACCAATGAATATATTGAGGTTACCAATTATAAATATATATGAATATCAATGGGTTTAATGTATATTTCATTCATATGAGTTCTCTTTCCTTTCATGCTATGAATGAATGATTGTATCTTTCTTTCTATTATAGTATATGGTCTGGAATCTGTTAAACCACTCGGTCTAAAGTGACTGCAAGGGTCTAGAGGCCATTCTAAGCCCTATGGTTCTTGTATGTCTCAACTTCATTCCTAAATACTCTTACACTAATCATAGATAATGCTTCCCACTAAACTCACATAAAAGAGAGACTCGGTACCCATGCGTGCCTCGAGTGAGTGCTCATCTTCTACTGGGTGATAGGACGGCATGTATGGGGTTCTTCCTTTTGTGATAGGAGTAAAAATGACTACAAACAAGAGATCCTTGATGCCTTGAATGCTGTTAGGATGATATTTAACTCTGTACAGGGCTATTATATAAAGAAAAATATCATATGAATTCCTTAGGAAATGTCTAGCTGTTAACTAACCTCAAATGAATTCTTGGAGCTCGTTTATATAGAGTTACTAATAACTGGGGAGAATCACTGTCGCTGGAAGTTCTAGGAATCGTTGGCAGTTCTAGGAATCACTAGCAATTCTAGGAATCACTAGTGGTTCTAGGAATCACTGTCGGTTCTAGGAATCACTGGCGATTCTAGTTTTACAAGGAAAGGTTTAAAACCACCTCCCAAATCAAGATTTTGTTTGTTTTATTGAAGGATGTACATTGGAAATATGTTATATGAGTTAGGAATGTTGTTAATGCTAGAATTTGAGGATTCTATTAACTACGGATTTATTAAATTAAATTATACAACATTAATAAACTATGCAATATTAAATCAAGAAACATCACACTATATTACATAAAAAATAAAGAAATACATACAAAAAGTAAATAACAAATGACCCAAGATTTATAGTGGAAAACTTGAAGGTAAAAAACCATTGTGAAAAGTAACCTTTGTTGTAGAGAACCCTTTTACATCCAGTAATCACAAGGGTAAAAACACCTTTGATATATATTTTCCAATATATCAAATGAGGACCCAAAGTCCTTTTTATATGACGTGATCGAGTATGTCTCTTGACCTACCTTTTCAACCTAAATGGTTAACACATATACCAAGGTTTAAAATATTTAATAATAGAAATATAAATGTTTCTTATTATTAAATATTTAATCAAAAGTATATGCCTAGGTTTTAATATTTAATAATAAAAATATAAATATTTCTTATTATTAAATATTTAACCTATAGTATAATGTTGGACCCATATTTAATTAAGGGATGGCCAGTCCACTTAACCATTATGTTCCAACACTCCCCCTTCATGTTAAGTGGGATAACATTTGCTAATAGATTACCTACCCGTGGTACACTACATGATTTACAATCCTTAAACCATAAATGTTTTAGGCTAGCATATTGGTTGAAGGAATTATAACACCTTCATCATACTCAAGTTATATTTTGGTACAAAAGGATTTGGAATCCCAAAGATTATCCCATGATCAATGGCTAAATATGATTTGTGAGTTTTACATGTTCTCACAAGTTCTCATAAAAGGTTACTTAAAACCAAGCATATAGGATATTTTTATAACCAATGTCTTCCTTAACAATATGCTTACACTGGATGTTTACTAGTAAACTCAATAGCACTAAAGAGTTTACTGAAGACCTCCTTTAAGGTATTTCTACACTTCTTTCTTAAAAATAATCTAAGGAGGTATACACATTCCCGAGGGTCTTTTAACACTTTCCCGAAGGTCTTTATTACAATGTATTTTTCATTTTACAAATACCAAGTTCCATTAGGAGGTTACATTTTCATGCATACTCACCCTCAATGGAAACTCTGAAAATCTAAGTTTTTCACGAAAGTGAAAAAACTTTGCAACAATCAGGGGCTTTTTGAAGATATCAGCAACCTCCTCTTCAATTGGCACGACCTTGAGATCTATCTCACCACTTACCTCCTTCTCACGGATGAAGTGTACATGTATCTAAATGTGCTATGTCCTCTGATGTTGTATTGGATTGTGTTAAATAGCTATGGCACTCTGGTTGTCATAGAATGAAAGAATACTACCTTGATCCTTCATCTTTATCTCAGCAAACAACCTCTTTAGCAATAGTGTCTCTTTTTCAGCTTCCATTGCACTCCTATACTCAGCTTCAGTTGAAGAGATAGAAATAGCTGGCTACTTTTCACTGCACTAAGTAATGACACCTACACCAAATTTAAACACATAGCCAGAAGTATATTTTCTATCTAATACATCACCAGCAAGATCAGAATCACAAAATTCATATAAGTTAGCATTTTCATCCTTAGTATATGCAACCCATAATTGATTGTACCTCTAATATATCTAAGAATTCTTTTTTCAAGATTCCAATTATCTCTATAAGGTTCCTGTATAAACCTAGAAGCAATTCGTACTACATAGGAAATATTTTCTCTAGTTATAGTTAGATAAATCAAACTACCAAGTAATTGCCTATATAAAGTAGGATTAACTTTTTCACATGTAGGTTTAGGATCAAGTTTTATTCCAACTTCCATAGGTATAGAAATTGGTTTACAATCAATCATATTAAAAAAAAATTAATATATTGGTTGCATATTGTGCTTGAGAAACAACAATAGAATTCTTATCTTGTAATACATCCATGCCAAGAAAATCATGTAAGAGACCTATATCAGTCATTTCAAAGTATGGTTTCAATTTTTCTTTAAAGAATGACTATCATCATTCATAAGAAGATCATCCACATATAGACATACAATGATAATGTGAGAACCTTCTTTCTTAATGAATAGATCATTGTCAAAAGAACAATTAACAAAACCTTTTTTTTTTTTTAAAAGCATTAATTTTTGCATACCAAGCTCTAAGAGCTTGCTTTAAACTATACAAATATTTTTTCAACTTACAAACATAGTTTTCTTTACCAATTTTTTCAAAACCTTTAGGTTGAGACATGTAAAGTTCTTATTTTAAATCACCATTCAAAAAAGCATTTTTCACATCCATTTGGTGGATTTCCGACCCAAACTGAGAAGCAATAAAAAAGGTCCTAACAGTGCTCATTTTAGCTATAGGGGCAAAGGTCTCAACATAATTTAACCCAGGTTTCTGATTGAAACCTCTAGCAACAACTAGAGCTTTATATTTTTCAATACTACCATCAACATTATATTTTACTTTGTATAACCATCTAGACCCTATAATGCATCTTTTCTCAAGAAGTGGAACCAACTCCCACGTTTGATTTTGAATTAGGGCATTATATTCATCCTGTATTGCATTGATCCACTAGTCATCTAGAGAATATTCTTTAAAACTTTACGGCTCATGTTCATACAAGGTCATTAATTCATTATACATATGATGGCTTCTATTCATTTTCCTAAGGTCAATATGATTAGAAATTCCTAACACAATTTGAGCCCATTTTTTTTTCTTAGCTAGGGAGACAGGAGATTCAGAAACATTCATAGCATTAACACAAGAAACATCATCATGATCTTTTACCATATTTTCATTATCAGAACTAAAACCATCATTAGGAATATTGATAGGATTAAGAATATCATTACTATTTGAACATGAATAGAAAGATTTTTCTAAAATAATAACATTTTGATTTTCACTTACTTCCCTTTTTACATGGTCATAAATCCTTAAACCTACAGTGTTAATACCATATACAATGAAAATACAAGAAAAAGAAGTCATATCAAGTTTCGTTCTTTTCTTTTTAGGGATATATAAGGAGGTAGGACTACCAAAGACTTTTAAATGTGATACATCAAGTTTTTTATTTGACCATAACTAATTCTATCATTAAAATGTATATTAATTAACTTTCCATAATCAATAACCTGCATTATAAAGGGCTCTGGCATTATACCCTAGACATATCATAAAATAAAAAAATTGACCATATAGAAGTGAAGATGAAACCTCTAAGAATGCATAACTTCAAATTTATGAAAAGTGTTAATGAAGATAAAGATCTAGCTATCTTAAATTTGACATCTAAATGACTATCATTATGCCTTTTTTTGATGTACCGTGATGGTTATCTGACCATCAATTTTAACAAAGTGAAAATTTTCTGGATACGGCTAGCTTAAATGTGACGTCTAAATGACCATCATTATGCCTTATTTTTGGTTTGTCATGACATTCATTTGACCGTCAATTTTAAAACAATGATAATTACCTATGTATTTCAAGAATATGAAATTTCATAATTTCTTATTTTGTACAGTTTTAGATAGATTCTGTTTATAAATTATAATAAGATATAAACAATTATATAATATTTTTGAGAATAGTTTGTATAATGATCTTTATTCTATAGTAAAAATTTTATTTAAAGAATATAGTTGTAAAAACTATAAACTTGTAATTTTTTAAATCAAGCCCTATTAGAGGGGGGTCCAAAGGACACGAGCATATTACTTTGAAAAAAATTAAAAAAAAATAGTAAAAGAATTTTTACCAGGTGCAAGGAGATTTTGAATCACATGAGAGTACAAATTAAAGTAGAGATTTACAGAGGGGACAAGCAATTTCACTCGTCCAATGAAATAATTTCAAATCCCTATTTTCATTAAACTTGTCTCCTCCCTTCATTTACTCTTGAATTTTACCTTTGAAAACATTTACCCTGCACACATTTAAAACTATAGAGAAATAGAAATATTTCATAAATTAATTTACCCTTACCTATATGTGATATTTCACATGCATGTAAACCCCTTTCACTTGTGCACACTCACATTAATTCCTCACAAAACATTTTAAAAAATTCAAATTACAAAAAAAAATTGGGGAGAAGGGGGGCCTGGATCTAATCTATTTAATTTACCTCACTCTATTACCATGATAGAATTTCAAGATTCTATTAACTACGGATTTAATCAATTAAAATATACAAAATTAATAAACTATGCAATATTAAATCAATAAACATCACACTATATTGCATAACAAATAAATAAATACTTATAGAAAGTAAATAACAAATGACATGGGATTTATAGTGGAAAACCCGAAGGTAAAAAACCACTGTGAAAAGTAACATTCATTGTAGAGAACCCTTTTACATCCAATAAATTACCTCCTCCTTTAGAAACCCTAATCACGAGGCTAAAAACACCTTTGATATATATTTTCCAATATATCAAATGAGGACCTGAAGTCCTTTTTATATGAGGTGGTCTGGTATGTCTCCCAACCCACCTTTTCAACCTAAATGGTTAACACATATTGTTTCACCTGTTTCTAGATCGTTTCTTTGAAGTATTGACGAAACAAATAGGGTAACGGGTAGAGGATGAATACTTGTTTAAATGACGGTTGATGGGTTGTTGCGTGTGTATGACTTTTGAATCCACAACTAATTGTGATAACTTCCTTTTGGCTAGGAGGGACTACCTGTAATGAAAAGCAAGACCACCAAAAGGAATTAAGTAATATATGCAGTGAACTGCCTAGCATATGCTAGATCTGGGAAGTGTGATACTTCCTAGATGGATGTCAGTCCATTTTTAAAAAAAAATTAATGCAGTAAACAACATAAATCCTATTTTAATTCGAAATGATTTAGGTATCTCACTTAAAACACAATAAGAAATATATCTAATCTAATAGGATAAGTCAGAATATGATCCAAAGGTCAAGTGGTAGGTTCTAGGTTCTGCAGGTTTGACAGAGGTCTCAGGTAGATCACAGGAAAATGAGGGTGAGGTTAAATTAGGTGGGTAGGTATCTATTCTGGGCTGTATGGGAAAATACGGAGACCGATTTTGGTTAAGGGTGATCGACGATGGTTAGGTGTAACTAGTACTGGTTGCTGTAGAAATCTGGGAATGTCACGGGACAAGCTTTGGGTCTCCTTTGTGATTGCAAAAAATATTTTGGTTGGTTGGGATGAGGTATTGGGTGACTTGGAAGGGATTTGGCAAGGTTTTAGTGGGTATATGGAGGTGGAAGTGTTGGAGAAGGTCAATAGGTGGGTAGGTTAACAATAGATGATAAATTGATGATGAAATGAAATAAACCAAAGAAATATGACGTTATACTTGGATTCTAATTATGGACGCTTATGAGTGAGGGATGGAGGTGATGATGAGAGGTTTGAAGGCTACAAGTGATCACCAACTAAAAGAAAGTCTCTGCATGGGTTGTATGTACATTCCTCTTTGTTTGGTTAGATAAGATCATGGCTAGGATGGTTGTGCAATAGAAAGTGTTTGATCTCCTTCCTTGCATGCATGTTCTTTTTGGAATTCACTCTCTGAAGATGTGTTATCTCTCAAAGATGTGTTAATGCTCGCCAACCTTCTTTTTTCAACTTTCAACCTTGAGAATAAGGTTGTTTTGGGGTTAAAAGGGGAACTGACGGTGGTTCCGGCTTAACTGACGGTGGTTTTGGCTTAACTGGTGACGCTTAGGGAGATCTTCTCTGATTTCCATATATTTTTTGTCATTAACCCATGGATTAGACTGGGAGCTTCTTGTAAGCATGCGGGAATGTGGTTATAGGGAATTTAGGCATTGATTTTTAGGGTTTGGGTAAGTCTTAGTTAGTTATGGCAACTTACTAAGAATAGGTCTTAGGTTGAGTTGGTTTGGTGAGGTGTCTAAGTGAACTATATGTGTGGATATTATTTAAAATAAGATATTTAAATAATAAATTCATAGTGAGGATAATGCATTAATTTAATTAAATTAATATTAGTGGGGTGAAAGGGGCCATGGCTAGGTGAATGTGATGAAGGGTGCTTATTTGTCAAGGGACCAAAGGGGAGTGTGACCTAATTTTAGTGTCTACACATATACCAAGGTTCAAAAAATTTAATAATAGAAATATAACTATTTCTTATTATTAAATATTTAACCTAAATTATATCCCTAGGTTTTAATATCTAACAATAGAAGTATAAATATTTCTTATTATTAAATTTTTAACCTATAATATAATGTTGGACCCATATTTAATTAAGGGGTGGCTGTTGGGCCCCTAATATAGCTTCCAAATCTTAAGGGTGCGAAGGCTCAC
Organism: Taxus chinensis; assembly: GCA_019776745.2. Taxonomy (NCBI): domain Eukaryota; kingdom Viridiplantae; phylum Streptophyta; class Pinopsida; order Cupressales; family Taxaceae; genus Taxus; species Taxus chinensis. The sequence continues at coordinate 312,064,032 of CM034148.1, read as the reverse complement.
ATGGCTAGAGGAAGTGCACAAGTGAAGGTGCACAAGGTAGAGTTCAAAAGGTTTCTTGAAGAACTAAGGACACACGCGCCGCATGAAGAACAATTCAGGACTTAGCCATTTTTGGCCTTTTGGGCAGGACACATGAAGAACATGTTCCATTTGGATAAGGTTCCAGCCTGGTGATAGGGTGTCCTGGAAGGAATATACCTTGCGATAGGAAGATCCGAAAAGCTAATCATGACATAGAGAGGCAAGTGCCTGGGGAGACCCACACCTTGACACTTGGGGCCATATTTGAGGCTACAAAAGAGTTTGTTAGAGCTCAAATTCCTATTTATATGCACACCCCTCAGCAAAGAACAGAGATAGAAGTGAGGTAGTGGAGCTCTGTAGAATTACTGCGAGAACTATGGGATGAAAATGGGTAAAGGATTCTAGTAAGGATGTATTGGGGAAATGGGGAATGCAAATTTTGTTTTATGAGAATACATGTATGGATCTAGATATGGCACATGACTATGGTCTGCCTCTCTGTGATACTTTGTAGCAAGACTATGGATGAATATGATAAGGTTACCATCATGTTTATATTAAGATCTCCTTCTATATTATCTGCATGATTTTACTCTGCATTTGATCTTGTATAATCATGGACCTTACTAGAATGATTAAGTATATTTATGGATTTAAAACTTCTTGGTTCTATTATTCCTATTGTGTGCTTTGTTTCTATTATGACTGAAGGGGTGTAGAAGCCGTCCTGAGCTCTATAGCTTCTTCATGTCTGTTAAATCACTAATTCTGAATCATGAACTATGCCTTCCACTAGACTCACATAAAAGAGAGACTCAGCTCCCTCTCGCACACCTCAGGTGAGCACCCAGTGCCCGGTGGGTGATAGGCCAGCATGCATGAGGTTCCCTTTTTCTTGGTGGGTGAAAAAATGACTACATCTTGGTTCCATTGTCGGGACCTCTTTTCAAAATTGTAGTGGAATATGGCATACATCATGATCTGTGCAATAAGTGATGGCATGGAGTGCTTAACACTTAAAGGTATTGAAGATTGGTTTAAGAGCATGGAGGATGAATTCACTTAGAGATTCAGTACCAGATCTAGATTTGATACGCGAAGATGGGTGGAGGACACTCTTTATCATGATTTGTATGAAGCCTTCTTCTGTTGTTTCCCAGTAGAGTTATTTGAATGGCTCTCAGCTTATACATCTAGATCAGGGTGGTATTATAAGTCACACCCTTAGACCCAAGAAACATATCAGAACTTGCAAGATGTTGATCTAAAATGGACCCATGCTATAGATCATTGGTGGAAGGGAGTATTGACTAGCTACACTCTAGAATACACCATTTTCATGTATTCCTATCTAGAAGTTTTTGAGTTTGAGTTCTTATGAGAGCCCAGAGGATAATTTCTACATGCTATTCTCCTGGAAATCAAAATCTTGATGGTAACCATGGGTTTAGAGGCATTTCATATGGCTGTCTAAACCACTCTGAGCGCTTGGTGAGGAAGCTAGGTTGGGGATAGATGGCTGATATAACGAATGAAAAGGAAAGGGAGGAGAGACGGCTCAAGTATAACGAAGTGCGTGAAAAGGAGATTGATAGATAGTGCGAGATTACAAGTGGGTTATGGAGCTAGACATGGTGGAAAGCAGTTGAGGTTCACGCGGAGGATGTGGAACCCGAACAGTCTGTGGTACCCCATCTTGGTAAGCGCGGGAGAGAAAACCTTGAGGCTTCTAATGAGAGTCCATCATGCAGAGGAAGAAGATTCATTGACATGCATCTGACCCCACCTAGCTACCGAACCTTGGTGCTTAGTTTGTTCGAACGAGGGAAAAGTACAGTTGATCCATTCAATATTAGTGGTAGTGACCAATCATCACCCAGAAGATACAACTTCTCATTTGGGACTTCTATGGCTTCACACACTATTCCAGTATTTGGTGGAATGTTTGGACAAGGCATGTATACAGCTAGTTTTGGAAGCACGTTAGGAAGTGGTGGGGGAAATACGATTAGAAATGGTGTTAGTTCACAAATTGTCAGCACATAATTTAGTGGGATGAAGGGAGCATTCGGCATGACAAACACATGCCCTGTACCTAACACAGGAGGATCTGGAGGTGGAAGTGGTGGGGCTGGTGGCTCAGGATCTAGTGGATCCGGTAGAGGAGGAAACACTGGAGGAAACCAAGGGACTGGATCGGGAGGACAAGGACCTCAGCCACCTCCACAAGTATTTTTCGAGATGTCTCTACACTTACCAGATTACACTGGGATAGAAGATACCACAAAGCATGTGCATAAGTGTGAGTTGCTATGGCACGTAAAGGGAATCACAACCCAGGATTGAAAGGCCGGTTAATTTACGATGAACTTTCAAGGATGTGCACATAGTTGGTATAAAAAGTATGACCCTCATCAGACTGTTATGGATTATACCATGCTGAGGAATGCATTCTTGGTAGAATTCCACATACCTAAGATTGAACAGAAGAGCATTAGCTCTCTCAAATGAAATCCAGCAAGGCATGGCAGAGAGCATGTGGGAATATGATGCAAACTTTAAAAATATTTTTTCTAAACTGTCTTATGATATCCACCCTTCACAACATGCTTAGTGGTGTTTCAGAGGGTTGATCACACACTTTAGGAGGGCTTTATCTCATAAAACATTCATGGACCTGCATGAAGCGTTAGAAGCTACTTTGCACACTGAGGTAATTGGTAGTGTTGACACTGGTGTTATCCTCTTTCTGGAAGCTCAGATCATTGTCATGGCTAAGCAATTGGAGAAATTATCTGCCAACATAGTTCCAAATATTTACAGAGGGATGTGGTGCATGAATTGTAACGTAGAAGGGCACAGAAAGGATAATGGTGGGGTATGTACTCGAAAGGTGGTATGTGCCATAGCAGTAAAGTGTGAAATATGTTATGAGGACCATGATGCAAGTAGGTCCCCCCTGTTGTAGCACGTGATCCACAAAAATGTGTCTTATTATTACAAGATTATGTACCTCAACCACGCATGACACCAAGGATTATAGATTGATTGACTAGATTCATGAGGTAATTGATCTTGGTGTGTGCCAGACTAGCATGGCCAGTAGTTCCAAAGGGGATGAACATCGGTATGAAGAGCGCAAAGATGGAGATGTGCATGGAAGAGGTTTTCGCAGAGGATTTCGTGGTTGCGGTAACCGTGGGGGAAGAAGCGAGTTTCCGCGTGGGACGTTCTTTAATTTTGGAGCCACAGACCATTATAAACGTTAATGTCCAGATCTTCTACAATGCTCATGGTGTGGTAAAAAACATAAGTACGAAGAGTGCCTAAAGTTATACAAACATATGATCCAACTATACCAGAAGCATAAGGGCACTGCCATGGTGAGTATTAAGAAGGCTGACACGTAATGGCTTCCGTGAGTAATACATGAATCAGAACTAGAGCCTGTTATGGTAACAATAAAGGAAAAATCTGTGCATGCAAGGGAAGAACCTAGGATCAGAGACCTCTGGTTTTGAGAGAAGAAGTATTACATGGGAAGTATCCAAACCTAGCTCACCAGAAAGAAGTCTACCAGGAAACCATGGACGTAATTCAAAGTTTACAAGGGGAGATCCAATGCTTAAAAGAATAGACTAGAAAGGATGAGCAAAGAAGAACCATAGAATCACCAAAGGATGAATTGGATGAGATTAAGGAGGTGTGTAAACTACTGAGGCAGGAGAATATTATTCCCCTGCTAGGAGCATGGTTGAGAGAAAAAGTGCCACATGTAAGGGAAGAGCACGAAAGGTAGATCCTGCATGCAAACCTCCCATCTCACAGCCTTGATTACGACAAAGAGATTACCCTAAACACAATAGTGGATGGATGGTTGCTTAGCAACATCCTTATTGACATAGGTGCAAAGGTTAATGTTCTCACTCTGGATGCCTGGAATCAAATGGGAAGACCTGTATTACAACCATCTTCAAATGTGTTGTATATGGAAAATAAGAAAAGGCAATGCCCATAGGTGTCTTGAAGGATGTGACCATTACCATTCAAGGGACTAGGTTCACTAGGGATTTTGAAGTCTTGGTGCTTACCAAGGTAGATAATGTTCCATCTCTACTTGGGTGCCCGTGGTGTTATAAGAATAATATAGATATCTATTTTAACAAGGGGTACATAAGCTTTGAGAACAAGGAAGAGAGGGTAGTTATACCACTGGTTGATGGGAAGTCCACCCGCTATACTGAACCCCTTGGAGAGGAATTCCTGGATAGAATATATGTGAGCTACATAACAGATCTAGAGACCATCCACCCTACAAAAGGAGTCATCTAGTTTGATGATGCTTAATCTATCAGTGATACTACTATTATAGCATGTGATAATTGGGCACATGGGACTTATGAATTGATTAGGCGATACATCTGAAAGGATCAGTAACCAAGGTAACACTGGCGCATATAGTTCGGTGCCTAGGAGGAAAGGTAATAACCAAGTATTCTGGGGATGCATACCCTAAGGTCTTATTGATAGAAATGGAGGCTCAGTAGAGGGAGGATGAGTGACGAAGTATGTTAGGTTATGTTTTGATATGCACAGCAACAAGGTGGTGGGTCGTGCATAGTGAAAACTTGATGGAATGACACGAATTTAGGATTGTGCTCACTGTCTAATTCTCAAAGAGAAATATACCCACCGCTATCAAGAATTATAATGGAAATGGACCCACCTCTTCCCACATTCAAGCATGTGAGAGGGTCTAGGGAAGAAGGCACGGAAGCTTTACCACTATCACTTTGGGTGCACAAACTATATTAAACACTAAAAGGTTGTGTGCATGCTTGGTACATCCATTTTGAAACACGCTGCCAAATGGGAAGTTGGCAGGAGTTAACGACTGACTTGGTTCACACATTCGAGTACCGAAGTACCAAGCAACCAGTTGATGAGGCATTACAGACTATCAAGTTCCTCACTCTGGGGGATTCCACCATGGTGGAAGATAGATTAGTAAACTTACTTGGTGGACCTATCTTGGAAGCATGGTTTTAAGAGGAGGAACTAGAAGACCTATAATTCAAGTGCACGTGTGCTGAAAAGGAGAAAGGAAAGATGGTATACGTTGTTGATGGAGAGGAGATGGAAAGCTTGAATGTCAACCATTTGGTTGGAGTGCGTGAAGTAGTTGACAGTGTGGATGCATGTGCGTGCACGTACCATGAACCACTCAAAACCAAGAAGGTTAATATTGGCTCGGAGAAGGAGCCCAAGGAAGCTATCATTGGGGACTACTAGTTAGACAAGGAAGTATCAAAGATCATTGAACTCTTGTGTGAATTTGATGATTTATTCCTGTGTGGATACCATGAGTTGAAATGTGTCCACCATTCATTGGGGGAAATGAGAATAAAGTTGAAGGATGGTGCATGCCCGATTAGGAAGAGGCCTTACAAGATGAATCCCAACATGCACGTAAGGGTTAAAGAAGAGCTAGACAAAATGATAGCATCCGGTATCATTGAGGCTATGGAGGAATCATAATGGATAAGTCCAATGGTGATCAACATAAAGAAGGATGGGTAGATTAGGATATGCATGGATTATAGGGAATTGAATGTTGTTTACATCATAGATCCTTTTCCCACCCCCTTTACTGAAGAGATTTTGGAAGGAGTTACTGGGCATGAGATCTATTCCTTTACGGATGGATTCTTGAGATATCACCAAGTAAGGATTGCCAAGGAAGACCAAGATAAGAAAACTTTCACCACCAAGTGGGGAAGTTTTGCGTATACGGTCATGGCCTTTGGATTGAGGAATGCACCCGTTGTATTTTTGTGCATAGTGGTACAAGCATTTCAAGACTTCATCCACAAATTCCTTCAGGTGTATTTGGACGATTGGACAGTATATAGGTTGGTCAAGTACCATTGTGATAACTTGAGATTGATGTTTGAAAGATGTCGGTAGTTGAGGATTTCCCTCAACATCAAGAAATGTATCTTTGCAACTCCTTTTGGAATGTTTTTGGAGCATATCATATGCAAAGAGGGCTTACTAGTGGATTTTGTGAAATTCATAGTTATTGTGGGGTTAGGGGAGCCTACCAGCCAAAGCATCGTGCATGGATTTCTTGGACACACTAGGTACTACAGAAAGTTAATTAAGGGGTATGCCAAGATCACCGCGCCTTTGGAAATATTACTCAGACACAAGAGTGCCTTTTAGTGGGGAGAGGTGCAACAGAGGGCATTTGACACTCTAAAAGAAAGGCTTATCACCGTACCTATTCTATGATTCCCATCATGGGATAAACCTTTCCATGTCCATGTGGATGCCTCTAGTAAAACAATGCGATATGTCCTTGCTCAACGAGGAGAGGGGATTTTTGATCATCCCCTGTGTTTTCCAAGTAGAAATTTGACACCAAAAAAACAAAATTATACAATGACTGAGCATGAGGCATTGTCAATGATCTACGCTCTCCAAAAATTCAAACAATATCTGCTGGAAACTCCCTTCATATTCTACACTGACTATATGGCCTTGAAGTATCTAGTAAACAAAGCAGTGTTGCAAGGGTACATATGCCATTGGGTATTCAGGAATTTGAATTCAAGGTAGTGGTAAAACAAGGAAAGAACAATTACGGGCCGGATCATTTATCAAGGATTGATTCGGGAGAGGATGCATAGAGTATCGAGGAAACCATGTCAGACGTGCAACTATTCAGGTTGCGGAATGTGCCCTCAGAATTATAAGACATTGTTGTTTTTCTCAAGGAAGGTGTGGCACCCGAAGGGATGAATTCTCTAGAGAGGAAAAGGTTAGCCATACATGCCATGCCCTTCATGTTGATTAATGGGGATTTGTATAAAATGGGCCATGATGAGGTTTTGCACCAATGCATATTAGAACATGAACGCGTGGCCATAATAGAAAAATCCCATGGTGGGATTGTTGGAGGACACTATGCGGGGAACGTAACCACGTGCAAGATCCTAGTCGTCAGGCTATAGTGGGAGATGATCCACCAGGATCGCATTGAGTTTTGTAAGGCCTTTGACCACTGCCAGCACCTTGGAAAACCTAGAAGAAGGGATGAGATGCCCTTACGCCCCATCGCTAGCGCAGAACCTTTTGAAAAGTGGGAAATAGATTTTGCTGGACCAATCTCACCAGCTACGCAGAGGACTAACTCGCGGTATATTATTACCTGTACTGATTATTTGACAAGGTTAGCAGAGGCCGCGCCCACTAAGGATTGCACCATAGCCATGGCTGCTAGATTTTTATGGGAAAACATTATCAGTAGGTATGGGTGTCCATTAAGTTTAACAAGTGATAGGGGAACTTACTTCTTAAATGAAACCATCATGATTCTATTGGCAGAATTCATGGTAGCCCATCACAAGACTACCCCTTATCACCCTCAGGAAAATGGGACTATAGAGGCATTCAATAAAATCCTTAGTCACACATTGACTAAGATATGTGATGTGGGTAGGCCGGATTGGGATGACAAGGTATCAGTAGTTCTTTGGGCATATATAACAATGTATAAAATGTTCAAGGCCACACCATTTCAACTGGTGTTCAGCGTAGAGGCTATTTTTTTGGTTGAATTTATGCTACCATCACTGCGTATAGCGTGCACAGGAGGGTTAGACAATGAACAAGCACTGGAAGAAAGAATTGATGAATTGATAAAGTTGGATGAAAGGTGCTCACTAGCAAGATGGAGCTAAACAACTAAAAAAGCTAAGAAAAATTCATGGCATGAGCACCACATTAAGAACAAACAGTTTGAGGTTGGCCAGATGGTATTGCTATATGATTCAAAATTCCTACGCCATCCTTGAAAGTTGAAGGTGCATTGGTTGGGTCCTTATGTAATTTAATACATCCTTGATTTGGGTGCATGCCAGTTACAAGCACTGGATGGAACAAAATTACCTGGACACTTCAATGGGAGCAGGCTGAAGCCCTACTATAAATAATGCTTCTTGGTGTTTGTAAATAAGGCAGTTCTTCCAGTTAGTTTAGAATTTCCTTTTATGCTTTTCCTTTCTTGTTTTTCCTTTTTCGTTGTTGTCTTGTTTTATGTCTAGGGCACTGGTAACCTTATTAATTTTTGACTTATGAATGCGTAGAGGACCGCCCATCGATTTAGTGTAGGGTAAGGTGATAAAGAGAGGCATGAAGTTATTCTGCAGGAGGATTGGGTTGGCAAACCATTTGAATTGGCCCTGTTGAAAAGATACATTAGGAGAAAAGAAGGCAGATGGGTAGCAAAATAAGGTTACATTGGAAATCCACGTACAAAGGAGAAAAAGCACAAAAACACAAGGTAGGGGAAAGCAAGAATCATGAGGGTGGAAGAGGTGCCTTTGGTGCTGGTAACATGCGTGCAAGAGTCTTCTGTCAAGATGGATTTTTTGCGTGCCAGAAGGTTGGAAAAAAAATTTGCGCAAGGATTGGGCATGGGTGGAAAAAAATTTCACGTAAGGATTGGGCGCGAGTGGAAAAGTTTTTGCGTAAGGATTGGGCACGTGAGGAGAAGCGCTGAAGTCGGGTTTGTTTGAAAAATGCTGCATTAAATATTTTCATACAATGGTAGGTAGCCTAGCCTTTAATACATAAAAGAAGGAAAAGCTATAAATACAAATATGGGTAGTTCATTATTTTACTTTACGAAAATAAGGAGAATGGTTTTCTTTCAAGAGCTAGGGTTTCAAGAGCTGACTTGTGCAAAGGAAAATCTTAAAAACTTATGCACAATTAGTTTGTTAGATCTATAAACCAAAGCAGAAGTGATTCACGTGTGTGAGGAATGTTGTGAAAGAGTGTCATGATCGAAGGAGGAAAGTTAGAGATTAGGGTTTGTGCTCTAGGGCACGAGGTGCGCGAAGAAAACTCTCAGACAACTCAAAAGTAACCAGGGAATGAAACAAAAGGGTAAAATAATGGCCACAAAACCAATAATAAGCCTATAGTACAATCCAAGAAGGGTAAGGGTAAGGGAAAGAAGAAATAATAAGAAATCCCCTTGGATACCAATGAGGAATGGTACTCAAAGATGCAATACCCAGATGGGGTTTTGTTAGGGCAAGAGTGGGAGTCCCACATAAGACAAATGACCGTGATCGACTATAATCACTAGTCAAGTATAATTATAAAAGAGATGGTGTTGGAACTGGTGCACCCCAAAAACAAATGAACACCTGATGGGATGCCAATCTACAGTTACATAATCAAGGTGAAAATGGAGAGGGTAGGGCTTCTCCAGCTTTATAAGCTGCCATATTTCAGAAATCTCAAGTGCTTGTACCAATGGCTAATGACGCGCATGCACAAATATTTCTTCTGCTTCATAGGGTGCAAAATGCACCTAACTCCCCAGTTAATCTCACACTTTACAGGCCTAAGCTATAAAGGAGACGTGTTCATAGATGACCTCCAGGACGAGCAAGCAATCAAAGAAACCATTGCATCCTAGGATTATAAGAAGGGATCAAGATACTACGATGTCATGGATATCAACGATCTGGTGATGAAGATGGCTGGGCACCTTGTCTCCAAGATGAATGGACAAGAGAGGTGGACATAGGTGAGCAAGCCTTGGTTGAATGTCTATAAGAATGTTGCGGAAGGCACCATGTATAACATCTCCTAGTACATAACAAATGAAATCATAAGTAGCACAGAGAATGGAGGGAAGATCTTGTTTAGAAACATTCTATTAACAATTATGTTCTTAGATATCAGGGTGTCAGATGCATCTGAAAATTTTGTATAGGATTACCCCACTGAAGATCCCTCACCTGCAGAAATATTCCATAAATACACATGGGAGTCAATGTTAGAGGTGCACAAAGCGCTCTTAGACAAATGGTACATGCACCTTTGGAATGCATTCGGGGCTGAATGGTGGATCCTAGAACAACTCCCCATGGTGACTGAAGGATAAGCAGAGTTCGCGGTATACCATCACTTCTGCATTGGCAGATTCATCTTGGTGGATAGAAGTTGGAGTCCCTGGTGCAAATTCCCCTTCTCATTTACTGCCCACTTTTTCCAAGCAGGGGTAAACATATATAAGGAGTCAAAGAAATTAAGACTTGACATGTCCATCCTTGATAGTGAACATAGAAAAATGAGAAATAAGCTGGTATACCCAGGGAAGCACACGTACGTTGAAAGGTACATGTCATAGGACTTGCACATCATAAGGTCATTGACCTTACCGATTGCTGAGAGCACTGCTGCTAGGATCTACTTGCGCATAAGGCCAAAATTTGAAAAGGGTGCATATGTGGAGAATGAAATATTCATCTTGGACGACCCCATGTGAAGAAATAAGCCAGCGCCAAAGTGTAAGGAAAGGGAAGAAGAGGAAGAACAAGGGGCGATGGAAAGATAGAATGTAGGTACCACGAGGCTGAGTACCTATGTCTAAAAGAAAAGGAGAATGGTGTTCAAGGAAAAGACCTCGGAGCCTACAAAGCCACCACCCCCTAAAGAACCTTCAGATGAAGAGTAGACAGCATCCCCGACTTCAGAGTTTTCTGCAAGCGAAGAAGAACAAGGAATGGAGGAACAAGGGTCTAAAGATATAGATGACCTGAACACCTATGTAGGCAAGAAGGATGTCTATGAAGGGGAGGATTTGGAGGTGGATCAAGAGCTGATTGATGTCCATGATTCAAAGGGAGAGGAAGTAGGGGATATAAATGATGCTTTCCTCTTTGTAAGGAGGAAGGGCACCTAAAGGGAGGAAGGTGCATGGAGCAAAGAGAGGAGTGAAGGGGCTATTACCAAGGAGCTAGATATGACCAAGCTCACTCAAGAGGAGGTGAATGAGAAGGAAACAAGGGAAGTAGAGAAGATAATCAATACCCTAGTTGAAGAGGAGTTGGAGTGTTGTGTGGAGCTAGTGCTTGGAGAATTCAAAGAAGAGTAGAGGGAGAAGAGTGTGGGTAGCACAAAAAATCCCAACTCTTTCGGTAACTATTCCCAAGGGTGTGCACATGGGAAGTAAACGCACAGAAGGGGGAAGAACAATGATGGGTTAGATTGATGACCCCAACAAAGTTTTACGTGTGCATTTCCATAGTATTGTGCCCACCAAGGAGCTCACCACCATGGAGTCCTTTGATCTTTAGGGTGGATACCAATGAACAAGGAAGATGCTATCATGGGCATTCAACTCCCACCGCGATGAGCCTGAGTTCAAGGTTAACCAAGGAGTGGTATTGACACTGTCTGAAGGAAAGGGGGACAACCCCATTATAAATGCACAACTATTAGATGAGCAAGTGTGTAATGTGCTCAATAAAGTCTTCATGGAAATCGAGGCTAGGCTCTTCAGCAGGAATGACAGGGGTTGGAGAAGAGGAAGGAAGAAGTAGCGAAGCTAACGAAGGACCTCAGCCTTGAGAAATTAATTAGCACTCAGCTACAAAGGGAGCTTCAGGAGGAAAATGCCAGGGTATGCAAAGTTTCCAAGAAGGTGGAGTTCATCTCCCAAGTGATTATCACGAAGCACCTGGACCTTAACCCTTCCGTGTAAAAGTATAGATCCTCCCTGGAGTGTCTAGAGGACTTGAATCAGACCCCCACCATGGAAAGGCATCCTTTGGCATTGGAGTTGGTTGAGGAGGTAGCGGCGCACTTGGAGAAGGAAGACAAGTTGAATGTCATCGTGCTTGTGGCTGAATACAACAAGGTGCTCACTGACGTAAGAGCAGCTACACAAACCACGGGGGTCACTTATGACCATTTTTCAAATCAAGACAAAGTGACAAGCATACTACTTGCTAGCGACAAATCCAAGCTGAAGGAATTCATGGAAAATAATAATGACAATAGAGCCGAACAAGAAAGGATCATAGCTGCAGAGGAAAATAAATCCGAAGCTATTGAGAACCAGCGAGTCTCAATTAAAACCCGGCTAAAATAGCTCTACAAGGTCATCACAAGAAATATGGATGCCCTGGAAGATCATGCTAAGGAACTAGAGAATGTGGTGGAAACCATTACCACACAGGGGGAAGGGTTAACTTTCGACGAGGTGAGCACCTTGGTTGGCGACATCTGCACTAAATTTTAGGATGAAGTCAGCACTTGGAGTACACAAGTGGCCGACCTATGGAAAAAATTTCCCCTTCTTATTTAGGTAATTTTTCCCCTATTATTTCTCTCCCCCATTCCTTATTCTTTCCCTCCATTATTTTCCAAGGCAAGGCCTTGCATTCTTTTTGTACTGCATTCTTTGAGAAGGTTCCCAAGGGTGGAGAGCAGGTGAAGTGTGGGGTAATGTTGGGCCCCTAATATAGCTTCCAAATCTTAAGGGTGCATAGGTGCGCATAGTCGAAGGAAGTGCGCAAGTGAAAGCATGCAAGGGAGAGTTCAAAAGGCATCTTGAAGAACCAAGGACACATGTTCCACGTGAAGAACAATTTGAAACTTAGCCATTTTTGGCCTTTTGGGCAGGACACATGAAGAACATTTTCCGTTTGGATAAGGTTCTAGCTTGGTAGTAGGGTGTCCTTGAAGAAATATACCTTACGATAGGAAGATTGAAAAAGCTAATCATGACATGGAGAGGCAGGCGCCTGGGGCGACCCACACCTTAACACTTGGGGCCATATCTGAGGTTGTAGAAGAGTTTGTTAGAGCTCAGATGCCTATTTATACTGCGAGAACTATGGGATGAAAATGGGTAAAGGATTCCAATAAGGATGTAATGGGGAAATGGTGAATGCAAATTTTGTTTTATGAGAATACACGTATGGATCCAGATATGGCGCATGAATATGGTCTACCTCTCTGTGATACTTTGTAGTAAGACTATGAATGAATATGATAAGGTTACCATCATGTTTATATTAAGATCTCCTTTTGTATTATCTACATGCTTTTACTCTACTTTTCATCTTGTATAATCATGGACCATACTAGAATGATTAAGTATATTTGTGGATTTACAACTTCTTGGTTCTATTATTCCTGTTGCATGCTTTGTTTCTGTTATGACTGAAGGGGTGTAGAAGTCATCCTGAGCTCTATAGCTTCTTCATGTCTATTAAATCACTAAGTCTGAATCATGAACTATGCCTTCCACTAGACTAACATAAAAGAGAGACTCAGCTCCCTCTCGTGTGCCTTGGGTGAGAACCTAGCACCCACTGGGTGATAGGTCGGCGTGCATGAGGTTCCCTTGTTCTTAGTGGGTGCAAGAATGACTATATTGGCTAGCACACTTAACCGTTATGTTCCAAAATTTAAATGGTTGATAATTTGGTGATCTATTTTTGTTTTATTTGATTTTGGTTTGTAAGTGGTTTTGGGTGGTTTTAAGAGGAATAAAATAGGATCTAACAAATGTAGAATGGTATTTATAGAGAGTAAATATAAAGGGGTAATTAAGACTTAGGATAATGATTTAATAGTTAAAATGATACTAACATGATAATATATTTAATACATAATATGATGGTGATTTGATAATGAAGGGGAGATAGCGGACGTGGACACGGGGAATTAGGGGTGTTAATTTTAGGTGTCTACACTTGTGCCCTATTTTATCCTCACTCATCCACTTGCATGTCTGACTAACTTATCACCTTCACCCGATTACACTCATAGTTTCACCATGAATTAGTAGCCGCATACTAAATGCTGCAAATTTTCCAACAAAGAATATCCCCAAGTCAACCTTTGAATGGTTTATGGTGGAATTCATCTAGTTTATCATCCATCATATATTGGCCAAAATTTCATAATGTGTGACTCTAATTTTTATACCCATCTAATTCATTATTCACATACCTTTTAAATTTCATTTTTAATCTATCTCTTTCACTATTTACTCCTACACATCCTCTTTTCCTTATAATCTCCAGCATCATGCATTCTTTGTCCCTTATATTCTCTAATATGTCCCATGTGTGCACTTTTTCCCTTGAAATCTCATTATTTCTACTTAAACCCTCCACTTTTCCCCCACACACATGCTCTACCCCTTTCACTCTCTAGTCCACCCCTTACAATATTTTATCTACCTCTCACATGTGTTCTACCCCTTGTAATATTTACTCCCCCCCCATGCATGCTCTACCACTTTTCTCTCCATTTTCCCCTTCGTGCTCTCTTCTCTTCCCCTTGTGCATATTTTTCCCCTTGTACTCTTTCTTTCACCCATATGCATACTTCATCCCTTACATTATTTGCTTCACCCCTACACATGATCTCTACTCCTCACCCCATGTATGTTCCACCCCTTTCACTCTTCACTCTACCCCTTCATTATTTCTACCACTTTTTTGATCTACCCTCACATTATCTATGCACATTTTTCTCTCTACTCCTCCCCTGCATGTACCACATTGTTTGGTCTCTCCACTCCGACCCTTTCACTCTCCCCTCTACCTCTTATTCATGCTTTGCGCCCCCCCCCCCCCCCCCCCCGCCCACGTAATCCACCTACACACTCCATTATACCCCCTCCTATGATCCACTATATCCTCACATTCATTCTACCCCTTACATTCTTCAATCCATGTAATCTCCCTATGATTGAATGAGGAAACATTTTCCTGCTATCCTCAAACTAAACTTCCCTTACCATACAATCAATTTTTCTATGATTTTCAATAACCACTTATTTTCCCTACACCTAGATGAAAAAAATATATCCCTTGAGATGTTTTATTATAGTATATATTTCAATTATCATTCATATAACAACTCAATCAATCAATCACATTTTAAACCCATTTGCACTGTCATCTCTTGTGAAAATAGCCTTTTGACCCCTTCATGCAAGTTTTCTAAAGTGGCATATCCATCAACAATTCCAAGGTCCTACCAAAACATTTATACATGGTAAAACACAACCTAAACCATTCTACATGGTAATTTTTATCATAAGGTCTATAAAAACCCACCATGTATCCATTTTTTACACATCTTTCCTACTATAAAACATAGCTCGAAAATGGGGGAAATGTAGACATTAGAAAACACACCTTATACATAAGGTCAATTAATAAAATACAAAAACCATTATAAGATTCACCAAATCAACTAAAAATCATAAAACCCCACAAGATATTGACAAAATATGCCTCACCCATTTACATTTAATAAAATACATCAACTCTCACTTATCCAATCACACCACATTATCTCAATCTTCAATGCACTATACACCCATAACCATATCAATATATAGTACACCATAAAATGAAATATACCTCATAGCCCCTATCACACCTTGACTCTTTCAACATGAGAGACCCACTAATTATTGTTTTATCATTTTTGCATGCATAATTTCCTTACAAGTCTTACCAATAACAAAGAAGAGTTATTTTTGAAAACCAAAAACTCATGACATTAGAATTTTATAGAATTATCACACATGTACCTTTCACATGTGCAACTATCTTGTAGTTCTAGTGTAGTTTTCAATCAGTTACATGTGTTCCCTAGTTGAAGCCGTTGTGTGATTCATAGTCAAGTGCACATGTGTAGTGCCCTCATTTTACACACACAATGTCAATAGTAAAATACCAGGATAAATTTTTTTTTGACCTACAATGCACGCTACACACAACACAACAAGGGCTCCAAGTACAGAAACTCGACTCGCATATGACAATCACATAAGTCATCGACTCACATAGACTCAAGATAACAACATAGGCATGTTAATGCAACACTTCTCGTAATGAACAAATACCAGCAATGACCCAACCACAAGAAACATGACTTCAGGAACGGTGAACCCACAACACATCATTTCTTTAATTGCATCTTAGTTACGATTAACATTCTAAGAACATTATTATGTAAGAATAATTTTCTCCCTTTTCCACCTACATGTTCTGAAAATTCGTTTCACATTTCACTTATTGTTCAACCATTTAATTTTTCTCTTTACCCTTATGCCAATCTTCATAACTTACATAAGTATTTTCCATATTTCAAATTTCATACAAAATTTTAACTCTCTCATTCTTATGTTAAGATTATGCTTCCCAAAACGCCTATTCAATGTTTAGAATTTAACCTTGCTACACAAGTGAACATAACATGATGTCAAGATGAAATCTTGGGATTGAGGGAGACTTAGATTCAATATAGATTTTTCCAAAAACATTCTTTGATCATGGTATAGTTATTTCCCTACCATTATCATTATAGTACAATAACTTGCTGAATTCAAAATTTGATATATATATATATATATATATATATATATATATATCTTTATTTTCTCAAAGTTTGATCACACCAAACAATTCATATTATTTACAACACATGAAAATGCTTAAATAAGTTATAAGGACTCCAAGAGTGACCTTAATCCTAATCTCCAATCTTGTTCTAATCTTATATGATATGCTCTTACATCGCACTATGGTCTCGTTATTAGCATTGTTTTGTAATCAGGAGTTACAGAAGTATTTGTCTAAGATCTTGAAGGGGTACATGATTGGAAGAATTGTAAACTATACATGAACCACAAGTGACACATCCTAATCAGCTGAGGTTTGGTTTCTTCCAATATGCACTTAATGATCTATCCCTCAACTATATAAGAGTTTAAGGCAGGTGGACATATTTATACTAAACCACATTCGAGAAAATACCAAGATGTTATTTTGATAGAAACCAAGGTAGCACCACTTAATCGTTCCTTCGAAACAAGGACTCATAAGGTGACTTCTAAGGTGGTCTTCAACACTCAACCTAGTGTTTGACCTGAAGAGAGGGAATTCTTCTCGCGATTACCAAAACTAGACGGAAACCGCATACTCTGGATAAATTTGGACCATGTCATTCCTAAAATATGGGTTCACGAAAATGTCACTAGACATAATGACTATGACGGTAAACTCCAACTAGGGGTTTATTTACCTAACCTAGGAGGTCCCATTGAGTGCAAAGTTTAAGGTCATTCTACGGTTTTAAATTTCTTATATGGTAAAAAGGGATCACACATGCAGGCAAGCTATGCTCGAGTATTTTATTAGGGTTGAGTGTTTCCATTAAAAATAAAAACTCTTTATTATGTTTGCAAGGTAAGAAGATAACCCAGTAATTAATTTAATCATTTATTGAATACTGAGAAGTTACTACAATATATTAACTTCAATTTCATTTACTATGGATAAATCAACCCTTTTTGCCATACACAAATAAGAATCAAATTGAACCAGTGATTAGATGCACATTTCCTATAATTTCCCTAAAACTAGCATCTCCTACATATTAACAAATTTCAATTATAACTTTTTTGTAACAAGAGACTACATTAGACAGTTATTCATTTTACAATGACCTGTAAAAATTACAATAATAATAATTAAATTACACATCACCTTTTTTCGTCGTGATTCTTCCATCCTGCAAAACCCACGTGAGCATGATATTAGTGATAATTTGCTGGCATGGCATCCACCCTTACCTAACATAAGTATCACTTTTAAGTTTCCCATTTACATATGAAAATAATTACAATTTACAATCAAAATAAAAAGGTCTACAAACATGTATTCATTGCCTTTCATTTCACTTCACTTTGTAACCCAGGAGAGAGAAAGAGAAGGGTAGAGAGAGAGAAAACACCATTTTGTCAAAAGTTCTAATACACACAAAAAGTTTCATTATAGTGTTTTAAACAGTTATTTACATGTGTTAAAAGTTTCCAGGGTGGTTTGGCAACCCTACGAGGGTGGGTCTGTAGCTTTCTATTTTTACATTTTCTTACTAGCTACAAACACGTACAAAACGGGCTCGGAGGCTAAGAAACCACTTCAAAAATTTATCTTCTGATGAGAACACACACCATGATTAACTTTCCATGTGTCCCCAGATATACCAAGAATTCATAGCAACTGACGGAATTGAAAAAGAGCGAACGGTTTGCGTTTGGCGACTAGTTTTTCGGGGCCACTGGTCGTATTTCACCCAGTTGTAAAATGACAAAAGTTAGCTTGAGGGCCTAGAAAACCATGTCCAAAACTTACGTTTGATGGATGCACATACAACAAGACACTTCCTACTAGTTACCATATATAAGGAGAATTCATCAGAGACGATGGGACTGAGAACTAGAAAACCATTTTCAAACGGAGACAAGTTTTTTGGAGCGACAAGTCAAAAAAATTTCCTGCTTGGCTTCATCAAACTGTAACCGGAGGCCTACAAAATGGCTTTTTCAAACTATCCCGAAAAGTGTTTTTCCCTAAACTGAATGTTCCATGCAATTTTCTAGTATAAACACTAGAGGTTTGCGAAGACGGGAAATAATTTCACTATCCAGGTTTCAAATGGCGGTTCAAAACAAAAGCTAACTTTCTAGATTTGACAGCTTTCTACTGCTGTAAACCAGTGTAACAAAGCTCCTAAAAGAGCATCAAAAGGATGTCATATGTTCATTTCAGGTCAAACCAAAAGTCAAGATGAGTCCTCGTATACCAAGGATGAAACTTCACATCTCGTTTCCAGAGTTACGAAGGGTACTTAGTGAGTCTCTGAAAAATGCAAAATTTAACTATTTAAAATAGGGAGAAGGTCAACTTTATCAATGGAGAGTCAAATTTGTCTAGTCGATAAAATAATATTGGAGTGATCAAGATGGGTAAGAGTTTTATAAATCATCTCGAAGTGAGGGTGATAGTTCATGGTTTAAAGTAGACAAGTTATAATGACTTCGTGAGTTACGACATGATAATTTATTGTTTTACAATGAGTTGAAGGGACATTTAACTATATTAAAAATCATAATAATTTAAAATTCTATTTAATTGCAAAAGAGAACTAAAACATGAGAATTATGAGAGGTGACAGAAGATGAACCATGCCTGGAGAGTGAATTCGGTCGAAACTGCAGGATTTGGTTCAGTAACTTGCTTGGTCACATCGTCAACTAGATCACGAGCATCCACAGCTCCACCATTTAACATACATGTCTATCAATAAAATTTGTAACTACATATTTGAAAACCATTCCACTACTCTGATCACATTTCTCCTACCTTCTGGATTCGACCCACCACTTGTTGAGAATGATCAAATGGTTTCTTATTATTGTTGTTTGGATAGAATGAGATCTTCCTCCTTTTATGCATAGCCTCAAATCTTGCAACCATTAGACCATGATTTTTGAAGGCATTTAGTCAAACACTTCACATGCCTTAAGAATGCCTCCACATTTTACATATTCTCATGTGCTCATCAAAAACCAGCAAACATAATGATTAATTCTAGGCATGATTCTACTAGAGGCACTCATGTCATCAAAGTATTTACAACCCTCATGCACTGAACCTGCATGGCTGAAATCTAATTAAACAAAAATGAAGTTTATAAGGTCAGGGTATGTTCCATAAGACTACATCTCTTTGAGGCATTCTGTCAAACAGTCCAATGCCTTTTAACAGACCCATTTTTTTACATATCATGCTATCATTGTAGTCCAGGAGACCACTTATCTTTTAGGTATTTTGTTGAACATTTCACATGCATTGTGTATGCCTTCACATTTTGCATACATGTCAATCTAGGCACCTAAAAAGAAATTAAAAAAAAACTATTACCTTTCCATGATGCTTTGATGGATGTCCATGCGATGTTCTAATTTTCCCATCTTGGCACAGGCTGGGAAGATAGCAGCAAAGGTTGTGGGGTGTGGCTTCAAACCTTCCAACCGCATTTTTCTTGCAATGTTCCAATGCAGTTTCAACAAAACCATTTTGTGCATATCCCGCCATCATGGCATTCCATGAGCCCACATCTATTTGAGGCATTCTATCAAATAGTTCACAGCTCCCCCCCCCCCTTTTTTTTTACAAATCCATTTTGTGCATATGCTGCCATTATGGCATTCCATGAGGCCGCATTTCTTTGAGGAATTATGTCAAATAGTTGACTTGCTTTGTGTATGCTTCCAAAATTTGCATCCTTGTCTACTAGCGCACTTGTAACTAAAACATACAAAATTCCTTCTCCAAAATGCTTTGATGGACGTCTGCAGTAGTTTCAAAGCTCTTATTTTGGTGCAGGATGGGAGATACGTTGTCAAAGTAAACTGATTAGGTTGGAGACATGTTTTTTGCAAGGTGAAATAGTGTGATTGTATCTTGAGGAAACCCACGCCATTTGAATGTTGTTAAAATCATGTTCCATGAGCGTTGTCTCATTTTTTCATTGGATCAAACACTAAAACAATGCCCAAGTTGTGAGATGCCATGCAGGTGTGTGGCGCGGCCTGGGAGGATGTTGAAAATGGTTGTGGAGTCTGGCTTTACACGTATCACTGCATTTGCTTGAAAGTTTCCAAGGCCTTTCAACAAACTCATTTTATGCAGATCCCTACGCCCCCAAACCAGTCGCCCAACACATTGCAGGCTTGCATTTTCAAAATGAGGGAAGGAATGGTTCGTGCCGCCACAAACCTACATAAAATATCCTTTTTTCATGGCGCGGCTCACTCTCCCTCTCCACAAAAAACCAAAATATGGAACAATCCCCCCCCCAACTTTCCCTAAAATTCCACCCCACTATCACGAGCTCTTTAATTTTAGTTCGTTTATTTTATTTATTTATTCATTTTATAAACGGAGGCATTACAACATGCGATCTAGCTGTAATATATGTGTGATTTATATTCAATTATACATTGTCATTTTTTCATTTAATACATGTTTATTAACAAATAATTTAGAAAAACCCTTAATGGTAAGGGATTAACTGAGGCATGTCCTCTAACCAACTAAAAATACTAAAATTTTCCCTAAATTTTATGATTGTGTAGATTTGGATGTGAGATATTAGCTTACTTTATTGAAGGAGAATAACTATACATGACATCTTATAACACACATAATGGTTCCCTATAACCATTATTTTCGGTAGCATTAGATATGATTTTGGTGTTGTTTTTAATGATATATGATCTCTAACACTATTACACGTGGATAATTTTTTTGTATATGCTTTAAAACGTAACAATATTTACAATCCATGTTTATAACCCTGATATAAGAATATTTATCTTTTCATATTTTGATTACAGCCTCGTTATTATCAACTTAATATCACTACCTCATTAAATGACCACCCCTACCCTAGATATAGGATTTGGACCCCTACATCTTTCAGAGAGTATAGACAATCACCTTCCTAGTTCCATATATTTTACAACCTACAATATAAAATGTGCATCTTTGTTCTTGTCCCTTTAGTTATCCTAGTCTAAATTTCCCAAAGACAAAGAGGAAATGTTATCATTCCATTCTTTATTTACTTACACTTTATTAAACCCAATATAATTATCACTCTCTCTTTTGATTGAGTGATATTCACATTTCTTTTTATCTCTTATATTCACTTAAAATTCACCATCATTACACTTATGTGAACTTGATGCGAAATTTTCTCTCTCCTTTGATTTATCCACATTCAATTTTTTTCATCTTTTATATTCACTTTAGTTTCACTATCATTACACTTTCGTCAACACGACATGAATATTCTGGTTGGATATTTTATCAAAGATAAAATATGATGTTTAACCATCCCATGCGGGATAAAGTCCATCCTCAAATAAATGGATGTGCCCTTTTATTTCTAAACTAAGAACAACAAAATTATATATATATATATATATATATATATATATATATATAATATCCACACTGATCTAACTTTGAGGGAGGGATCTCATCCCAGTATAATTAGTTATCTTTTCAAAAATAAATTTAATAAATAATAAAAATATTTTGAGGGGTGAAAAATTGAATATTATAATAGAAAGGATGAGGGGGAATACTCTTGCTTTCTTCTTAGTAAACACAAATCCAATTTTAATCACACAAGAGAGGTAGTATAATAATATAAAAAAATTATGTTAAATAGGAGTAAACTAGAATCAAATTAATAATACAATATATTTATCTTAAGATTAATAACATTAGCACCAAGAAAACATTCAACACAATGTTTGAAACAAGACTCTTCATTACTTCGACAAGAAAATGGAAATACAATTTTTTCATTATTTACTCTTGAATTTCAATTATTTTTTCCACTTAAAATATCTAAAGCCCTTTCTATTATTATAACAAAAAATTTCCTCTTGAATGCATTTATCATTTTACATTTATAGAGAAAAGGAAGAGAGAAAATGGGAAGTAGTTACACCACAGTTTATTAAGAGTAAATACATATTAAAATATCTTGACTGGTTCTTTTGCAAAATGAATAATTTGACATGGTAATCAAAATGATGTAAAAGAATACAAAAAAATTACATGTTTGATGCAAATAATATAAAAACATGACCAAATTCAACCACACTTCTATTTTTCTACTTCTTGATTAGCTTCTTTGTCACAATATGTGTGGAACTTCTCAATCATCTCTTGCACTTATTTCTCATCTAGCCCACATGAAAATTAGTTCAATGCATCACATGTATCAATTACATTGATTAAATTTCTCATGATATTTTTAATTTTCTTGTGTACTTTTAGAAAATTATCCGAAACATTTTGATATAAAATCATTTTATCAATTGATTATAAATAAAATTCATGTTCCAGTTTAGAATTTTTCTATACTGGGTTCCTAAACTCTGTTAATATGTCACTTGCTAGTAACATGTTCAGATCCTCATCTAGGAATTGTTAAGATATCTTAAACTAATCACCAATATCATTGGTGGCATCGATTCCTTCCTCTCTGGCCTTTTGTAACTTTTCTTTGACCTCTTAAAAAATTCTATTGAAGAATTCAATGGCCTTGTAAAACTAAAATTTATTTCCCCTCCCTATAGATATCCCCTCTTGCCTCAGAGTATCATCATCTACCTTTTTAAGCTCATTCAGGGCCTCCAAAGTGAGTTCCCAATTATTATATTATTCTTCAGGCTAATCATTCATTTTTTTACTGTCAATTTTTCTCTCTTAATATCATTATGGACATCAACAGCATCCTCAATGATCTTGTTGTCATGATAAATGATTATATCAATCCATTAGTTAATTTCTCATCCTTATTACCCTATTTACTCAGTCACTGATATAATAGATACATCAATACTGGTTGGAGCGATAGAATATATTGGATTTGGTTGATTAATCTTAATAAGAAATCTTGTTAACTACTCATCCTTTTCTTTAAGTTCATCCTTGGTAGTCATGGTATTAAGTGTTCCAAATAGATTTTCCAAGGCTTCTTGAAGATCTTATTACACTCCCTCTATAGTATTTTTTCCTATTACCACCTTAGTAATCTAATAATCATAAACAGTAATATATTTCTTACTCTTTTCTATAGCAGGATGGTAATCTAGGAAAACATTTATCTTGATTGATTAATTGTGATGTGAGAAAGAATTTTTGGGTTCTTTGTTACGCAAGAGGGAGTCAGATTCAATGTGTTGAAATCAAAAGCCTCAAGAATCACTGATTTCTTCCTATTTTAAGGGGTTTGTC